>CM020508.1:7516514-8716514 GCA_009823395.1 Thamnaconus septentrionalis | reverse complement strand
ACCGCCGCCGAAGGCGAAAGAAATGTAAAAAAACCCACCTCACATCCGCCGCTCGCGACACTTCCCGTCTCACTGGAGACAGTCAGTCGGACCGGCGCTGGCTGAGCCGACGTGTGAATATGCATGAGGCGCAGTGTTTTCTTCCCCCCCAGCGCGCTCGCTTCTAATCTCGTTAGCGTGTTCCCTCTAAACACATTTTCTGGCCGTTTCTGAGAAGAGAGGTTGGCTCCTGCGGGAAGCAGCCAGAGTGAAGACTTGAAGGCCGGCGTGAGCGCAGAGGAGGGGCGACTATGACAAAAGGCTCCAGTGAGTAGTGAAAGGCATTAGGCTTGGCAGCGCAATGCTGCGGGGACTCTGCATCTCATCGTAGTGTATTATAGCATGTTTTAAAAAGTAAAATGACAATAATGATACTGATCCTGAAGTGGAATCAATGCGCGCGCACAAAAAAAAGTTTTATTGGCAGACGGAAAACAAGTAAATATCGTAATTTGCTTTGCAGGCAGCCTAAGCACACTATTAGTATTGCTCTAAATTAGATAAATAGATACATCTGCTGCTGCAACAGGCACAAGAGACCAATTAATGGAGGGGAGCGGCGGAGTTCTAGTGCAGTCCGCCGCATGTGGATGCATTTATTTCTGTTTACTCTATCGATTGCGTGCCCTACAGTTCAGGTAATCAAGATTTTAAGCACGCCGTCGGATTCCTTCATGTAAACACTCCCGCACACGCACAACGCACACGCCTGACGCACTCTTCGTCCCACTCTCACCCTGGCCGCAGATGCTCCACCCCTCCCTTCCCCCCGATGACTCAGGATCCGTATTGGAACACGACGTAGCGTCCCACTTTCCTCGCCGCCCATTTATTAATCGACATCGGCCGCGGTCAGCCGGTGGGCAGACGGGTCAGTCGGTCCGGCGACGGCCGACCAGCCGTCCGGCGGGAGCTCGGCCCGAGCTCAGCCTGAGCTCAGCCCGTGGCCGTCCCCCTCAACGTGAACGTTCAAAGATACATGTGAGGAATATGAGATTAATACGCTTCCGATACATAATTCCGTCTCCCTCGCTCTCTCTCTCTCTCTCTCTTGGATCAGTTGGTGTCGCCGGCCCTGGTCCTTCAAAAACCTCCCTCTCTTCCTCCCCGTGCGCTTGCTCCGTCTTTCCCCGAGCCCATAAAAGTTGGAGTCGCTTTAATAAGGGGATGAGAAGCGGGCGGAGGCAGCGTGTGATGTGATGGTGGATGAGAAAGATGATGAAACGGAGACAGACTGGATATGGATGGTTGCCACAGGTGACAGGTCCGGTCCTCTCCTCCCGTCGGCAAACCCACCCAAAAAAAAAAAACCTGTCCCCCTTTCTTCCCTCTTCCTCTTATGCAAGTCCCGCATGGCTCTTCCTCTCTCCTCCTCTTCCTCCTCCTCCTCATATATAGGGCGTGCGTGGTGTGGAGCAGTCCCGGATAATTAGCCCCTGGTTTATTAATTATGAATTAGAGCGAGTTCTGTGGGAGCCAGTGAGTGGGCTTCTCGCGGAGGCTCATCAATTAAACAAAACAGAGTTTCCCGGCCTTTTGATTAAAGATAAAGAGGAAATCTGATGATCAATAGAGACCTGTTAGACGGGGCGCAGTGCACGGCGCCCAAGTGGAGAACCGACTCACGTTGCACAACGGCTGCACAGCTGCTACCTTGTTTTTATAATTTTTCATCCCGCACCAGCTTTGTTTACGCGAGAAAAAAGTCCCTCAGTCAGATTAAAATCAATCCGATCAGAGATTCCCTCCTCTCCGCAGATCCAAACTTGATATAAAACGATGGGGTGATGAAAGTGACGTGCACCGACTTTTCCAGAGCTCTCTAATTTGGTGAAAATACGAGGGGAAGCAGTGAATTTCGAACCTGTAGATGGCGGTACATAGTAGTTTCCAGGTTACCGGGAAAAGATACAGAAGAAGAAGAAGAAGAAGAAGCTGTCCTCGTGCTAGCTTTGTCGTAAACAACATGTCCCAACAGTCCTCCTGACTTCTATCATGACTTCAATGTCTGTTTCCTGCATTGTTCTTTCCTATTTTTTTTAAGCTCCAGAATGCACCTATGTGACGTCCTGGCAGCGTCTTTGCATGTGGCGCCGCGTTTACAGTGAGGATAATGGGTCCAAACAGGAAGAAACCGCCGGAATAAACATGCACGCAAAAACCATGGGCATGTTTACCATATTTACCACACCGTACTGTAAACCATCCTCAACGCACCTCCAACTAACGAACTTCCAAACCACGTGGCCACTGAGACCTTTTAATTATTTATTTTTTTTAATTCCGACCAGCTGTTAGCTTAGATTAGATTAGATAGATACCATAAACTATTCATCTCCAGGAGAAATATATGTTTATAGCAGCTTGACAAGGGAGCTAGTGTAGTAAAAGGCATACAAAGAGCTAAACTATCGTATAAAGAGAGATAAAAGTGCGGTATAAAATAAAAATAACATAAAAATCAAATCAAATCCAATAAAATCTGATGCTTATTTTTTTATTCTGACCACTAGCGCAAATTGCAAACGTAGCCGCCGACAGAAAAATTGCAGGTGGGCTGCGCGGACGAGACGGCGAGTTGAGGGGCGCATCCTGCGTGACACGAGCGATGCGGCAGGGACAGGACGGCCCCCTCGCCATCCCGTGTCTGTGCCCACACAGCCTCACGCTTGGCCCGCCGCCAGCCTTCGGCCCCGAGTGCCAAAAGTCCTGGCTGTCTGTTCTCGCCCTCTCCTCCCCTCCCTCCCCATCCTCCCTTTGCCTCTCACTCTTTTGTTCTCCCCCCTCCGTCCCCTCGCTCCCCTCCTCTTTGCCGTCTGTCGCCGCTAGCCGTCAGTTGCTCCACGACGTGTCTCCGCTGTTTTGAAGAGCGTCGAAGGTCTGAAACCTCTTTCAAGTATTGATGTAGTATCGTCTGATACCAGAGTGGAGGTGACGAGGGACCGGGATGAGACGGGGCGGGCGCCTTTTATTTCCAGTTCAGGAGCTGCCGCGGAGACCCTCTCGCTGGCGCCGCCTCTCGCTGGCGCCCCCTCTGGTCTTTGTGCCTGAACATACGGCTTCACACGCAGTCGCCCACATGTTGCCTCTCCTGGCGGCCTTGAGGCCTCGAGCCAGGAGTGCCGGGAGAAGCCTTGGCGACAGGCGTTCTCGGCCGTCTCAATCTGCTTTCAGAGCTCTCAGAGTGGCTCCCACTGCCCAGTAATTGCTTTGAAAAGTGAGTCATCGGCGGCGGCAGAAAAAACCCCACTCTGTTTGGGCGACACGTGAGCGGGGTGGGTGACCCGAGCAGGTGCCGCTGGTGCCGCGTCACCCGAAACACGGCTCTGTCGCATCGATCGGGACTTTTTCGCTCCGCTGCCCCGCCGGGCGCAACCCAGAGTTGTTCTAGTTAACTTATTGGCAGTGGAACCTCTATGTTTGACTCGGTCGACTGGTTCCGCATTGATGCGAGGAAGAAAGGACGGCGGTGTTAACTGGCAGCCACTTGTTAATCAGAGGGAGGTGATCACCCGATAACAAAGAAAAAAAAAAAAATGTGAGCGGCTACGCACACCAACCGCACGACCTCCCGTCGTCCTGCTAATCCAGTTTGACGTCTTTGATCAGTGAAACGGCATCTGGTGCTTAAAACCAAACCGCCTCCCAACGCCCACACACACCAAGAAACAGGTAAATAGGAAACTCAACATCTGTTCGCATTGATGCCTTTTGAAATCCTGCCGGCGTGCTTTGTTGTTGTTGTTGTTGCTGTTGTTGTTGTGCACATCGTTTGCCGTCTTGTGAGCCCCCCCAGGGCATCGGCTCGCTCCTTCCCAGCATTCTCTCTGGCGCAGCCGCCTGCCAGGTTACATGGGATTACCCTCGTTACTCGACCCTCCTTCAAAGGCCTTCACTCATCACGGCTTAAGGATAAATTGGGCAGCTTCTCATGCCCCTTCAGGGACCCGTCCACTGGCCGCCAGCAGCAGCTTCACTCAGGAAAACGAACTTCATGGTTTGCTGTTTTTTTTGTTTTTTTTCGCTCCTCGATCTGTGGTGGAGGTCGACGAGATGCGTTCCCTCGCGGGCGAGCGTCGACAAATCGAAATCGCTCAACTCTTGGCTCAGGAGACAAAGGCCAGATTTGTTTTCACGTCCCCTCCATTGAAGCCTGCGGAGGTCAGCGTGGCCGAACCGGCCCACGGCCGCGTTCCAAAATGTGACTCACTTGCCGTCGTCACCTCCGGTGATATTTAGAACTTTCCTCGACCGCACCAGTTCTCCCTCTGCGTGTTTGTCGTGCCGTGCCGCCCCGACCGTGCAGATGTGCGTTCCGACTGTTTACGTTCCCGTCAGCCCAGTTTTATTTCATAATTTGCTACTTTAAACACCACTGAGACTGAAGCTGGAACTCTTGGCTTGTTGCTGGGTGGGCAGCCCCGGGGTGGGAAGTCGATACGTTTGTTGCATAGCGGCCTCGTCGAGTGAAGGATGCCAGCGACTGTACGCAAGAAGCAGTCGGCTCGCCCATGTTCAGGAATCACGGGCACGCTGCGTTGCGTTGCACACGGCGGCGGCGTGGAGCCCCCCGCTCCTCCGTTGGCACCGCTCCGCACTTAAAGAAGCAGGGGAAGGAGGAAAAAAAAAAGAGCCATTATGGTCTTTGAAAGCCAGTGGGTGAGTTCGGGAGCAGCGAGTTGATCAACTGTGTCCGTCTTTGTGCGAGCTTGTCCAAATCCCATTAAATGCCGCAGTGGAAACTAAATCTTCAGGTTCCCTCTGTGCGTGTGCGTGTGTGTGTGTGATTTTTAACAATAACAGCTCCCGATAAAGGATGTGAAGGAAGGAAAGGCTGTCATTCACAGCCCTGGAGGGGTGGGGGGTAAAACAAAAACAGGAGAAAAGAGGAGGAACCAGCAGCGAGGTGGTGTAGTGATGGCTATCCTTATCGCCGTGGGCCGACCTGCAGCCGGAGCCGGGCATTAATGCGGTCGCCTCTCCGCTATCTTTCCATTTGTCTCCAGCTGTTCCGAGCTGTGTTTCACTCCTTATCTTCCCGTGGCATCTCACCCCCCCCCCGCTGAAATTCATCCGTGCGCCTGTTCCTCCTCTCTTCTCTCCGTCGCCCCCCACCTCCTCCTCCAACGTGGACGTCACTTCTTGTTTTTCCCTCGAAATCGACTTATTTTTTCATCTCGGGTGCAACTCGACGGTGTTTAAGAGTCCTCAGAGCAGCTTTAGCTTTCGTGGGAAAACGCTGGGGAAAAAAAGCTTTGAAATGATTTACTAGCAGGTAATAGACTGTGGGTTTTTATGGCATGGATCCAGTTTTTATAGCAGGACCGCCACTTTATTATGCTGTAATCCTCACCGGTATAATTATGGTGACGGCGCTTTAAGGTCTAATGAAAGTGGCGGAACTTTCAAAGTTCTCGCTTCAACAATATTCTGAAAACCATCCAGATTTTTTTTTTTTTTTTCAATAATAACCCAATCTCAAAGTACATTAGGTGTTCTCTGCATTAATCACCTTCTTAAAACTCTGTATCCAGCCAACATTTATTTATTTCATGGCAGAGAATTATCAGATTTAAAGTCCCAGCGATTGTCACATCCCGAAGGATGCAAGATTTGTCCTCTGAATTCGACCTATCATGCCCTGAAGGAGCGGTGGACAGCAGCGGTACTGCGCCCAGGAATCCTTGGTTGATTTAACCCCACAATTCCAACCCTGAATACTGAGTGCCAAGCAGGGGGGCAATGGGTACCATTTTTTTTTTTTTTTACAGTCTTTGATATGACCCGGCCAGGGATCGAACCCACAACCTAGCAGTCTCAGGGCAGGCACTCTACCACTAGACCACAGAGCTGCGTTTGGCTAGCTTAACCCATCATTTTCACATTTGCCGTGTAGTCAGCTGTGCGTTGCGTCGGTGGCCATGCAGGTGGTGTTCACATGCTGCAGCCAATCAGATGAGGAAGTGAAATTCCTCCCAGCCTCCCGAGGCAAGTAAAGGGAAGTTTTTAAACAAAACACAGTGCATGATAACAGCCTCCGCGGCCTCACGGCGACGGGGTTTCTCTGCCGATCGGAACATCAAGCTCCGGCATTAGCGAGGGAGTATCGAGTGGCGCCGCTCCTCACATGGGCATCGGGAGCGAGAGGGGCCGG
Organism: Thamnaconus septentrionalis; assembly: GCA_009823395.1. NCBI lineage: Eukaryota > Metazoa > Chordata > Actinopteri > Tetraodontiformes > Monacanthidae > Thamnaconus > Thamnaconus septentrionalis. The sequence goes on along the minus strand of CM020508.1, from coordinate 8,710,321 downwards.
GTGGAGTGGCCTCGGGCCATGTGTGCAGCAGCGAGACCCCGACGAGCTGTCAATAAACACGCGGGTTGTTGTTGCAGAATCAATCGGTGCCCGCAGCATCGCTTCGCTGCTAATTGCCACGTGGACTGACGGAGCAGCGCCGCCTGGGTGGAGCCGCTTTTTCATTACTAAAAGCAGCAAACGGAAGTTTAATGTGCCGGTGCTGAGCGTGTTTTCAATCAGCCGTTGGATGAATCCTCGACGACACGCAAACGTGTTTTTTTTCTTTCATCCTTCTTATTTTGCGCCGTCTCCGATAGCGTCTCCCATTAGCCCGTCGTGCTAAAGGCGGCGCAGCGTCACCGAAAACAATGGGACGCCTGGCTCGCTTTCCGCAGCCGCGTCTCTTCTTCCTCCCCCCCCCGAGCGAGACGACATTTGAGCGAGATGGAGTCATAAAAGAGTGTTTTCGTCAGCGGGCTGTGTGTGTGTGTGAGTGTGTGTGAGTGTGTGCGCGGCGTCTGTCTGTTTTTCCCTTTCATAATAAAATGACAAGAACGTCTCTGACCGAATTTGCGTCACTCACAGCCGAGCAGCGGGAGGCCGTCTTTTCATGTCGGCACGAAAGGAAAGATGCAGTGGGAAGAGACGGCGAAACCGGGAAGGAGAAGAAGAGGATGAAGAAGGAGGAGGAGGAGAAGTGCACCCCGAGGCCACGCTGCGTTTTGACGGGCTGTGCTGGCGGCTCAGTCTTGCGTCCACCTACGCACTCTGACTGCATCTTATTTACATTCTCCGCCACCCTGGAGGAGAAAGGGGGAAGTTCGGCGGAGGAATGAAACCGTTGTGGATGTGCACGTGAAGCAGCGCCTGGTCACAACGCCGCACTCGGAGCTCAGCGAAGGTCTCAGCCCCGCTACATATGAACTAGAGAGGAGAGATTTTGCTTTTTATTCTACTTTTATCCTGACCATGATTTTGTTCCGCCACGAAGGCTGGACACGGTTTGGTTTTGATGGTCAACATTGCTCCGAAATAAATAAATAAGTAAAAATAAATGCTGGGTAAAAGTGATGAGCTATTGAAGTTGAGAATCTAAAGTTTAGATTTCCCTCAGAAATTGGCCAGTTTGTACAGACTCACATTGATGCAGACATTGTTTGGGTGAATCATTCAAACGCTCATTTTCTTTTAAATTGCGTTCTGCTTAATTAGTGCTCACACACCCAAAACCGGTTTTGGTTTTCTTTGAAATTGATTAATTTCACAGTGTTTGCGAAAAAAGCATCAGCCAATCAGTACTGCCCACTAATATGAGGTCTACATATTATAATATGTCCTCAGACCAACTGCCAAGTGTTGTTTAGGGTCATTGGGCTCCCGCTGATTTGTCCTCCTCCTCCTCACATGAGGCGCAACAGGTCCTCAAATGTTCCCGCTGCACTCCAAAATTAAATCCAGAACTGGTGACCAGCAGTTGTTCATCACTGCCGGATGTGGAGGACGACTCCATTGTTCTGGAAACAGAGTGATTTTCAACATGGACTGGAAATGAAGAAAAACTGCATTACGGCAGGTGATGCGAATGTAATCGTCCATGACTGCCTGCAATTTCCTGTGGTTTATTCACAATGTCACCCCCGTCTGTAAAGGCCATTCTTCTCCGCTGACCTCACGGCAGGTAGCGCAGAAAAAGGGAGCGACTCCACCCCGTCGTGCCGTCGGGATCAATACCGGGATGTTCTCCAGCGCCACCCGAGCGCCGGCGTTTTTTACATGTTCAGCTCATCTGCAACACGCAGGTCTTAACCGCCGCTTAACAACAACAACAACAACAACAACAACGCGTGGCTTTAAATTCCATTCTGCCGCTCAGCTCCTATTGAATTACACTGACAGGCGAAGCCGGGCGCCAGTTGACGAGGCAGGGGAAACGGCTCTTTGCGGATTCGATCCGCTCCGTGAGGTGCCAGGTGCTCCATGGCACCGCTGAACGGCGGCGGACCTGGCGAGGGGATCCCGAGCCTGGCGGAGCCGATTTTTATGCAAATCGGAAATGATGTTTCTGGGTGAGTGAGCTGAGGAGACGTTGCGTCGAGGGTTGTGTGCCATGTGAACGCATCCATATTAAAGTGAGACGTGACGGATGGAGGCCAAAAGCTCCGCAGCTTTTCTTCTTTTCGTCTTTTCTTTCTCCGAGACAAAAGGAGCTGTTAGCCGCGACACGTCGCCCTTTGTCTGCGCGCCTGGTGTTATTCAGGTCAGGGCAGCAAACATCTCTATTAATTTGTGTCTCCTGGCCATGCGGCATTGTTTAATAAACCTAAAAAGCCTGCCTTTGTGCCGCCACTCCACGCACGCGGCGCCTCTTGAATGAGCGCACTCTTCTCCCCCGTAATGAAAGCACTCAGGGCACTTCCTCATGTTCCTCCCTCTCTCCCTCCCTCACCCCTCTCTTCGCTCGACCGTCTCCTCGTCATCCGTCTCAGCATTGTTAAGTGCCGTCTGCGCTCAGATGACCACCCTCAACTTATAGCCGAAGCGCCGCCTCGGTAAACACTGAGCTGCGCCGCTTTGCATCCCTCCCTCCCTCCTTCACCCGCAGCTTCTCAGGGTTTCTTCTCTTCAAAAAAAAAAAAAAATTACAAACAAATAAAAAAAAAAAAAACCTCTGTGAACCCCATCCAGCGTCCCACAGCCACCCACCCTGATCCACTCGCCGGAGCTGAAATCCACTTTTACACGGGCCAAAGCAGATCCCTGCAGCTTGGGGCCAGAGGGGTGGGGAAGGAAGGAGAGGGGGATGAGGAGGAGGAGGAGGAGGAGGAGGTGAAGAAGAGGGCAATGAAATGTCAGGCGGCAAGATGGAAGCGAGTGAGCGCCATCAAAACCTTTCCAGACTTTGGATCAGCACCGACCGGTCCGGCCATGGCTGAAGACACAAGGAGGAAGAGGAGGAGGAGGAGGAGGTGAGGAGGCTGCGGCCTCCCTGATAGACGCGGCTGGGTGAGACGGAGGCAGCGGAGGGGTGAGGAAGTCTGAGGGGGCGGAGATGAGGACGGCGGAGAAACGCGCTTTGACAAGAGCGACGAGGCAACGAGGAGAGGCGGTGGATGCAGGTGGAGGCAGCCAGTCGGAGAGAGGCTGAAACGGAGAGAAGGATGGAGACGTATGTGGCTGAGCTGGCAGCCTCCCTCCCTCCCTCCCTCCTCCATCACTCCCTCACTCATCCTCCCTTCCCTCCCTCTCTGATTAACATGCGTCTCAGACACGGTGAGCAGGGATCAAACTTGCACAGAGCCGAGAGCCTGGAGTTATGCCTGCAATGCAACGATATTGCTTGAGTGAGTGAGTGTGTGTGTGTATGTGTGTTTGTGTGTATGTGTGTGTGTGTGTTTGAATCTGTTGGCCACTCGTACACAGACATGCGTCTTTGTTCGCAGCTGCCTTGTGCTGCTTAGACTTGTCAAGGAAAGATGTCGTCTGCTGACTGACACCGCGGTGTGTCAGCACCTGTGTGTGTGTGTGTGTGTGTGTGTGTGTATGTGTGTGTGTACCTACGCCGTGCCCCGGGAGATGTGGCATTCAAAGCGAATGGTAGAGATGAAGTAGGGAAGGGAAGCACTGGTACCGGTCGGGATGACGTGGACGAGCAGGAGGCCGATTGATGTTGAGAGAAGATTTAAGAGTGGGAGGGTTTGAAAGTGTGTGTGTGTGTGTGTGTGTGGGGGGGGCTGGGAAGAGATGCAGCTGTGTGAGAAGGCTGAGTACACACAGTTTTCTGATTTTCAAGTGTGAAAAATTGCAGTCCAGTTTTGCTTTTTTTTTTTTTTTAGCCCTCATTTACAAGAAAACACTCATCCCCTCATCTTCCATAAAAGAGAAAATGGCTTCACAGACTCTTTATGACGGAGTCGTTTACGGCCAAATGAATTTCCTTTTAATCGGCACAAGTTTTACAAAAGTTTTCTTTGTTTTTTTTTTAACAAGTTTCCTCAAAAGCCGAGCGGCCTCTTCATCCCGACGACTCGTCGCTCACGCTGCCGCGGCATCAATTTGATTTCCCTTTTGGCTTGACTCTCCCGCTGTATGACAAGAGTAATGAAAGGTAAATTTCATTAGCATGCGACTATGATGTTGTCGTGCGGCCAAAAAACATCCGTCCCTCTATGTCTGGAGGCCATTTTCCACTTTATCGGAGTGAAATTAAAAGCGACTCAATCAATTCAGATGTTGGCATTCCGCAAAATATCAACTCACCTTATTTTCCGGGCAAGAGCCACAATTTGAAAATAAAACACAGGACAGCTAATGTACTCAGATATCGCTGCCATATATCTTTCAATTTCATGAAAAGAAATCCTGCACTGAACTGCATTCTTCATGTGCAAACATTGGCTCTAAGAGTAAGGAACTTGTTGCTTGGTAGATTCCCTCATTACCTTTGGAAAGCCTTTTATGTTCCCTTTTAAATGCTGCCACATTTGTGCGGAACCAGCATTTGTGGGACGACTATGTGGGTTGCACCCAGTTCTCTCTCTGGCTTATGAGTATTTTTAATTTCATTTTGTGCCAATAGATCTAAGTAACAATATATATGGAACATAAAATAAGTTGGCCTCATAAAAGAATCCCTTTTAAGTTTCTAAGTAGTTCCCTCAGCTCCTCGGTGCTCTGCCCCCCACCTGACCTCACGCCGCGACTCGCACTCACTTGTTGCCGGCGCGATAAATCAACCTCCCCATCCCGTCCACGGGCGAAAGGGCCCAACATTCTCACAATGGGAACATATTGCCCTATTAAGTTCGTCCTGAGTATTTATAGGAGATGCTATACATCCTTCAGGGAATTTTAGCTGAATAATCACATCAAGAGGCTTTCCGTCATGCTGCGGGAGATTTTATTGCCATTAGCGAAGTCGTGCTGTATTATTTATAACCGTCCTGGAGATTATCACCTTTTGTGTTTTCCTTCAGCGGCCTCACGGAGCTTCCAGTCGGTGATGAATGGAGTTGCTTTTCGCCTTCTCTCAGTCTCGGGGCCTTTGTTTTCCTTTCCATTTCTGCCGCAGCGCCAGCCTGGGTCCCTCCTACGTGGATGGCTTGAGTGTGATTTATGGCCTTGGCCCTTGATCCTTGCCCCGCTAATGACGGTTGTAAACTGGTGGGAAGCCAAAGGTCGGGCCTTTCTCCGCTCTGTTGTCATCTGTTGTGTTTCTCCTCGGCCAGTGGAGCACGTCCAAAGTTGAGGCGATTGCGCAGGGAAAAAAATACCAAAACTCAGTTCTTTCCCAGAGCCTCACCTGTCAAACTGTGAAGATGGCATCGGGCACATTGGAAAAATCAAGTTGGATTTTATTTGTAGAGCCCAGGTTGGCAAATACAGTGTTTCCTCAAAGATCTTCACATTCTAGATGCAACATCGTCCGCCCTTAGACCCGCCGACCAGGCCGGGAATAACCTTTAACAAGGAAAGAGAAGAAACTTCAGCTCTGCCGAGGAGGGATCCTTCCCTCTAGGACGGGGAGACGTGCGGTGCATCTGTCTCTGTTGTTCTCCTTCTGGATCGCACTCAGAAATTCTCTCAGTTCCAGTGTGTTAGTGCCGAGGACTGCACAGGCTAATGACACAAGCCGGGTCTCCTTCACAGACTTTGCGCAACACTTAAACGATGCAGCATTTTTCAAAACAACTGCCGAATGACTGGGTTTTCCAGTCAGAGATGTTTTGCAATTTTATTTATTTATTTATTTTTTCCTTCAGCCGTTCCGAGATGCTCGGTGATGGATGTTCTAACTTTGGCAGGTTTATTCCAATTGCAGCATGCTGGGCTTGCTCTCATCATTTCCGGTCGAAGGCAGCGGGAGAGTTGATGGGGGTTTCTGGGAGTTCACAGCGGAACCAAAAATTCAGAAATAACCACAGCGACTTCTTCCTTTTAGATCGGCCCCTAAACATCTCCACATGTTTAGCGTAATAACTATTGTCGTGGTTACACCGCTGGGTGTCCATTAGGCGCCTCTTCGGTATTTGCACTTTCAATTTACGCTACAATTTCCAGGTTAATGGAGTGGCGCCGAGCGACACAACCCTGGCCGGAGCGCCGCTAATTCTCAAACATATCAAGTCATCAACAAGGCACGATTACAGGCATTACCTTACCGCTCCGTCGACCGTCGCCCACTTTGATCCTGTTAATGGCGGCGCAGGTGCCGAGGAAAGAGCAGGAGAGGAGTCGGTGATTATCGCATTGCGGCGCCAACCCGTTAAATCCCTGGAAATTACAGCCATTAGTCACACGGGGCGCCGTTGAAGAGAAGAGCCGGCGCTAACTGATGTTACACGGCGTCGCTGTCAGCGTCCGAGACGGAGAACATGTTCTCATGGTCTGCCTCTGATAAAGGAGGCCTGTTGTGGAATTGTTTTGTCTATCTGCACATGCGGCACACATTCGTCGTGTTGCTCCGTTCCTGGGAAAAATGGTTTTGCGCGCTCGGTCCAAAGGTCACTCTTCATTTTTCATTTACTCTTCACTCCCATATTTTCTCTTTCTCTCTCTCTCGACCTTTTCCCTTTATTTTTCTCACTTTTTTCCCCTTTTTTTTAAGGATATATTTAATGTCAGCGAGGCTGTGGGATTTCAAGTGAACTGGCGGAAGTTAGCAGCCCGGAGATTCGGCCAAAAAGACAGAGCTCCAGCGCCAGGGTGGGAGAGGAATCATTCTCACGTTAAGCCGAGGGAGGGATTCCAACTGTTGTGGTGCAAATAGTTCAAAAGACATTGTTTGTTGCTTTGTTGTGTGGGGTTAATAGCGCGCGTCTAACCTCTCACGTCTGAGACTCAACCGGGCAGAAATTCAACGATATCATCGGGAAAACGCAGCATATTCACACGGCATGAAACTAGCGGCAGTCTGAACTCTAGAAACCACCTAATAGCCTCTTTTTTTTTTTGGAAAGCGGTGTTAGAGCTCAACACTGAGCCTCCGCAGAGTGACAAACGGCAGACTCCTCCAGCCACAGCAGCCGCTGACTAGAGAGCAGGGAAGCCGTGCAGACAAGAGGAAGGAAAAACGATGTTCTAAACCGTGAAGCTAATTGGAAGCCGCCACAGGGATCAGATGAGTTCGGGTTGGGACTCGGTCAACCTTGTTCATTGTCCCACCCTCCCCCACCCCAACCAGCCAGACTCTGGCGACGACTGCGCTCTTTCCTCACCATAATCACTGCAACATGTCGCCATTTGATACACAAATACACTTGGCAGCAGAAACACATGTGAGCTGTTTTTAAGATACGGTTCATTATTTACAGTTTGGTCCACTGGCTGGGATTGAAAGCTCAAAAGAAGCATCTTTCCGGTCTAGTTCTTGCGTCCGTCAAGAGCCCAGTTATTGTGTAAATTGTCCTTGATGCGATGAAAGGATTTATATTAATTTTTCAACTCCACCTGTGATGTGGCTCAGAAACATCAGGTCACAATCAACATGAAACGCGGATCGAGACCCTTTGTGGTCTTTTACATCCGGGAAGACGGAGTGTGACGGGAATACATTTCCTGCCGCTCGGCCTCAGAAACTCTAATAAGAGGCCGGCTGCGTCGTCTTTGTTGGCTTGTGGGATTCCCAGACTTGAGAGGTCGGGCGATGCGCAACAGCTTTCGGCGCCCAAAAGCTTATAGAGGAATCGGCAGCGGTCCAAGCGCCGGCCCCTGGGTGACTCCGCTCTTCCGACACGTAAGAAAACACGGTGGAAAGGCGACGTCGTTCCTTTCATATAGGTGCAAAACGAGTGGAAAGCGGAGCCAGCGGGTCCTTCCCACTATTGCTGCTCTTGGCTCGCCGTGGAGGAAGGTACATTTTGGCATCTCCACTACACTGCTGGCTCGGCGCTCTTCCTTTTTTCGGTCTTTGTCTTTTTTCATTCCAGGCATTCCTTGGCACCGTTCTCTCTCTCTCTCTCTCTCTCTCTCTCTCTCTCTCTCTCTCTCATGCCCTCTCTGTTTGAATGCCTCACTTCTCTCCCACCTCTGTTTCTCTTCATCACTCCATGTCAAGCATTATTTCTGGAGATTTCCTCAGCCACTCATCCCCCTCCAGCCTTGTATATTGGCCCCTTTGTGAGGTGGAATCTATTTTTCCTAGTAGTCGGTCTTCCGTGACCCGTTTCGTACAGTCCTTATTTTTACGCACCATGTCGTACCGCTGCTGATCCGAGCCGACTCTCACCTGTTATTGATTCCACGCTCTCCACACGACATCCATTCTCTTCTGATATTATAATAACCGCTCTAGCCTCTGGGAAATCTATTCAATGTTTCTAAGTTCACATTTAAAAAAATTGACCAATCAGACAGTCCCACACGCTTTATTAAATATACTTACACCGCGTCACATATTGGACCTGTGCAATTTATTACTAATATCTGTAAACGGACCATAGGTAATTGCGAATTGAGGATTTGACTGAAAAGTCGATGTGTGTTGAATTCATTCTTTCTGGGTGCACTTTCATGAAGCCAGCCGATCAATGGGAAAATGAATTATAGCCCAGGATTCTCTTGTTTGCGACGCTCCACCAGTGCTGAACCGGCACCACCGAGGAATCCTCGGCAGCCTCCGTCTTTAATATTTCAGCATAAACACCTCCACACTGCAGTGTTCCCATTAACGCTGCTCTGTTTCATTACTATTTTCCTGATATCTGGGACACGCATAATCCTGATTTCTTTCAACCAGCCTGTGTTTTTTTTTTTTTTTTTTCTTTTTTTAGCACACGCACCCTCGTGGCCTTTTCTTTTTTTCTTTTTTTCTTACAAACAAACAATAGTGAGCGCCTACTTCAACAAGAGAGAGAGGAAAAACGAGTGCGATGAGAAGAGAGAGCCGCGGCAGCCGTAACAAAAACATATTTTGAGCTTATTAGCGACCTTGTCACGGCATTATGAGAGGATCAACACGATGCAAGTCACGTTTACAAATATTGGATCAACGTACGCAATAAGACTAAATCAAACTGCACATTAGACGTGGTCAATACTGGGATTACATTGCGCTTAAAATATACAAATGAAAATGCATTGAATTTGCAAAAATCAGTCAAAAAATGTACATCAAAACCTTAAAATATAATAAGAATGACCTTTAGAGCTTAGCGTGTATCAATTTAGAGCTTAGCGTGTATCAAAATAATGGTAACTAATCCATTTCTGGTTCAAAAAAAATAATAACAAAACATGATTTTGCTTTCTCTGAAGAAGAAAGTCTTGCGTGTGGTGTGACTTAGTGTTGTTGTACTCACAAAGCGGCGATTCTCACGTAATGTATTGACAGACTATCATTCTACACCGAGGCGTTCCAATCACATGCAAACAATGTCAGCGAGGGGTTGATTAGTGCACGACCACCGTTTATTTCCTTTTCCTTAGCTTGGCTTAACTCTGTGCGCGAACAGCGTAGCGTTCAGCTAACTGCGCCCTCCTGATTGGCCCACCCCGACTGGCCTGTGATCTATATTGTCCCGAGGCCGTTTTGAGGTGGGTCTGATGCGGTGAAGACGCGGCGCCTCGATCAGACTGATCTCCTTCCCGTCTCCTCCGCAAAGCCAAGTGATCTCCTAATGGCCTTGTTTAGGGCATTAGCAGCTTAAACAGCCACAATAAAAATTGATCGGGGTGCAGAGAAAACGGAGGCGCTAACAAGTCCGTGTAAATACTATTAAATGGAACGGGCGCGGCGGTGAGTTCAAGATTCACGTTTTATTAATGGTGAGAAAAAAGTCAATTTTAGTCGAGGCTGAAGTTCCGCCTGACGTCTCCATTGTCTGGCATTTAATGGCATTTCATTTAGTTGCATTCACAGCTTCTGACTCCCTCTGAGAAGGACGCACCGAGAAGGAGAATCTGAATCTCGGGATGACAGATTAGCGGGGACGGCGCCTCGGTGTTAACATTAAAACCATTAAAAGCCACATTTCAGTCTTTTTACATGTGGAGTTTTCAGTGGGGGGTTAATGCATTAGCATCTTCTTCACACAGCGCATATATGCCTGGTAGTCCGGGGCGCTGGGCGATAATGGCATGCTGGCCGCTGTAGAGCTCTGTAGAATGCGGTGAAAGGACGCGGCTGCTGCCATTTGTCATAATTACAGTGACGCGCTTGCCCTCAACCCTACACACACGCACGCACACGGACTCACACAGACACACACATGCTGCACGTACATTATACACTATTTATCCTTGTGTTGTGTATCTACTTACTGCGCCACCACTGTGAAACCCTATAGCCCAGGGTGTCTAATTATACTAATCTAATGCGTATCGCTTGACATTTATTCATACATTATTAATAGCAGAAACAATAGGTTTTCTGATTGGACGCCGTGACTTCCTGACTTCTCGTCTTCGCTCTCTCTTTCTCTCGCTCTCTCTCTCTCCCACTCTCTCTCTAATGTCCTCGCTTTATCTCCCATGATCTCCTCCTCTTCCCCCCGATGACTCTTTCGCCTCAACCTCCCGCAATTTTGCTGGTGGGTGTTGAGTAATTAGCATCCCTCCCACTCATATTCTGAGCTCAGTGCAGGGAATTTGAGAAATGTCCCATAAAGATGATGTGTCTTGATAAGGTTATGCCTGGACTCCATTAGGGAGATGGACGGCCACAATGGCTGTTTGTGTCCTTTCGGGGGAGCGTGTGAGAGGGAAGCAGAGAGGCGCTTTTAAAAAGACTCTTTTTAAGCCACTTTGATCCGATAGAAACACAGATTTTACTTTATTTTTTCTTCCCCCCCTATTGAGAAAAAGTTGAATTATAGTCGGCAAATCACCCCACACACAATTAAATTAACTCTTGGCCTCAGATCTGATGTGAGAAAAGCTCAGGCCCGTGAAGTTCCATTTTTAATGAGGGAATGAAGAAGAAAACGCAGTCGTGACTGTGAGAGTGGCGATGAAGCAGCACTCATCATATGAAACCAACGCACCAAATGTGCGATGACCAGCGGCTTTGACGTGACCTTGGTGGATGTGAATAGGAACCAAGGATTCAAAGAGATACAGTCAAATTATTCCACTGAAACATTTTCCCCTGGTTCAAATGAAAAAAGACTCTTTTTTTTTTTCTCCGGCTGTGTCGTGATGTCCACCTCAGCCTCTTGATTTTATATTGGCATGGTTCAGAATCAACCATTATTTCAAAGGTCATGGTCATGTTTGAGAAACATGACGGCCGTATGGTGGCAGCACTGAGGTGGTTTGCGATATGCTTCCTCATCGGTATATGTTTCTAAATCTGACACACTGGTCCTTTTAAATGAGTGGGGTAAAAGTTTGTTACTTCAGCACCTTCTGCTTTAATGGTCAGGCTCATAAATCACTGTTCACAGCTCTTATAGTTTAAATCTTCTCATGTACAACCATGAACTTGAGTTTGCCTGTGTGTCACTTCAGCGCAAGACAAACTGGAGTGAGTCCGGGGTGACGATGACTGAACGTGTGAGTTGAGAGCCATCGGCTCTGCGTGTCCGACCAGCAGAGTGTTCTGGTTTTGCATCGTTTTTTTCGCGTCGTCGTCATCTCCGTGACCACCGACCGCCTGCGCGCTTTGCATGAGGACATACGAGCGTCCGTATCCAAATTGCAGACGGAGCATGAAATGTTTTTCGCGTTTGCGGCGGCGCGGCTCTAAGTTGCTCTCCGCCTGATTTTCAAAGCAAATGACAAGATGTTGCATTTAAAATGAAGCTGCCAGTCAGCTGAAAATGATGCGGTTGGCGGAATAATAACATTTTTTGGGGACTGGAACTTTGCCTGGCCTTGTATTAAAGCAACAGGAAATGACATATGATTACAGATCTCTGCCCCACCTCTTACTGTGACAATAAAAACAACCAGAGTGATGAAATTGCAGTAAGCAGCCTTTTGGGTGAAAATTTCTCTCTTTGCTTTGATGTGTTGGATCACTCAGTTTGGGTATGATTTGTATCCACGGGAATCACATCGGACAGCTGAGTGTGTCTCTGCAAGCCCACAGACTTAAGTGACAAACGCACACGGTTTAGACTGGAGTGGTTAGCTATCATGGGGAACGATACATTTAAAAAGTAAATAACCTCATCGCTCCCTCTGCGACTCTTTCATTTCCTGAACTGTGCTCAGTGTCTTTAGTCACTCAGCCTCGGCTTCCTGCAGCTGTCTTTTTTTTTTTTTTTTTTTTTTGTCCTGACCCCAAAATTTTTTCCCACTTGTCTTTCTCCCTTCCTCCCTCCCTCCCTCCCATTCACCTCGAATGCGTGAGACGCTTGATGCTTGACGTGACCTCGTGCCGCTGCCTTCGTGGCGATCGCTCAAGAGCTGACTCCACACTTTCTTACCTCGCACCGATTAAATCCTCGAGCTCGGAGCGGAACGATAAGACGAGAGAGGCTTCGTTGGGAATGCAGCGTGATAACGTGGTCCCATGAGTCCCGTGACTGAACGCATCTTTTCTCTGCTGTTTGTGTGTCTCCACAGTCGACCATGGCCCCGTCCTTCTTCCTGCTGCTGTGCTGGCTGCTCCACGCCGCCACCTCGGCGTTCCCGGAGGAGCCGGGGCCCCTCAACTTCATCCCGGCTGAAGGTACTGACTCCTGCCCTCTGCCTCCATCTGAGCCGCGGGGTCACGGCCGGACACGTCAGGGGTGTCTGCGGTCACTCCGGCTCTCACGCAAATGGTGTCGACTGGTGTCAAGGTCAGGCGCCGTGTGAGCGGGTCAAGCGCAGGAATGGCTCCCCGTGCGTCTTGACTTTCCCACACATGCACACTTTTCAGCCAGACCCTTGAAGAGAATGAGCTACTTTTACACTCAGACACAGAGTCTCCAAATCAGCTCGACGGCCTCCGGGTTGGAGCAGACGGTGATTGATTGCGGTTCAATAATATCGACCGACTCCCCCCTGCGTCCCCCGCTGGAGCCCGTGGAGCCCGCCTCGTGACGAATTAGCGCAAAAATAACAGAAGCAGCAAAAGCAGATTTAGCTTCAGTGTCCACGGAAACGCAGGGAAAGCGTGGGCAGAGAGAGGGAGGAGTGACCGAGGAGAGTCGGATAATATTAGCAGAAATTAACCGGCTGGAAAATAAAGCAGAGAGAGAGAGAGAGAGAGAGACGCACAGAGAGCAGATGTAAATAGGACTAATCAGTTGGGTTCCAAAGAAGAAGTGATAAATGAGCAGAGGAGAAGATGAAAGAATAGCAGAGGGGCTCCGCTCTCGTCCCGCACGGCAAATGAAAGTCGTGCAGCCGAACTGGCTCCACGTTCTAATCCGTCTGATTTATACACGTGGCCGTTATCTCCCCGTCCCCTCTCTGGTTTGACTTCCTTCTTGCCGTCTTTGAGCATGAGCAGGTCTCCGCAGCGGCATTTTTTCTTTTTTTTCTCTTTTTTGAAAAGGCTCCACCACTTTTATCTCTGATGCTCTCCTCCTTATGATCTCCGGCCCCTTGATGTATGGAACCCATTCGTCTGAATCGCCTTTATGTTTTTCATACGTCTTTGATTCCAATTAATGGGGCCCCACCGCTTTTTAAATAATTAAACCTGTGGGGAAAAATGTAAAAAAAGAAAGAAAAGAAAAGTCCAGTAACAAACTGAACTTGAAACAGTGGACTTGGTGGCTTCCTGTGTGTGTGACGGCCCTGTTGCCTCTGCAACACTTTGGAATTTGTCTTTGCATTTCTGAACATCCAGAACTTGTCTTGAAGGTCAAGCTAAAGGCAGCTTTACTGGTTTTTGGTCCAAAAAAAAACAACAGTCTTGGTATCTTGAAAAGGTTTGGCCTCAATGGCGAAAACCAGCCCAGTTGGCTTCAACTTAACCTTCAGGACTGCGATGACCTGGACGACTAATAAACCTCCAGGACAAACTAACTTGACCCCAGGCGACTTTGACCGACGTCGACTTTGTTGCGTGTTCCCAGTGGTGAGGAGGCACGCCGTCTTCCTGGGTCGACCCCACCGGACGTGGCTGAGGCAGGAGCCGCTGCACATCCAGAGGGTCCTCCAGGTCAACCGGACGCTCTACATCGGCGCCAGGTAAGCTGCTTGGATGTGAGTCGTCCTTGTTGGATCTCCATACAACAGTCATTCGGAAAAAAACAGGACACCTCCGAATCAGAAGAGGTTATTTACAAGGTGCTCAGTGCTAAACTAACTGCACACACGAGCATCATTCCATCCTGTGTTTATTGGGCGGCTTCTTGCCTTTTTCCCACTCCAGTTTATGGTCAACAATGTCGAGCACTCAATATAGACTTTGGCCGGGTTTCTCAGCTGGATCAATTGACGCCACCGTAAACAAGTCGAGGCGTCGGCGTGACAGGAGTCGGTCAGACTCTCCAGAAAATCACATCCCGTCTTGTACCTGCATATCACGCCGCTGCCGAGTCAAGTGGGAGGGATGTCAAGTGTCAAGTGATACATTATAGCAAATGATTAAAATGACAACATTGCTGCTACTCTTTTTTTTGGCTCTATCTTGCATCATGGATCTGCACGGATTGTGATTCACCAATTCGATTTGACTTTTATTTTGATTGACATCTCTTGCCTTTGCGCAATTGAGTCCTATTGATTTACACAGCTGAGCCTCAATAATCTATTATTTCTCAAAAGTCACCGTGCGCATTAGTAAAGCACACCTCAGCTTCCAGAACCCCCCGGGCGATTGAATATGCTCGTGCCGTGATTTTTTCTCCCTCTTTTGGCGTCTTTTGCTGAGGTTTCACGGAAGCAAACACATCTTGTAGTTTGCTTCTCCATATGGCGGCCGGCACATATGTCCGTCAGTCTGTGGAATGGGCTGATTCTGGGCAAACGGGAGCTCTGGTGGCCAGGAGGTAGCAGACAAGGCGGCCCGCTCAGCTGCACCAGGTTTACACGGTTAAGCTACATCTGCTGCTTTCCCGGAGCCATCCGGGAGCCGACCTGCAACAGACTGAGCTCATGAGAAACATACACTTCAAGATTTACTGCCTGAGTTGTCAAAAAAAAAACTAATTTAGCATACAGCATGTACAGAAAAAAAGAGGCTGCATCCACATATGGAGCTGGTTATTTGCTGCGGTGGCAATATGAAAGCAAATTGAAGTGGTTTCCAATAAGAGACGCAACGGCCGCTGCTGCGGTCCAGGAAATTAGCCCGTCTCCTGCCCCGCAGGGGGTCCGACCTCACTCCTGAAAGTCGGCAGGAATGACATCGGTCGAACACGACTTCCTGTCAGTCCGTCTGCAATAAAACAGAAAAGCCTCCACGAGCAAGCGCGCCTTATTAAAACTGCCCTCAAACAGCTACTGGGCGCCGCGGTGCGTGGCTTGGCTTTGAAATATTAACACATCCGTGCGTTGGTTAAACATCGGGAGTCTTTGAATTTGGTTTACAGTGGAAGGAGGTCTTGCTGAATATTTAAACGTCAGCTAATAAAATGCCAGACTGACAGCCGGGGAGGCGAGAGAGGCAATGTGGCAGCGGCGGCAGCGGCGAGGGAGGAGGGCATCATAAGAGATTCAGAGTGAAAAAAAAAAAAGGGTTTGGAGGAGATATATTTATATATTTCCTCTAAGTGGCTAATAGTGTTTGTAGCTTCCTGACAGGAAAATGATCGCCCCCCCCTACAAAACAGATCCGTGTACAAATGCCGGCGCGAGCCGCTGACAGTCTGTCGGGGGAGGCAGAGTTTTAAAAAACGCATAATGTATAAATAAGTCCCGGCGCCGTGGCAGGTGCGTCTGCCGAAAGCTGCTTGCGGAGTGCGCGGCCTGATAAGACGCCTCACTCTCCCTGCGAAAATCCCGCCGCCATTAGCGCCGCCGCCGCTCAGACCGTGAGCGTCGTTAAATCCCGGCCCCTGAGTCCCTGCCGGGAGCCGTCGCCGCCGCCTCTCGCCGTCTTTTCCCACCACCGTGTCAAATGAAGGTAAACTACGTGTTGGCCAGCTGGCAGGTGGAGTTAAGCACCTTTGCCGCGCTAAGTCCCGCTGCATCGCCGTCGAGATGAGTGGATGCTGATGGAGAACCGTCGCCCAGCCTTCAGTGGAAATCCAGGAGGCTAATTCACGCTGGTGCGACCCAGCTGGGAAGTGATTGGCCCGTTGATGAGATAACCGAGGCAGTGAGGACGCCTCTTTATTGGTTCATGCAGTAGTTGTGCAAGATACTGCAGGATTTGGTATCAATCTGATACAAAATAAACACAGATACTTTTTAATTAAGGAGGTGAATGTGGCATCACATTGCTACATCTGAATGAATCTTCTCAACCTTAAGTGTTTTTGTGATTTTTTTCCCCCCCGTGGATTATTAATTTAGTTAAAACCCAGTGCAGAATTTGGACATTTTAGCTAAATAGAAAATACTCGCCCATTCAGTATTTTTCAGCTTGGGATTCAAGCATTTCATTAAACTACTAAAATATCTAGATGCAACTCTAAAATATTGATCTCATTACACTAGTATTGATCAAAACCAATACCAACATTGGTACCGATATTAGTGATACTTGGATCGATACGCCCACCACTGCAATAAAAAAGTCCTACAACAAGCTTCTTGTCTCAGCTGCAGGCAAAAGTGGGGGAAAGGGACCGGAGTTGCTGCTCAGGTTGTCAGCCAGCAGACGGCGGCCTCAGAGGTCAGCGGGGGCGCCAGCCAGGTTAAATGACTCGTGGCGCACAAGACAGGAAGATGCTCAGTTGTGGCAAAATAAAGGTTGCCGAGGCTCGGGAGGCGGAACGGTCAGCGCCGAGAGCTCAGCGTGTCAGGAGAAATATTAACAGAAGACAACTTGGCCAGTTGTGAAAAATATCTTCCTGCGCTCTTCAGAGTATTGGTCTTGTGTTCGTGTGCCCATGTTAGTGGCTGTGTGGAAATGGTCTTAAAAGATTGGATCGATTCAGAAAACGCTCTTCAGAAAAAATATTGGACGCTGCTCCCAAAATTGTTTTTTTTTTTTAATGATATTTTAGAGTAGTGAAATGATTATGAAGGTGATTTGTGGCAGCTAATCTGCTGCACCTTGGTCTCAACAACTTGTATTTTGTTCTTCACAATCCTTTAAGACTCTTATTTCTGAGAATACTTGAATACTCAATGCTAGGTACGATACCATGCTCCGTTGCATTAATGGTCGTATGCGACGAGCCAAGTTTTCCCAAAGAAGTTCTCAAGAGATTCTGCTTCTGATGTCAGCAGACAGCATTATTTCTCCTCAGTCCTAATTCAGCCTTGATGAAGGCATTTCATCCATCACGCTTGCGGTTACTAGCCAGCTCATCACACAGATACAAACACTCTGCCTCAGCGCGAAACCCGTCCAGATAACTAGGTGGTCGGCCAAAAATCTTTCCATCCCCCAGCAGGAGCCTTTGAGCCTCGGCATCGCTCGGAGCCGCTCGCACTAAACCGCGGCGGGGCTGCTAACAAGGCCCGCGGAGCGGAAGGGAGAGGAACGCGCGTAGGCTTTACGACGTCTGCGGCTCAGATCTGCCCACCGCTCGCCGCGCAGTGCCGCTGGGAGACAGTTCACGAGCTGGTCAGGGCAGATATTTAGGAGAGGTCGACGCTCTCACACACACACACACACACACATCCTTGATACTAGAAAGATATGGTAATACGTTTTTGTTTGTTTTTCTGTTTTGTTTTTCAGAAGAATGTAGCTTTTGAAGTTTTTTATTTTGATTAGATGAGCAGTCCCTCATCCAACCCTGCGTTGCCTGGTGGGAAATGTAGGATTATCAGACCGTGATTATTGTCGTATTATTTTTACACCCATCAGCACCTGTGAGCATCTTGTACAATGGGCACAGCTGCAATCGTGATTGGCTGGAAACCTGTCACACGGGACGTGATGCCTTCAGTTTCCAGAAAAAAAAAAAAAATTCAAATTCACAAAATGGTCAAATTATCATGCCACTGGCATTATCAATCATACAGACAACACAATTATCGTATACTTGGCGACACTGATCCGACCTCTTCCACTCTGCCAAGTCGGAAGAAAACCTGGATTTCACGTCTTTTTCAACAGACTGGACTCTTTGGTGGCAAATAACATAAACATCTGCTTGTCAACCACCTGTCTGAGCTCCCTGTCTCTCTCCCTCTCTCTCTCTCTCTCTCTCTCTCTCTCTCTCTCCCCGTCTCTCTCTCTCTCTCTCTCTCTCTCTCTCTCTGGAGGAATTTCCATTTTCTTTATGCTCATCCTTGTTGCTTGTTTGTATTTCCAACTCGTGTTCATCCAGGGCTACGAAGGAGAGAAATTAAACTCTGTGACTCGCACACCCGCATTAAATTCACCAACATGCGCGTAAACAAAGAGCAACCATGCCGGCCGGGGCGTGCATCATTAAACCAACCTATCGGGCAGAAGATGAAGAAGAGCAACAGCAGCGGCAGCAGCAACATAAAAATAAATCCAACATAAAATTTGCCCCTCCCTCCTCTTGCGCTATCGCAGGCAGCAGTGCTTGCTGACAGCCACTCGCACTGGAGGCCTGATACTATTTTCATTATGTTAATGCTGAGGCATCACTGAAGCACCCTGGACGAGATTATGCCTCACACTCTGGCACACTTCACTGTTTGGAGAACGCTTAAACTCTGACCTGTCAAGCAGGGATGCATCGCCCAAGTGTTTGATTTGATTATTTATTTATTTTTTTTCACCGCTGGGCCGCCCATCCCTCCGTCCTTGAGACGGCCTGAGCGGTGGAGTGCACTGGGCAGGAGGCTCAGTGGGGCTATTTTATTTGTCCAGAGCAGTCCAACGCTTCCTCCATGTGCAACAAAGACAGATTATTATGTTCATCTTGAACCCGACGATGGCACAAAGGGATGTCCTGCACATAAAACACATCTCCAGAAACCGGAAATATCCACAGCTGACCTTTGCTTGGAGTCGAAGGTGTCCACTAAACAGTTTAATAGGTCTGTTTTATGTTTCGGTGCCGCACGAGGAGGAAAACGCAGAGAAACCAAAGAGGAGGTGCAGGCTGGGATTGGATCTTTACCGCCGTAATTACACGGCTATGGCAGATTTACAGATTAGCCCTTTTAGCGCTGCCCCCCCCCCACCCACCCACCCACCCACCCACCAGCACCCTCCCCTCTGCTTAGATGCAGCCCAAGACTCCAGACTCCGTCCCTGCAGATATCGAGGCCTTGAACAACGTGCGGACGTCAGCTCCCACTGCAAAAAGCGCTCCGCTCTCATTCAGCCGGACTTCTGAAGCGTCCAAGGTCGCAGCAGATTTACGGGCGGATTAGGAGCGCCAGAGAGGCGCAAGTCGAGCGATGCCGTGAATGCACGCGTGAGTTCGAAGCACGGGCGCTGCGCAAAAGCGTCGAGGGTTGAAAAAAAACTTGATTAAATCATCCGCTAATTGAATTTTCAGTCTTTTTTTTTTTATTTATGGTCGTAAGTGAATTTTTTTTTTCCCCCCAGAAAATCTAAATGAATGAGGCGGGCAAATGCAAAATGGAAAAGCGACGGTGCTATTCTCTCAGAATCAATTTTAAATGAAGGACTGTCTTGAATATTTATGCTCTCCAAAGCTGCACAAACAAAACATTGTGCTGGTAAAACTGAGGCGGTTCGAAGCATATTGACATGACGTCCCTCTCGCTCAATGCCGTTCGGCCTGGATGTCGTCCAGGAGGAGCCGGGATCACACCTGCGCTCCTCTCAGCCGGCCTCCCTGTCGATCCTGTGCTGTGTGTGAGGCCCGTCTTCACGGCTTTCCCTCGCTCCCCCCCTCAGCCCTTCAGATGGTGCAGCGTTGGCAGGCTGCCACTCTCACCGCATCTCTCTCTCTCTGCTCCTCTCTCCAGGGACGACCTTTTCCGCGTGGAGCTGGACAGCGTGGCGGGAGACGAGATGTTCTACAGCAAGGTAAGCCGGTCGCAGCTGGACACAGCGCGGCGTGGATGCACTGCAGTTTTCCTCCCGGCCCTTTTGGAGAGATGCAAATCGTGTCTGAATATTTTGTGTTTTTCTTTTACAGAAGAGAACATGGGAGTCGAACAAGAACGATATCAGGATCTGCAGGATGAAGGGCAAGCACGAGGTGAGATGGTCCAACGGTTCCTCCGGTTCTTCTTCCACAGCAAAATCTCACTCTTCCATCTTGCGAACCTCCCATCGACAGAATTTTATATCTGTCTTATCATTGGATTCCATAAGTCCACTCAATTTCCATAAATCCATAAATGCACCGTCCTTCAAGAGGTCCAAGATACCAGGAGGCAAAGTCTCTGCTAGAAGCTGGATTTAGAGGAAGCTTCTTCCAGTTTTTTTTCAGGGTGCTGGCAGCTAGTTTGGTGTGAACAGAGCTACAGCAGCAGTTTTATCAGAGGAGGAATTTGGGAAAAACTCCCCCAAATGTCGATGAAGATGCATCAGCGACATCTCGAGCAAATAATTCACTTGGTGCTGTTTTTATTTATATTGATAAAATATTCAACGCTTGACTTGACTTTATACTCAATAAAATAATTTCTGTTTAATTCTGTTCCGGCCTTCAGGTAATTTGTGGAGTTCAGAAAATTCACTCCCACGGCAAAAAAGGCAGGTTAAAAAGACGCAGCACTTGATGCCGGGTGAAAGGCAAACACAGCGGGCTGCTTTGTAATCTCCTCATTTGAATCCCCTCCTTGAACCAAAAGGATTGCCAAAGCTTCCATTTTATTTTATTTATTTTTTTGTGGTCGACAGGCAGACGTCTGGATTCGCAGTAACTTAAGATGGAGGCAAAAATGCGATGAATTATGCAAAAGGTTCTCAAAGACTATAGAAAGGCAGTTTTGTATGAAAGGGAAAAGAAACAGTGTTGCCCGACTCGCAGATGATGCATCTTGTGCCTCTCCTCTTTCCTCCACCATCTATATGACACTTTTTTCTGAAAAAAAAACAAACTTGTTTGCCTTGGAGCTTCAGCTCGGCTCTGCTATCCGTTACACTTCTGTTCCCGCCGCCCCAGCCCAAAGATCGAGGTGCTGTTTGACCGCGTGTGATCTCGCCGCCCCGCGAGCTGCGCGCATCCATCACGGCCGCTCCCGCTGTCCCCGGCCATCCGCCGCGTTTTCAGGAATGTTTGGAGGGAAACGCAGGTGGGTGTCGGGAATGTGAGGCAGTCAGGGAGAAACGTGGCTGAAGCGTCCCAGCAGCAGGCAGCAGCAGGCTGCCCACGCCTGAATACCTCGTATTATCTGCCCTCGCTGCTAGCTGCCTCAAGTAAACACTGCAGTCTGGCTTTGTGTGTGTGTGTGTGTGTGTGTGTGTGTGTGTGTGTGTAACGGTCGAGGCTGGCTGCAGGAACGCTGGCTCTCTCCGTCCCCGCTGGGCAGAGAAGAGAGGGCAAAATATGACTTATTTAACACAAACACCTGACATTAAATCTGAGCGAGACAGAGCCAGACTGAAGCACAATGAAGACGGGGGCTGAGTGGAGGAGGAGGAGGAGGGAGGACGAAGAGGAGGAGGAATGTGCGGCTCCCTGTTGACTGGCCCCCGAGCGAAGCTGCGGGGCCCGACTCAGATATGAAAGGTCTCCTCGCCCCTAATGGCAGCGCTGCCTGCTGAGTGAGTCACACGGCAATGTGAGGCAGATAAGGCCGCTGCCAGCCTCCCTTTCACCGGGCTCCCCAGGCTGCACAGTCGCATGAATGGACACGCACGGGGGCGTAATTCAGCCTGGCGCGCACACACACACACACACCACACGCACGCACGCACGCTCGCACACACACACACACACATGCACGCCCGGGCCCCCGAGGTTGCAACCTGGGAGGATTTATTTTTTTCTGAAAAAGAGTAAAAAAGCCCACCAGGCTGAATTTAGGCGTTTTTTTTGTTTTCGTTGGAAAGTTGTCGATGTGTCGCATTGTTGCACCTCCAACTGCGGTGACGCACCATTCAAGCCCCGAATGAAGGCTGTTGGTTGGATTGTAAAGCTCCCTGCAGGGACGGAGGGGCGGCGCTCGTCTTCAGCGAGACTGTCAGTGCAGTTCTTAAAACAAACTACAAGTGTTGTAAAATAACAGCAAACTTAACTTAACAACTTAAGTAACTTTAATTAGTCTAACAAAAAATCCAAACCAATAAGAGATAGATAGATAGATAGATAGATAGATAGATAGATAGATAGATAGATAGATAGATAGATAGATAGATAGATAGATAGATAGTAGGATACATGGATACATGGATAGATAGACTTTTAACTTTAACTTAACTATTAAAAATGATAAATTATGAATTTAACTTCTTGCTGCATCCATTTCTCATCCTGGACATGTTTGGATTGTGAGTATTTCTTCACTCCACTTGTTTGGGAAAACAACCTGATGTGGAAATCTGCCTGGAATCTCGAATCTCGCCTTCCTCACGAAGCCGATGCACCAAAGCAGCACCGACTTTCATTTCAACCTCCCTGATAAGTAGCAGCAGGGCCGAATGATGGATCGCAGACCGTGGCTTTGGGTTTTGGGGGGCTGAGACAGCCGCGGCCTCTGAGGAGAAGAAGAAGAAGAAGGAGTTGTGTTTATGTTCTCCTCCCCCGTCATAAACCACCGGCGTTTATGCGAAGCTGTGAGGGCGATGACAGCACGCGTTGGGGCAGCGGGTTTTTATTTGAGCGGCGACGCCTCGGGAGCTGCGATTAGCCGCCGCGTCTCTCGTGCGAGCCTGCAGGTGTTCTCCATTTCTGCCCGATATCCCACATTCTCCTCTGTCATGTTGTCTAAGCCTGATGAAGCTCCGCTCTGCTGACTTTTCCAAAAACGCACACGCACACTGAGAGACGACGCGACCTCCCTCCCCTGATATGAGATTTAAAAAAAGAAACTGCCTTATTTTCCAGAATGTTGAGACAAAAGTGCGGGGATAAGTTTGGCAGATTGCATTACTCGCCGTCACGCGGCTTTTAAGAGCAGATTTCTTTTGCCGAAGATTCATCTGGATGTTATGATGGGGGCCTGTTTATATACGGCAGTGCTGCGCAGTGATGTATTATTTAGCAGCACTGCAGGGCTTTTTTGTATTTGAAATGCGTTGCGTTGCCGTCGCGCTGCTCATCGCTTCTGCCTGTTCCACGCGAGGGAACCGTCTCACCCTCTCTCTCAAAAACGAGGGGGAAACGGGGTGGGGGGGGGGGGGCTGGCGCACGTGCGCAAGGTGGGACGGCAGCTTCATACACAGTCATGACGTCTTTGTGTTTGCCTCCGTTTAGCTCACCTCTTGAAGATGTTCCCCCCCTGCTCAGGAGAGGTGGAGGTGAGGGGGAGAGGGGGGGCATCGGTCGTGTCAGATGTGACACATTCACCACTTAGTGATTGGTTTTGTAATTAAATTTTTCTGCTTGGTTAACCACAAAGGACATAGTGTTCCCCCTAATTAAACTGAAAATGCAATATTCCCTTTTTTTTATCCTCTGGTGTTGACCAAGCGATCGCTGATGAATGTGACAGGCGGCTCCCACACTCACACACTCGCGCACTCCTGTCATATTTCCCTTTGTCCTTGGCTTTATGTTCTCTCCCAAGCGTTTGGCCCCTTTTCATGTCCCTTTCCGGCTCCCTTTACCTTCTTCTTCTTCTTCTTCTCCTCCTCCTCCTCCTCCTTCTTCTCCTTCCTCTGAAAACCACAGACATGTGAGACGCTCCCTGGAGGTGGCTCTCTGCCAGCGCGCCGGTTCCTTCGACTCCCCGAGTGTCGCGCAAACAAAAAGCCGGTTTTCCACGCCGGGTGCTCTTTAAAAAGCGGTGCGGCGTCACGAGCAGCAGCACTTAGCCAGATTGTTTGATCAATACCAAGTTGATCGCGCCAGGCTCTCAGGAGCGCCGGCTTTTTCAATTGTCCGAGACCGACGGGGGTTGCGCAGACAGACGGTGGATTTGGTTTCACTGCCTTTTATCTCACTCCTGAATTCATTAGTGTCAAACGCTAGCGGCCAGGCGTCGGTTTCTTTTCCCGTGCGTCCCTTCTTTTTTTTTCCCCGCCACTGTTTCATGTGTAGCGATGTGTGAAGAGTTCAACTTAATGTGAATCAGTTGTCTGTTAGCGTTAGCATCAGCATGAATATGGAATAAAAAATACATTAGTTTGTTTTCGGTGAGATAAAGTCACTCACTGACTAATAATCAGGGTTTGTATTTGCATAAAAATAGAGGTTCAACAGTGGTCTGGATTTTGGATCTGTGCAAGATGAGGAAAAAAACACTGACTCCAGTTTCCCTTCCCACCATTAGATGCTGCAAAACCTTTAAGTTTCCTCAGAAAATGTGCCATTATCAAGTTGTTGGGAGCGAAAGCTGCTCTTTTTTCTTTTTTTCCTTTTTTTATTAAAATATTTCAATATATTTTTCTTCACTTTTCTTCTGCATACTTGCCCTTCAGTAGATTCATTTAGAACCGGCCCAGTGCGACAGAGCACACGGTGCCCAGGGCTGATTCAGGTCAAGTGTTACAGTCAGGGCTTGTGTGTCTGTGTGTGTGCGTCTCTCAGTTCTTGTGTGCTTGTGTATGTTACACCAGGGACGGGAGCTCAGCTGACCCATGATCAGCGGGTCTTGTTGCCGGTCAGCTCCACCGACACACGGCTGACTGGCACGGACGGCAAACGAAAACAAACCGAAGAAAAAAGAAGAAGAAAAAAAGAACTTTGGCTTCTCTCGCTTCCCTGTTTCCCCTCCCTCCTTTATTTATTTTCTCCTCCCATCCCCGGGATCTCTTCATCCTCCGTCCGGCGGCTCGTGTTTGTTTGTGGCCTGCGGTGAGCTCAGTCAGAATTACCGTCAAACAGGGATGTTGGGGTGGCGGCGGAGGGGAGGGGACAGATTAGCTTGAACATGCTGAGTAAGACCGCAGCGCTCAGAACGGCACACGGCTGCTAATTTGGTAGCGTCGTTAATTTATCTTCCGCCTGCATGCGCACACACGCCCATACACACACACACACACAGACACACTTCCTCTTAGCGAGTCACTTCCTATCAGTCAAAATTGTGCATCACAGACGTTTCTGGGAATGACAAGCCTTTTAATGAGTGGAAAAGAGGCCTCGCCAGCTTTGTGTATGTGTAAGATGAGTGTTTATTGTGAATACAGGTTGTGTGTGTGTGTGTGTGTGTGTGTGTGTGTGAGAGAGAGAGAGAGAGACAGCGAGAGAGTCCTGGCTCAGCGACGGCTTTTGGCAGCGCGGCGCGGCGCTCTCCTCGTCCTGGCTGCCGTCATCAGGGGAGCAGCCAGGCATGTAATGGAAAGTTTTGAGATTTCGTCGAGCACTTTTTCCCCGGGACGAGTTCCCTCTGACGCTGCTGCTGCTGCCCGGGACGCCTCCTATTGTTCCGCCATCACCGGGGGCAGGTCATCGTGACGAGCTCTTTACGAGAATGAAGAAGAATGCTGCGGCTGCCCCGAGCGAAGGAAAATGAGCCTTTTTTAGGCTTTTTACGATGTATGTGCGCCTCCATCGGTCTGACCGGAGTGAGGAATGCAGAGCCAAGCCAGAGGTGAAACTTTTTTCTTTTTTTTTTTTTCATTCCCGCTGGCCGTCGGATTGGAAGCCTCGCCATCAGAGCCGAGGTGGAATTCAGGTTTGGGGGCCAAGTAGAAAGTTGTTTATTTGCTGGAGCTAAAGGTCGCGCTGCGGACTGCAGATGGAAAGCAGACGCAGGACGAGGAGCCTCTTCACTCCTGACTGTCTGATTGGCCGGCGGCTCCTCTCTGCTGTAGCAACGTCCTCACCGCCGGCGGCGTGCCAGTGATGGCTTACCGTGATGCGCGCGCGAGTGGATGTCGTCAGGGCTGAGAATTTAAAGGGACGGCGCGGCGCCTCACAAAAATCAAAACAAACCGGCTCAGCGGCAGGAGATGCGAATCTGACCGCGGTGTCAAGTAAATAATTACATTTTCCTGCAAGTGAGGCTTGAATTTTTGCGGGCCGGGTTAGCGTGAGCTTCTCATCCGTGTGCATGAATGTGCAGCCAGCGAACAAGGAGTCGAAGAGCAACACACACACGCTGTGGCATTCTCGCTGTCTAATTGTGTGCACACTGCACAGCAAAACAAAATAATAAAACCAACGACAATTCTTTTTTTTCCAGAAGTCTAATTAGCTGATTTTTGCATAATTTTCACTCGACTTGATCGAGGAGCACGTCCCCATGTCAACATTTGCACAGCGGAGGCAGGAAAAAAAAAAAAGTATCCGCGTTAACAGCACCAGACCCGTCGGAATCGCGCCGCACGCGTAGCGTCCGGTTAATGCAAATACACACTCACATATGCAAACTTGTACACGGACCCCCCCCTCCGCCACCACCACCACCCCAAACCCACACGTGTTCCCCCTCAAAGCGGCCCCCCGCTCCCCCGGCCTGCGCTTTCTCTCAGACGCGTGGCCCTGTGTAATTCATCTGCGCTGCAGATTAATTTTTCAGAGCCCCGACTCGCCTCCGAGAGGGGAGGGCGGGGGAGAGAAGCGGAGGGGAGGGGGTGATGCAGTCGTCTGGAGGAGTCTCTGCCAGCCAGCGCAGGTGGCGGTTTGTCTGGATCCTTCGCCGGGAGCTGGGTGCAGGGAGGAGGTGGTGGGCGGGCGGGGGAGGGGCTCTCTGTGGGAAATGCAGCACTTGGATTTACACGTAATTGTTTCCACCTTGCATTCATTGCTCACTCATTTGTAATTGATTTAATTATTTACGTGGAAGGCACAGTAAATAAAAATACCCCCTCCCCCCCACCCTCAACCCTCCCACCCCCAACCCCCCGCTGCCCCGGTGACTCATTTGTTTTCTAATAACGTCAGACCTGCAGTTAAACGCGGCAAACTGCTTCCCAGAAAGGTGATTTAAGGTTAATGAAAAGCACATTTTGCAGCTGAGGGATTTATATATTTATTTCTTCATTTATTTCCATTTTAACAACGTCCATAAAGTGCAAAATGCCAGTCAGCACACAATGGCGTGAAACACTTGTTTTTTTTCGTTTTTTTTGTTGTTTTTCTTCCCCAACGTTGCGTTTTTATGTGCGCGAGCGCAGCCAGGACTCGGGGAAATCGAGCGAGTCTTTGGCCTCTTTCCGGCGGATTCTCTCCTCTTCCTCCGGCGCTGGCCGGACTGATGAAGAGCCCTTCGTCTGCCGTCGCAGCTCCGACCAGGCTGACAGGCTGCAACCCCGCGGAACAAACAGCAGGAGGGTCGTTCTGTCGCTGCATCTGTGCTGTGATACAGAGAGAAAAAAAACAAAACGCGTGGATAAATGAAGTTCATACACACACACACACACACACACACACACACGCAGCAGGAACACATGCTGCATGTGTGGGAGTCGCTCACGCACGCATGAACTGCTCTTCAATTTGTCACCCGGTGTTGCAGCAGTACTTTTACAAATTTGCACCTCGCTCACTCGACGACGCCCCAGCACTCACACTTTTCCTCCCCCCGTAGTTTTTATTCAAACTCTTGCGGCTGAAAGAGGAGAAGCTCTGCAGGAGTGAAGCAGAGCGGTGGCAGAGGGGTGGGAGGGTGTCGGGTGAGGCATCTGGAATAACGCTCACCCACCTCTCGTATCACCGCTTCCCCTCTGATGTCTCACACTCTCACACACACACACACACACACACACTGGTTGCTGTCATACACACATATTTACACGCATGAGTTGAAATACGGCCGTCACCGCCACCTCTTCAGTCGCAAAGCCCTCCCTTCTTTTTCCGATGACATCAGTGTGGGCAGCGGCCTTGAACTAGAGCCCATCTGTTGTGTGTGTGTGTGTGTGTGTGTGTGTTTGTCTGTCTGTGTGCGTGCATGTGTGTGTGTGTGTGTGTGTGTGTTCACGGCAGAGCCGGTGCCATCCTGGCGGGGAACGCTGGGCTAGTTTTTTGGAGTTGGTCAGCTGGTGGCGGCTCACCGCTGTGTCTACTGTAGATCATCACACAAATATGCACACACACACACACACACACACACACACACACTGACACACAGGTGGTGAACTCGACCCTGCGAAGGTAAACTGCTGTCAGCACTTGCGGCTCCGAATGTCAAAGGTCGCATCTGGAGTTCAGCTCAGTGTGGATGGAACGTTCTTCACCTGGAGATATGCATGCATACATGCATGCATGCATGTTGTTGTTGTTGTTGTGCACGTTCTGCCTTCAAGCTAACGTATGGAGCCAACGTTTGGACCTTTATTTCTCACCTTGACTACCAGCGGCGTCAGCTTCTTGCTAATGTTGAGGCTTTCCTCTATAGCCTACACGTGCTTAGACGAGGGCGGAGCCAGCGCCTGGCTGAAGGTGTTGCCACTCACCTGGCACAGGCATCCCTGAGATATCATATCCCTTTGTGACATCACAGTTGCCCGATTTCCTAAACTATGTGCTTTAGCTAAAATCTTGAGAGGTGGAGCAAACGAAAGGAAGTCAAGATGGGACTTTTCTTATTTCTGCACTGTTAAATTTGGAGTTTCCTACCTGTCGATGTGGGATCTCAGTCGTATAAATCAGAGGGTTCACAGGATCGTTAAAGCATAAAACGTGAACTGAAATCATATTCCCCTTGCTTCAGGGTTGTCTCTCTCTATCTCTCCCTGTGTTTTCGAGCGATAATTTCACGCCAGATACCAACACGTTTCATTTGTCGCGTTCTGAAAGAGGTTGAAACCCAAGTCTGTCCGTGAAACGTGAAAAAAAAGCGAAAACGGAAGCGTCGCCCGCGCCGTCTGATGATCACAGCGGGATTCATCAAAGCCCACATCTGTTTGTCATTCCCACAAAATGCCACGCGTTCGTCCCGGCAGCACATTAACCTGAGAGACGTTTCTTCCTCACTTTCTCTCCACCAATTAGTTTTGCCGGCACCGTGGGACGGCGGCTATTAAGTCACGCGTCTCCCCGCAGGACTTTCAAGGAATGACGGAGGTGTGATTTGTGGTTCGTTTTCCCATTAATAAGCGCCTTTCCTGTCGTCCGACACCTCGCGGGTGCAGAAATGAGACTTTAAATCCGCCGCTTGTTTCGAAAGTCCCAGAGCTGCTCGGCGGCTCAGCGTCTGCCAGGCGGCGAAGGAGGTGAGACGCTCATAAAGTCCCCGCAGGGCCGGCATCAGCCTCGCATCAGCGGGACTGACGGCATTAACGGCCCGATGATTCCTCACATCAGGCGTGTGGAGGAGGAGCTGCGCTGCACCAGGAGCTCATCGAAATGGTCTTTGAAAAAAAAAAAATGAAAATAAATAATAATCATAATCCCAATTTTTCCTCTCCCCCTGTGTCTGCTGTCTCTGCAGGACGAGTGCCGCAACTTCATGAAGGTGCTGCTGAACAGACAGGGAGGCCTCTTCGTGTGCGGGACCAACGCCTTCAACCCGCTGTGCGCCAACTACACGGTAAGCAAAGAGCAACTGTGGAGGCAGCGGAGGGAGGGAGGTCAGTGGTGGAGCGAGAAACTTGAAATAGTTGATCTATGACCTTTCCTATGAATTCGATGGAACTGGAAATCTTCACCAATGTTAATATAGAAAAGCCTTTTCCACCAAGAACAAAAGTTCCCACCAAGAACAAAATCCAATCATCCAGACGGAAATACAAAAAAGATGCTGTGCATCAATCAGTTATGATATAATATAATGATATAACTTGAGACACTATAGGGTGGAGGAGTAAGGCGTTTTGTCAAATTATCCCCCCGCCGTGGGGTGACCGCACCCGCCTGACCACCATGTGGCTCCGCCCCTGGCGGCGGTGTGGCACATCCTGTCGTCATGAGCTGCTTTCTGTTTACTCATCAAGACTTTTGCGCCCCAAAAATTCCATTTTCTCTCTTTTACGACTTTGCCCAGTTTTGATGGAGGCCACCCTGGTCCACATAACTGTTGTTGAGTTTCACAGACGGGGAGGAATTCCACCCAGTGGATGTCAGTAGTGGCTCACACTGTCACCTCACAGCTAAAAAGGTCATTGGTTTAAGTCCCAGAGCCTCCCAGCACCATTCATGTTTGCATGTTGTTCCCAGGTTTTGGTGGCTTCCTCGACACAGTGCAAAGACATGCAGCAACTGGCAGCTCTAAGCCATTTGTGAGTCTGAGTCTGAGTGTGAGTGTGAGTGTGGACAGTTCTCAGACATGTGATGTGACTATAGACCTGCCCAGTGTGTAACACAGCTGGGATTTACTCCAGCAGCCCTCAGAGATAGAAGCAGCGATGGAAGCCTGTTGTGTAGCTTGTGCAGCTTGTGCGTTTTCATCCACGGTTCTGGAAGACGTGTCCGTCCATGTTTCATTCGCTCGTGGAAACTCATTCTGAAAAGTCACCTTAACAAGGCCAGAGTGGGTGTTTTTTGCTGAAAACATTGTGTTTACGCCGCAGCTCAGCCTGATGTGACACTTTGAAGAAAACATGTTGTGTTTTTTTTTTTTTTCTTCCATTGTTTTTTTTTGACACTGGAGAGTTTTCCCATGACGTGCTTATGAGTTATGAGGATTAGAAAACACTCATCAGAGGCTCTGTCGATGTCATGGCAGGCATTAAATGCGTTGAAATTATTTTTTTTTTTGAGCGGGCTGTTTCTTTTGATGAAGGTCTTATCTGTTTTTTCCTTCGCGTTAGCACGTCTCTCAGCGCCGACCTGACTTATTTATTCCTGTTGTGTGGCGGCGGCTTGCGGCGCGCCGTGTTCACACTGTTCCTGTTTCTCCGTCGCTCAACTTTTCCGCGCCGCCGAGCTTGTTATCGTTCAGAGTCAGAGACAAATAATCAAGCCGAGCACAAAGAGGCAAGAAATTAGAGAATGTGCAGAGAGTAAGAAGGCGGGAGGTGGCGGTGGGGAGGGGGGGGGGATTCTGCTGTTTTGATATCTTTAAACCAGCGGTTTGGAAAGTAAAGAATGTTCTTTTTCCTCCCCAGTAGCAGGCGGAAGGTTCGGAGCCGCGAGCGAGAAGAGCGCCGACTGTCGCAATTCAAACAATTAGACACAGTGTCCTCTAAATATTTCCCCCGACCGCGTCTGAAGTGTGTTTGCCGACGCTCGCGAGCGTTTCCAAGCCTCCAATGGGCGGCTGGATGAGCTCCGCCTGCCAACCGATCCCTGTCGCACTCAATTACAGTAACGGCTTCAAAGTTGCTCTGCGAATAAGTAAGAAGTTAAATAAATAAATATTTTTTTACCAAAAAAAAAAAGAGAGAGACACGCTTGAATATTAATCTGTGGCTCGGTTGATTTCACATCATCCTGCAGGAATATTTAATAAGGGGGATGAAGGCAGTAGAATCAAGTCGGGAGAAAAACAGAAGAATAATCTCTACCAATCAAAGGCTTCATGTTATTTATTTCTCCCGTTTCAAGCGGAGAGCGACAGTGGAACCAGGAGACCTGCCTGGCCCCCGCTGTCTGTCAGCCACTGATGTCATCCCACAACACTCCTTCACATACCTGTCGACACCTGATTGGCTGCCCGACCGTTTCTCCCGAGGCTAGTTAGCGACGCTAGCAGCCGATGTATTTTTAGCTGCCTTTGACGGTTTTTTTCTTTTCTTTCTTTTTTTTAATTTCAGCGACACCTACAAATTTCATGCTAAGAATGAGACACCTCGCTCTCGCTCTCTGTCTCTCTTGCTTAAATGGTTTTGGATCCTCTGATTGTGAAGAGAAACTTTACTTTTCAAATGTGAGAGTTGTTATTGGAGACTAAATCTTGTGTGTCGCTTGAAACAGACGTACAAGACCTTGTGTGTGTGTGTGCGTGTGAGTGTGTGTGTTTTATTTATGCTTGGGAGAGTGCCTCCTGTTGAAGCAGCTGCGCCTAATTGCCACCAGTGAGTCATTAGGTTGCACTTGGGGCAACACTCCTTTAATTGCCGTCCTCCTCCCCATGTAAACGCGCGTGTGTGCGTGTGTGTGTGTGTCTACAACAGGGGGACACACTGGAGATGGTCGGCGACGCGGTCAACGGCATGGCGAGGTGCCCCTACGACCCCAAACACGCCAACGTCGCTCTGTTTGCAGGTAAATCACGCGAGTCGCTGAAGTTTTTATGTCTTGACTTTGTTTTTTTTCCCCCTAGACTGCCAAGCAAAAACATGCCACCACAACAGCCCCCCCTGATCCCGCGTCATTTGTTTTCATTTCTTGGTTCAGCTACAGTTAAATCGACACTAAGCCGATGTGAGACTGGATGGAAACGTTCATTTTCAACCATCTCTCGTCTCATATGATCAGCGGGAAGAACGGAGCAATAAGTGAATACTAAATAATAGAATAAACTGTGGTTGGTGGGTGGGCCACCGCAACCCTGTAATTATCCTCCTGCACTTTAACTGCTTTGTTAAAGTTCACCCAGAATTGAAATTTCTCCCGTTTTACGATGCCACTTGACTCACCTTATTACTCCGGTGACATTTTCTCATCCACGTAACTGCCGCAGAGTTTCTCAGAGGGAAAACAGTTCCTGCCGATGGGAACCTGCTGAGGCGCGCAACACAAGTGTGAAACAAAACAGCAAGCAAAGAAACACTTTTTGTCCCCACACTGGAGGCATCCAAGTGTCCAGAAGACGTGGCAGTCTTAGACTAGTTGATGCTAACTCAAAGTTTTCAACCAATATTAAATAAACTCCTGGCCAGCCTTTTAGACGTGTGTTAGCGCACATGACTCTAACATGATACTACCATTTGACTAGGGTCCTTTGGTGTCATCCACATGTCATGTCATGTGAAGATTTGTACGTTTCAAAGGCTCTCGTATGGCTCTGCGGTGTCCGTAGCATGTCAAGCTAGCACTACTGGAACATACTGAGAGCATGAAGACTTTGAGGATTTATTGGATATCCCTCTGTGATGCTTCAGAACGGTCACATGAATCAAAGATATCACGCCAGACTTATAAATGACTCATTTCGTATTTTAGGTGAACCTTCCCTTTTGCTATTTTCAGGACCTAGCTAGCTAATGAAGCGCTTTCTCTGTGTTTGTGTTTCAGAAGGGAACCTGTTTACCGCCACGGTGACAGACTTCCTGGCCATCGATGCGGTGATCTACCGCAGCCTCGGGAACATTCCCGCTCTGCGCACCGTCAAGCACGACTCCAAGTGGTTCAGAGGTACCTGCACGTGTGTGTGTGTGTGTGTGTGTGTGTGTGTGTGTGTGGCGGGCGTTCAGGCTCAACCGCCATTTTTAGCATGCACCGCGACGGCTCGCCGTCAGCGCTCTGTCCGCTTTTTCCGTTTTATTTATTTATTTTCACTCCGTCTGATGCTTCGAGACGTCGTCGCCGTCACTTTGCTGCACGCCGGGTCAACGCACGCAGCGGCGGCAGCAGGAGTGCTGAGTCAGCGGTCTTGACAGCCTCGCGTTCAGGTCAGCGGACACGAGGGCTGTCAAACCTGCTGCTCCCACGCTGAGACTGGATAGTGGAAACGAGTGACATAAAAAAATAAAAAATACACACACAACCACTCTTTCTCTCTATCTCTTTCACACACACACACAAAGTCAGACACACTGGCTGTGGCTGGTCCTGGGTGTCGGGATGAAGAGTGTGGAGGGATGAGGGGGAGTGGGGTCTCAGAAGCATCAGGGAGCCATAATGTGCTCATTGTTTGCTGTGAAATCCCCTTTCAGCATGTAATGAAATTAAGCTCTTTCTCGCTGCCCCCTCACCCTCTCCCCGCCCCCCCCCTCGCGGCTCCACCTCGGCGTCGTGGGAGCCGAGCGACGCCTCGTCTGCAAATGGAGGCGTTTCTGCAACTGCTCCATCTATATTTCATGAAGACTTTTCACTCCTCATTTTGTCTCTTTCCTCCTCCGGCAGAGCCGTACTTTGTCAGCGCCGTGGAGTGGGGGCCGCACATCTACTTCTTCTTCAGGGAGATTGCCATGGAGTTCAACTACCTGGAGAAGGTAGCGATCCAATGGAGGTCAAACCTCCCGCTGGTCACACAGAAATGTTGGACAACAACAAACACACAGCTCCTCTAACGCAGTAGAAAACATGTTTCGTACCAACGTGTGTGTGGCTGAAACACAAAATCACACTTGGAGTTGACAGAAAAAATAATATATATATATATATATATATATATTTATATATCTCTGTTTTTAATATTTGATGTCAATATTTTCCCACAGCTTGAGCAAACTTTCATCTGAGTGTTTGCCTGTCGGCGCATCGCATTGGGCAAATATTATTCTCAGCAGACAACTCCTTCCCATAATTAAGGCTTTTAACGCGACGAATAAACAGCGTGAAGATGCCCAATATCCGGGTGTGAAATGTTCGCGGTGAAACTCGACACACCGGACAAAAAAACTGGCGACAAAAACATGGGAAGACAAACTTGTCAGGAAACCCTGGAGGGTTTTAGTGCTTTGGCTTTTTTTTGTTTTTTGTCTTCCCTCCCTCTGTAAGATCATTATTTGAATCATTAGATTCCCGTTTCACTTGTTGCTGAGCGACAGTGACACAAAGCTGCTCTGCCACCGCGTGGATATTTTTGCTGCAGGAGGTCGACTAGTCATGGAAAATGGTGGCAATTCATTTGTTTGCAGCGTGACGGTTCAAGGAAATACCTCAATCTGAGAAATCTGTTTTGATATCGATATTCTGTGTGAAATTGTTGCGTCGGAAACGTTGCGTTACCCTCGGCTTCACAGCGTCAGCGGAGCTGCGGGACCAAAAAAAGGCCTCAGACGTTTTGTTTATCCAGCGCATTAGCAATTTACGTTGAGGGGAAAGTATCTGGTGTTGCCGAGCAAACATATACTTTAAGAGCATCACCTCTGCGAGGGTGACTGTGTTCAAAGGAGCGATTTTTTTTTTTTTAAAGGCACGCTGACATTTTCATGAATAATTGAGAATAAACTCAGCGTTATAAAACAATGATCCGTCAAAGCGCCTTTTCAGCATTGCAAATCGCATGCAAATGACTCTTCAGAGATCGTCCCGGAGTTGAAAGGGGTGCTTTTAAAAATGCCTTTTGTGGAGATGACGCCCAGAAGCCTTGGAAATGTATCCTAATCCCCGCCCGGCGAATCACTCCATTTCCCTGCGAGCCGCGACTCACCCGCCGCCGTACTTCCTGGACGTATTGTGCACGCTCCTTTACTCTCTCCTGGCCCCGCCCCCCTCTCACACACGCAGGTGGTGGTGTCTCGGGTGGCTCGAGTGTGCAAGCGGGACCAGGGAGGGTCTCAGCGCGTGCTGGAGAAGCAGTGGACGTCCTTCCTGAAGGCCCGACTCAACTGCTCCGTCCCCGGCGACTCCCACTTCTACTTCAACCTGCTGCACTCCACCAGCCCCGTCATCCGGATGCACGGCAGGGACATCATCCTGGGGGTCTTCTCCACGCCCGCCAACAGGTAGAGTGTTCGAGTGGCAGCGCACAGTCTAATGTGCACGGCTGGATAGTCATGATGACGACGTTGTTCACTGGGTCATGTAGAAGCAGAGCATCAGGTGCACACCTTAAAGGAGCTGTGCACCAAATTTCACTGCCAGACATCCAGTGTCTGACCAAAACAAACCGGTACAGGTGTGACGTCCTCTGCTGCCTCCGGTGTTACACTCACTGAACTGTTACTAAGCTAGACCAATCAATCAATCAATCAATCAATCAATCAATCAATCAATCAATCAATCAATCAATCAATCAAAGCTTTATTATCACTTAGCTGTACACATAACTGTACTCTACAGGAGTGGAATGTTTCTTCAGGAAACAAAGACCACAATAAAAACAGTAAATTAAGAACGCAGGCAATCACATACACACATGCCCAACACACACACATTCCTAAAATAGTTGAGCACAAATTTGGCAGTATTAACAGAATTGAAGGAATTGTCGTCAATAGCAGCGGCCTGTGATGTAAAGTCCACAGTTGAAGTGACCTGTGCGAGTGAGAGGTTGCCCCTCCTGCTGTTTCTTCGTTCTTCATGATTTTCCTGTAAATGCTTAATTGGCTGCGTGAGGGGGTCTAGTGGCCATCGTTTGCAGCCCGTTCAGTTTTGTAAGAGACGACGTGGAAAACAAACAAGCCCAGTTCTGTGCGTCGCTGTACTTTGTCTTCGCTTCCCACATTTCCTGCCGGCTCTCGCTTCGATTGGCTTTTTGATTGTCGCTTCCTGTCTCGCTTTGAAGTTCCTCTCGCTGTGCGTCTTGTCTTGCATCTCCAGCCATCTCTTTGATTGCTTCGCTCCGCTCCACCATCCCGTCTCGCAGGTTTACTTTGTCTGTCTGCTTTATGTGTGATATTTTGCGGCTGTTTGCGCCAAGTTGTTACTGCCACCGCTGTATTTTTGCTGTTAAACTTGATTGTGTGTCCTGGCGGGCCCACCTCAGTTTGGACCTCCCTCCCTCTGTGATTTCACCGGCTTTGACAAACAAATTATAAAAGTGACTCTGCTGTGTCGGCCGGTTTTGCCTCCGAATCCAAATAATTTGCTCTATTAGCCATGATGGCCGCGTCCCGTCGCTTTCCCAAAGCCCCTTTTTGCCAAACGGTTTTAATTCACCACCACCTGTGCCTGTTTTCCAGACATGTGTTCAGCCTGGCGCCGCTGCGATCTGCCGCATGTGGCGTCCAGGCTGCGATAGCAGGCTACCTGCCTTGGTGTGCGCAGGAATTAGGTTTATCGCCACCAAGCTGAATGTCAGAGACGGCTGAGGCTGATTGTATCGATGCTTACGTCCACGTTCGCATATTTGAGAAACACAGGTTTTGACATTTATGTGTTTTGGTTTTCTAAATGTCCAAATATCTCAAAACTTTTTCTCTCTCTCTCCCACCACTGTAACTTGGCCTCCCCGTCGTCCTCTGAGACTTGAAATCACTATTCTGGTTCGATTTTTCACCACCTTTCTGCCTTCTAACAAGAGGCTTCAAGTGTTGACAGGTGACGCACACAAAGAGACTTCAGCGCATGAAGGAAAGTGGTGGGAGACTGCAGCCTCTTTCAATCACCTGTGTTTTCTTGTTTACTTTCAAAGGTTTACGCACAAGTAAAAATAAAACCACCCCGATTTCGCAGCCTTAGACTGAGAGAAACCGCAGAACGCGCACAACTTACCTCCTCCTTTAAATTGAACGCAAAAAAAAGTTGTGGACCACCAACGACTTTTCTTTTTTTTTTTCATCTTTGTTATTTTTTTCTGTATGAAGTCAATCACAGCGAGGCTTCTTCCTCCGGGCCCGGCAGAGCTCTGCAGGAAAGAGGAGGAAGCCTGCGTGGCAGCACAAAGGTCAAGATTGTGCGGCACGGCGGTAATTTAAGACACATGGAATGCACTCGGGACAAAGGGGCTGATTTGCTGAAAGACAAGATTAAATTGAAAAAAGGTGAGGGAGGCGAGTGGAGGGCGCCGCCTCTCGAAATGGGGGGGATTATTGGACACGAGTGCGGCAGAGCCGGACGGCTGGAATCGAACAACGGCTGAGAAGAAATGTGACAGAAATGTTTATGTGAGCCGCACGTACAGTCGCGAGGCCCGTCGGCCGGCCGAAAAATATTTATATCCCGCCAAGCCGAGCCACTGATGTTCAGGAGTGACTCAATCAGTGTTTGCTAAATTTAGGCGAAGATTAAAAAGCCAGAAAAATCGAGCGAGCGAGCGGAGAAAACTGTCAGCTCGATAATGTAATTCCTCTCGCAGCGCAGCTTTAAGCTAAACAAAGCTGTCGTCTCCTTCCTGGCACTGAAATAATGTTCTTTTGTTGAAAGCCAGCCATCAACGCAAGTGAAATAAAATATATATATATGAATAAAAAAAAAAACAGTGTTGGTGTGAAGTGCTTGTTTTGAGTGAATGCTTCTCTCACTCAAACGACAACACCGAACACGAGTTTTGTGTGTGTGTGTGTGTGTGTGTACGTCGGAGACTGTGCCGAATCCAGCAGGTCGCGAGTTTCCCATCGCGACTGCTCGTCTGTGAAAAGCGGCGGCGCCCGGTGGTTGGCCCTCGGCTGGAGTGGAAACAGTCTGGAAGCGAAGCGTGGTGAAAAACGCCGTTATTTGACCCTGGAGTGTAATCGAAAACAGTTTTCCTGCCTAAACGTAGCGGGCCGTCCTAACGAGCTCCCGTCCTCGCCTGAGAGCAGTGGTCACTCCGGAGGGGTCGTGACAGAAAGTGGAGCTTTGTCACCAGTCTCGGCCTCCCAGTCAGAGCTGGCGGGGAGGAGGCGGAGGAGGAGGAGGAGGAGGAGGAGGAGGAGGAGGAGGAGGAGGAGGAGGAGGAGGGAGGAGGAGGAGGAGGAGGAGGAGGAGGAGGAGGAGGAGGAGGTTGTGAAACTCAAGGACGGGGGAAGTCAATAATGGGCAGCACGTGCACG
The DNA here is from genome assembly GCA_009823395.1 of Thamnaconus septentrionalis. NCBI lineage: Eukaryota > Metazoa > Chordata > Actinopteri > Tetraodontiformes > Monacanthidae > Thamnaconus > Thamnaconus septentrionalis. The sequence goes on along the minus strand of CM020508.1, from coordinate 8,671,977 downwards.
CTTTTTGCACTGCCAGAGATCAGAAAGTGTTTCATCAGCTGCATCTTATCTTGTGCGCTGGGGGCCGGGGGTGGGGTGGGGAGAGGTGGTGGTGGAGGGGAGGGGGGGCACCGCCCACACCGGCTGATGGAGGCTTCGGGGCGCACGCACACTTCCAATGGTTCCCAGACAGCAGCGATTACAGCGGGGCGCAAAAAGCAGAACCACCTGAACACACACACACACACACACACACACACACACACACACACACGTCGTCGGCTGCTTGTTGCCCCGTTTTTGAAGGAGCTCCGAACTAAAAGGAGGAGGAGGGAGAAGAAAATAAAAAAACACATAAAAGGGAGCTTGATTAAGACGGATGGGGGAGGATTGTGTGTGACACAGTAAATGAAAGGGAAGATTTGCGGGCAGAGGTGATGAGGGGAGGTTTCAGATGTTTTTTTTTCTTTGCTAACACTCTCACTCGGCCCGCTGCGCCACGCCGGCTTAGAGCTTTGCCTGACAAATTACTTTCCGCCGGTGGCGCGCAGTGAGAACAGCGTGAAGCAGGACCCTGGAAAACGCAGCAGTAACCACCGTCCTCTGCTGCCACTTGGGCCCCGAGCAGCCCGGACCGGGCTGGAGACGTGTGCCAGGGGGCTGAAGCTGAGGTCCCTTCTTCTTCTCCTCCTCCTCCACCACCTCCTCCATGCAGCTCCTTGTCTGCAGAATCATTTTAAAGACGCGTACAGTTGTACGTTCCTTCTCCGGGATGCTTCAGTTTTGTGCTCTCAGAGTCTGAAAATCCCATTTCAGTTGTCGGTTCCTTTGTGCATCCACCTCTGACGCCTCGGGGGCCTTCTCCTCTTGAAGAGGGATGAAAGAAGAAGAAGAAGAAGAAGAAGAAGAGGAGCTCCCATTTCCTGCCGAGCGCCCCTCTTCCCGCGCCGACGTCAGCGAGGTCAAGGAGGTTCTGGGGGGTCAGCTGGAAAACAGGGAGAAGGGAGGACAGGAGGAGATCGGAGAGAAGTGCACTCGTTAGCTTTATTTAGCAACTCAAATAACAGGTGGAGCGGCGCGGTGAGGTGCCCAAGCCCAGGCTGCAGGCAGCACCGATTTGAAAAACATCACCACAGCTTGACTGTTTTTTTGGCAGCTGGAAATGGATCTGAACGCTGGAATGCAGCTAAAATATGCCATTCAATGCAAAGTGGATCCTAGCAGAGAGGCAGAGATTCATGAGGTGGAGGGTCCATGTTTTTTTTTTTCAAACTTTATTTCAAACATTTTAGGAGGAAAAAAAAAAAAAAAAGAACAAAAAAAAATAAATCCAAATTTTAGATTTAGATTTTTGAGTTTGAGATTGCCTGTCTGAGTTTCAGTTGTAAGATATTCTCATGTGTCACAGCAAAGGGTGTCGGGGGGTGCAGACAGCTGGGCGCTCCTCTGGCAGAGTACAGCAGGGGAGGGGGATGAGGAGGACAAGGAACAGGAGGAGAACAGGTTTTCCATGCCAGGAGGAGTGCGACTCGGCGGGGGAGGACGCACAGATGTGCCAGCCGGCGGTGGGAGCGCAAGCTGGAGCTCCAGAGAGCCAAACAGCTGAGCGTGACTGACAGTCGTGTCGTGTCGAGGAGGTGCGACCTGCGCGGTCCAGGCTGCAGCAGCAGCAGCAGTGGAGCGGCGATGATAGCTGGGAGACAAATCAGCTCCTCGTAGAAGAAACAGATTAAAATGTACCGAGGGGGAGAAACATGAGATATGAGAATTATTATTAATAGAATTTTGAGATGAGGCAGCTGGAGAGTTTTTAGCCTGTTAGAGGGACAGCGGGGGGGAAACCAGCAGGGAAACCAGGACAGGAAGGAGCATCAGAGAGCAGATGAGGAAAGTTTAGAGCCGGACCAAAGTCTGCAAAGTTCGACTTCAGAGGGAGTGAAGTGTTTGGATTATGGCACTCGTAAGTGTCAAAAAAAAATACACCAAACCCTAATCATTAATGTGCCTGATTCACGCTCGCCAGACACTTTATTAGGTGCTTTGTTCAGCTGCTTGTTGACCCAAAAGTTGAAAACAAAACCGAAGCTCTGACTGCTTTCCCAGCATCATTCAACCTACAAATGTTTTGCTCTGGCTCAGCTGCACGCACACTTTGTTGTTTCACCTGGAAGCAAGAAATTCTGTTTGGTTGCAGGTTCAAGCTTCATTTTCATCTCGGTCTGCCTTGTAGCTCAACAGTGAAGATCAAATCCATTGGCAGCTTTGACACTTTCTTAGTCATTAAAAGCCGAGAAGCTTTCCTTTGATGAACTGAAACGCAAATATGAACCCAGCGTATTCAAATTTTCCAGCTTGAAAACGAGGATGCGCAAGTCAACAAGACGCAGAGATGCCGACTAGCATAAAGCCTTTGAAATGGCTAAAGCCACGAATCTAAAAGGATCCACTGTCAGTGGTGCAATAAGCAAGTCTGCATCGTCAAGGAAGTTCAAGGAGCACAAGAGTTCAATGCTTAAAAACGCCTGGCAGGACTTTATATTATCAACCCCATGTGCTTCATAAATTCTTACTTTTCTTTTTCGTCCGTAGGCCGCGGCCAAGTGCAAGTGAGATCCTTAAAAAGAGAGAAAGCTCCGTTTCAAGCTCCGCTGACTTCAGCCTCCCGTCTTTTTTACCCTGTTTGGTCCTCCGAGGCGTCTGTTAGCGCTGAGCGCTGTGTTATTCCAGTCTTACAGCCGCGCCTGTTGAGTGACGAAGTCCTTCAGCCCTCGCCGCTAACAATCACAAAGGGACACCAGGCGCGTTTAGCGCCGGCCGCCTGTCACTCCAGCAATGGAGGTGCAGCCTGGGAGGTGCAAGAAACTGGTTAAGTACGCGGGGGGGGAGACAACCACGTGACGTGAGAATTTTGAATAGATTTTTTTTTTTTTTTTTTTTGAGAAGGTGCAGCTGGAAACCTTCTAGTCACACCTGGTGCAGGTCCGCCTGCAGCTCTGCCAGAATGGAGGCCGGCTGAGTCACCCTGCCTGCCTGTGAATGAAGCGGTGGTGGCGGGGGTTGGGGAGAGAGAGAGAGAGAGAGAGAGAGAGAGAGAGAGAGAGAGAGAGAGAGAGAGAGAGAGAGAGAGAGAGAGAGAGAGAGAGAGAGAGAGAGAGAGAGGAGAGAGAGAGAGAGAGAGAGAGAGAGAGAGAGAGAGAGAGAGAGAGAGAGAGAGAGAGAGAGAGAGAGAGAGAGAGAGAGAGAGAGAGAGAGAGAGAGAGAGAGAGAGAGAGCAGAGAGAGAGAGCACAGCGTGCACGGCCCCCGCGGAGCGTTGCCACTTTCATTTTTTCCCGAAAAGAGAAAACTCGGAGGGCCATTCAGCTGCACGTGTATCAGCCAGGGAGAGAAGGCAGGCGAGGCGATAAACAGATGGGGTGTGTGTGTGTGTGTGTTTGCATGCCTGTGTGTGTGTGTGTGTGTGTGTGCGGAGCAGCAGGTTGCAGGTGACTCAGCCTCTCTGGGTGATGTGCAGCATCACAGGGTTTTTTGTTTTTTTTTTCTTTGCGGTTTAGTCACCGCCGGCTCTCGCACGCTTGCGCACGCCGCGACTCGGGGACGAGGCCCCGCCCCCCTTCGCTTCCAGCGGAGGGTCGCGACCCGCCGCAGGACGTCGGGGACGTTCTGTGTCTTCGCGTCTCACTGGACGCGGCCAAAACACACAAACTTCGCACCCACTGGCGTTCACATGCGTGTGCGTCAGCTCCCCCCCGCCGGCCCGTGTTTGTTTGTCTGCGGGGGCCTTGCGGACGCTCCGTGCAACAGATGTTCCCGTCCCTGTTTTGCAGAGTTCGCGGCCGGCGGAACAGCCTCCTCGGCGGCGCTCTGGGACTTTTTCTCGTTCCAAACAGGAATGTGTTGCCGGATTTATGGGAATCGTTTTCCCTCCCGTTTGAAATAGGCGAGATGTTCACTGAGTCATTTCCTTTTATTCCAGGATTCCCTGCCAAGGAATGTTTTTCATCGGGTCTCACCGAGCGGCGTGTTGATTTTCTCACGCAGGGAGCGACAGGGTCTCTCGTCCTCTCCTGCCTCCCCCTTCCTCCTTTATTCGTCGCCGGAACAATTCGGCTTTTGTGCTCAAAGCATTAAATGTCAAAAAAACAAAAAATCCAATCGTATCCAATTTGTGTCCTTATCTGGGCGCCTGTCTCTTAAACTCTCACACACACACACACACACACACACACACAGAGTTGTCTTTCAATATGTTTCTTCCGTTTTTCATGTTTCACAGCTTATTTGTTTTCCCGTCCGGCTGATATCCAGGTTGTCTTTCTCTTCTGCTGTCAATTATTCTTGGCGCAGAAACAGAAAAAGTGCAGGATGCCAACTCTGCTCGTTCTTATCACTCTTTGTGTGTGTGTGTGTGTGATCTCAACCCTCACGTCTCCGTCTCCGTCTCCGCAGCATCCCAGGTTCGGCCGTCTGCGCCTTCGACATGGAGCAGCTGGCCGGCGTGTTCGACGGCAGGTTCAAGGAGCAGAAGTCGCCCGAGTCCATTTGGACGCCCGTCCCCGATGAAGTCATCCCCAAGCCAAGGTGGGCTTTTATTTTTTTTTCCAATTTGTCCTTCTTCTTTTTTTCCCATCATCGCGTGTCAACATGCTCACACCTCAGACTGTCCCCCTTCCTCCCACTTGTCGTCTCCAGACCCGGCGGCTGCGCCGTTCAAGGCTCCAGGTTTAACTCCTCCAACTCGTTCCCCGACGAGATGCTCAACTTCGTCAAGACGCACCCTCTGATGGATGAGGCCGTGCCGTCGCTCGGACAGAGGCCCTGGATCGTCCGAACCATGGTCAGGTGAGGCTGAACCCCATCAATCCAGCGCCGGAATTGAGTAATAACCAACGTCAGGGAGGCTGCGCTGATGCGTTTGGAGGACCGAAATCGTTTAGAAGTGGGTTTACGGTGGAGGTAAAACTACAACAACTGGCCCTGTGGTTGGTTGCCAAGTCCATAAAGTGGAGCTGCAGGACAGAGGAATCAGTGCTTCATTTTTACTGCATGTACTGCACGATACTCGGTCGCAACGAGTCCTCACTCCAGACTGCCGCAAGTCTTTGCAGGAATCTCCTAAAGTTCTTCACATCCTGAACAGAATCCTTCTGAATCTGCAACCGAAAAGAAAAAGTTCTCACCGAACTGACCGGAGATGCACTTCCTGTGTGGCGTGTTTGAAATTCACTGATGCAAGAGTGACTCCTGAGCTGCTCCTATTGCTCTTCTTGTCGGCCAATGAGAAGCTTGCGTCAGTGTTGCTACGGCTCTCCTGCAATGTGCAGATTTTCATAAAGCGTGTCTGACTCTACCTACTGCCTGACGTTCTCCTCCCTCCGCCCCTCCGTCCCTCCATCCATCCCACCACCCCCCCCCCTCCAAAGACAGTCTATATATGCCAACGTAAAAAAACAAAAAAACAACAGCAGTTTTCACTGTTGCTTTGCAGCAGGCAAACAGATTGGAAGAAAATCCCAGATGATGATTAGTTGTTGTGCGATTTCGTTCTACAGTAACTGAACCGTCAAACTCACTTCATCGGTTCGTCTGCTGGTGTTTTCACACTTTGCACGAAGCTCAGAGGTCTTTAACTTTATTCCGCAGCGTCCCGGGGGTGGGGGGGAGCGTAGGACGGCTGCAAGAAGTCTGAAAGCGCCGCGGCGGTAAACATGTCTGGCTATACCGTGCACAGCGAGGCTGACAGGCTGTCACTCTGTGTGGGCTGAGGTATCCTTCCCTGGAAGTCCTGCAGCTTCTGGTAGCAAACAGCTGTAACCCATCAAGTCAACATCCCATCACCTTCTGACTCTCGGCTGGCTGGGAACCATATGGAGCACCGCCGCCGCCGTCCGTCAGTCCGTCCACCGCAAGGCTGTCGGCTCGACGTGCCGTGTGTGAATGTTAATGAGGCGGCCTGCAGGACGCGGCAGCCCTGCTCTGTTCCGACCCGGCAGCGCTCGCTTAATGCTATTGTTCCCAGATTGAGCCCATTTAGCCAAGTGTTTCTTGCTAGCCACCGATTGTCACGCACGATTGGTTTACTGGCTGAAATTTTCACGAGTGGTTTCCCTTCCCTGAATTTTTTATTTTGAAGTGATTTATATTCACAAGAGCAAGTCTAATAGGCCTCACCCATCTGTTTAAAATAGGCTTAAAAAAGAAAGAAAGAAAGAAAGAAAGAAACTTCCAGCAGCAGCTTTGTGCAGCTGATACAGTGTTTTGTTTTGGTTTATCTTTCAGGTACCAGTTGAACAAGATTGTGGTGGACACCGAGGCCGGACCTTCCAGGAACAGGACGGTCCTGTTCCTGGGCTCCAGCAGAGGGACCGTCCTCAAGTTCCTCATCATGCCCAACCCGGACAACACAGTGACCAACAGCAACGTCTTCCTGGAGGAGCTGGAGGGATTCAACCCGGACAAGTGAGGCAGCGGCGCTGCATGAAATGGAATTTCAAGATATATCTGCACATACGATTGCAGTCCATTTCCATAGTAACAGCAAAAATGTGTAACGCAAACTCTGCGTTTTATCTTGTTGGACGGACTGTGGGGACCCGGCTGGTTTCAATCAGACAGAAAGAGTGGTCCCGAGCCGCACTGCATCATCCACGCGTTTGTAGCAAACTCGCTGAACATTTCTCCCAATAGATTTTTGGCGTTTTTGTATAATGCATGAGTGTTAGTCAGAGGGAGGGAGCTGGTTGTGTGTAGCGCAGGGAGAAGCAGTGCAAGGCATGACACCCGGGTTAACATATACACACAGGTGCCGGTGGTGAGATGCATAGGTTCTTTTATTTAAACATAAAAATAACAAACAGAAGAACAACTCTGCACACAAAAAGCTGGACATGTCCTCCACACACGGCAGCTCTTGAATTATGCAGCGGCATGATTATGCAGAGCAACACACGCTAAAAAACAACGCTGTGGACAAATAAGATCAGCCCCGGAATGCAAAACGAGGCGACCGAGGGGACGGAATCAGAGGCTCATTTTCATTATCAGGGAATCTGAACACCTTTTAAACGGCGGGCGAGACGGGAGAAATATCAGACGGTAATGGAATTGCCGAAACAATTTTTTTTAAAAATAAAAACCAGACGTGAGATAAACATTGAGGGTGGGGGGTGAACGACCTTTTATCTTCGCCACGGCCCTGAATTATGTTTATTATCTCGGCCGCCTCCCTTTTGTTTGTCAGGTTAAATGACGGCGCCGCCGGCCGAAGAGCCGGCGCGGCTTTCGCCCCGCGTGACGGCGGCGGCTCGGCGGTCGGCGTTCCCAGGGGAAATCAGCGATAGTCCGGCTATCGCGCCGTTAGCCGGGCTCATCGGCTGGGTGGGGGGGGGTGACAATGGAGCCTCAGAGGGGCTCTGCTCCTTTTGTTCTCCGGGCAGCTTCACCTCCTCGCCACACACACACACACACACACACACACGCTGTTCAGTTGCCCGGAAACAAAGTCTCGGAGCGTCCGTGGCTTTAAAAAGTTGCCGTTAAAAAAACAATGAATAAATAAACGGCAGAATGATGCAGCGGAAATACAACATATTTATTCTTCAACTCCTCCCGTGTAATTGTTTTTGGGGGGTATTTGTGCTTTTCTTCCTTCTTTTCGCTTCCTACATATTTCATCCTCGTCTCCTCCTTCCTGCCGTGTGTGTCTGTGGCGGTGAGGGATGACTAGCAGCAGCAGCAGCAGCAGCAGCAGCAGCAGCAGCAGCAGCAGCAGCAGCAGCAGCTTCTCCTATAATGACTGCAGGTCCGACTGCAGCGTCATTACCATGAAGCCTCGACCCAGATTGGGCACGCGCACAAGCGCACAACGTGCATAAATCTGCAGCCCAGATGCAGGTCCAGGTTGCCGACGCCCTCCTCCACATTTAGTGCCAATTAGAGGCCTTCCGAACCCTTTTTTTTTTTCTTTTTTTTTCTTTAATGACCGGTTGACCTCTCGAGAAGCGTCGCTTTCGCTCTGTCGCGGCTTCGCGCCGTCCACGCGTGCGTTCAGTTGAGTCACAAATCCGTGTTTTGCTCCCGCAGCAGGGGTCAGCGGCTTAATGTGCCTCTGTGTCTGGTTGTTGCAATTACCTAATGCATGTTTTCATGCTTACATGCTTTCATTGCTGTGTTCGTGTGTGTGTGTGTGTGTGTGTGTGTGTGTGTGTGTGTGTGTGTGTGTTGCAGGTGTGCCGAGGACTCTCCGCAGGCCCGCCAGCTGCTGTCTCTGACTCTGGACCGGCCCAGCCACACTCTGCTGCTGGCCTTCCCCTCCTGTGTGGTCCGAGTGCCGGTGGCGCGCTGCCAGCTCTACTCCCGCTGCATGAAGTGAGTCCCCGCCCGCCCGACCGACAGCCCGGCCGCCGCAGTGAAACATTGGAAGCGGAGGTCGAAGCGTCTGGCCCCCGACGTGCCGCTTTTGCCAACCGTGTGAACTCCCCGTGCCATTAAAAACCATCATGTACGGAACCGCGTGTCCTTGAGCAAACTGATAATCTGGGAGCGGCTGCGCGATAATAAAAGGGGCGGGAAAAAAAAGTGATCAAATATGTCCTCCAACAGAGGGGAAATCCTGTAGAAGCCATTAGGGGCAGCGCTCTTCCATTTTCATGGTAATAAGACTTAACTACACGCGTCGTGGTTTAAGGAGCTAATAGAAATGTTTTCTGACGGCGGCATAAATCATGTGAGTTAGGAAGAGACACTTCGCAGACAATAGTAACTTGCAGCGCTAATGAGTCGTGGGTGATGGCACTTTAATGCACCTGCTAGACGGCTTCCTGTGCTTTTCAGCGGGACTGGCAAAAGTGTTCACATTCTGTGTCAAAGTGGAATTACTTTAAAAAAAAAAAAAAAAAAAACTACTCTGGTGAAAGTAAAAGTACTGATTCAACCTCTTTACTCAAGTAGAAGTAAGAAAGTACAGGTTCTGTAATATTTTTTGTGCCATAAAGAAACAATACAATATTCTGTGTTATATTATTATTTATATCTAAAGTCGAGGTGCGATAAAATATTCTCCCTCCAAACTATGATCCGCTTTTATATTGAAATGCACCGTTCAGATCGCTCCACTTCAAGCAACAACAGCTTCATTAAATAATAAGTCAATTACCTTGAACAGAACCTCATACACAAACACTTACTTCCAACGTCAGTCCATGAAATGTACTACGAAAACACTTGTGTACAAATGTAGGGAGTAAAAGTAAAAAGTCCTCCGAAAAATAAATACAAGTACAGATATCTTAAAGATCTGCTTAAGCAGAGTAACAAAGTATCTCTACTTCGTTACTTCACCGGCCCTGCTTCTCAGAATGTGACGTTTTGTGCTTTTAGCTTCAGCTTGGTTTTTTCAAAAAACAATTACCTGCAAACCTGCGAGAAGGATCAGCTGTCTGCTGCCGGCTGGCACTCTGACAGCATCGGGCCGCCTGTGGCATGTTAGCTAGCACTAACACACACACACACACACACACACACACACGGGTGCCAGCGCCATCGGGCGTGCAGGTTTAGCTCGGCAGTCACCCGAGCGTGTCATCACGATCACATTAAGAAAAAGACTCACATGATTCCAGAGGTGCGTTTGTTGTGCGGCGGCGACACTCGTGTGTTTAAATGAGGGGAGTTAATGTTCCGTAGGCAAGTATATTCTTTGTTATTTAGTCACAGCTCACTGGCTTCAGGTTGAGCTTTTTCTCTCTTTTTATTTAACCTTTGAAGATTATCTCTATTTCAGTCCCCGGTGAAGACGCAGCGTACTGGGAATTATTCACTGGAACCAATCTGTCAGAACGGGGACAAATATTGCAGGGGTTTTTTTGTGGTTTTTTTTCTGTGTGTGTTTTTTCCCCCCTACTCTCTGGAGAACGCTCGCATTCGTGCCTCATGTTTAAATGAAAAGAATTTAAAGTGTCTCTCGCTTGGCTCATTTAAAGGGAGACGCACCGTGTCTTGATTTTAATCATCAATTAATCCCTCTCGGACTGGAGTCGCACGTTAATGAGCCTTTTTCATCGGCGTGTGGCGTTTCTTCACGGGCGTCGGTGCGGGAGACTGATCAGATGTCTGCCATTGATTTCCGTCTTCCAGGCCCGCAGCGATTACGGCGCGTGTAAAAAAAAAAAAGTCTAAATAAATCTACGGAGACTGTAGTCTGCCTGAAGATCAGTCGCCGCCGTCGCTGCTTCACCGTGTATCAGCGAAGGGGAGCAGGAAGTCAAGGACGCTGCGTGGAGACGCTTTGCTCGTCGCCTGAGGGCGAGAACATATCGGCCAACAACATTTAATAATTAAAAAGTATTTCTAGTCAAATGAAAACGAAGTCAGAGAGGCCAGAGTGAGGTGGTGAGCGCTCGTAGAGAGGAGAGACGGTGACGAGTCAGAAGGGTGGAAGGAAGCAGGCTGAGGTTGGAGGACCTGCAGGGAGAGCCAGGAGGAGATTGATGGAGGCGGCCAAGGAGGACGTGGATGAGAGAGAGGCTTAGACGGAGGCAGCTGATTGGCTGCGGTGAAGATCGGATTCAGATCCAGGCATCGTTGTTCGCGCTGGTAGCAGGTCGAGGTCATTCAGTCATTCAGTCATTCAGTCAGTCAGCTCACGAGGGGACGGCTTCCCAACAGACACCATCTGGGAGGAAGAAGCAGCATCCGCGGATAATAAGAAAGAAACGACTTAACTGAGGAAAATCCACCCAAAGCAAAGACTGTGAAACACAACCTTCAGCGGGTGGATGTCTTAGCGTTAAAGAATGGGGAAAAAAAAAAAAAAAAGACAACCTGAAGCTTCCCCTCCGCCCCTGAAGCTCCCTGCTCCAGATCGAGCCGCTATTTAAATTTTCATCCAGAAGGAGTCGGGAGCAGTTTGGTGGCTTCACGCTGAGTGAGTGATTGTGTCTCTGCAGGAACTGCATCGCCTCCAGGGACCCGTACTGCGGCTGGACCAGGGGCAGCACCTGCTCCTTCCTCAGACCGGGAACCAGGTATGACGCCATGATATTGACTCCACCCCCACCCGCACTGCACCGCCACCGCCGCCACTCTGTAAAAAAATATTTTTTTGGAGCCGGGTTTGTGTGCGTGTCTGAGGAATCCGTCTTTAAGTTCTCGAGGCCTCGCCTGAAAGCCCTGCGCTGGTCGTCGGGTCTCGATCTCACCGTTTAAGCCGCCGTCACACCTCTTTTCGTCCCTCGCTTCCGGTAAATTTATTCTTTTCTTTCATTTGCAATAACGCCAGACAGATTTGAATGAACAACGCGGCGTTTCCTCCTCTCCTCTCCGCCGCCGTGTTGTGACGGCTCGCCTCCAGCCGGCTGAAATCAGATCTGCTCCTTATCGAGTTAAAGGGCTCCGACACTCCGAGGAGCTGCGGCGCCGTTCAGGAACAGACAACACGGGCCTGGAGGAGCGACCCGGCTCTGTCTGCTTACACTGTTACTGGCCTTTCGTGTCGGCCCTGATTTGTTTTGAACGGTAGCGGTCGACTCGCCAATCGATTTCTTTTTTTCTTTTGCACGGAGTTGATGCTGAGGTCGACGCAGCGAAGCAGTCGTCGGGAAGGTGCTTTCCACGAGGGAACAACTTCTTTCATTGTTTCCCGTGTTTGTGGTGGTTTTTCTTGTTTCATTGTGGCGAGGCAAAGCCTTCTCTCGTCTTCACGCTAAACGCCGCTTTAGGTGGCGCCTCCTTGCAAAACAAGACGCCAAAACCTCCTTGGAGTTATATTTTGTGCTTCTGCTTCTGCCGCTGCTTGACTATTTTGGCGAAGGAACTTGTGATTCATTGCCTTTACAACGTCTACTGTCCCTCATTACTGTCAGCGAGGGATTTCATTTTTATTTTTATTTTTTTCCTCCTCCTCCGGCTCAGTTTCTCCCCCCCAGCACAGTGTCCTCTGTCCTCGCAGCCATTATGAACCTTTAAACTTCCCTCCAGTAACGAGGTCTTTAAATACAGAAGCGGCAGCGAGAATGAGGACGCTTTCAAAAGTTGGAGGATTTTTTTTCCTTGTTTTTTTTTTTTTTTTTTTTTTTTCTTTAAAAAAGAAGCGATTGCAAACAAACAGGCAGCGGCGCGGGCAGTCGGCTGAGCGCAGGCTATTATTCCTAATTAAGACGACAAGCGCTGCGGGTTTTACTGTGCACTCTGTCATCGTTATTTCTTGCCATTAAAAGCGGGAATGTTTGCGGAGCCGCTTCCCGAGGCTCCCACTTAATTGAGGAATAACTCCTAAACATCTGTAAGCGAGTCGGGTGCTCGGCCTCCCATTCAGACACCGATATTCAATTTCCAGATTCGGATGCGTGAAGTTTTGTGGATCGTTTCAAAAAAAAAAAGAAGAAGAAATCATTTCAGCAAATGGAGTTAATGAACGACCCATATTGCGCTAATTTCACTGGGCTAATGATTCCTGACAACCAAGTCTGTCAGTGAGCTCCACGGAACAAGAGAGGGCACAGCTGAGATAGAACGGACCCTTTCTGATGTCATAAAGGGCATTTATACCTTTAACATCAGTGGAGTGACAGTAGTTACAAGCCAGGTGTTTGCGAATGAAGGTGAATTCTTCGACGGCGTCAATTTTTTTCGCAGGAGGCTGCAAACAGAGCTCTGATCGTGCTGTTTCTCTCGAGATCGTCGAGGGTTTTGCAGTTTCAACGAATGCGCTCGGAGATCCAGAGCAAACATCTGTCACGGCTCCTTTAATGTGAACTTGTGCTTTTCTCCGGCACGCATTCTTTCGGTACACTTTGTAAATGTGAAGGATTTCCTTGTTATATTGTTCTTCTCCTGCGCGTCTGTTTGCTCTCAGTTGGGCTTAAACGCGTTCAAACCGTCTGTGTGCTGTGTTCCAGATGAGCAGCGATGAGGAGCCGCCGTGTGTTGGGTTTTCTCTTTTGTGTTCTTGTGTTTTTTGGTTGCGAGCACCTGGTCCGAGTTCTCTTCTCATTTCCTCTCCATTTCCTCACCTCATTATGACTTATCGACCGGCCGCTGCGCTCTCACCTGGCCCCTAAAGAGCCGTGGAAACGAGATCTGTTGTTATTCCTGCCCGAGCGGCTCGAGTAGCTCAACTTAATTTAACTTTAACTTGACAAGTTGCACTTTAATTTTTTTTTCTCTCCGAAACGCCTTCCAACTTTTCACTCAGAGGTCACGGCCGAGGCAGATCTTTTTTTTTTTTTCTTTTTTTTTTCCACCCAGCACAAAAGCGCACTGTTTGTGTTTTCACCAAAGAAATCCAACTTGCGGACCAGCGTGCTGAGCTCGACGTTTATGAATTCTGCGCATAAATTAACTTAATTCACGACCCTGAAGGCACGAGCAGTTATCTCTAAATAATGCTGGTAATTATTGCAGGATATTAGGCAACTCAAAGGCCCCCCGAGAACGTTTCTCCTCGTTTTCCCCCCTCCCTTCGTCTTTGTCACGAGCAAAGAGCCTGCGGTCATGTGACCCCCATCCCTTCCCGCGTGCGTGCTAGCGAGCGAGCTGAGATAGCCGGCCGTCTTCTAATCGCGTCTGCGGCTGCGTGTGATTGGTTCCGAGTCCCTCTGATTAATGGCCGTGTCTCTTCTCCTCCCGCAGACTGCCGTTCGAACAAGATGTCGAACAGGGGAACGTGGCCCACTTGGGCGACTGTGACGGTAAGAGGAACGAGTGTGTCTCTGAGTGTGTCTGTCCGCACGGCTAGCAGCCTCACAGCGCCAACCGAGCAGTGACACAGAGTTGAAACACAAAGAGAGATTCCTATCCAGTCGGATCTGGATTGGAATTCCTATACACACAGTACTATCTGGCACCAAGATGTGTTTACACTATGGAAAATTTTGCAGCAAATTGTTCATGTAGCTCTTTATTTGCATAAATCAACACTAAATTACACTTTTTAACTTGTGCATTTACTCCTAAAAGAAGACACCCAACTTGCTTTTTGTTACACAAGGACATTGATGTGTTGTTATCCTTCTTCTGCCGATATGCATCTGTGTCCCAATGAAGGAGGTGTGTCAAAATTGCTTCTGTGAAAATGTATCTGAACCAGCCTGATCTTGGAACTGGAGCGGAACTGGAGTGTTTAAGCTAATGTTGCTACGTTAGCTAAGGTTGTTTTCTCCTGACTGTTTACTTTGCAGCGTCGTGCAGCCTTTTCTCGCCGTTTGTGGGTTTTTGTTGCACATACGCTACATTTGATGCATTTAATTAGAACTGCAGCGTGAATTCCCCTTGATGTTTCTTTCCCCCTCATTACACCCCCCCCCACACACACACACACACACACACACACACACACAACCCACCCCCCTTCCCTTCCGTATCATTATGAAAATAGATGTGGGACGTAGCAAAATCTCTATTCTAGACACACAGAGGGTTTTTTTTTTTTTTCAGATACTCCCACGACTGCCCCCCCCCCACTCCCTTCCCCTTCCATCTCCGCTTTGATCTGAGCTCTAATTCTAACGCGTGCAAATTAATCCCGTGCTTCCCAAAAGTTCCCCGAGTTCACGCGCCGTGAGCTCCTTGGAGGAGGGGAGCCCAGATAAATATTGCATAATCTGAAACTTGCGTACAACTCTAATCCTGTTTGGGATGGCCTCGCCGTTTGATGCTGCTCTCTCAGTTCAGGTCCTCCGACGCGCAGAACCGTCGGGGACGGACTCCCAATCAGGAGCTCCTCGCACGGCGGCATTTAGCAGCTAGCTAAACGGCGCCGTGCGGAGTCGTTTCTTTTAGCTAGCTGCTCCTCCTTCGTCGGCTCCACGGGTAGCCGCTCTTAGAACATGCGAGAGAGCTTTTCTCTTTTTTTCCTTCCGAGCTGTTGATCCTGTCGGCTTTTATTCTGTTCAAAACAGACGCCTTCGATTCCTGCAAGGTAGCTAACGTCGCCTGACGTAAAGCAGATTAAAGTTTTAAATAACTCCAAAACATTTTCTGCCACGCAGGAGAACCGCTTGCCTGAAATACTCTTTTGCCAGAGGACTTGTAATTAAAATTGCAGCTTTTAGCACCGCTGATCCATTTCTGCACAACACCAGCGAGGGAGAGATGAAGAGGATCTTTCTCAGTGTTTCGATGGCCAGCAGATTCTGAGTCGTCTGTGGTACAGAAGCAAGTTATGTTGAGACGTTTTTTTTGCGGCATTATTTTACAACCACTATTGTATTCAAGTTGGAGCTGCAATCATTGTCTATTCCTCACCTGTGCTCACCGAGGTCAAAGTATTGTTGGTGGAAATGTGTTGCATCTATTTCAGGCCTCTTAAACAAACTAGTCTATGAAGTTGGAATGTTTTTGGTTTTTCTGGTTTGTCGCCACAGAATGAGATGTTCAAGACTGGTGTGCACGTCCAGACAACCTGTTCAGACTGGATTTGTATTACGTCACATACGGTAAATTGCAGTAGAACTGGGAGTGATCTATAGCGCCCTGTTTTCCAAACCATTCCTTTACCAAGCAGAAGCGTGTTGTCAATTAGAAGTCTTCAAACCGCTTGAACCTGACGACATCTGTCACATTTACGACCTCGGAGGGATTCGGACCGACAACACTGAGAGCTAATGGCTCTACCTGAAAGGACGGCCGTGTCCTCGCTGATCTCTGTCCCTTGTTTACTGCTGCTCTCACGCCGGCTCTGAAATGTCTGTGCTGAACTCCTGAGCACCAGATGAGTGACAGCCGGTCTGAAGGCTGCCGGCCTCGTCCACTCTGTCAGGTATTAATCTGCACCGGCGCCGCCGCCACGGCCTCCCTTTTCATCATCATCTCTCTCTCTCTGTCTGGCACTTTCATCGTCTCTCCGACGGCTGCGTTCCCGACTTCTCCTCCCTCCTCCGGTTTGATGCCCAGTCCATCTTTCTTCCTCGTCTCCCCACAAGACAACGATTTTCCGCAAACGTTCAGCGGACAGCAAGATGGAGAGGCGGAGCTCCGATGAACTTGTTATGACAAACTGTCACCGGCGCTGTTGGGATCTTTTTTTTTTATTTATTTATTTTTAAATTGCCTCCACAACCTCGGCGCCTCGTTCCCCACCTCACACACACACACACACACACAGACGTACACACACACACAGAGCGATCCGCCACCACGTTGAAATCCACCAGCAGCCAAGGTGAATAAGACTGGACGTGTGTCTGCAATTTTTGTGCGTCATTCGTGCGGCTGCCACTGACTCATACACACACACACACCACACCACACAGACACACGTCTGTTGTTACACACCTACGCACACGTCCTCTTCAGCCGAGTCAAAATGAGACGGTCAACTTTTGCTGTGTGACTATTTCTTGTCTCCACTTTGGACTCAACCCGGCAGATGGGAGGTGAGATAGGTCCTGTCTCTCTCTCTCTCTCTCTCTCTCTCTCTCTCTCTCTCTCTCTCTCTCTCTCTCTCTCTCTCTCTCTCTCTCTCTCTCTCTCTCTCTCTCTCTCTCTCTCTCTCTCTCTCTCTCTCTGTCTCTCTCTCTCTCTCTCTCTCTCTCTCTCTCTCTCTCTCTCTCTCTCTCTCTCTCTCTCTCTCTCTCTCTCTCTCTCTCTCTCTCTCTCTCTCTCTCTCCCTCTCTCTCTTCTCTCTCTCTCACTCTCTCTCTCTCTCTCTCTCTCTCTCACACTGTCTCTCTCTCACTCTCTCTCTCTCTCTTCTCTCTCAAATACAGCTACCTTCACTTTCACTCTTTTTAAATACAGCTCCTCCTCCTCCTCCTCCTCCACCTCCTCGTCCTCCTCCACTGCTGTAGGGTTGGGAGTCATCCTGCAGCTGCGTGTGGAAGGAATCTCTCCTTCTCTCTCTCCCTCTCAGGACTCCGGTCACTATCCAGAGTCACGCACGCCTTCCATCATTATCGTTTTTTTTGGGCTCGTTGGGTAAAAAAAAAAAAGTCGTTGAGAAGCAGTCAACAGTTTTGCTCTGCGCTGTGGCTCTTAGCTCCAAGCCTTTATTTAAAAAACCTTAATTGGACAAGTTTAAAAACTCTTCCTGACTTAAGTGAAAGTACTGCTTGTATTTTTCTTTGTTTGTGGACTCAAATGTAGCAGCCTTGTACAATAATTTTAGACATATAGTGCATAAAAGTAGATCTGTAGAAAGCAGTATATTTAGCCGTCTGTTTTCAGCCTGGTGGTAATGCTTTGCTGGACCTTCCACGTTTGTGTAAAACCAGGCTAAACCTCACCGGGGCTGTTGTCACTGGTGACTTTACAGAATTTATGTTTTGGCACTCATTCCCTGCAAGATGGAGCCAGCAAGAGATGCCAAAGATTTTTCCAATTTCTGAAAGGTTTATTGACATTCCGGAAACACAAATTATTGTTAGACGATGCTGGTAACAGGAAATTTGTGTGATATGGAACCTTTTATTGAGAACATTTCTGAAGTGCCTCCAGCAGCTTTTTTCAAATGGAAATTAGGACAGTTTATCTTTCAAGTTGACGGTTTGAATTTTTTCCCAGTATTAATTGTCTAACGAACTCATTCCTGGTTGCGCTTGTGTTAGACGGCGGTTGTGAGTCATTGTGGGGAAGAAAGAATCGGCTCCGTCAGATGTTTCATATTCAGCTCTTTCAGATGGAAAATTAGTCCGGTTCTTTGGCTTCGTCTGAAAGAGAACAAGCGGGTTTATTGGGCCGCCGCTCCTCCGCCTCCGCCCTCGCGCTTCATCTCCCCGCAGTCGTAGCCGGCGCCGGGCCGATTCCGGAGCAACCTTGTCATCGACCTCAAAGGGAGATGGATGGACGTCCTTACTTAGAGCCCAGCTAACTGCCTCCCATTTCTCCTTAGTCAGAGAGGAGCAGTTGCCGGGGGGAGAATCAATTTTTATCTCTCCTCGGGCCGATGGCAGTCGAAGAGATATCAAGGGTGATTCTGCCGGGGACAGGGGAGCCGGGCCGGGGCTGAGGATCCAAAAAAAGAAAAAGAAAGAGGAGCCGGGGCTGTCTCAGATCTGAGAGCAAAAAAATAAAAAGAGACTAAGAGATTATAGGAAAGGAGTCAAAAGTCTGAGGACGGAGCGGTTGAAGGGATCAGAAGTGATGGTCATGAGGGTTAAAAAGGTAAAAGAAGCGAGGTGATTGGACGAAGATGGAGGTCAGAGGAGTAGGCATGAGGATGGGGGGGGCTGCTTGGCCTAGCAGGTGTGACAAACAACAGAGGGAGAGAGAGAGAGAGAGAGAGAGAGAGAGAGAGCCACGGGCGTCATCGTCCTCCGCGGACCCGAGGCCAAACCGTAACTCTGCCGAGGTGATCGCCACCGTCCCCCTCCCTGTATATCACCCAGGCTCCGCCCCTCCCCTCCCCTCCTCCCCCCTGCATCCCCTCTGGCCCAGACCTTTTATTTTCCATCATTTGGCTCCAGACTTTGCCATGACATTGTTGAAAATCGCTGTAACAGTTCTGCAAAAGAAAAAAAAGTAAAGACTCTCCAATTGAGAAGACGGCGGCGGAGATCACTTTAATTACATCGAGAAGAACAAGAGGGAGCGAAGTCTAGCTGAGGGCCAGCGCCTCTCTCTGCATGTGTTAGAAAATAGAGATCGCACTCACACACACACACACACACACAGGCACCAAATATTAGTATGTGGGGACATGGCGTTCCTCTAAACCTGCTGCGATCAAAGCAGCGTTGGCAGCCGCAGCCTCCTGGAGACCATGTGACGGCGGAGAGGCACTTTGATGAAAGAGCCGAGGTCACAGGAGCGGCGGAGTTCAGTTATATCTGGATTCACACTGGCTGTGTGTGTGTGTGTGTGTGTGTGTGCGTGCGTGCTAGCGTGCGTGTGCATTTTCACCTGCACAGAGCACATTTTCTTTCTGCACACACGGGTAAAGTCAGGTAGCTTCGGGTCTTCTGCTCACATCTCTTCAAAGTCAGAGGCAGAAACTTTCTGGTATTATGCCTCACATTAGAATTATTTTTGTACAACCCACATCAAAAGACTATCGTGGATGACGTGGGGGGTTTTTTTCTTTCTTTTTTTTCCTTCTTTTTTTTTTCTTTTTTTTTTAAATCAAAGGATGAGCTGCAGAAGTTCAGCTCTCGGCCTGATTAAACACCAGCAGCCATTCTGCCGGAGTCGGAGTGATGTGATTATTAAAAGTGAATCTGGCAGTCAGGTCCAACACTGTGAGCGCATCCATCATTCTTTCAATTTTCAGCGCGGGGATGGCAGAGACGTGCGCCTCTCAGACTACCAAAATGTTACCGACACTAAGTGAAAGAGATGTTTTCTTGCATCTCTGCAGAACTCGCTGCCGTGTCATTTTTAGTAGCGTCTAATGGTAAGAAAAACATATTGCAGCCTGCGTTAATGCGAATCAGTGTTTTGTGATATCTCTCAGTATCTTTTTTATACCAGCTGTTGTAGCAACGTAAGTCCTGAAACCCCGAGTTGATCAGAGTTCTTTTCTGTGGCTGCTCTTTATTTTAAAATAGACACTTATTTTGACTGAATATAAGAACAACAGGTTTTGATTTTTGATTTTGGAATTTTGACATACCTAAAAACACTGCGCCTTCAACTTTTGCACTGCTGTGTGCCTTTAATATGGAAATGTTGCAAAATAACCCACCAAGAACCAAAACTTACAAAGAAATAATCCAGTTTGTGCTCTAATAAATGTTGTTATTGTGATGTGCAGATTCAAACAAATGTGGAAGTTATCAAACCAATAGCTTCAAAACTGTGTCCAGGTTCTATTTTGGAATTTAATTGACACAATTGACATGTGAAAAAAAAAAAAATGCCAATAGTCCATTGCAGCACCCAGCAGCACTCATTGATCTCCTGTATTGCATCAATTGCCTCATTTGTTATTTGTATTTTTTGAATTGTTGTACAAGCTGAAGTCATCAACGCCAGTGTCGCCACTCCACCAAATTTAGATAAATAGATTTAAAAAGTCCCCCTCGGTTCCGCCCAGTTGAGCCCACGGTCTGCAGTAGAAGCCCTGCTCACTAAACGGAGATAAACGGAGGCATTAATTGGTGTGTTTGCAGAGCTGTGTGTCTTCTAGATCACTGGGCTCTTCGCAGTGGGCAGAGTGACAAACTGCAGCTGGATTAATTCTGGATTAGGTCCTAATGGTGTTTGAGCAGAACACGGCCCGGTGCCGAACTAACTAATTCTAAAACCGCTAGAGCTGGTGTGTGTGTGTGTGTGTGTGTGTGTGTGTGTGTGTGTGTGTG
Source organism: Thamnaconus septentrionalis (assembly GCA_009823395.1). Lineage (NCBI taxonomy): Eukaryota > Metazoa > Chordata > Actinopteri > Tetraodontiformes > Monacanthidae > Thamnaconus > Thamnaconus septentrionalis. The sequence continues at coordinate 8,651,765 of CM020508.1, read as the reverse complement.
TGTGTGTGTGTGTGTGTGTGTGTGTGTGCTGGTCATGCATTCCGCCCCTGTAAACAGCGCGGCCAGCCAGATTGGGCCGGGCCGCCGACAGCGCGCAGGATGTCGGATCCACTTACCGCAGGTTATCTCAACGTGTTGATTGGCCGACCGCGCCGCTCTTCCAGGTCGCGACCCCGGGCTGACAGGCGGATCCAGTTACAGCGTAAACAGCGGCGGGACGGGCTGTCAGACTTCGCAGCTCGCTCCGTCTGAGCTCCGGTCTGTCAGATTCCAAAACTGCGCCGTCGCCAGTAAAAGTTTGGGAATCAACCGTTTTCAGACTTTGTGTGTGTGTGTGTGTGTGTGTGTGTGTGCGCGCGCCGCTCCATCACCACATCCCACCCCCTCACTCTGTTGTTGAAGCTCAACACTGATTTCAAACCTCAGTTCACTCCCAGTTGATAACCTTAATTCCGTGATTCACTCAGAGCCTCAACGTCGAGGAAGCCGACGACGGCGACGTCTCGCTCGGCTGTAATGACGCGGCCGGCGTTGCCGCAGGCGTCGCCGCAGATGGAAGCAATTACGGCGCTGTGAAAATATTTCCACAAGAGAAGGAGGGAAAAAGAAAAGCGGCCCAGTGTTTTGACTGCTGCTGCAGCGGGACGCAATCACTCAGCGAGTGAAGTCCTCCCGAAAAAACATCCAGGAGGTGAGAGCAGATTGTCTCGCTCGGCGTCGTGGATGCTGATTACGGAGGAGGGGAGGAGGGGAGAAGAGGGGTGAGAGGGGATGGAAGAGGCGTTGTTGGAGGGGTTGGGGGGGTGCACCCCAATTCTGAGCCGCCTGCACTGCAGGAAGGGAAAATTAGTCGCCACATTCACAATCGTCTGATTTTGTGGTAATTATGGGGAGGCTGGAAGTGAGCCCGGCCCGGCCCGGCCCGGCCCGGCCCGGCCCGGCCGAGGCTTAGTGATGTTGGTGGGGGGTTTGGGAGTAGAGCTGACAGTGTTTGAGGCCGACTCCAGCGAGGGAGCCACGACTTGAGCCTGATGATGAACGTTGCCGCTGCTGTCTGGGAGCCCAGCGGAGGGACGGACAGGAAATGAGACGGGAAGCGAGGAGGAGGAGGAGGAGGAGGAGGAGCTGGAGCTGTTTGATGTGGCCTCCTCGGTCACCTTGACTCCTCCCCCTCCTCTTCCGACTCCTCCTGTGCCGCCCAACCCTCCCCAGGTGCCGGGCTTAAGCCTCGGCTCGTGCGGAGCTTCTTAGAGGGCTTGAAGAACAGAGCCCAACCCCCTAACCCATGCGGATGGCACGGCTCGGCCAATGAAATCCAAGGACCCGCCCACTTCGCCGCAACCGACGCACACACCATAATGGCTGTGCAGGTTGTTTTTTTTTTTTCAGAGCAGATATGTGGGATCCCCCCCCCCCCTCTCTAAAGAAGATAAGAATAGCCGCCTCAGCGTCGGGGAGGCTCGCTGAGGTGCCAGGACTCCTGAAGGGCTTCGGCTCCTTTTCATCCCACTTCCTCCTCCGAGCCCGTCTCCATCTGCTGCTCGCATCTCCCCTCCAGCAGCCCAGAAGAACCCGGGAGAGAAGAAATCTTCAGAGACGCCAGGGACCAGCTGACCCCTGGGGGAGGGAGGGAAGGGTCCTGGCTGATGGATGTCTGTGTGCATCACTTTGTGTGTGTGTCTTTGTGCAGGGTTGCCTTCTTTCAACAGCGGGTCAAAGTTTGCGCTGCCTAAGACGTTTTGAGCGATGAGGGACAGGGAGGAAATCCAAACAGAGATTCACTGCTTTGTTTATTTCCCCCAAATGTCAAGAAGGTGCTGCAGAAATTTATCGTGTTTGTTTTAATGCTTCTAGGGTGAGAGATTCCTGCATTTTAGCGCGTTTGCCTGCCACATGCTGATTAATTGCAGGGTCTGTCCGCTGCCCCACGCCGCAGCAATCCCACCTATTCAGAGGGGAAATTGCCTGAATAAGTTAGCCTGCTAGTGAATCGCCTCCCTAAAACAAATATTTTGTTTATTTTTAATTAGAGCTGTGCCAAGCTGAAAGGGTTTGTTTATTTCTGTCATTCGTATTCAGGGTCGAACACGATTTGAAAGTGAAATGTGACAGATGAGCCGTGACCTTGAGGTTTTACGCCCCGTAAAAGAAAAAACCAGAGCTTCGCTAGGAGCTCCACTAACTAGCGCCGCAGCGCAGGGCACCTCGTCGAGGCTAGACTATATTGGTTTTGACGATGGCGTGCGTGTTATGTGAACCAGCTGCGAGCATCTGGAAGGGGGGAAAAAAAATTAAAGAGGGCAAAAAAAAAAAAAAAAAACCCGTAGCGTGCAAGGCCGCGAGACGGTCACGCACGATGTGTTAGCAAAGCTGCTACGAGTGTTCGACAACTCCTTTCACCATCTGTATGGTTGAGCAACAGAAACTTGAATGTGAGGAATTTGAAGCGGGAGGGGAATGGGGGGGGGTGCTCCACGGTCAGAACTAACTTGTAGTCGTCCAATGAGGTGCCTGCAGGACCAATGAGGTGCCTGCAGGACCCGAGCGCCGAGCGTTGGGGCCTAATGCCTCAGCCGGGACCCGCAGGGCGACACCCAGAGTTGTTTCCCAGTCCGTCATCCTGACACAAATCGACCGCGCTCCGTTTCCACCTCGATCGCTGCGGCAGCCAGTCAGCTAGCCCCCCCACCCCCCTCACCTGTCCACTCCCCTCCCCCGACACATCGATAACGCCACTGTGTGTTTTTCCAAAACTCCTTCCTCCTCCTCTTTTGCTCAGTCGCACTCCTTCGCTCTTCATCTCTCTCACTTTGTTTCTCCGTCCTCCCACTTAGCGCTCCTCACTGCTCACCCCCCCTTCCCTGTCACCTTTGTCCACTCGGCCTCTCCCTCTCCGATAGCAGCGCGGTTATCGATCACTCTTAACTCCTTTTTAATTCCGGGTCAGTTGACAGCCGCATCCGTCGCCGGAGCGGGACGCGTCCTCGCGTCAGAGGGCCTCCAGCAGCGGCAGCCGGGTGACGTAATATTAAGGACGAGGGCGGGGGTCTCCGTCAGCAGGTCCCAGCGTGACATTTAATCATCCTGTTAAACCTCCAGAAGTGCTGCTTTGGGGGGAAGCTGCACCTGGGCAGCTGGTAGGGACAGGAACACAGAGCAGCGAAGCGGCCGTGTGTTTTCCAGCGCGGTGGCGTGCACGTTTCAGGAATGATGTATAGAAGGAGCGAGCGAGTCGGTCCGGGATCGAAGAGGAAGCACCGCCAGCCCCCTTTTCTGGGGCAGACAGACTAATGCGAGGCGTTTCTGCTCTACAATTTATTGCCCCTGACATGTTTGTGAATATTTATTATTTATCGCTCTACGCTGCACTTACAGATATATTTTTTTCTTTAATAATGGCTTTGGACCAGAAAAAAACAAAAAGAAACATGAGAATATCAATTACTAGAAAAAAGCAGCCAAGTTTGTGAGCCAGAAGGGGGGGGGGGATTTAAACGACATGCCACTGAGGACTCGCATCCTTCTCTCACGCAGCCTCGGCTGCAGGATTTATTCGGGCACGCTGTCCGCCGCAGCCCCGCTGGCTTTCTTGAGATTGGATGCAGCTGAAACTGCTGGCAGACTGGCTCCTCCTGCACCTCCTCCTACTCCTTCACCTCCTTTTTCCACCGCCTCCTCTCGCCAGAGGTTGACCGGCTAAAAACCAGGCGGCCCTCCTCCTCTTCCTCCTCCTCCTCCTCCGTGATATAATTGTGTCCACAAATTCAATAAGGAACATTCCTGACAGCAACATGTGTGTGCAGACCATAAAGAAGGGCAGCGGAAGAGAAAGGAAAAAAAACATTTTTTCGGGGGAACAACAACAAAAGTCTTGCTGTTTTTTTTTATCTTCTTTTTTGCTCATATAGCAGCGGGAGTTGGCCAGTTTAGCGCTCGGCGCTCCCCTGCAGCGGCATCTTACCTCATTTCCCCAAACGGCTGGGTTTTTTTCCGAGGCGCTCGCACAAAAGGGGGAGAAACGGGAGGAGGGCGAGGACAGAGGAGTAGAAAGCGATGATGCCGATTGTCCGGAGGGGAAGAAGAGCTGCTGAGAGAGGCTGCGATCATCATCTCAGAACTCCGCCGAAGATCGCAGCCTCTGAACAAGAGCGTCTATTTTTTTTTTTATTCTTATTATTTTTTTTACTATCTCAGGTTTTATGGCATTTTAATTGCAAACACAAGGCCCTGCGGCGCCTCTATGTTTTAAACGTATCGATCAGTGGGGTGCTGTTACGGCTGAACCTGAGTGGCCCTGGCGCTTGTTTGGGGTTTTTTTTCATTTTCCGTACTTTAAGGCTCCTCCTTCCTGGAGAAGAAGGAGCAGAAAACCCAGCGCTGTCTCCGCTCCTCGGCTGTTCTCCGTCAGGAGTGGAAGAGCCGTAAATGGTTTTACAACCATCCCGAGAGTAAACATGGTTTATGAGCGAGCGAGCGAGCGAGGGCAGCCAGAGCGTGAGGCTCTGCGCAAGCAAGCACATTTTTTTTTCCTCTTTTTTTTTTTTTTTTTGAAGCCTCCTATTATTCTTCTGCTCCCCCTCTCCCGAGCACAAAAATCAGTAAAAATCGGCTGCACACGGCTGCGAAGTTTTGTTTTTGTTTTTTTGTTTTTTTTAGAGAGGAAGACGTCGCTGCATCCGCTGAAATTATTGGCTCCCCTGTAAAACCTCTCAGTGAAAAGTTAAAATAGATGGAGCACGGAGAGAGCGGGAAGAAGAAGAAGAAGAAGAAGATGATGATTTTTCTGATTTGTACAATCGCGAAGAAGAAGAACAAAATAGTGTCAGCAGTATTTCAGCTGGAGGATCATGAGCAAAAACCAGTGAGCCTCTCGCACACTGGCACGTGCTCCTCTGTGTGCGTCTCCTCGCCGTCACCACAGCCCGTAAACACATTAACATGCAGGGAAACGGTGGATTGGGGCGGGGGAGGGGGGGATGAAAGCCCCCTCAGATCAGCAGCGACGCGCTGACGCAGTCGCAGCCCATCAAACTCAGCCGTATGTGTGCATGTTTGGGCCTATGTGTGTGCGTGCGTGCGCTCGTGGCATCGACGGGTCCGCCGGGGAGCTGCCAGATCTCTTTGTTCTGTTCTGATGTGCTCCGTTTCAAATATGTGTACGTTCCAACTCCCTCAAACTGTAGGGAGAGAGAGAGAGAGAGAGAGAGAGAGAGAGAGAGAGAGAGAGGGAGAGAGAGAGAGAGAGAGAGAGAGAGAGAGAGAGAGAGTTTCTGGCTTGCTCCCCCCTGACTTTTGAGTCGGCAACGAGTTCCCCAATTAATGCGACGGAGTCAAAGTTGACGATCACCTGTCGCTTCGCCCTCGTCGCAGCTCAAGTCCCGACTGGCATCATTTAAAATTAGTTTGTTTACGCAACTGGGGCCGTTGTTTCCGTGGCTCCGGCTGTCACTCGGATTTATTGCCGTTGGTTGTTTGTTCGTTTTCATTTCTCGGAGCCGAGCCTCGTGGGAGAGCGACCCCCCCCCTTTCTTTCCCCATGTGACTTGGCGCTCAGAGCAGGTCGTGAAGTTTAACAAGACACGGCGCAGAACAATCTTACAGGTGTTCTTTCTTTATTTTACTTTTGTTAGGCAAGCCAAAGCAAACAATGTAACGGTTCTCGGCATGTCGTTGCCTGCTTCAGCTCCACTTGTTTGAGTCTGAAGCAAACACGGGTTTCCTGTGCAATCAGGCTCAGCGTCTCAGGCGGACTCGCCGCTCCTGCCGACCTTGGAGCCTGAGGGTTCATCGTCGGGTCGTGACCTTGTCCGATGTTGGCTGAGGACTGAGCAGAGCTCAACTACTTGTTTTGTTTCGTACAGTCAAAGTCAGAGTGAGAGCAGAGTTTCATCTCGTTTCTGCACCTTGCAAGCATTTGAACGAGGCAACAGAACCTCAGTTTTGCCAGGAAGCTAAGATGAAAAATAAAAGATCAGATAATTGTTGAAACCGCTGGAAATGACATGATATTCTGCCCGGAACTTTAAAGATTTGGACAACAAAATGAAGAAATTTGGTCTTTGATACTCACTCAAACTTTTTGGTTTGTAGTGTGGAAAATACAACAAAGCCTCAGTTTGAGCAGGAAGCTAAATGTGAGCGATTTTTCGTGGGAGGCAGTAAACCAAGGGGTCGACTGAGGGCCTTCAGAAACATTGATGTCTTCTTTCTTTTTTTTAAAAAATCTGATTGTCTCAACACTTGTGCTTTTTTTCGTCCTGCCAAACCTCATTAAAGCGGTGCCGCAGTGCTCCAGGATTTTGAGCAATTACTCACGATTACTGCCGCGTCCAACGGAAAACGACGAGCGGCGCGAAATAAAAAAAGACCCGAGTCGTAATAAAACGTTATTATCCTTTGGATCCATCCTGCTAATCAGCATCAACATCTCTTGATGGCGGCTTGAAAATCCTCCCTTTCATCTGCCTCTCTGACACACACATACACACACACACACGCACACGGGAGGCTATTGTCAAGACCGTTGCCAAATTTTGCGGGGAGCAGAGATATGGACTCGGCTGCCAGTGCTCTAATCAAGGGAAATGTTAAACCGCTGGCACCGAGGCCTCGTTCATTAATTTTCGCTCCTCACCACTCGGAACGAGAGGGGAGGGTGAGAGGAGAAGAAGACGAAGAAGACGAAGAAGAAGAAGAAGAAGAAGAAGAAGAAGAAGAAGAAGAAGAAGAAGAAGAAGAAGAAGCGCGATGACGAAAAAATTTGCGAGGCATATGAGTTCTTGGTCGGCGAGGAGCGACCTTGACGGCGAAACTGCCCCCGTGGTCGCTGGAGTTCCACTTCCGCCGCCTTTTGAATTTCTAAGCCGCCGTCACGGCGCCACCCCTGCTGATCAAAGGGGGGCGGGTGAGGTGGGTGAGGCGGCGGGGGAGAGATATGGAGAGAGGATTAACAGCTAACAAGAGGATTGGCGCGAGAGGGAGCGAGGGAGGGAGAGAGAGAGAGGGAGAGAGAGAGATAGCAGCCGGGAGGAAACTAGATGAGTGTTGGTTAGAGACAAAAGGAGGGAGTGTGTGGGCGGGGGGAATCTGGATCATGTGATCTCCCCTGAATTTGTCCGTGAACTGATGCGTTATATTTACATTTTCCACACCTCCCGTTCCTTTTCATCAGAGCTTTTCTCCTCTTCCTCCTCTTCTTCCCCTCTCCACTCCTCCTCCTCCTCCTCCTCCTCCTCACCTTTTTAATCCCGACTCTCCTCCCTCAGCCATCTTCTCCTCTCATCCTCCCACCTCCCTGCTCTGAACTCTCCCCCCCTGCTGCTGCCGCCGTCTCAGGCCCTGCATGCTGATCTCTCCCTCTCCTCCCCTCCTCTTCCTCTCCTCCTCCTCCCCGCCCCTCCCCCTCCCTCCCGATGCCTGGCTGTAATTGGAGCTGGAAGCCCGGAGACGAGTGGCTCGCTGCGCGTCAGGCTGACAGGCAGGACCCGTTGGCTTCTGTTAAAGCTTTTATAAGTGAGCCGAGGCTGGACGAGGAGGAAGGGAGGAGAGAGAGAGAGAGAGAGAGAGAGAGAGAGAGAGAGAGAGAGAGAGAGCGAGCGCTGCCGCTTGTGCCGGGAACACACATTGCCGATGTTCGCTTTTATGCCATCCTTTCGAGATTCCCTGTGACATCATCCGAGAGAGAAAAATGAGAAATCTGCTAAAAAAACAAAACAAACGATGTTTGGTGTTAAGTCGCCGCTAGCGGCTGCGGCGGCTGCTCCCTCCTTCCCTCACCTCAGAGATTGATGGAGCACACACACACACACACACACTCGTCAGGTCCGGTTCCCCCCGCTGTCGAAGGGCGGCAGCTGTATTATTGCACTCTGCAGAATTTAATTTGAAGTGTCACAGCAACCGGCGGCCACATTTTGAGGTAAATGTTTGGAGAAATATCTCCAACCTCTGCTGCTGAGGGGCACCAATAACAATCCTGCATGTGTGTGTGTGTGTGTGTGTGTGTGTGTGTGTGGACATACATGTGAGTCATGTGAGAACTGGCGCAAGTCGTCTCTTCAAAGCGAGGACCGGCTCAGACTTTTCCACACAACTTTGCCATTAACTTTTATTGTGAAGGTTCGACTTTAGGGACAAAGTGTGAATTGAGGTTTGGTCAAGGATCCGCTGCAGGTTAGACCTGTTGGTACAAAAAGTGGAAAATGAATGGAAGTCATTTTAAGCCCTCGCAAAAGTAGTTTGTTGTATTGATTTCAGAGTCCTCATGTTGCTGCTGGCTTTTAAAACAGGCGCAAAAAATAGAATCAAAATAGTGAACCAATATGTTTTTGCTGGTAGCTCAGACTAATAACAGTGAAAGCCAAATGTACCTAATGCAAAATTATCAAATATTTTATTATTTTGAGGCATGTAAGAGAAAAATGTTTTCTTTCTTATTTCCTTATTGTCTTGAGAATTTTAATTTAAAGAAACAAGAACGAGAGGAGGAAATAAACCTGTTTTATAATACAGATGTTTCTACCTCTGCCGTGATCCAGCTGGTGACACTTGACAGTTCAGGAGGATTTGCGTGATAACGAACTGTCACAATTAAAGGGCCGTCGGTGGGCGCCTTGTGCGCGCATGTATCCCCCGGTTTATTGGCTTGGCGATAAAGGACTAATTAGCGTTTAAAAGTCCATTGATCGAGCAACAAAGGCTGTTAATTAATGCCAGTTTCCGTCAATGGGAGCTGCGCGCCGCCCCGAAAACGGCGGACTCGTCTTAATATAGCTGGAGACAAATCGCTCCGTCCGTTAAATGACGTCGTAAATGACAAGTGCTCGCTGGGTGGTCGGGATGAAATCGCAGCCATTTGTATCTTGGACCTGTTTAGGAGGAGCTCTGCGGCTGGAAGCCAACGCTTTTGAAGCAACAGTCTGGCAAGGAAGCAGCTCTGGGTAAATGACTGACCGGAAAAAATTGTCCATCCATTCATTTTCAATACCTGCTTCTTCCTACACTCAGGGTTGGGGGGTCTGCCGGAGCCTCTCCCAGCTGTCATAGAGTGAAAGTAGGGTGACACCCTGGACAAGTCACCAGTTCATCACAGGGCCACATAGAGACAACAACCATTCACTCTCACACTCACACCTACAGTCAATTTAGAGTTTCCAATTCACCTCACATGCATGTTTTTGGACTGTGGGAGGAAGCCGGAGAACCCGGAGAGAACCCACGCAAGGACACAGTGAGAACATGCAGACTCCACGCATGAAGGTCCCAACCCCCAGAATCAAAGCCACGACCTTCTAGCTGTGAGGCGGCAGCGCTAACCACTGCGCCACCATGTCGACAGAAAATCTAATAAACACAAGAACACAAACAAGGTTATTTCTTTTCTCTCGTTTTGCCAATAAATGTTCTTGTTAATGTTGCTTTTCAGAAGCATCACAGTCGAAGCCCTCTCACCTTGATTTTAGGACAGTTTGAATGAATTTATTACTTCACCACGCATTAATATGATTCATTATTCAGGTGCAGAATGCTGACACAGCCGAGCAGCGACTGTGCTCACCAGCAGAAGGAAAACAGTAAATCTCCTTCATTGGTGTTGATCTCCGGGAACTGTGAACTTTGGATCCTGCTGCTGGAGACTTCGCTCTCCGACCGCCGCGTCTCTCAGTGTTGGAGGAGCTTTAAAACTGCAGAGTTTTCCTGTTGCAGGGTATCTTCTAAAAGCTTTTGTACAGCAAGTTGGCCTGAGAAAAGGATCTGTTTTCTGTTACTCAGCTCTCCAAAGCACAATTGCCGTCACAGTTTGCGGTTTTTCCGTGGTCGTGAGTTATTATGGAAGAGCCCGAATACCACATTTTTTATGTATATATATAATTTTTTTGCTAAAATAAAAGCAGACCAGATTTCTAAAGCTCTCCTGTGCCGTGAGAAATAAGACAGAGTCCTGCTGGTTTTTTTGTTTTGGTTTTGGTTTTTTTGCAAAAATTGGATGGATTGCCATGTGGTTCTGAGTTAACTGTGTTTTCTTAGTTAACTGCCCCTCGGAATGAAGTGCAGGCCCTTCCAAAACATCGCACTAGTTTCAGCTGTCTCCCGGCGGTTTCTTTTTCTGTTTTTTCCCACTGCTGCTCCTCAGCTAGATGCCGAGGCGTGTTGAGTAACTTCGGCCAAGCCGCAGACCGCATTAATTAGCCGCCGGGCCGAGCAAGGTTTTGCACCCAGACCAGCCTTGTTTTTCCCAATAAAGATGAGTTTTTCACCCAGTAAACTCATATTCGCCGCTCACTCTCTTCCCTCACCGTCCTTTTGAGGCTCCCAATGTCTATTAATGACATCCACTCATTTCTGCATTATTATTTTTTTATTTCATTTGTTTTCTTCCGCTGCCCTTGCGGAAACCAGCCCTCGCCGCCACCGTGGTGGCTGCTGCTGAAATTTAACAGCTATTACAGTGTTTGTCTAAGGCCCCGAACGTTGGTGTTTGCTTTAGGCGACTTTGCTGGCTGCCTTCCTCTCTGAAACGCCCTTGTCTTTCTTTCTTTCTTTCTTCTTCATCCCTTTTGCTTTTGCCTTCCAATCTGCCTCCCTTGGCAGAGTCCCATTGTATTTGTTGGTGTCGGTCCCAGGAGTCGCCGATCTGAGAGCAACTTTTTCTCCCAGCGATTTCCTAAATGATCCGTGGCGGCCGCTCAGTGGTGGTCGAGCTTTGTTCATATCTTCAATAATTCATAAACATTTTCCCTTTGAGCTTTCCTGTGTTCGGAGACAAAAAAGAGGACGGAAACGAGTGTTTTTCTTTAACGATGTTTATCCTCGCCGAGCTGTTGGCACGGGGATTGAACACTGGGGGGGTGAGTGGGCGCCGCGAGGAGGAAAATCACTTTTCACATGACGTGGGACGATTCCAGCGTCGCACGATCCGACTTCAGTCAACCTACGTTGGACCACATTCAGTGGCGGACAGAAGGTGGACAAGATGTCCGAGGATCTCGACTTTAATGAAGACTCTTGTTTTTTACGTTCTTCCCGAGACCAGACTTGGCATCTTTCCACTGGGAGCTAATGGTGTGAAACATGTTAAGGTTGAGAGTCGTTCTCCATCAGGAAGACGGTTATTACCGCTATTAAAATCACCATCCACTTTACGTAATGAAGGCAATTAGCCAGAGCTACCTTGGCTGGAAAGCGTGCAACCGTTCCCACCCACCCACCCACAGACAAGAGGGAGGTAGAGAGAAAGTCGGCCGTTCAGTCTGGACGTTCCCGCTAGCTCAGAACATTTTTTTTTATGAATTATGAAATAATTCCACAAGTAACTGTAATTTAATTACACATTTTTCCAGTAATGTAACTGATTTCAATCATCTTTATTTTAGAATTCAATTTTGTAACAACGTTACATGTAACTCGTTACTCACCGACACTGTCGACTCATCGCTAATCTGTCTTCTCGTCCCCTGGCAGGGATCATTAAGGAGAGTTTCACTGAGGAGCCCGACGGCCTGGTGTCCGTCAACCTGCTGGTGGTCTCCGCCGTCTCGGCCTTCGCCACGGGCGCCTTCCTCTCGGGCCTCACCGTCTGCTGGGTCATGAGCCACCGCCACCGCCACTCCAGGGGCTCGGCGGCCGGCGGCGCCCGCCGCAAGGGCGACAAGGAGCAGGCCATGCTGGGACCGGGCCGCAGCGGCTCGGTCATGAGCGTGACGAGGACCAGCGGCGGCGAGCGGCGGCGCTCGCGGGCCGACAGCAACCCCTTCGTCACGCCCAACGGCTGGCCCAAGGGCGAGATGGACCCGGGGCTGCTGCCCACGCCGAGCAGACCCCGCTGCAGCAGAAACGCTCCATGCGGCTGCCGGACTCGGACTGGGACCAGAGCCAGACCTTCCTCACCGCCGTGGGGACGCCGTGTCCCAACAGCTCCGTCATCTACCTGAGCTCCAAGTTCCTGCACGGCGGCGGCGGCGGTGGCGGCGGAGGCGTCGGCGGCGGCATGGTGCGGATAGAGGAGCCGGCCGAGGTCCTGCTGCCGCCGCACACCGAGCGCCAGCGCTACCTGATCCTGGCCACCCAGCGGGCGACCACGGCGCGGCGCGGCGGCGGTCGTCCCGGGAGGAGCTCGGCGGGCGACTACATCTACCCGGCCACGCCGCAGGACTCGCCTGACCGCCGCAGGGTGGTGTCGGCCCCCACCCCCCACAACATGGACTACGGGGAGCCGCGCTGGGGCCACGAGGCCCTCAACTACAACAGCAACAACGGGGCGCCCTACCACCCCCAGCGCCAGGGCCTCATCCGGCCCGACATGCACGGCCCGCGGGGCCTGGGAGAACTCTCCGACTTCAGCCACCTGCTGGTGAAGAGCATGGGAGAGCGCACCCCTAGTGGCCAGTGAGGCGCACTGCGTGAGCCCCCCACCCACCCACCCGCCTCCCCCCCTGCCGGCTGCTGAAGAGCTCCGTCCGAACAGGCCATTCCTCTCTTCCCACAGCAGACTGGAACAAATCAACCCCTCCCCCGCCCCCGAGCCGCCGCCTCTCCTTCGGACCTTCACTGCCCCCCGCCCCAACACCACCACCACCACCCCCGGCTTCCAACCTTCCCCACCCCGTCTGTCCTCTCTCACGCTCATTCAATGTCCCGACGTCATTCGGCCGACCGAGACGGAGAGAGAAACGCAGCAGACGCAGGAGAGAGACGCTCCTCTGCTCGGCTTCTCCGTAGCTCCGCCCCCTTTGCTGCGAGTGGTGTGACCCCGCCCACTGGAAGGTGGAAGGGGGGGGGGGCGAGACTTTGACACAAACGGGACACAGAGGAAGGTAAACTGAGGGGTTTACAAAGAACAAAAAAGGGGGAACTTTGATTGAGGAGCTGATGGTTGGATGCATCCAAATGACAGAAACGCTCGTAGCGGCGAAATGTGAAAAGTCTCCCTGCGCCGTTTTGTTCGCTGTTTTTTTTTGCTTTTTTTTTTCACGGATCTTGTCAGAGTGTGAAATTTGTTTCTGCTTTTGTTTTGTGTTTCTCTTCTCCGGCACACGAGCGTTGTGCTTACCTGTGGATTTCAAATGAGACTTGCAGCCGCCGCGGGCGTTGTCGACTCCGGGCGAGCGGAGACGCGAGGCGATGGCGTGAATGTCCGAGACTGACGGCCCCCGACGGGCGTCCCGTCTTTAACTGTGAAGTAACAGAAGAGGAGGGTCGACGTTAGAATTAGTCTTTCTCTTTTTTAATATGTGAACAATCACAGGGAGGAGAGAGAGAGAGAGAGAGAGAGAGAGAGAGAGAGAGAGAGAGAGAGAGAGAGAGAGAGAGAGAGAGAGAGAGTTGGGGGTTTGCCACTGTGTGTCGAGCAATCAAGATGTCGGGACGACGACAGTCGGCCGACTAGCTGGTGAAGCGCTGAAGCTGAGGCTCCCATGTTTTTTTATATGTATCTATATATATATATATAGTTGTGATTCCCGGTACCACAGGGGGCAGCGCTGCACAGAGCCATGATGAAGCAAGAGAAAGCAATAAATTGTAACAAGAAACAAGCATCTAAATGTTAAAAAAAAAAAAAAAAAGCCACTTTAATCTGATATTTTATATAAAAAAACAAATAGAAAGAAAAAAAAGAAAAAGGAAGCTGGTGTTGAGAGTTGTGTGACTCCTCAGATTGCTTCAAAGGAGAGAGACAATGAACCTCCCCATTCCCCCTCGCCCCCTCCCCTCGCTCACTCCCTTCCCAGAATTCCCTGCCTGCCTGCCTGACCCGACCTGGGGCCCTCCAGGGCTCCATCTGAAGGTGGGAACGGGAGCCGAGGCCGTCCGCCTGTCTGTCTGTCTGTCTGTCTGTCTGTCTGCGAGGCCACCCACCCCACCCCCCACACTCCCCGCCCCCCCGGCCGCTTGGGAGCTCCATTCAGCCTCCTCTGTCCGACACTGAGCCTCTTTGTGCCCCAGAAGCGACTGCGCCGACAAGAGTCAGGGTCCGAGCCCAGCGCCGGCCTGGCGGAATATCAATGAGGAGGCGGCCGCGTCCGAGATCTGCCACCCGGACTGGGCAGCTCCTCCTCCTGGGCTTCGCCCCGGCTGGTCATCCTCCAGCTCCCTCCGTAGGGGGAGCAGAAGCTGCAGAGGCCACGGCCGAGCGGCGCTGAGCCGTCATCCCATGTGACTTCGTTCCTTGTCTGTCAGCATAAAGGAAACAGATGGTCCCGGTCGCGCTCGGCCGTGGACTCACTCTCTTCCCTCTTGTCTTCTCACGTTGTCTGCTCTGCGTTCCGCCCATTCTTGATTTGAAAATGAAGATCCAGACAGAGATGTTCTTCTTATCTGGGTCAAAACGCTCTCATGTCTGTGTGTGTGCGTGTGTGTGGGCGCGCACGTGTGTGTGGACTCCTTTGTCTGAGTCTCTTTGGATTTGTGGGTTTGTGTCCATAAGAGCATTACTCATATTGAGTGACAAAAAAAAGAAAAAACCTCAAATTTCAGTCATTTTCACTCTCATTGTCATGTCTTCTTTTTATCAAGCCAGGTCTTTTTTTAAACCAAGCTATTCATATTGCAGGACAACCCCCCGCCTGGTGTTCACACATGATACACAATACCTTCACAACGTTTGCAGTCTGCTCAAGCAGTGTTGCAAAGCACACGCACGTGCGCACACACACTCACACACACACGATGGGAAATCCCGAAAAAAAAGATCTCTGCTTTAAATATAGATGATTTTTGCCCCCAAACCAGAATTTCCATTAGAAGTAACAATAAAAAAGCTTTTTGTGGCACTTTGCAGCTCCTCAGCCCGGCGCCCTGGTTTCACAGCTCACATTAGAGCCGTTTTTGGCTGAGGCGGGCGGCAGTTCTTTCCGCAGTAAAAGTTCAAGATCAACCAGTTGCCACCAGCCAAACAACTAATGTCAGACAGAGGAGAGACAAAATGAGAATTTCGGATCCGCTCGCAGACCTAAAAGACATTGTCGTCTGGGCTGAGCTTAAAACCAGACAGTGTTTCAAATACTGACTCGTATTCATTAGGAGGGAATGCTTGACCCCAGACACAACAGTATGGCTGTGGGAATGAGGTCTTAGCTAGAAATGACACATCATCACAACATCAGCTTAACTTACAAATCCCTAAATAGTAACATTTTCAAAGGTCCCACGTTGTGCCAAATCTGCTTCGCCAGTATTTTATAACCCTCACATGGATGTCTAGAGTGTCAGAGAGCCCACTGGAAACAAGAAAAGTGCTCCATCCACTACTTATTTTGCTAGCTTAGCTCGCTAGCTGAAGAGAGTTGCATACTTCAGCATACAACTCTCCAAATCAGCCCTTTGTGATGTTATAGCAAGCGCTCATAACTCTCAGGTTAGTCTCCCCCTTCCAAACATATGGGAGCTACAACAAAAGGCATCAGTTTTAACAGGAAGCTGAACTCCAGGCTGCAAACACAGGGCTAAATTTGCTCTTTGTGTAACCATGTGAGGCTCTACTGGAGGCAGGCTTTGAAATAAAGACACTCAAGCAGGGTGTGATTGGGAACCTTTATGGTTTCATTCAGAAACAAGACCAGCAAACAGCAATAGTGGCCAATAAGCTAAACACAAAGGTGAACAATAAAGACGGAAAAGCATTGTTGCCGTTCCTCTCCGGTGCCAAAGCAGTCTTTCCAGGCTGGAGATGCAGGGCGGGCGAGCCTCCGCAGAAAGAGATTTACGAGAGCAGAGACGGCGGAGGAGGTCAGACCGCCATGTCACCGCCGGCGTCAGTGCCGCTGCGCATTAACCCAGTGCGTTCTTTACACGTTCCACCCTCAAACAGGTCATTAGCATTGAAGTTACCCAGCGCCCCGCCGCTCCTCTCTGCCTCTCCATCGCTGCTGCTGCGACCTGAGCGCCAGTCGTCTGTGTGTGTGTGTGTGTGTGTGTGTGAACGAGGTCTCTCTCTCTCTCTGTCTCTCTCTCTCTCTCTCTGTCTGTCTGTCTCTGCCTGGCTTGCCCAGCGAGCCGTGTCCTCGCCCACATCTCCTCCGGTGTTTGACTAAACATGCTTGATTAGGCAAAGTATATTCCCGGCCCCTCTAATGGCCTGATGAGCCCACCAGAAGATTAGTACCGACACGTTGGCCCCTGCGAGGGGAGGTTGTGCACGTCGGACCAGCTCCTTTATGGCCTCCGCTATTGCAAAAACCACCAGCTACACACACACACACACACTCATGCATGCACATTTTGTCGGCCCCGTGAACCAAATTGGGAAGGCAATTGAATTATCATCAGCACCGGAGCTCACAGGCTTGAAATGTGTCTGACAGCGCCTGGCCCTGCGCGGCGTTGCCGTGTAACTTGATTAGTTTGAGTTTGGACATGACGCAGTCGTCCAAGAATTCAGGTGGAACCTTCGCCGAAAAGCCATTCTCTCTTCCAGCCTATTTTTTTTCTTTGACTTTGGAGACTCCACGTCATTCCCGTATCTCCTCTGGAAAACGGCTGCACTTTGTCATCTCTGCTCTCTTCCCTAAGTGCTGTTTTTTTCTCTCTTTTCCGAACATTATTTTTCCTTTGTATCAGCAGTCGCGCTATCTCCCTCCGTCCGCTCTGACACACAAAAGCCCTCCAGTTGACGCGCGGCCCGGCTTTCACCCTGTTTGCAACTTAATTTAATGAGTCGTCGACAGGAAGGGGGAGAAAAAAGGGTCGGGGGGGGAAAGAATAAAACCCAAATCAAACTAATTTGTCAAATCCTGCTTTATTTCCACGTCAAATCCTTAATAGGCTGCAATTTTTCTTTTCAAGACATTTCCATTGCTTCTCATGCGGGAAATTGCTTTCCACTGCCTTGAAATGAATGTGTTTGTTTTATTGTTTTTGTTAAAGAAATTTAACACATATTGTCGCCAGCCTCGCACTGGCACGCACGCGCGTGCGCGCACATGCACTTGCACACCCATTCTGTCGCGCAGCCACGTCTCATTGGTCAGATGGTGTCTCCGTTGCTCGTGTGTGTGTGTGTGCGTGTGTTTGTGCCATGTGGCCTCAGTTGTTGTTGCGATGCGACTCTCGCCCCCTCCTGTCCTCTCTCCCAGCCCCCCCCACCGTACAGCCACTAAACTGCCATCTCGGCCCGCAGTGCTCTGGCCCTGCGTGTTTCTGTGCAGAAACGGGGGCCGAACAGCGGCCGCACTTCCGGTCCGGTCAGACGTCTGGGTGTTGGGGTGGGGGATGGGAGAGGAGGGGGGGGAGGGAGGAGGGAGGAGGAGGCGGGGTGAAAAGCACAAAAAACAAAGCGAAAAACAAAATCATGGGTTGTTTTTGTTTATTTTTTTATTTCTTCGTTTGTTTGTTTGTTTTTTGTAAAGTTGTAGTTGTGTTTTAGTCGGCACTGATCTCTCCTGTTTTCTCCGTCACGTTTGTTATTTCTAGACTTTGTTCCTGTGGTAGATATTTGGTTTCTTGGAGATTCTATGGGATATTATTGTAAAGTATTATTATTATTATTATTGTTTCAAATCTCAGAGACAATGACGACGAACCTGAAGACTATCACGTTTGTTACTCTATTAATACTGACAGTGAAGCAGTACTGTGAGCGGCTCCCCAGGTGTCGCTTCCCTTTTGCGGGAGGTTGAATCTCAAGAAGACAAAGACGAGGATGAAGCAGAACTCAAACTCGATGAACTCAGCAGGCCGGGATCCGACTTTTCTCCTGTGGAGTGGAGCCTCCTGCTGCCGTGAGGGACCCCCGCCGGCTCTCACGGCTCGCCTCAGAGCAGGTCGTCATCAGACGACAACACAGTGCGCGTTTCCCCCGGACCCACCAACCCAACACCACCACCGAAACCACCTTTGCTTACATGTACATAAACCCTGACGCTTACATGTAACTTTTAAGTGCGGTAGCTGCATGACGACACAGCCTCTGTGTGTGTACAGGCGTAGCGACGTGTGAAATTTGTACAGTACATGCAAGTGTGTGCGTGCGTGTGCGTGTGCTTGTGTGTCTGCAAAAAAAAAAAAAATACGGGAAAAAAACAAAAAGTCTGTCCGTCGTCGTCGTCATGCAAAGAGCAACACGTGCATGCAACTCTCCAGACAACTGCGCCACACGCACACATGGCACGCACAAGCGCATAGACAAGCAGGCGGTCCAAACACTCCCACACAGACACACACACACACACACATAAACACACACACTTCAGCAGTTGCACACCACTCTTCATGTTTCCCTGAGCTCTGCCTGTTACTCCGCATGGAGACTTTGCTCTGTGTCAACTTTCTTATTCTAATAAACCACTCCGACATTCACCCCCTGCAGCAGGTGTCGCCTTTGACTGAACTGTGATTTACCACTGATTTATGGTATTTCAATAAAGAGGTACTACTTAGTATGGCATCATATACATATGTGATATGTAGCGGTTGTGGCAAGGCGCAGAGGGCCTGTGCAGACTTTGAACCCGGCCCAGACCCAGGGTAATAGCTATGCACGCTGAACCAGTCAGGACCATCAACTGTCACACGGTCATCTAGAAAATGTTGCAATTTCCCTCCACTTAGACTGGACTTAATTTGTTAAAAGTCCCATTTTCAAATGTAGAGGCGTCTGTTGAATAATATACGCTCAGAAGCAGCAGCTCAGCGCGTGTCGACGTGTTGGAGAAGACTGGCTGAAGTTCAAAGTGAGCAACAGACTGGGAAAGATTTCACTCAAGTGACTTGAATGCGATGAACGCAGTTAGTGCGAGTCGGGCTGCAGGTTTCACCCACTGCTGATCTACTGGGATTTTCTCCACATCACAACCATCTGCAGGGTTTGCAGAGGCTGGTCCCTGTGTGTGTGTGTGTGTGTGTGTTATAAGGACACACATACATCCCTCCGGTGGTGGTCATAGGCTGTTGAGTGTATGATGCAATAATCAATAGACAGCTTATTCTCGATAGAGCTACCACTGCTGCATGGAAGACCAGACCAAGACCTCCTTCCACCAGGTCTGTTTTACTCCCTGCTTGCTTGTTAATTGACATCTAAGTTTGAAATATAATATAATATAAATATAATAACGTGTCACCTGGGGATGTCACGGTTGCAGTCACAGTGCAAAAGCTCATGTGTTCCATTTAGACTTTACAGAAATGTGTGCTTTACCCAGCCATACAATCACATTCCAAACTTGTAATGAGTGTGAATTATAGATGAGCAAAGTTAGACTCTCGCTTCACTTGAATAATTTACTTGAATTTAGTCAGTTTTGGCAAGCTACGTTCATTAAATATAAATTCATTCAAAAGTATGCGTTATTGTCCAAATAAATCCAGCTGCAGCTGTAAGATCTCTGGTCCGAGTGATAAACTATTTATAAGTTAACAGAGGGGAGAATGCTTGTTCAATAATTGAACAGACATGAATGCAAAGCAAAAAAAAATGTTGCGTATGTGAAGTGCGATGCAATGCCATTGCTGATCATTAAGGGGAGCTGTTGTCCCACAAGACATCTTGCACTTCAGCTGCACCAGTTGGTGCCAAATCCTGCACAAGACTGCATATTGAGTAAGGCAATGAAAAGAAAAATGTAAAAGGGCCGGTAGCAGACCGACAGCTCAAGATGGATGTCATCATCATCATCATCATCATCATCATCATCATCATCATCATCATCATCATCCCTCATCCCTCATCTTTCACACCTCTCCATCCTTCTCCCATCTCCTGGGTCCAGCTCCTCGTCTCTCTGGGGATCCTATCAGGCCGTTTGAGAGGTGGAAGACTGGGCCGGCCCATCACAGGCTCACATCCTGGGTTGTTTTATATTGGCCTAAAAAAACCTCCCATCCAGTTCTGCAGAACCCGACCGATAGGACAGGAATCAAGAGGTATGCGGATCCAAAAAACCTGGATGCTGCTCCATCCGCTGCGGATTTGAGGTGAGTGCACTCGGCAGCAGCGTTGGGATAATTTACAGCTTGTTTACCGCCGGGCCCTGCCCGTCAGCTCTGTGAAAAAAAAAGCCAGGATGTGACAACGTGCAGGCCCCTCGCCGCTTCATCCCTCAGCCCCTTCCTGACTCCCCTCCGCTACCCATCCATCTCCTCCCACACGCACACACGCACACACCCAGACACACAGCCGCACATGCTCATTACGATGAATCTGATTAATGAAGAGGCTGAAACACTGCCAGTGGGCACTCTCCTTGATTTGACTGCCTACTCCACAGCTGAGCCCGGTGCGATGCTCGCCGTCATCCATCTCAATATTTGAACTCCAAGTGCCTCGTTCATCTCCAAACGTTTTTCCATAGTTCAGCTGCAGGTTCACAACAGCCAGGTTAAAGAATATCCCAAAAAAAAAAAAAAAAAAATCATTCTTCTGTTCATGTCAGGCCTGCTTCCCTGTGGTTGGTGACTGGCACACTCACAACAGAGGAATGATGTGCTCGCAACATGTGTGCACAGCGCACTGTGCAAATCAGCCCAAATTTCATTGTCATAGTTGGTAATAGAGGACTACTGAGCGATGCTATTCAGCCGCTAAGCAGAGGATGACATGTAAGTGAGATTCGAGTGCCTAAGCGTGACCTAGAATATTAACAAACCGTCTGCAGTGAACAAAACAGATGGATAAATGGCATAGAATATTAATGTAACCATAAACTTGCTGGCACAGAAATGTGTTGTGTTGCTAAATTCAACCCCTGTTTAGAATTTTTGATGACGTTCTAATCACCCAAGATGCTATATGATAATCATATATGATAATTAGCTGCCTGCTCCGCTCAAGCCAACACCATCTAAAAACAGTATACTTAGCCCTGTGTTTACAGCATCCCGCAAAAAAAAAAAAAAAAAAAATGTTCTGGCTTCCATGTGTCCGGACGGTGCAAACAAGAGGGAAACAAGGTGGCTGTGAGTTCGGTCCCAACTAGCCTGGGAGGTGTCATTGCCCTTTGTGACATCACAAGGGGTTGACTATATGTTGCTACATGTTTTAGCACAGGCCTTATGATTAGTGGATTGAGCAAAACAACAGACACATATTGTTAGAGAACATTATAAGAGATGTTGTGAGAGAAACATCAATATGTATTTTGGCTCCCCTGCAGGTAATTTTCTAAATCTTCCCACTGACAACAAAAAAGATGCAATGTATCTACCTGAAATATTCACCTCTGTGATCCAGGTGTTCATTATGCAAGCTGCAAAAAATACCCAAAAGTTGAAGGATCAGAGGAGGAGACCTTTTGCTTCATTTGAGAGCCAGAATTTGAATAATTATTATTCAGTGTCTCGGAACAAAGACATTCAGCAGGCTGTTTAATCTGCTAACCTGATGACGTTCTGCACCGAATGAACTGCTGCTTTTAAAGCTCTTCTGCAAGTGGCGAGAACAGCGTGACTAAAGACCTTAAGTCTGACGGATGAGTCATCACCACACAGCGGTGCTATTTTGAACATATAACATATGCAAATGACTACCATACCTTTTGTGCCTATTCTAACAGGCATACAAAAGTAAAACGTGAGCGGCGTTTGTTATGATTTTGGATTGTAAAGAGCCGGTGTTGTGTGAAGACACCTCTCTAACAACACATTAATCTTATGTTATTGTTAATTTGGTCATTTAGCTTTTGTTTTTGGACTGATGTTCCAAACAAACTAAATTTCGAAGAAGATTCTATCAAGAAAATGACAGTCAAGCAGGAGCTGGTAGTCAAGTGCCTTGTAATCATACTGCTCTCCACAAGGTGGCGGTGTCAGCCGTTGGAAGAAAAGAAATACAGAGCCGAATGCTCCAAAACCTTTACTGGAAATATAATTCATCTCTGTCCCATTTTCCCTCCTCTGTTATATCCATTTTTCAGCGTCTGAGTGACAGTCGGCTCATAACATTTAAACATTGCCTCCAATTGAGTGCTGGCAAAGACTAGACGTTTTAAACTGGATCTGGAGTGCAAAAAGTGATGAGAATGATGTGGTGATATGGTGAGGGAGGGGTTGGCGGAGGGGAGGGGGGTTGGTGGTGGTACAACGATAACAGGCAGATGATGAAATAAGGACCGCGAGGGATAAAATGTTCCAGGAGATGATGTGAAAATTGTGTTGACAGAGTGGTCCATAAAACCCAATCTGGCAGCTGGAGTGGGAGCAGAGGGCCCCCAGGTGGGCAGCACTGGATGGTGAGAGGCGCGACGCAGAAGGTGCGAAGTTAATGACTCATTATTGCCCACAGTCGATGGAAGCGGCAGCGTAGCCATGTTGACGTGATGGCAAACGCAGGCAGACGTGTGGAAATGTTGGTCTTCAGGCGTGGAGGAGAGGATGTGGGGGGGTCACGGGCCGGGACACCTGCGAGAGATTAATGGCAGCGCATACCTGGTGGTGGAGATTTTTGTTTTTGTTGGCTGAAGTTTTGTGCATGAAGAAACAAAGAAACTCCTCCAAGCTGAAGGACTGCAGGAGTTTTAAAGAAATGAAGACGGAGGTTCAGTGCGTCTCTGATTGAGACACATTGACTGCATTGTCTACGCTACCTCACCACAACTGTACAGTTTATGACTTTTTTTTTTTTTTTTTAGTCCTTGAATCTTGACCTTTGTGTCGCAGCCTTTCACAATTAATTTTCCGCTAAAGATGCCCCTGGAAAACAGCTTATTGGTCTCGCTGTTTACAGCCTCCCAGCAAAAACATGACCTTCTGTGTGTTTGCAAGGGGGATTAAAAACATGGCGTGCTCAAACCATGGAATGAACACCGTGGCTGCTGGTGTTGTCATTAACCTGGGAGAGGTATCAGAGCCGTTTGTGACATCACAAAGAGCTTTTTTTTGTTCTGTTTTTTGTACAACCTTCTGTAAAGTGGAGTTGAGCAAATAAAAAGTGAAGAATGGACTTTTCTCATTTCTAGATGGTTCACTAACAGGCCAGAGAAACATTATTGTTAGAGAACATTGGTGTTTTTGCATAATGCGGGACATTCAAAGCAAAGTGACGGTAATGATTCCACAGCTGATGGCACTAATTGCAGATCTCCCCATTCTGAGACAGTAAAGGTTCGATTTATCTTATCTTGCTGTTGTTTTTACGGTTCTTGCCGCTGAGGCTGACAGTTTGACATCAGGGAATATGTTTCACTTTGCTTCTAAGCAACAACCGTGCATTCAAGTAAAAGTAGGCCAGCCTCATTCAGAACAATACAATATGCTCCCTTGTTATTGAATTTGCTGTACAGTGAAGTCATATATTGAACCAAAGCTATCGGGCTTGTCTCCTTCTGTTCCTTTTACATCCACTTAATACGACTATTTTTGGTCCGATTCCTAACGATGCTTTTCGACAGCTGTACATTGTGAACCATGACCCAGTGGCACATGTTACATGTGCGTTGGGCCCTAATTACTGCCAGTGGCATGTAAGGCTGTGGGTCTAGGTGTAATTGGAAAATCAGCATGGCGTGTTAGTGGAGACTTAATTGGCGAGGCAGCAGGGTGTTCAGCAGCTGCACAGTGTGCACACGCTCCAGACATGACATAATAACAACACGTCTCCGTTAACACGCCGGGGTGTGTCTGTTTTTTGCTGTTGTTGTTTTCTTTCTCGTTTTTGCACATTTTACTGACCTGGATGATAATAATGTGTTTTGTGTCTGTAGGAGGAGGTGAGCCCATTATTGAGTCTTTTTTATCCTGCCTTTCAAAGAAAAAGTTGATAACAATCTGAGGTGCACACGAGTCCATGAACCACCGCTGTGACTGCACTCCTAGGTTTTATTGGACTTATTGCTTTTGCTTTGCCTAATTTTTTTCCATCCCACAGCGCTTCAGCCAGCCCTGTCTTTGTCTCTATTGTTGTGCGACTGAATGAAATAAGTTGATAGAAAAAAAGAAAAGAAAAGAAAAAGGGCCCTGGCCCTCCAGAGACAAATGTGCCGTCTTTAGCTTCAGAAGAAAATTGGATTTGTTTATTTTAATTTGGCCTGGGGGGAAAAGGGACAATAAGGCAAAGTGTATTTTGAAAAGCCTCACATCTCTTTCAGGGTTTTGCCGCTGATGAGAACAAAAAGAAGTCAGTATTCAATTTGTTTTGGGGTGTTTTGTTTTGTTTTGTTTGCTTGTGTTTTTTAGCGATTCTAAAAAAAAAAAAAAAAGAAGAAAAAATTAGCATGAAAGCTTTGTTGTTGCACGTGTGCATATAAAGGGTCAAATATGTTAATTAAGACCATCAGGTAATAAAACATACATAAATAAATGCAATTTATTTTTTCAAATAATTAAGTTGCGTGCATGTGCTTCATGTCAACTGTCAAAACCCTCAAACGAAGGTGAGCCGGCGTCTTTTTCTTAGTCATTGTTTGTCATCACTTCAATATTTGGAGACACTTTTCATGTGTCATTTATTTACTTTGGGTAGGCAATGTATTTCACGTAGGTAAGTGCAGAACCTGTTTGGTCCTGACGGTCTCAAAGGAAGAGAAAGGAAACCGTACCTCTGCTTCACTGAAGGGGGCGTGCGAGAGCCTACTTATCGAATTTACGCTTGTTCGGCTCTTCTTCTACGTAAAGTCAAAAACATGTTTGCCTTTGAATTAATCCCCGGAAACAATATCCAATGGCACAGAGAGACTTTTAAAACTTTTACAACAAAGTCTCAACGATTTTATTTTTTATTTTCTTTGGTCCTGAGTGAAAGATGAAATGAACGTCATTAAGAACTGAAGGTAAGACCATGTTTTTGCTGCAGTACACAGCCTATTTTCAATTTGCACTAAATGGGAATGGAGCCATTACCAGTCAGTTGTCAGTGTGCAAACCTGCGGCTGATTAGTGATTTAAGCTTCTCCTTTCATATATTTGTAAATTGTAATTGTAAATCTAATGGGAAACAATAATAGTAAAACAATGTTTCCCCTATTCAGCAATATAGAGCGTTGTAGGGAACATACTATCTTATATCAAATTTAGAAAGGCAAAGACTGAATGGTGTCCTTCACTAATTCTTCATCATTGCCTCCAAATGTAGGTCAGCGGGATCATTAATTCCCAGGTTCTATAGGTTTTTTGATTTGATTATTTCCTTTGCCCATATGACGCTGCACACGTCTGAACAATGATCAATTTGTCAATGTCAAGAGGTTACTGGGGCAGTGGAACACAAGTCTTTTTTATACGTGTGCGCTTTTGTCCCTTTTCTGTCGCCTCCATAATGCAACCTTAATTTTCGCCTCAATCTTCCCCCTCAGTTGTTTTCCTGTGAAGTGTGCTCATTTTTTCCCCTCTCCGCCTCACACAAAAGTGTTTACCTGCTTTGTGCGAGATTGCCTCTGTTATTGTGCCACCGCGGTGGGTTTGTGAGGCCACCGGGCTTTACCATGGTAACGCAGTTCAGGGGTCAGTAATACCGCAGATGGACTTTTCTGACATGTAAAAGTGCTGCAAATGGATGAGTCGTGACTAGACTGGCCTTTCATGCTTTGTTGCTTCCTGTTTTTGTTAAAGACATATTGAAAGATTTGTCCCAAATCCTGCGTTCGTATCCGGTGGGTCGTTGCAATTATTCTCGTCATTTTCCCTCCTTTCTTTTTTTCTTTTTTTTGAAAAAGTCTCCCGCACTGATGTCTGAAGAAGTATTTGATTTTAAAAATGGTCATTTTTTAATCATTGTCCATCAGCATTTTGATATTAAGTTTAATAATTTACTCACTAAACCAACGATCGATCTGACTAACATCCCCACTTTCTTTGTTCCTTCAGTCCATCGCTGTAGAATGGTGTCCGTGTGTTAGAGCAGCTGCTGCTGATTTGCAATGCAAGACATCTCATCCAGGCCATTTGTGATTATGTTTAATAATCCATGTACCCGTATCTCACCACAGCCGCCCTTTAAAGTGAACTTGAAAAGAATTCCAACAGGAGTGAGACACAGAGAAACGGAGTGAGACACAGACGTCTCTCTGTCTTTCTGAACTCATCTACAGGCTTACACACTGTGCTGCTATTGGTTAAGTGAATGTGCAAAAGTAGTGAACTCCAAAAGGAGGTGGTTTTTTAGAAAAGAATTATGTAGTACAGACTCAGAGGCCACTTAACTGCTGATGTACAGAACGTTTCGCCAGCTTCTGCCTTTCAAAAGGGCCCCTGGCCTCGCGGGTAATATGTCTGGACATGTGAGCACCGTACATATACACCCACCTTTATGCATCCCGGGGAGATGTGCGAGCTCATACAGCGACAATATACGCAGGCGTAACTTGTCCCATTTTCATCACAATCATGCCTTTCACTCCTCCATTCATCAGTGCACAACACTATACAGTCTCCGGTGTGAGAATGAGCCCAGCCTTGGAGCACATGTAAGCTGAATACCTGGCTGTCATAAAGCAGGAGGAAGCGGACTGCCTGCCTCTTTGTTTGCGTCCTGCGCTCCCCCCAGCCATAGGCCTGGTTTCAGGGAAGGTGTGAAATGAGCTTTTTTTTTCATAGCCTGTCGGCTCTTAATTAGATTATGGTAATAAATACGCGAAATTCAGATTGCAGGAAAACTCGCAGAAGAAGAACTCGCAGAAGAAGAATAATCAGGTTTTATTTTTTTTTAAAAACAACTAAATGTCAAATGCAGATTTTCAGCCGGAGAGCTCAGCTAATGGGCCTAATTGAATGGATAACCACAGCTGGTCACTCGACGCAGATAATTTTACAAATTTCCCCTGATTGTCTGTGTTCATGCTCACCCGCTAACCATAACATCGGTTCATTTCAGAGGCTTTCATTCAAACAGAAAAAAAACACCTATTTTTTTTTTCCGTGCAACCACACCCACGCTGCAGGTTGAGAACAATCGGTCCCCATCGCCGTAGATTAGCAGCTACGTGTGTCTGCGCTCATGAGTGGGTGTATGTTTATCCCCAGATCTTTGTGCTGTGTGATATAAGACTCTTTATTCACTATCAAACCCAAGCGCATACACAAACACGCACACTCACACATGCACGCAGAGTTTATCTCCCCCTCCATCTGTAATCATAACAGAGGATAATGCACAGCAGAACAGAGCCTTTTCTGCACTAACTTTTGCCTTACAAAAAAAATATCACAATGATTTTTGCGCTATGATGGCAGTAAACCTGAACTTTTCTCCATATATGTTATTTTAGCTGACTATAGCGCATTCGCAGTTTGTTTGTTTTTTTCTCTTGTTTTTTTCAACAGCACGCACAAGCGATCACAAGTGCGATCACAAGATGCAGACCGCTGGCCACGTCTGTGAAGGAGGACGAAAGAGAAACAGGAATATCTTTGTTCTCTGCCTTGTGTCCTCCTTTCTGCAAGCGGCCGTGCAATTTTCTCACGCTGACTTCAATTAAGTGTCCCAAGTTTGTCAGGTGCGCTGAGGGCGACGGAAAAGGAGAAGTTGTTTTTGGTTGATAAAAGGTGGTGGTGATGGTGATGGTGGTGGTGGAGTGAAGACGATCCAGATCGGAGTCAGGTGAAGTGGGGCGCGATCCATTATTCACAGCCTCTGGCGCTGTTCCGCAGGTCGGAACCAGTGCGGATTGTTTACTGATGCGTCGTTATGTAAGGAGAAATTCTACACACACAACCAGACCAGTAAGTAACACCAGCATTAACCAGAAACACTCCAATTACTGGTGGCAGGACCCAGGCGGGCAGCAGCTGACACCAGCCGGCCGCTTTATTAGGATCCTGCTGGTACCGGATGGCAAGTGGTGTGATGCTTTTTCTGCAGAACTTGGTTGTAAGCAGTGTTTACTTGAGCTACAAGCGACTTTTTGTGCTCTCCAACCAGTCAGCCAGCTCTGACCTCTGACCCCTGAAATCAACGAGGCCAACTGCTGTTCACTGGATATTCCCGGATAGCCAACCTGTGTCAACCCTGGAGATGGTTATGATGTCAGACCAGCAACTCGTCTGGCACCGACAACCATGTTCACCACGTTCAAATCACTTCAGTCCCATTTTTACCCTCAGTTCTGACGCCGGCTTGCGACTTCACCAAGTCGTTTTTACCGTGTCTAAAGCGCCTTAATGCGCTGAGTGGCTGCCATGTGATTGGCTAATAAAGTGGCCGTTGAGATTATAGTCCAATTAAAGTTGAAGCAGTTAAAAAATAAGAGCCAGCCATTCTTTCTCCATTTCTTTTTCCTGCCAGATAATCACGGTTTTGCTGCTGCAAAGGCCACGGACATGTTTTTTTTCACGAGACACGGAGACAGCAGGCAGCGGTTATGTGCCGGCGGCTGCACTCAGAGCCCCTTCTTTCTCATTAGGTAACGCTGAGAAAAATTCTTCTCGGAAAAAAAAAAATATATAATGATAATAGTAATAATAAAGCACCGCCGTGCAGTCATACTGTCTCCCTCTGTATTGAATCTGGCGTGAAATTACATTAATGCTCCTCAGGATGTCTCTGAATGTGACCGGGGGTTTTATGAGCAGGAAATAATGAACCCGTGGCTAAATTGTTTCAGCAATCCAATTTATGCAATCAGCTGCACAATAAGATCCTGCTGCTCTGCCTTCTTGTGTTGCGTTTCTTTCTCTTTTTTTCCCCTCTTCCCCTCCCGCTTTTCATTGGGTTTTTTACACAACGATCACAGCCGGGAGCGTCCGCCGGGCTCAGCCGCGTACGACAAGAACGATGGCGCCGTTAAGACAATAATAAGTATTAACCGCAGATTTGTCTCATCTCGCCTCCAAGTCCGCAGGCCTCGGAGGAGAGAGCCGCCTCGCTCCGCGGCCCTCGCCTGGGCTGGAATACGCAGACGCGGTAGATAAGCTTAGCATTTGAGTTTTTTTCCCCGACGACACATGCAGAATGTCGCCGAGCGGGGAGGTTGGAAGTCATCTCCCCCCTCACCCTGGAGCGGCTAGCCGGTCCTCTTCCCTCCGTCTCGCTCCTATTACCGCTCCCCTCCTCTCTTCATCTTTCCCTTCTCGCCGTCTTTTGTCCTCTTCAGAATTTCATTTCGCAGCCCCCACAGTGTGTTCTGCTGCCACTTCTTGTCTTGTCCATTTTATGTTAGCTATTTTCTTGCACTAAAATTGCCTTTAAGTACGCCGTTATGACACATACATTCTCCAGACACTTTTTTTTAGGTACACCTTGCTTAGCACCACACACTGAATGGTTTCTAAAGTCAAGTAATGTTTGACAC
This sequence comes from Thamnaconus septentrionalis, assembly GCA_009823395.1. NCBI lineage: Eukaryota > Metazoa > Chordata > Actinopteri > Tetraodontiformes > Monacanthidae > Thamnaconus > Thamnaconus septentrionalis. Next base: position 8,622,615 of record CM020508.1, on the reverse strand, counting down.
ACATTTTCTGCTCTCGCTGTGACAGTTTCTCGTACTTGTCGAGTACGAGAGTGCAGCTTCCCTGAAATCTTTTGTGTTTTTTTACTTTCTGTACTGAAAAGGTTTTAGTTCTATGTACATTTTGTGTTTGTGAAACACAATGAGTTAGTGTGTGAATAATGACCAGACTGTTTGTGTTTGTTTGGGAGCTGGAAGACATTTGTAAAACATGCTTTATTTGTTTGTGAGGTTTTACCAGGAAATGATCTCCATACTGGAGGGCTGAGTGTCCAAGGTCGTAAAAAAAATAAAAAATAAAAAAGGAGCCTTCTGATCAAGCCCATTTTCTGCTGCGCAACTTGATGTCACATTTTTGGGACACCGGCTTCGATGTCAATGTGAAATCACTAAACCTTTGCAGATACACGATCTGGGCGACCACACGTAGGTGGGGGTTCCATAATTGGGCTTTGTGACTGGGCAGGCAGGGCTGATCTGAAAGCTGGGACATCTCATTTTATCCTCGTGTCTCATGCAGGCTTCAGCTTTCCTTCAGTCGCCTTGACCCACAGAGTCCCGCGGCTTCCTCTCCACCCGCCACCCCGCTTCCTGCCCTTCTCTTGTCTGACGTACTCATCACCGTCAGCCCTGTTGCCATTAACCTCTGCTCTTCGCTGTACCTGCGTGCACTATTATTCTCAACATGAAGCGGCGGTGAACTCGGGAGGTGGGGGCAAAAAAAATAGATTAACAAAAAGAAAATTGTGCAATGTTCAAAGAAAAAAGAAAAAAAAGTAGATAGATGGAACATCTCATATCTTAAATCAATAGATTTAACACATACCTATCATATAGTCCATCTCTTTCATTGGCAATTTAACTTTAACTGTATTTCAATTTCATAGAGTTCTATTATTTATTATTTATGAATAGAATCTAAATGAATCTCTGTGTGTCAGAGGCAAAGTGAACATTAGAAACTCGTGATGGTTGATGCCCTCTGGCCACAGTGCACTGATTCCTTGAAGAATACTATTACAAGGGTTCGGCATTCATGCTGGAACCATTTACAGTAAACAAAGTTTTGAATCATAGTAGACAAACAAAGAGCAAAACGGGGAGACGGGGCGGTTAGCCTGAAGTGAAGTTTTTCACATTAGGGGAAAACAATGAGGTAATGGAGGATTTCTGTTTGCTTTCTTTTTTTCTTTTTGGTCAAGCGAGAAGCAATGACAATTTCATTTTACCGTAAAGTGTTTGTAAAATTCCAATTCGTCACTTCTGGATCAAAGCAGTGTCATCACAGCTTCCACACAACTATTACAAGGAGGTTGCGGTGGTTTTAATGATGATTCACAATGATTCTGACTTTATCTGTTGGATTCGCTCCATGTGGATGTACACAAATAAAAACAGCTCCTGACAAACTGGTTTCGCAAAATAAACATTTGGAGTCAGTCACTGTTGGTGAAAAGTGACCTGCTGCACTGGTAGGATCACATTGCAAGAGTGCCCCGGGGTACAAAAACACCCTGCGAAGCTTTGCAAACACTCCCGCTCACCAGTTGCATAATAGAGGGCATTCAATTTCTCTCTGTGTTCAATGATTAATCTGGCTTAGAGAGAATATTAATGCCCGAGTTTGTAAACACTCCCGAACAGAATGATAATGTTCTCATTACAATCATCAGCCTCTGTGAGCTCTCATTTACATCTGGTGCAGGAAGTGGCTGCCCTGCCAGAAGGGCTGCGCTCGTCTGTTACATAAGGTCCTGCAAAGGCTTCCCCACATCCTGACACCAGGGGTCGTCATTTTGCCGAGGTTTGTCATTCAAAACAACAATTCTTTTTTTTTCTTTTTTTAACCACATGACTTCAATAAAGCTGAAAGGAGAGCAAAGGAACAGACACAAAGACGTACCTCTGCTTAACAGAGGACAGAATGTTTTCAACCAGCTTTTATGACAAAAAGAAAATGAATCCATCACCACCGACGTCTGACGAGCTCGGGTACACGTTGTGTCTGTTCTTATTGTGGTGGGGAGGAAGAATGGCGTTGAGTCCTAAGACTGAGCGTATTGTGGAGGAAACAGTGGAACCTATTGAGAATAAAAACAAAGCGCAGACGCACTCAACGCACACTTTCGTCATATAGAAGTTGCAGGAAACTGGGTCAGTTTACTTCAAATGCAGCAACATTTAAGGATAAATTCTTTGTCTTTGCACTAACACGCCTGGAAAATTAGAAGTTTAAAGAATTTTTTCCCAAGTGCAATTTGGAGGGGAAGTGGGGTTGGGTGACTGTTAAAACAGTCGGGTGTATCAGAATAAGTGGATGACCTCAGTTTATCTGACATAAGCCCAGAGTGCCTGGAGGCTGGAGGGGAAAAAATGGATGGATGGAGATGATGGGTTGAGCAAAAGTGGAACACACAACGCAAGGCAGTGAAGGGGGGTGTCATTGTTTTTGTCACACCGCGTCGGTAGAACAATGTTTTCATTTACTTGAAATTGTTTGTGTCGAGGCAGAAGGGGAATTTAAAAAAAATAAATAATAAAGTGTAAAAAAGGCAGAGTTGGGTCGGGAGAGGACGTCAGAGGTCAGCGTAGCGTGTCAACAACTAAAGCCGGACCGAGATTTCCAACTGCATTGTTGCCGTAAGACGGCGACTAGGGTGTGCCAGCGTGTACGCCAGTTTGTTGAGCATGTTTATGGATTCAAATTGGTCACGTCGTCGTAAGTAGGTCAGGGACTCGTGGCACATCTTGCTGAATCATTCAGGGAGACGTGAGTCCTCATCAGAGCCCACCGCGGGCACCTCATCCCACTTCTTCAGGCCCTTGTAGACAAGCACTGTAGTAAAGAGTTAAGTGAGGGCCTGATTTTATATATATGAACATCATATACAGGTACTACCTGAAAAATTAGAATATCAAGTAAAAGTTGTTTTATTTTGGCAATTTAACATAAAAGATGAATTTTATTGAGCCATTCCACGCAAATTGACATCTCAAGCAGTTCCTTGTTGTAACTTTGCTGATTAAGATTTTCATAAAGATTTGACTTTATGTAACATTCTAATTTTCTGAATTTTTGAATTTGAGGGTTTTTTTTAAGCTGCAAGACCTGTTCAGCAAAATCCAAAGAAATAAAAACTTGAAATATATTGATTTGCATATTATTCGTTTATATAATATGTCACATTCACCTCAAGTTGAATTGCAGAAATACGACAACCTTTTCAGGATATTCAAATTTTCTGGGTAGAACTGTACATGTATGTATGAATGTATGCATGTATTTGCATACATCTATATATTTACACATACATATAGTAGCCATACGTATATGTATTTACGTTTGTATATATCAACCATACATATGTGACAGCTCACTGCAGGGCTGGAACCAGAGCAGCTTAAAGATTATGTCATGATGTCACTTGATTCATCCAGTGCCAGTCAGTTATGGGAACAGCAGCAGGAAAATGTGGTTTAACCAGTCTGGATGTGCAACAGGTGATGTCCACAAGTTGTGCATGATTTTATCTCAATTATGGACTTTACAGTTTAAATGATTATTTTTGCCATTATTTCTCTCTCTTTTTAAAAAAAAAACAAAACACTGATCTGCTGGTGTGTATGCAGAATGTAGAGATTTTTAGGATTCAAGAGGAGATTAATTGTATGTGAAACATTTAAAGGCCAAATAGATATTGTGAAAATGTGTTGTTAGCTCTTCAACACAATTTGTTGATGTGCTGGTAAAGTTTGAGAGGAAAAAACACAATTTAAAGCCACGGGAGATGAAATTATTTGCATTATACTTTCTAACCATCAGACTATACTCAATTTACTTTTCATTGCCATTTGTTCTTCCTTTTTTCTAAAATTCATATTATTTATATATAGTACATGTGAGTGTGAATGGTTGTTTGTTTCTATGTGGCCCTGCGATGAACTGGCGACTTGTCCAGGGTGTACCCTGCATTCACCCTAAGACAGCTGGGATAGGCTCCAGCAGACTCCAGTGACCCTGAATTGGAATAAGCGGGCATAGAAGATGAATGAATGAATGAATGAATTATATATAATTATATTTTTAATTGTGCCCAATTCTGCTGGGCTATTGCTGTCTTACTGCCTAACAGTAAAAAGTGAGAGGTGTCTGCTCTCTCTTTTCTTTCTGTAACTTTTATTGATGCCAGCCTGGTCCTTTTATGGCTGTATCAAATCAAAGTTTGCTTTTAATGCTAACCTTTGCCCTGCTAACACATTATATAAGCTTTTTTTTCTCACTAAGTTAAAGGTAACTAAACCAACTTGGCTCTTTTGATTTGTACTATTAAAATGAACTGCATGCATGCCGCATCATGTAAGGAATTGTTTTGTTTTTTGTTCGTTTTTTAAGCAACTTAATGGTCGGTGGTGAGGAAATCAACTGCAGCAATTGCCAGTAAACCAGTTAATAACACCTGCATGAAGAATCCACCTTGTCAGACAGGGTTTTTGTATCTGTTGCATCAGGGTTGTCTGAGGACCTACTCCATAAACATAAGTTTTGTTGTCTCACCTCACCTCACCCTCCCTCCCTTCTGTGTTTAATAAGGAAACTAAGTCGACTTGTCCGCAGGGTGACATTGAAAACATAGTTTAAGGTATTTTTTTTATTTTTCTTACATTTATATATATATATATATATATATGTGTGTGTGTGTGTGTGTGTGTGTATATATATATATATGTGTATATATGTATATATATATATATGTGTATATATGTATACATATATATAGGTCTGTCAGGAGCCAACAAACTCAATGAACCTTTTCCACACACTGATTACAAGCAGACAGATCATAGGTGTGGATGGTTACTTTTAGTAGCCATTCAAACCCATTTGTGTCAACTTGTGTGCATGTTATCAGGCCAAAATCTCAAGGGTATGTAAACTTTTGATCAGGGTCATTTGTGTAATTTCTGTTTTCATTATGACTTAAAAAGAGTTAACATGGGTTTTTGATAATAAATGGCTTCACCTAAGCACTAACCAGGAGTGAAAGAAAGGTTTTTGTTTTATCATTCATATTCTCTGAAAAATGGCCAAGAAATCATAAATTCTGCCAGGGTATGTCAACTTTTGAGCACAACTGTATATACATATACAGTACTACCCAGAAAATTAGAATATCTTGAAAAGGTTGACATATTATATAAACGAATAATATGCAAATCAATATATTTCAAGTTTTTATTTCTTTGGATTTTGCTGATAAGGTCTTGCAGCTTAAAAAAAACTCAATTTCAAAAATTCCGAAAATTTGAATGTTACATAAAGTCAAATCTTTATGAAAATCTTAATCAGCAAAGTTACAACAAGGAACTGCTTGAGATGTCAATTTGCGTGGAATGGCTCAATAAAATTTGTTGCTTTCATCTTCTATGTTAAATTGCCAAAATAAAACAACTTTTACTTGATATTCAAATTTTTCGTGTAGTACCTGTGTGTATATATATATATATATATATATATATATATATATATATATATATATATATATATATATATATACACATACATAAATACATGCATACATACATACACATATATAGATGCATACTTCTTTTTTTTTTGCAGAAGCCAAAGACAGTTAGTGGAACGCTAAATGCCGCGGCCCAAGATTGTGCAGCAGCCGTGGCTATAATTTAAGATCTCTGAGGCGTGCACAAAATTTCAAGCGACCTCATACTTGATGAGTTTGACCAAAACATGTTTCACAAACAGCAGCAAGAGCCCACGAGTGCACCTTCAGACACGTTCTCAGATGCGTCAGATGCTTATTTCACAAGCGTGCCAGTGTGCGTTGCAAAATGACGGCTTTGCGCACGAAAGACGGAAATCCAGGTGCGGCCCCCAAAACACGGCGCTTGGCGTCAGGCATTAATCAGCCGGCGACGTGGGTGAATGGCTGTTACTGTCAAATCTCTCCCAGCTCAACAAGTTGCAGTTGAAAATCGATCTTCTCGACGTAAACAAGTGTTGTTTTTCGCTCCCCACCGCCCCCCTCCACTGACTCGCCCTTCACTCGAGGTAAACAAGCCATCCCTGAAAGCCAATCTGGCATCCAGGAACTACATGGTCAAGTGTCACGGTGCCGTGAACCTCCGTGTCGGTCTTTAAATGTACATATGTGCGCTGCGTTGTTATCTCACCTTCAGGACAGATGATTCATTACGGGCGAGCCACAGGGTCAGGGGCCCTGTCAGTGGTTCTGTTGTCATGGAAGCCGGTGCTGGAAAGAGCGGATCTCCTTTCAGTGTCGTCTTCAGATGCTGGGACGTGGACTTGACGCTGCGGCTCTTTGTTCCTCGCGGTTTGTGATTTATCTCGTCGTGCTTTAAGCAAGAACAACGGCGGACGCGGGAACAGGAAACCTGTGTGGGTTTTAGCGATTTTGATCCAACGCTAACCCACACTTTGCCTTTTAACAATAGAAAAAGAACATTTGCAACCTGAAATGTCGTTCCCAGTTAAGACAACGCGAGCTCCTTTTTTTAAACTCCCTGTTTTTCTTGGCTCAGGAATCCGCGATTTATGTCCTCGCAGCGGTGGCGGCACGTTGCCGTGATCCTCTGACCCCTCTGCGTGTGCATACTTGCACATACTATCCAAATTTCTCCTGCCTGCCTAACTTTCTTTTTTACCTCTTTGATGATGGAGGCCACAGTGGAATAGCTTGTAAAGGGAAATACAGCTGAAACGTCCAGCCGGGCTGTTTTAAGTCTGACATTGAAAATTTGAAGTTTTTCTTTCTTATCTTGCAAGAAAAGACTTTCCTGTCTTTTGTTCACATGTACACTTAATACACTTTTACCTCATATGTATGTATACCTGTGGATACTCCAATATATATATTGTTTATTACACATATTATATCATTAATTTCATTTTCTCATTCTCATTATTATTATTATTATTATTATTTCTTTATTTCTACTCATACAAGTTGAGTTGGAGTTGCAATGAAAAGCAATTTCCCCTTGGGGATGAATGAAGTATTCTGATTCTGATTAAAACTGATCGTTGGTGGCATGGTTTGTGGTGCAGGGAGACCAGAATATGTGTTGAAAAGCTGTAGACAATCACACAGACCATAATGTAATTATTCTACCCAGTGTTGTGTTCCTTCATTCCTTTCAGCGCCTTTTAAATGACACCAGCAGTAATTTTAAAGCCGAGGCTCAGGCACTGACAAACCCTCAATCAACCTCAGGCACTGGCACAGGGGAGGATCCCGGGGACGGCCTATCAAGTTCCAGATGAGTCGGGTACCTCCTCTCCCAGCCCCCTTTGCCGTGGCCAACCGTGCAAGCAGTGGACTTAGGTAGTGGACACACGCCAAAGAGTGTGCAACTGACATGTCTCTGCAAAAAGAAAAAGAAAAAAAAAAGAAAGAAAGACAGGGGAAAAAAACATGTGGGAGTACAAGGCCCAGCCGGCTCCTCTCTTCAGTCGACATATGTTATTGTTTATCACATGCTGGGATGAAAGATGACATCACTCTAACGACATTGTAACCATAGAAATGGAGGGCAGGATTGGACTTCATTAGCGGTGGAGCTCGGGTGCAAAGAATAACAGCAGATGGAATGAATGAAATGTGAGGTAATGAACTCGAAGGACTCGGATGAAGCCGGGCTAATTCCGGGGGCCTGTTGGCGCTGACCATTTACTCAAGGACGCCTCTTCAAAGGAAGTCCATCATAATGGAGTTTCGAAGCACTCCGTGATCAAATGAAGAGGGTTTCAAGGAGGAAGGACGAGTTGAGCAGCAGTTTTCTGCCTAGTGTGGCCACAATTTGCCTTCAGCATGGCTTTTAATATTGCTTTTAATATTTATTTATTTATTTTTTTTTGCCTTATTTTCACTTGGGGCATCTGTATTTTTTAATCTGACAGACTTCATCTCTCCATCCTTTTTTTCAAACCCCTGACCCAACTCTTTGAATGCCAGCGGTCGCCTCTCCCTGCCGCGGCTGTCGGAGGCGATATTATCTTAATGGAAGCGGCGCACGCACAGACAGCAGGACTAGCCCTGTATGAGGAAGCAGCACAGACGGACCCACCGCGCTAAATGTCACCTTTAATTGGATCCCCATCATTGAAATACTACCCGTCATGACCAGACGGACGGCACGGCTCCCACTGTCAGGAACCTTGTTATGAATTCAGATATGTCTGATATCGCCGACCGCTGAGGGAGGACAAATAGCCAGACAGAAGTGACTCCGTTCTGCAACTTGTGTCACAATTATCACATTTATTATCACAAGCAGCCCAGTCTGGAAGCAGCAGTGTTAGACGTCTTTGTAGCTTCAGGAATCACTTAAAGAAAATGAAGATTATTAAAGATCACTAAAGGTCCCATACTTTATCCCTGGTCTTCAGCGGAGCAGTGTCACATGACTAAGTATGAACAACAACCACAAAAATCTGTATTTCTAGAACGTTGCAGATTCAGCCATCTGTTTACAACCTCCTGCAAAAACACGTAGTTTCATCCTCCCGTGGTTCCAAATGTTTAGAAGGGGACAAAAACTATGTGACCAAAAGAACCATCACACAAGGTGGAACAAACTTCTGGCTGTGGGTGATGTCACAAACCTGAGAGACGTACCAGTGTGGTATAAGGCCTCTTATGACATCATAAAGGGCTGATTTCAACAACAATAAAGGCCCAAAAAAATATAAATAAAGAGAATTTTCCATTACTAAAGGGTTAGAGACACGTAACTGTTATAAGACACTGAATTGTGGATTGCGTATCAAATTATTACTTTAAAATAGCCCAAGGAAAATATTTTTGTTTTGTTTTGTTTTTAGCAATTACTTTTACAATTACATCACACTTAAGCAACAACTGAATTATTTCTCTGCGGCCACAAAAACCGCACACAACTGTCACTCCATGTCACCTTAACTTCTGCAAATGAAGATTGACTCCTTTGCCGTCATCAGCAAACAGAAACATGAGACCTTTGACCTCAACCCTGACTCCAGCTTGCCCTGCCTCACCTGGCTGGCACACTAACCTATAGATGGGATCCCAGTGCAGGTGAAAGATAGGTACAGGCCAGATTACAGCCATACAGTGAGTCGCAGTGAGCGAGCGAGATTAGTGGGCATTTGAAAGCGGAGAAGGGAGAGGATTTAGCAGGATGAGGGAGAGGAGAGGACGAAGGATTATGGAAGCCAGAGCCTGAATCCCAAAATAATCCTCTCAGTACAACGGACTTCGCGGGCTGTGAGGCAGGGGCGGGTTTGAAATATTGAATTGTCAGTGCGTCCAAGAAAATGTTTTTTTTAAATATATATATATATATATATATATATATATATATATATATATATATATATATATAACCCTGCCTTCGCCCTAAGACAGCTGGGATAGGCTCCAGCAGACCCCCGTGACCCTGAATAGGAATAAGCGGGTATAGAAGATGAATGAATATATATATATATATCTTATCACAATCATCTCTGTTTCAGAGGAGGTTGTATTCGCTGTGTGCGCTCTGCTCTTTGGTTTCTATCTCATGAGCCAGCACGCACACAAAGGGACAGGCGGCCATTTCATCTGCCTTAATCTGGAAAGCCGACCGGGGACGACGTGCTCGTATGTGAAACTCTAAGCTCCTCCCCTCTTTCCATGCTCCGTGTTCTAATTTGGGTATTGCCATGGTTATGTAAGATTGAGGGTCAGGAGGTCAGTGACGCTGCAGGCGAACACCGGATGGATGTGTGGCGACAAAGGGAACATGCAAAGGGACGTAATATAACCCGAGAAGGACGCGAGTCGAGGATCAGGAAGGAAACCATCGAGTTGAGAAAAGCGGCTAAATAGGCGGAAGGGGAAGTTTATAACGACAGTATAATAAAGCAAACTATTCTGGTTGCGCTATTCCCAGCATTGTCTTTAAAAAAACAAACAAAAAAAAACCGCATGCAAAAAAAACACAAGTATTTTATGTATCTTTTCCTGTGTTTACATGCTTTGATTTATGTTTTCTCCTCAGAGTGATTGGCAGGAATTGTGAAAGCATATTAAAGGTAACTGTGTCAGCTCTAAATAGACATCGATAATATGGGCAAAAAGAATGTGGGAGGTGTGCGGTGCAGGGACGGTAAAAGAATTAGCTTCTATATAGAGTATTGGAGCCGATGGGTTTCCAGCATGACCAAACAAAAAAGACCAGGAGTCTCACCACGCATGCACGCCATAAAGATGACCGAGAGAGCGAGCGAGCGAGAGAGGGAGGGAGGGGTGTGAATGCGCAGCGTTGCTCCACTAACCTACTTTTCATAATCTCTTCCTTCTCCTCATTTCATAACTCTGCCTGAGTAACACGATGCGTTCCTCGCATTGCGCAGAGCAAACTAATCATTCTTGCTATCGCTGTGTTTGCACTTGTGTCATAGGCCTTTTCTGGCAAATTCAGAAGGTGTGCCAAGTCTTTTTGTTTCAGGCACACACCCACGTTACACAATGAATTCAAATCGTTTTGCCTGGTTTTTTTTTTAAAAACAACTGTCATCTGAAAGGTAATGACAAATCATCATGTCATAAAAAAATGGTATTGTTTAAGATGGAATTCATATCAAAAAGATGTGATTAGTTTTGTTTTTCAAATTATAAATAAATCACTTTACTTTTATATTTTTAAATTATTAAAAGAATTAAGATTTTATAGAAAAGCAAAATGTAACAGTAAAAGTAAACAAAAAAAAACAGCACAACCTGAGATGTCTTTTAATTCCTTTTTCAAGATTAGTGTTTGTTAATCCGGTGATATAATTTGGAGGTGCTGTAAAGTTGCCAGCGAGAGGGAAACTGAGGGCACATGTTACCTAATAGATCTGACTATCTAACAGGAACAAAAACAAGTACCCGTGCCTGTGTGGATTCATGTTGTTTTTTCTGCCTGCCATTTTTGGAAGGTGTGCATCGTCCTAGGTTCAATGCGACATCCATGGTAATATAAAGTGGTGTTATTTGAATCGGTGTTTACACCGTTATGACATTTCTAACGAGAATTCTTGGAATAATAAAAGAAATTACCGTTTGTAAACTTCCTTTAACAATGCATGTAAAAGGAAGGAGGCATGAGTGTTGATAATTGTGTTGTTTTAGCCATCCTTGCATTAAAGTAACTGCCCAAAAAATATCATTCCAGTGAAGGTGGCCATCCATTTTCACTTTTTTGCAAAAGCATTGGCAACACACTGAAACTTCATCATGATTGGAAATGCATCTTGACTGTCTTTTATTTTAGCCTTGTTTAATATTTGATAAATTATGTCATATATAATCCTGCCATCTGAAGCGTTGAGCCAAACACAATGTTTTAGGTTATGAATATAGTTTTCAAGACTACTGGATTACCATAAAACCAGAAGATGATTCAAACTTGTTAATATTCTGAGTTGATCCGACTGATGTTCATATATTAGATTTGCAACAGTGTCCATGTGGCGTGTGGCATGCAACAGCACTGCCCAAATAATCACATTTTATTCTTATTTTAATTACGTCAAGCAATTTTTTTTTTAAAAAAGAAGCGCAGCTGGCTTCTATCAGCTAGTTAAATAAATAAATAAATAAACAAACGAAATAAGCGCGCGTCTGCTATTAAACAGTTCCCACGACGGCGCGCGGTCGCGCTCAACTGACACACTGCCACACTTTCCCACGCACGCGAACGCTTCCTTAAACGCGCGCCGTGGGTGGTGCGTGCGTGCGTGCGTGCGCGCTCGCGCGGGCACGTCAAGCTCACGGGGCACGAGGCGGGCGGACCGCGGGCTGAGGATCATGTGTAGTCCACGCGCCCAAACTTGGTTACAGCGAAACGCCAAGCAGCACGGAGCGCAGCGCATCGCAGCAGAGCGGCGACACCGGGCTTTTTTCTTCAGCGTGTGTTTTTTTTGTGTGTTGTTTTGCGTGCACCTACAGCGGCGCGACTGAGAATAGGCTTCGAGAAAGTAAATAAGTGACGCGAGCCGTCGCTTTTTTCTGTTGTTGTCTGAGGGCTTCGCGCCTGAAAATCCATGAGGATTTTCCGTTTTGACAGTTTTCAGCTGTTCCGCCTCGGAGTCGATACAGGCTCGTCGTTCTCACCGTTTCACGCTTCCGTCTCCGCCTGGAGTTGTATGCCTTGAAAAGTTTTGGTCTTCGCTTCGCCGCAGATATGAGAGGTGAGTTTTGTTTTTGTTTTTTTGTGAGTTTGTCTCTTTTTTTGTTTTGTTTTTTGTCTTTGTCTCCGCCATGTTCACGTCCTGACGGCGACCTGATTTTGTTGTTTGCAACAAACTTCTCGCTTCGTGTGTTCATTTGCTGCGCTGAAACGCCCAGCGCTGCGAGAGCCCAGTCCGAAGTGCGTAGGCTGCGTGTGCGCCACCAAACACACGGCAAACTGCACCACGGAGTGCACACGGTGCTTCTTATGCTTATACATTTAGAGAATGCCATATTTCATATCTGTATATGTTTAGATTTTGATAAAATGTTTACGATAGCGCTCACGCATTCTGAGATTTCAGAAGTATTCCAGCTCATTGATGCTCTTTTTTTTTTTTTTTTAATACTAATATGATTATACGCGTGTATGTGTGTCCTACACTGCATTTTTTTTTGTGATTTGTTGGTGTTTGTAAGCGCACATTTGATTTTGCCCAGTGTTATGGCTGTTGTGACTGCGTTTCACCAGCTCCAGTTACGTAAGAAGATGGCAGGGGAGGGAGGGAGGGAGCGAGCGGAGTGATTCAGGGATCACAGTGTCAGGGCGCAGGACTATCTGCCTGTTTGTTCATAATCCACCAAGCTAGTCCCACATTAAGAACTTCCCATCTGTATACATTTTAAATGTTTCCCCCTTTTCTTTTCTTTTTATCATAGCAGTTTTTTTCCTGTCAATTGTAATTTGATCTACCCTTAAAGTGTGCGTGTCATTCTGTTCTGTGGTCTTCTAAGATCACTAATGCACCAACTTTGAGGGGTTTCGTTGAAATTTACGTTTTCAAAGTTTGCCTTGGTTTGCGTCTCTTTGTTTTTAGCGTCAGCAATATGGCGATCAGTGTTGGGGGGGTGGTGGCGGCAAAGAGAAAGACGGACGGAGAGAGGAGGTGCTCCATTGACCTAGTTCTGTCATTGAGGATTACACTGTGCTTCTGCTTGAGTGTGTGCGTGTTGCGTGGTGGTGGCATCACTGGCTGCCGTCAGTGCTGGTGACACAACATCCATCATTTAAAATTAGTTATCAGCGTAGATTGTTGCAGCCTCGGAGCCTACAAATTTTTCGCATCACTGCCCGAAAGGGATGAACCTCGCAAGACACATTCCTGAGTTTGAGTTTTTTGTTTATTTGTCTTTATTATTTCAGATTTTTAAAGACACTCTTTTAAATATTATTCTTATATAATAAATATTTGAACAGGCGTTCCTGTTTATCCTCATGGTTTCAGGCTTAGAACTGATTGCGTCTGCGGGGTTGTGAGGCATGAGTTTTGCGCCGCTGTGACAAGCAGGATATGGGCACAGCAGGCCCACATGTAACCGTGAAGCACAGCAGGGTTCAGTTAAGCTCAATTTCCTCCGTGGGCTAAGGTTACTTACATCAACTGAAGGATCTGTCAATCTGCACCACCACCGCTTGTCAATCTGATTCTGCAACACACAAAAAAAAAAAAATGGGGGGGGGAAGGAAGATAAAGTGGCAAATCATTTACACTCATCATCTGCTGTCTTGAACTTGATTAAATTAAGCGACTGAATCATTTCAAAGCACCTTTACATAAGTCGCTGTTTGCACAGGCTACAGTCAAGCACCCGCGTCACACTCGATTGTCAGGGGAATTACTGTCATTCTTTGCACAAACAGGTTCGGCAGGTTGGACCCGACGCAGCCGAACCGACAACGCTTACAGTAACCACCGGTTAATATTCCGCCACTATTGGTGGCGCAGTAGTGGCGAGGCCTTCTGCTGCGGCGAAACTCAGTTTGTTGCAGGATCAAAGTTACAGTAGCAGTTGAAAGGGTTTTTTTTTTTTTTCGTCTGTCTGCACTTCAAGGCTGCTGCTGTGCTGATCTCAGCCAAAAGCCGCTATCGGTGCAGCGTGCATCCTTGGGCGAGATCGCAGCGAGCTACAGTATGTGTCAAGGTGCCCTCCGACTCTCTCTGACAACTGCATGCTAAAGATTCCATTCCCCTCGTCCAAGGCCTGAACTCTTCACCCCATGCGCATGTTAAATGCCTCTGCAGCAGTTAGATCGCAGAATTACTCTTTAAGGTTTACTAATATCTTTTGGACATGTTTTCTTTTTTTTCTTTTTTCTTTTTTTTTTTACTTTGCATGAATGGATGCAAAACAGGAAACGAGATCTGATCTGACGCCAAGTGCACTTAAATTGCAGGCTGTATCATAGACCTAAATTTGTCCCTGTGGTTTGGGCACGATGCAAAATTACATGCTGCGAACTGAATTCCTCCGTCTGGGTTTGCTTGTACTGCGGGGGCCCACTTGGGTTTAGACTCAGTGCGTTCATAAACAGCAGCCTCAAGAGATTGTACCATTTATTTATTTTTTGCAAGGTGTAGTCTTTCAGCGGTGACGCTCAAATGGCATGTTCTAATTACACTTGGATAATCTCTAAAAATTAAAGTAATACATGAGTAATTATGCGATAAAGTCAGTAGAATGGTAATTATTATTCTGCATTTTTTCTGTTGAAAGGCTGCCTATTGTGTTCCCTTCATCCCTTGTCATAAAGAAGTAGAAGACGCATTGCCTCTTGCTCCACCTGCTCCACCTGTGGTGTTGCTACTGCTTCCTCCAGAGTCCTGCATAATTAATCAAAAAGCATTAAGCACAGAACTCAAAATACAAAATGTATTTTTAATGCACCCCCTTTCATTTTAAATGTGTGTATTTGGGCCTTAAAGTTTATTCTATTATCTGTGCTCTTTCATTATGATGTTGGGCGGATAAGAAGTGTGCTTAAATGGAAATGCAGCATGAAAAGTCAAAGTGCGCAGAGGACGTCGCTGATTATTGATTGAAATATTTGCCAGGTCTTGGTGTGCAAATAGTTTCTGTCGGTTACCTAACTATACAGTAAGCTCGCACATTGTAACTCGGATACCATTCTTTCCCTCGCGAGGCCCCTCAAAGCTGCCTCGAATTTAGGTTAAGTATACAGTATGTCAGGTGAATGTGAAGTGCAAAAAGTAAATGGGACCTTGCACTGTGTTTGATTAGCTGGGATAAGAGGGCAGAGTCCACCGTGCAGACGCTTTTACTGCACTAATGAAAAGAGAGAGAAAAAGTGCTGAACAATGTCAAATGAGACAGCGACACACTGACACAGAAATGAGCTGAAATCGTCCTTGGGTCCAGTTTAGAGTCCTCTGGTGGAATATGATCCTTACGTCACCTCTGTTCCCCCATTGTTTCAGTCCGTTCTTCAAAACCAATCTCCTTTCTGCTGATCCAAAGTTCTAAACTGCAAATTACATTTTGTTGACAGAGACAAGTTTTCAGCTCACAGCCACTTCCAAGCGGGAATTCTTTTTTTTTTATGTTTTTTTTCCCTCATGTCATCAGAGGGACTTTTCACAGTAGATCAAAGGACCAACAAAGATTTCTAAATAAAGCCTGAGAGGAAAATGACTCGACTGTTGTTTGGGTCCACGCTCCACAGAAAATTAACGTTGAAAGACCGGGACCGTTTTGAGCGACAGAGACCGGCTTTAATCCTTGCTTTGTACACACACATTTGTGTGCCTCTTTGTCCCACGCCGTGATTTATGTAACATTTATTTACCAGCAGCAGTGGCGAAGACTTCTGGGCTGCCTTACAGCACCGGCGTAAAAATAGACTCATGGTTGAGCTCAAACACAGCTGAAATTTCACTCAAATGCTTGACGTGCTGCAACAAGTTGGGAGCTACTATTAGCTACATCTGTTCCCCCTCCCACCCCCCCACGACCCACCCACCCACCGTCGCAGCTTACTGTACTGGATGTGTTTTTGAAGCCTTTCCAGATGTTATGCAAGTTGTAAAAAAAAGAAGAAGAAGAAGAAGAAGAAGCTGTGCTGGGACTCGCAGCTCCGTCTTAAAACCACGATTCATCTTATAGACACGGTTTCCCTCCTCCACCACAACAAATACTTTGCCCACCACCTCCACCCTCTCCTTCTCTCTCTTTGTAAATCAGATTTGGCTCTCGTCTCAAAACCTGCGAGAAAGCCAGGTTGTTCTCCTCGCATGGCGGACGCCTTCCTCACCCCCCACCCCCCACCCCCCCCCCCCACCCCCTTCCCCTCGCGTTGAATTGGAAACTGTGTCAGTGGAGCAGTTCCTTCTCGGCGCCACTCAGCTGACTGGCAGGTGAGGCGGCGAGTCACAGGCAAAAGCTGGCCCGCCGCAGGCCAATGGGAGGCGGGGAGGGACGGATCAGCTCACAGTTACCGGGGCAACCACCTCTGAATGAGTCGGTTCGTGGAATGCGGCCAGATGGCAGTTATATAACAGGCTAAAGGGCGGGGTGAGACTCGCGGGGAGGGGCGGGGGTGATAAAGGGAGCAGCGGTGGAATTTTTTTTCCATTGGCCTTTATTTATTTATATCCCTCTCTCCCGCTTGCATTTGCCGACCCGTCAGAACTACTAGGGCGGCTAAAACATTGAACCGCGTCTCCCGGCGCTGCTTGGAAAGTCGGCGTGGAAGGGGGAGAAAAAAAAAAACACACACACACACAGACACACAGACAGACGCAATGTCTGGCAAATCTTTAGCTTTCTCCCTCGGAGTGACGCAGTTTCTCCCGTCACTTGTTTTTTTTTTTTTTTTTTACTATTGATTGGTTTTCGAGTCAAAGCCTTTTCAAAAGAGCAGCAATTTTCTGAAGAGCAGGCCCCAGCCAGAGCCGCGTCTGGGAGGGTTACCTAATACACCCTGTGACCCAGCAACCGCGGCTCAGTGATTGTGTGGCTGCGGCAGACTAAGGAAAGAACCCAATCAAATCTTGGGACAGTGTCACACGCAGTGACGGTCGGGACCACTTGTTTTTGTGGGTTGCTGTTGAAAGGAGGAGGAAAAAAAAAAAAAAAAAAGCTCTGAAAGGCTCCTGCGCCGCACGGTCCCTCTGGAGAACCCGCTAACAGTTTGTTCGTCCTGGAGAAGCGGCGGCAGAAAGACCGAGCTGTGAAACTTTATAACCCCGGGGCCTCCGCTAATGCAATTGACCAGCTATTCTGAGCCCGGCTACTTAGATAAACAACATAATGAAAAGGACTGACTGTTCCTTGGTAAGACGGCTCAGGCTACCACAATGAACACAAGGTGGAGGTGGATCACGTCAATCATGGGATCCTGTGTTCTTGACACTCTTTCTCTTCGCGGCCCTGACGGGCGGCCAGAGTCTCTAATCCAAAAACTCAAATGTCACCTCAATATTTGAAAAAGTCGTCATAGAAAAATAAAAACATGTCTATTAGTAGAAAGAAAATATTTGTCTTGGCTCTATTTTATATTTATTGCTCCCTATGCTACTTGCTCACTCTTGGCTTCTGTTGAAAATAAATTTTGATCACTTTGATCACATTATACATTGTATTATGTGGCTGTTTCTTGTAAGCCAAGTTGATGATTTAAATTTTTTTTTGGTTTTGAACCTTGCGGAAATTTTGTGATTTTTTTTTGTTTGTTTTCAAACTTTTATTTTTCTAGTTTCTCCGATGGATGTGATTCTTATGTTTGCATCACACTGATACTCTCAAATTTTATGATTTAATTCAATGTATTTTTCTCCTGTCACCTCTCTGTCTACAGCTCAAATAGAGGTGATCCCTTGTAAAATTTGCGGGGACAAATCATCAGGGATCCACTATGGTGTCATCACCTGTGAAGGCTGCAAGGTGAGCAACACACACCTCCCTCATCAGTCTTTAAGATTTCATGCTAAAAATTAGGTCATAACCTTTCAGTGGGCGTCGCCGCTGCAAGTCATTCTTCGCCTCTGACGTGTGTCTGTGCGTGTTTTCTTGGTGTGTCCAGGGCTTCTTTCGACGCAGCCAGCAAAACAATGCCATGTACTCCTGCTCACGACAGAGAAACTGTCACATCGACCGGACCAACCGCAACCGCTGTCAACATTGCAGGCTACAGAAGTGTCTCGCCCTGGGCATGAGCCGCGACGGTAGGTTTTGAATGAGTTTCCACCTCCCACATTCTGACCGGTCCATGCCATCCTTGTCTGATCTTCTTTAATTTTTAATGCTTGCCTTTGCAGCGGTCAAATTTGGTCGGATGTCCAAAAAGCAGCGCGACAGCCTGTACGCAGAGGTCCAGAAGCACCAGCAGTCCCAGGAGTGCGCAGCCCGCGGCGTGCGCGAGGAGAGCAGCGACATCGCCGAGCACAACCGCAGCTTCAGGAGAGGCTCCAGCACGGCGCTCAGCGACCTGGACGACATCACCACGCTGCCGGAGGGCCTCCTCTTCGACCTGCCGCTCACCCCGGAGGACGTGGGCGGCGACTACTGCAACCTGGAGATGCTGGGCGGCAGCGGCGGCAGCAGCTCGTCCTCGCAGAGCTCGCCGGAACAGACCAACTTGGACTTTGCAGACGCCAACCAGAGCATCAAGCACGAGTACCAGCTGCTGCACGACTCTGGGCTCTTCTCGCACGCCATCCTCAACCCTCTCCCCGATTCCTGCTCACTTCACGAAATAGGTCAGTACAAAATCACACCCGTCCCAAATGTCCCGACTGCCGCACATTTGAATGTGATGCGACCTCAAATTGTCCCCTCTCTGCTCAGAGCGGATAACTCAAAGCGTGGTCAAGTCCCATATTGAGACGAGCCAGTATAGCACAGAGGAGCTGAAGCGGATGGCCTGGACCTTATACAGCCCAGAGGAGACGCACACCTTCCAGACCACGGTATATATCACACAAGTTTAACAGAGTGTTACTTTTCCACACAGAATTCAAGTATAGATTTGTGTAAAATCTGCATCATGGATTTGGATTATTCATATTAATGTTATTTCATTTCTACCAGAGTTATTTTTATTATTGATACAATCTTTTTTTTAAAATATATATAATCACATGCATTTCACAAACAAATATTTTCAAAAAGCATTAGAAGATAAATACATCCTATGTGATGCTTTTTATTAACTGTCCCTATGAAATCCTGCTCTGTCTCTTACAGACAGCCGAGTTGATGTGGCAGCAATGCGCCGTTCAGATCACCAACGCCATCCAGTACGTGGTGGAGTTCGCCAAGCGCATCTCTGGTTTCATGGACCTCTGTCAGAACGACCAGATCATTCTCCTCAAAGCAGGTCAGAGCGCACGGCAGAGCAGGCCGCGGTTGCAGGACACGGCTGCACAATCCTCACTGTGTACTGGACAGCAATGATTCAGGAGGCTGCGGTGATGCAGCGACCCTGCCGTGTTATTGTTTGTTGCTCCGCAGCGTTTTAGCGGTGACACAGCGACGCGTTGTCCTATGAACGGCGCATTAGCCTCGAGTGGTGGATGCCTTCACGGTTTGCTATCACATGCAGGCAGTATGACTTGAAGAGGCGCGCAGCCGTTCCGCGTCAGAAGAATGGTGCGCCTTGTTTCGCGCGCGAAGCCTCTCTTAACGCCGCCTCCGCCGCTAATCTGACTTGGAAAGTGCCTCGATTTACACAACAAGAGGCCTGCATGAGTTTTGGTGTCTTGAAGATTTGCGCTTCTCGGCATCGGGCGGACGATAAATCTGTCAACACGAGATGAACGGTTTCGAGCGGCCCGGCAGATTATTTTTTCTGTGCGAAGGTGCTAGGAGACGAAAACATGCTTTTCTCGCAAGGCGCTCAATTAGGCTAATAATATGCTTCAGAGAGAAACCATGAAAGGTTTCAAGTGTTTCCACATCAGTGTGCGATTAGCTAAATGTGGCTAATGCCAGAGGGTTAAAGATTTGTCTTGTCATCAAAACAATGCAACAGATGAAACAGTGGCACATTCTGACAGGGTGCAGTTCCTGTTAAACCACTGGCATTAGTCTGTTATGAATTATGAGCATATCTCGTATTGCATAAACAGAATTAGAATAAAGTAGAGACACCCTTAGTTGGCCGTGGTGAACTCAGAACCATACAGTTTTTTGTTTGTTTTACTCCAAATGTGCTTTACTTCCTTATATTGTTTAGAGAAGTGAGTTTAAATGGTAGAAAGCTTCATTATGTGCTACTAAAAGTAGGCGCTAATAAACCGAGCTCGACAGCAGTTCGTCCTTCTGGAAATCATTTCTAGAAAGCTTGCGAGACGTCCCGCTGAACTTTGTGCTAACTGGATTTTTTTTTTGTGTGTGTCCCCAGGTTGCATGGACGTTCTCCTGATCCGCATGAGTCGGGCTTATAACTCCATCAACAACACGATGCTCTTTGATGGAAAGTTCGCCTTGCCGCATTTTTTCAAAGCGCTCGGTGAGTTGCCATTAAATACGATTCACAGACGCAGCCGGTGGATTTGCGGTTGGGGTTTTAACAAAGACATTCTCCTTTCTCCCATTATTTTTTTCATTTGCTCCAGGCTGCGATGACCTTGTGAACGCCGTGTATGATTTGGCCAAAAGCCTGAGTCGTCTGCAGATGACTGACGAGGACATGGCTCTCTTCAGCGCCGCCGTGCTGCTCTCGCCAGGTGAGATCGTCTCTCTTTAACTCAACGGAATTGCATCGATCAGCTTCGGAGGCCTGCGTACTTTGTCCCTTCACTGTTGCCGCCTGTACTGAGCCCGTGAATTAACTCTGCACAGAGGCGCCGCTCAGCATCTTAAACATCTCAGTCATCCCATTCATCGGATGAAAAATTTCTTCTGCGAGAGGGAAAAATTGATGACACAACTGCATTAGCGTGGTCTCACTTTGAAAAGCAGCTCTGGCCATGACAGCGCATTGGCTCGGCCCCAGAGTGAAACTCCCTAATGGATCGCAATCATGCTTTTGCATGTTATAATGAAACACTGATGTTCGCATTCCAAGGCACTGCACGCATTCTTATGTTCCTCCTCTGCACCAGCGCATGAGAGAACGAGGCTCAGCTTCCACAGAGTTTAGAAAAACTGACTTTTCGTTTCACTTCTTGGCAGCTTGATGTCAACCGTTGCAGCTCCGCGCCCATTTATCACCTACAAACAACAATTCCAAACACAAATTGACTAAAGTTTGGAACTTGAGTGAGCATAATTACATGTAGAGCGTGAAGTTGGACACTTTGTCTGAAGCACATCACTGGTGGTGTCGGCAGCGATCCCTGGCTGGCCTTGCTCGCTGTGTATTCTCACAGCTCCTTCGTCTTTACGTCTTGCCTGAGGCATCCACCTTGTAAACAATCACGTCATGCCGAAAGTGCCGACGTGGCGCTGCAAACTCAATTAGTGGGCTTCAAAGAAACGCCTGTAAAACCGTTGCCTGGAAGTGCTCATAAACACTTAAACGAGAGACAAAGATCTGAATAGTTCATTTGTAAAATAGATTTTTTTCTTTGTTCCCACGAGTTGTTGTAATAACTAAACAACAGTCGCCTGATCACTAACTTGGAAAAGACGTCTCGGCTGCTCCTTAAACCGGACAACTCCCAATAAAAAACCTCCCCGCCGTGTCCCCCCGTCTTGTGTCTCAGACCGACTCTGGCTGACAGATGTTCAGAAGGTGCACAAGCTGCAGGAGAAAGTCTACGTGGCTCTGCAGCGCTGCCTCCAGAAGGAGGGCGCACCGGAGGAGAAACTCACCAAGGTACGCATCCCAGCTTCATCAAGAAAAAGAAAAAAAACAACCTTAAAGTGTGTTTTCTTGAACTCGTGGCCCTAACTTGTTTTTTGTTCACCTCCCCCAGATGGTCTCCAAGCTTTCAGTCATGAAGACTATTTGCAACCTTCACATCGACAAGCTGGAGTTTTTCCGCCTGGTCCATCCCGAGATGGCGTACACCTTCCCGCCCTTGTACCGGGAGGTCTTCGGCAGTGAAATCACCTTCCCCGACTCCACGGAGGGCTAGACAAACTCTCCCATGCCCGGTTTGTTTGAAATAGAGCCATTCAGGTGTCGGGAGGCGGGAGACTAGAGTGACATGTGGCTACCAGCTGAGGCTCAGACCAACCAGCAGCTCATTGACAATCCTGCACGCTACACTTTAGGACACACTCCCCTCACCTCCCACCCTGCCAGCTAATCCATTCAGCTTCAAAGTTAGAAAAGAAAACAAACAAAACAAGAGAGTAAAGGAACTGCTGCTGGATTCTTCAGTGCACGTTACCTCGTTTTCTACAGGATTAGACAAACCATTAAAGAGTCGCCTATACCATTTGTATTGTCAGAAATATTTTTCTAGGACAAGACCTTAAACCTGTCATAATTCCTTTCTGATCTAAATTTTAATTTTGCTGTTTGTTTGTGTCCCCCCCCCCCAGTACCTGTAAGCTATTTTTGAATGTACACCCTTCCCCCCCTAACCGCAGCCCCGACAGGGGCGATGCAGAATGTACATACTTAAAATCCTCATCCAGTTTCACACGTCGGTCTGCAATCACTTTTTGTTCAACATCTTTAATCCGGTAGCGTCCATATACTGCAGTTTTGTGTTGTATGAACAAACTGTTTTAAAGGGACCATGATCAAACTCGCAAAAACAGTCGAGCGCCACCGCCGCCACCAGGCTGCGGCCGCTCTTGCAAATAGCTGAAGTATAGCACTTATTCTGATCGTAGGTTACTTTCAATTGCAGGCACTTAATCACTGACATACTTTTTTTTTTTTTTTTTTTTATAATACAATCATAAACCTCTATCCTCGTACCTTTTCCCCTTTGCAAATGCCACAGAGTGTGAGTCTAAAAGAATCACAAAAGTATATTAGAAATCCTTTCTGTTGTTTATTTTTTTCCTTGTACATATATATAAAACAATGACAATGTAAGATTAGAGCAGTTGCATATTCATCTAGTGTGAGATGCAGGTTTGATGTTTTTTTGTTTTTGTTTTTGTTTTTTTGTTTTTTTGCTCGTGCTCAGGTCTCTGAAACTGACACTGCCTGTCTGGAGCGTTGCATTTAGAGAAAAATAGTTTTTATTTAGCACTTAAGAGACTTTAGTAGAATCCAAAGTTGAACCTGTGATTTCACAGGTAGCCATTCAAAAAGAAAAGAAAATGCTAGATGAACCTTCTCAGCCGGCCAGGAGGAGCTCCTGGAAACTGACTCACCTTCTGCCTCCCCCCTTCCATGTTAGAGTGCCATTTTCTCAAATTATTGACAGTAATGACAACCAGCACATGAAAACACTGTTTGAGGTTAAGATGCAAACATAAAACAAACAAATCAAATAAATAAAATCACCAAGCATCAGATGTTAAACCATGACATCTGCAAAGACTGTGAGAGATGACAAAAACCAGAGAGCGGGCAGGTCGGGGGGACGCTTTGATTTAAGCTCCTTAGGCTTTAGTGAGCTCCTTAGACAGCGAGGTGTCTCAGACGTCGTTACTTAAACATCTCACTGCTTCGGGGTCAAGCAGACTGTGCTTTTAAGGCCAGCCTGGGTGTTCTGTTTGGAAAATTAGAACCCTCAGTTCCTGTTTTCCCCCTACTCCCTTGCTACCTCACCCTCATCAAGCACTACAGGGCACAGCAAAGGGTCCACAGAGCCAACAGCTACCCCCCTGAGTTAGCATTTCTGCAGTCACAAGGGACAAGGGAGAGCTTCTTCTTCGTCGGCAAAAAAAAAAAAATGCAATTAGCGTTGAAATTTAGATTCAGAGAAATTCGGTGCAGTGAGTTGTGCTGCTGTTCAATTCAAACTGAAGAGGAGACAAACTGAAATGCTGGATCTGCTCATACTACCTGTACTCTCTGCATTCTTTCCTGTCATTTGAGAGCAGTTTGTGCCTTTAGGTCCAGGCAGCCCTACTTAGATACAGATCTATGTGAAGCAAAGTTTCACATAGACACCCCCCCCTCCCCCTCCCCCAACGTGGGAGGTTGCGGAGCACGGATTGGATTTCTTTCTCATACCAGTATCCTAAGAAGCTTCTAGAAATAGAAAGAGCTGCGAGTGGCGTATCCGACAGAAAAGTTTGCTGCTTTTAACTTAAAGATTCTCCGACAATCGCAGGCCATATGATGGAGTTTTGTTTAATGCGACAGCCGGGTTTGAGTTGCACTGCTGGGATGGTGCCGCTCGCCATGAAACTATGATCTCAACTAGCATGAAGGGGTATCGCATTTTTTCTGGGTACGCGCGGCAATGGCATGATGGGATTGTGCAATAGTGTCTTTCCCATTGTTCTCAGTATGTCTGGCCTTTTCCTGCCATGCATCACATTGAATTTTTTTTTTTTATTTTTTTTATAAGCACTCCAGCACGGTTAACCTCACACCACAGCAAGTAATGATATTTAGAGAGTAATGTACCAAATAGCTACCACTACTACGCAGGTCAGTCGCCTGCTGACACTGCCGGGCGACGCCTACAGATTGTAACAGAACGCAGCACTTTGTGCGTCCAAGTCCAAGAATGATTGACGCGTCGACTTTGCAAGAGTCGGCATACTTTTTTAGTTTCTGTGGGCCTGCGGCCTGCCCACAGGGCAGCGCTGGAGTTCCGCACTTACATTTCAGTTTTAGAGATACTCAGGGAGATAGCTGGGCTCTCTGTCCTACAGTGTCTGCGGTTAGTCTAGCTAGCAAGACACCTTGCACCAACATAGAAGACCTTAAAACCTTGATCACTGTGTACAGTAAATGTTCTTGTGAATGTTTGATTTCAGAAGTATCAAAGATTTTACCCCTGTTCTGTCTAATATCATGATAGCGAGACGTTCTGTTGAGTTTGAGTCATAGATTAAATAGGATGTTTAAAAAAAAAAAAAAAGTAAATATGAAAAAAATATATATATAAAAGATGGATTAAACCTATGAATCTTGTGTTGGTTTTGTTGTGATCTTATGTTTCTTAATTTGTTATCATTTTATGTACCGTTTTGTTTGTTTTTTTTTCCTCATCAGTTTAGTGTCCTTTTTGTCTTGGAGAGATGTAATTCTATTTTTTTAAAGAGCGTTTTTAAAGATGTCTCCCTAAAGGTTTCTCTTTTGTCATGATCCTTCTGTTTGTATGTTCACTCTATTTTAAGATTATAATTATTGAATCAGTATAGATTTTAATAATAAAGATGAATAATTTATGATATGCTATGGATATAAAGCCCGAGAGGCTTTAACACAGAGAAGTGTTATTGCACAATGGTGATACAATATGTGGATTTAAGAATGTAATAAAAGTCTTTTGCAATTTAAAACGAGAACAACTTTTTGTGACTTTTTATGAAGTTCCTACAACCTCGCAGTTGCTTTTACATTATTACATAATTTATTTTTTGTTCATAGATCTTGGTAATAAAGGAGATTTTTTCTCATAATGCCATATTTGCACTACACAGACAAGTTTAGTATCACAGACAACAGTGCAGAATGATGTCTGCCAAAGGGTTTGGGGTTTTGTCGCTCTAGTTCACACATACAAACAAGATTCTCTCCACTTTATAATCCTACTGAGACTTCACTATAATCCAGATACACATATTTATTCTGAAATGCAGTATCATGGCATGTAAGGGGTACTGTTATCACATGTTTATGTTTTTGCAATTTACTGGTTGTTCTATGATGGCAACAGTTTATGTCCAGACATTACATCAGGAGAAATCCAGAGCAATCAGAACTACACTAGTTTAGTGTAATATTGTTGACATTTCATTCATTCATTCATCTTCTATGCCCGCTTATTCCAATTCAGGGTCACGGGGGTCTGCTGGAGCCTATCCCAGCTGTCTTAGGGCGAAGGCAGGGTGACACCCTGGACAAGTCGCCAGTTCATCGCAGGGCCACATAGAAACAAACAACCATTCACACTCACATGCACACCTATGGACAATTTACAGTGTTCAATTGACCTCACATGCATGTTTTTGGAGTGTGGGAGGAAGCCGGAGAACCCGGAGAGAACCCACGCAGACACGGGGAGAACATGCAAACTCCACACAGAAAGGTCACAGGCCCGGGCCCCGGAATCGAACCCACGACCTTCTTGCTGTGAGGCGGCAGCGCTAACCACTGCGCCACCGTGTCGCCCATTGTTGACATTTCCTTAAAAAGAAAAAAAAAATGTTTATGGCATCAATTTGACTTCAGAAATTAAATTATGAGTTGGTGACACACACTGTGCCACAAGTAGTTGTCAGGAGACATTTGATTACAATATATAACATTTATGTATTTAATAACTATGAAACCAATACCCAGAGGCCACAGGGCTCGAAATACATCATCTGTGGAGCTGGCAAACAGCTAGTTATCCAGAAAACAGCAGATTTGCCTTCTGATTATGGGACCTGAACAAAGCAGGAACGAGATGACGATCCCTGAGGGTGCAACAAACCCCTGGTTGAGGGTAGTCGCTTGCTTGGAAGGGGTATCAGTGCTGTTTGTGACAACAAAATGCTGACTTACAGAACTGACTGTTTTGGCTGCTGTCACAGGGCGAAGGCAGGGTACACCCTGGACAGCTCGACTACAGATCATTGCCTATCTCATTCATTCATTCATTCATTCATTCATTCATTCATTCATTCATTCATCCAATTATATAATGCATTAGAATATATTTAAAATAGATTCGTCGTCAGAAAATGTTGTACCCAACAAATCCAGCAGGAGGCAATGTGCACTAACATAAGAGTCCTTTTGATGTTCGCTCTGCAAACTCTGGAAACTGATTTCCACAAAGTGGCTGGTGCAGATTTCTTCCGCACGATAGTCTCGGTCATAAGTTCTCCATAGAGTTTTTCCGAGTTACGCAAAGGCTCAATCACTTTGTTTGGTAAATTTCGTCACAAGTCGCCCCGTTATCCGCCGTGGCAGTGCGAATAGTTACCCTCGACGTGGACGTGGTCAGTTGGCGTGTCCCGACTTCGAGTGACGGCTCTGCGGTCCTATGATTCACCCTAAACATTTTTTTCACTGCACCCCATTCCTACAAACTATTTCTCTAACTTAACTTTTGACGTCGGCCGTTTTACACCTTCGTCGGAGGCTGAAGACTGCTATCCAAGATGTCTGTAGCGGGCTTGAAGAAGCAGTTTTACAAAGCCAGCCAGGTTTGTGAAACTTTTTCCGCCTTAGCTAGCAACTGTCATGTATCGTTAGCCGCTAGCCCCAGTTAGCTTGGCGAGCTAGCAGTTGATAGCGGACTTTTGCTGTAAACGTTTATTGTTGGTAGCTCTATTAAGTCAGTGAAGTTAACGTAATGCTGCGAGTCTAATACACTACTGGTTTTAGTTGGTGCAAATGAACGGAAAATATGTATTGTGAATAAATGTTCATATCCTCTTTGAATTCAGTGAGCTAACCAACGTTACTTAGTTTACTTTTCATAGGTGCTAATTATCTGACGCTAATGCTAACTAATAGTGTAAGTCTGTTTGCTCATGAGTAAGTACGCGGTTTTGTTATTCTTTCTGTGAAGCTCGCCAAGTCATCAGCGCTGGGAATCAGATAGAGGATGAAAGCATCCTGTGGTAAACATTAGCTAGTTCTATGACCCCCAGGGACTCTCCGAGTGAGTCAAATCTCTACAACAAAAACAAGAAAGTATTCAAGAAATGACTTAAGACACGAAACGTCGCTCACGTTAAAATGATGTGTTGACCCACATAAGTTATGAGCTGTAGGGTTTCACTGAGAGGCCTTCTCCCTTGCTGTCGTTGAAATTCCACCTGAATTAGGGGTGCTTCTTTGGAAGATGACCCAGTTACTTATTTTCCAGCTGTGTTTGGTTAGTCTTTTATTCTGGTAAGCCAGGTCAGTAATTAAGGTCAGTTCTCTGAACTACTCTTACATTTTAAAGAAGAAGAAGAAGTGCCAGCGACTGCCTTGGCTTTCTTACAGTAGGATTGAACCTTTGCTATGGATGTTTTTAATTTTTTTTTCTCCCCTGCTCTTTTTTGTCATGGGCGGGGACAGTTGAAAAGGCATTTGAGTCGTTTTTTTTTTTCCTCTTTCTACCCCTGCTGATCTAAGCAGGAAAAGTATTTGGTTTCGGCAGAAGTTTCCTGTCAGGAACGGACTCAGATCCCCCCTTGGTTTTGCTTCTGAGAAAAATGAGGGGGGTTTTGATGGCCTCCTTTCACAAATCCTGGCATAGACTATAAAGGAAAAGCAAAGTGAAGGTGTATTGAGGCGTAACTCACTAAAGAAGGTTGGAGTTAAATTGTGGCTTGTTTTATTGGTTGGTTGGTTGGTTGGTTGGTTAGTCTGATATCTACAACAATCAACAACAATCCAACAGAGTTACTAACTCCTGACATAGCTTGGATTGTCCACGCTGGAAACATGCAGGAAGTTGGCTGTGGGGACAGTATTTTGTCCTGTATGTCCCTTTTCCCCCTTCGTTTGCTGAATGCCTTTCCCCTGCTTTTTTTTTTTTAATTCTTACAGATAAATATTAAACTCTTAACCACTTCCAGTGCATATAAAGGATGGATGGCCTGATATGCCAAGCATTAACTAAATGGAATTAAAGGTCACATTTTCAATGAGTTTTCTACAGGAGTGGTATATGTATTTATGTATGTATTTTCACTCACAATTTCAACCAAAAGTATTCTACTCAGTCTGACTCATTGGCTGTTGACTGTTTGGCTAGACAGTTTACCGGAAAGTTTACGTTTGCTCTCTTGTGCCTGCAGTAGAGTTGTCTTGTTTTAGGGATTAAGCCCACTTTGTATTCACGATGCCATAATCTGGCGTTTTTAAACCAACATCTAGCCGAGCGAGATGTTGCAGTAGACGGGACACTTGACACTTTCAGTTTTACAGGAAATGGGCAGGAGAGTTTTGGTTTGAGTGTGTTTTAAATGCAATGGGCTCTAATGCATTTGATGGCGCAGTGTTCATAAGGAAAGGCTGAAGCGACTGACGTTGGAGCCAGTTCTATTTAACATGAAGCTGTACAGCGTCTGTGACTGCACATATCCAAACGCATTGAACTCGATACAATTTCCGCTACCTACAGTATATGCTTTGCTTATATACTGTGGTAACCAACTCGTTTTAGACATTGAGAGTTTGTTCCCAACCACACTGACCTCAGCTAGCTAGCAGACGACGTGCTTGTGAGAGAGAGAAGTAGTTCACAGATGTTTGCGAGCTGATTTTCTCACACTTATGCTGTTGTGTTGTTCCATGTCATTGCAGTGTTAATAGTAGGACAGTTTATTCCTCAATCAGGTTTCAGATCACAGCTTTGAATCTGGATTTCATATATTTGACTTTGTGTGTCCAGCCATTCAAGTAGTATAAATGTATTTTTGTTCTTCTATTCTTTCATCAAAAATTAATTTACTGGGATTTTCACTCAAAAAATGTTAATATTTACTCCAGAGAAATATTTGTATTCAGTTGAATCCTGACACTATATTATGACAAATCAGCATATCAGTTTAAAAGCTTAAAAAAGGAGAAAATACGTCTCCTTCTCAGAATTCTTGAGTTTTTGCCCGATCTTCTTCTGTAGCTCTTAGGTCTGCTTGTTTATACCAAAACATCTTGATGTTAATCTTGTGGATGTTTTCTGATGTTGCTATCGTTCTCTTAGCTCGTGTCAATACATAAATACTAATGTTACACTAATCAGGTGACATGATTGTCATGTGTACAAGTATACGTTGCTCATAGCTTTTTTTTATTGCATTTAAAGCAGCAGGAATTGAAGCTTTATCACTCTTTCATTATCTTGTGAGCTGAATCCAACCGGGCCTTCCTGTCATGTGCTCCAGGGATAGAACAGAGAGTCCACACCCCATGGCAGCGTCCTGGGTCTTGCTACCCACCAGTCTGTCAAGTTGTTTTGAGAGTTGTTAGGGTGGTCATTGATTTTACTACCTGGAGAGTTGTCACTACTGTGGATGGCTTTGCTGTTTGGCTGCAGCAAAGGCACCTAAGACACACGTTGACGCTTGTGTAACTTATTGACAATGTGATATTTGTGTGAGAGTTGTACTTAGGTACCTTGTGTTATTTGATATATTTGATTAGAAGTCATATGTCTCAGTCTGAGGTGAATCCTGGGCCTTTTCTGCACTCACATCAAAAGTCTCCTTCCTTTTGGCCTTTCCACTCTCTCCCTGCTCCCCTCCTGTCCCATGCCAGATGGTTAGTGAGAAAGTCGGAGGTGCCGAAGGAACTAAACTAGACGATGACTTCAGGGACTTAGAACGGGTAAGAGAGCCACTGCATGGATAAGACCTTTAAAAACCTCTCACTTTTATTTTTAGACCGTATTCAAACCGTATTATGCGTCTATTGTTTAATCTAACATCTGAGTAATTTCATCACTTGGAACTAAACTTACCTCAGTGTCTAAGATGTATTTGTTGTCTTAAAAGCATTTAGCAATATTTCTTTGCATTCTATATGTATTTGTTCAAGGAAAAAAGCTTGTATGAATGCATAAATGGGCTTTCCTTGCTATTGCTGTTCCTCGGCGTTTATGAGCTTGCTTCTCCCTCCTCCTTGTAGAAAGTAGACGTGACCAGTAAAGCAGTAGTGGAAGTCATTTCTAAGACCTCAGAGTACCTTCAGCCCAACCCTGGTGAGTGTTTCCACTAGGCCTCATTCAGGCACCTCAAACGCTTTGAAAACATGAGGCACGTCTGTCGTCCACAGCCTCTCGAGCCAAACTGTCCATGTTGAACACCATGTCCAAGATCCGCGGCCAGGTGAAGAACCCTGGCTACCCCCAGGCCGAGGGGCTGCTGGGAGAGTGCATGGGCAAATATGGAAGGGACCTCGGAGAGGAGACTAACTTTGGTAATGTGTGTGTGTGTGTTCACTGTGGTCAGGAGGAATCAGTTTCTGAGCTGAACAATGTGTGTGTTGGAGTGTGTTGTCTAAAAAACATGTACATATTGAACCCAGTCGATGATGTCTGTTTAATTCAGGTAGATGCAACCTACCAAAATTACACAGTGACAATTATGTAAATGCTGTATGCTAGTAGTTGTTGTCTGAGTGTCATAAACCTGCTATAACCACTGCTATAACTGGGTTTCTGTGCTGTAGGCGGCGCCCTGGTTGATGTTGGCGACACCATGACAAGGCTGGCAGAGTTCAAGGACTCTCTGGACATCGACGTCAAGCAGAACTTCATCGATCCGCTGCAAACGCTCTGTGAAAAGGACCTCAGAGAAATACATGTAATGGCTTTCTTGGCTTCTTTCGGCTGTCGCAGCTTATTTGTCAATGATTTAATTCATGTGCGCCCGTCCTGAATTAACCGCGGCTCTTGACGTGTTAGCACCACCTGAAGAAGCTGGAAGGCCGGCGCTTGGATTACGACTACAAGAAGAAGCGTCAGGGCAAGATCCCCGATGAGGAAATTCGACAGGCGCTGGAGAAGTTTCACGAGTCGAAGGACGTGGCGGAGAACAGCATGTATAACCTGCTGGAAACTGACGTGAGGACATATTTAATCACTATTTGCTGTCTGCTGTTATTTCATGGCCTTCGAAAGCCTTATTTGTATTGTTATATTTCACTGTTAAGGAATTTGTGCCGCTTTGTTTGTTTGTTTGGTAACATTTATAAGAAATTCACATCAATATGTACAGCTGACAGAATATTTATATCTGAATATGTCCAAAGCACTCTTAAGTGCTTCACAGCCCAATATCTATGATTTAGAGAACACGTGTTGCATTTAAAAAGAAGGCAAGAATTCTTCTGGACGCTGTCATATTCTGCCACGGCCGCACTGTTTTACTTTCCATCGGGAGCTGCGTGAACACTCAACACACACCCACTGGATAAACACACGGCTGTGAAAACAAGAAGTCCACCTGTTTGATGGAAAACAGTCCGACTACAGAGACGCTCGGCTTCTGACCTGCTGTGGTTTTGGTAGAATACTGTTGTCCCAGTATTGGAGAATGAGCGGTTTGATCCTCAGAGCCTCCAGGATGCAGGTGATGGAAGCACACGAAGAAGTCAGACCTTCTGCACTGTGTGTTTTTGGATCGCCTCACGGCTACCAAGTCTACATCTCTCCCCAACGCTTTATGGTCCCATTGTCCAGGCTTGATAAGAAGCCAGAACTTGTCATTTTTTTACGTGCTGGCTGTAAACAAAGGATAATTGCCTGGGCTCGTCTGCCCTGCTGGAGTCTGAAAATGGGTATAGCACGGGAGCATCCGAGCTAACTGAACCTGGGCCTCTGTATGTGTTGTGCAGATTGAGCAGGTGAGCCAGCTCTCATCACTGGTGGAGTCCCAGCTGCAGTACCACAAGCAGGCCATGCAGGTGCTGGATGAGCTTTATGACAAGCTCAGAGACAGGTAGCAAACACGATGCTCATCCCAGTGTGCACTTCTCTGCTCAGGACTTTTCACCTCTGTTGTTGTTTCTGGTCACAACTGTTTTTATTTTTATTTTTTTAAACTAGGATGACTGAAGCGCAGAATCGGCCAAAGCGTGAATACACACCTAAGCCCAAACCCATCTTTGACTTCGGAGACGTCAACCACTCAAATGGAGGCTACACAAGCTCGATGGCCCCGCCTCCTTCGCGCAACTCTGGTAGGAAAAAGCACAATGCCTCCCAAATGTCACATGTTGTCCTGTGTGTTGGAATCAGCACAATATACCTGTGAAGCACTCGGCTCTTTTGGTTAATGCACACAGAAAACAGCACTTTTTTGCTGTTGTTTGTTGCTTTGCGCCGTCTTACTGAAACATTGATGGCTTCAGACATGCAAACTGAGTCAGAGACGGTTTGGTTGTTCTTGTGTCACGTAGGTGTCTTGACTGTTGATACTGGTCAGTCAGTTGTTGAGCCAAAGGAAATGTCTGTCTGTTTGTGTGCACAATGCGGGAAGTGTGTGTCCAAATGTGTGTGCTCCACCCTGATATCTGCTGATCGTTTGACCTGCCGACCTCGCCCCCCCCTAACCCCCCCACCGTGGCATCATCAGATGTTTCCGTTCTGTTAGCCAGCCTGGCCCTTTGGCACACCCACACTGTGAGGCGCTGATAGTGGCACGGCCAGCAGTTTGTTCATGGCGCCACCTGCCTGCACAGTTTCTGATAGGCAAAAGTTCGATATTGATCCAAGTTGCTTCAGTTAAATTTCCAAGCGTGATCTTTTCATGTGAATCCTTTGATGACAGGCACATGCGATCACAGATGAGATGATAGATGAGATGATAAATGACGGTCTCGTATGATTCGATCGCTCTGCCTGCACTGAGCAGGAGGAGGAGGAGGGGAAAATAACAGATATATGCAACATTACTGTTGTGTCGACATCAGCAAGTGACAAATTATGGGATGTCACCCTTTTGTTTTTGTGTTTTCTTTTCTGCAAATTACAATTTAGGCTGACATTCCAGTGGGCAGTGTTGTTGTCATTAACATTGAGCTTTGTCTGTTTGCTGCTGTTTGTTGCTTGTTGGCACAGTTTGAGTTTGAGAGGGGACAAACACTGGTGAAGGCAGTTAGGAATGAGACATTTACATTACCTTGAACACGAGACTGGCCGTTAGACCAGCAGCAGTGAAACGTTATAACACACACACACACACACACACACACACACACACACACACACAATGTGTTTTTCCTGTCTTTGTCTCGTGTCCAGATGTGAAAAATGAGCCATACAGTGAAGTCGCTCCAGTTCTCGTATTTTTTGTTCCTCTTTCATCTTAAAGTGCATTTCCCTTCCAGTCAGTAGTGATCATTACATCATCGACTCGGCCAACGGTATTTACGCATATTCACTCACTAATATGGCAGCCTAAGTAGTCAGGGGTGTTACACACAGCAATAGTGTCACCGGATGAAATCAAGTGCCATATACTTTTTTTGCACGGCAAAGAGTTGAGGTCAAAACGTCCCTTTCAAATTGTTTTTTTTTTTTTTTTTTAGAACTTTAACTATTTTTTTATAACATTAAAATTAAGAACTGTGAAAATTGACAGTGACAAAGACATTTTTCATTCATCACTACTCAGGGAAAACTGACTTTCAAGGATCGCAGTTCTTCTCTTTCCTTTCCCCCCCCCCTGTGAATGTTGCAGCTTGTGATGCCGTCTCTCCCAGGTCTCCCTGGAAAACAGCTCGGCTCCGTGCGGCCCGTGCGGCTTCAGCCAAGTGTCTCTGATACGAGGCCGCCCAGTTCGACTGGCCACTGCACCCACTGCTGTCTCGCCGCCAGCTGCGTGTTGGTGCGGCTGCGCACGAGAGCGTGACGCAGCCGCCTGTGTTCCCACAGTTTTCTATGTTTGGGCTGTCACGAAGAGCTGCGTGTAAAATTTGGAGAGAAAATCTGAGGATTTCAACATAGAGGAGGACACTTGCAAAAAAAAACCAACCCGCTGATGTCTCTGCTTGGAGTCAGGCTGGACTGCGCTGCCTGTGCAGCACCTGGACGGTGCCACACCTGCAGTGTGGAGGCTGCTTGTGTTGTGTTTGGTGGTGGTGGAGTCCTTGGCCAGAGTGGACCTCCACTGGTCTGAACTGAAACTTAAACACCGCTGGGCAGCCTGCCACTTGCATGACTGCAGTTTTTCTACCTCACACAGACTGGAGGCTGAACTCAGTACAGTAGGAAGACTGTTCAGCTGCGTGCGTGCGTGTGTGGGTGTGTGTGTGTCGGCCGGCCGGCCGCCGCTCTGCTCTTCTGAGAGAGTGCGCCATGCAGGAAATGATCAATAAGGGAGGGAGGAGGTCACTCAAACTGGAATGTGAGGTCAAAACACTGTGGGGTTTTTTCAGTCCGCAGCTATTTCACTGTGGCATCGACTGCACTATTGAGTATATTATCATTATATTATTATATTGAGTAATATTACTTGCTTGTGTTTCCTTCAGGGCTTGTAGCCCGTCACTCTGCTCTGAGAGCATCGCTCACTCTCGGAGGCAAAACCAAAAAAAAAAAAAATGCATCTTCCCACTCTCATCCCCGCCATCCTCTCTCTGCTTGCATGCACTCAGCCCTGGAGCAGCCCAGCTGCAAGGCCCTGTACGACTTTGAGCCGGAGAACGAGGGAGAGCTGGGCTTCCGCGAGGGCGACATCATCACCCTGACCAATCAGATCGACGAGAACTGGTACGAAGGAATGATCAACGGCCAGTCGGGATTCTTCCCCCTCAACTACGTGGAGGTGCTCATCCCGCTGCCGCACTAGTGCGGCCGGAGCGGCGAGGAGTCCCGAGGGGGAAGTGGGAGGAAGAGGAGAAGTGGAGAGCGGGGGAAGCAGAGGCAAGAGAGGATCTGCAGATTATTCACTTTCACTTTTCCGGTTTCAGTGTCATCATTAGACGAGAGCACCTTTTTTTTTTGTCTGGAGAAGATGGTTTCATGTTCAGCCCATTTCACCCCGAGGTAGACGCCTCTGAGAGGAGAGGCCGTGTCCACGCCCCACACCTGGTGGTCAGACAGCTTCTCAAGGAAAAACTAGTGACACATTCATAAGCAGTATTTTGTTTTCTTCTGTTTATCTCTATTAATGAGTCGGGACGGCCCTGTTTCCAAACAAAAGGTTGGGACTTCACACAAACAGGGAGAAGGACTGCACAAGACTCAGAAGGCCGTGAGTGTTTATGAGTGTTTAATGTGAAAGGTTTGAAGATGAGGTTCATCACCTTATAGAGCGCGATGCCATTCAAGACCCACGCAGGTTCTGGGACACTTTTAAAGAGATATATATTTTTTCAAGCCTTCATGTCTCCAACCCAACCTTTCTTTGGAAACAGGGTTGTCTGAAGCGGTGGTTAAAAGACCACAGGAACACATTCATTTCATTATTATTATTAATGTTATTATTAATGTTATTATGATTATTATTATCATTATCATTATTATAATTATTATTATTATTATTCAGTAGACAAAACTCAGGTTGGTCACCAACTTTAAAGTCATAGCGCTATCTCAGTATCTCAGACCTCAGCATTTCAACTTGTAATTCCATCATCAAAATAGAAAAACCCTTCTCAAGGCCCTCTGTGTGCTGGAGCTCCTCTTGTGATGCCACCTGCTGGCAAAGCTAAGAATTACTTACCCCAACCCGTAATAGTACTGCCCAGGGCCAAAGGTGCGCTTCATCAAGTTGTTGTCCTAAAAGAAAGAAGTTGTTGTGAAATGAGTACAAAGTCAACATTTACTATTTCACTTTTGGCCCTTTTAAGTTTGTCGTCGTTTTGTTTTAGCACCTGTAATGGCTCCAGTGGGCCTGATTCTGGGGGTTTCCCGGTTCAGTGTTTTTCATATGTGGTAGTTTCAAACTACCACGGTAGGCTTGGAACAGAGCCGCTCGTCGAATATGTGAGAAAATGCACCTTTGTCCTCCAGTGATTTGCGTGCGCGTGATTCGGCCGTAACTCCAGCGATACACACAGAGCCCAAAGTTTAATGCAGACATTGCACCTTTCTTTTTGTGTGTGTGTGCATGTGCGCGTGTGTGTTGTGCGTCACTTCAGGCAGGCGTGTGTTTGTCGTGTACAGACGCGGGATGTTTAGCTGTTGGTTGTCTGCTAGTCTGTTGAATACGAGACGGAGCCAAAAAGTTACGAAATGCAATAAAGAAAGCGTGTCGCTTGCTTGTCTAAAGTGCTGACTGCTCTACTATACAGCCATATACTCGGTTAACTTTGCCACGTTTGTGTCTGTGTGATGAGCTTTTTGTTTTTTATTTTATTTTTTTCCCTGTATTCCGACCCGTGTCGTGTCTCTGGCGCCTGGTTACCACACACAGTTGCCTGAACGGAAGTTGCTGCTGGCAGCAGGTTAATCTTTCTTATTCATCACTAACTAAATAACTAACTAACTAACTAACTCACGGTCCCCACGTTTCGGTCTGACCTCATGTTGTTTGAGAATGTGAAACTCACCCCCCTCCTTCCTGTTAATTCCGACGCCATTCTGAGGGCCGCGGGCCGACGTCGACGAGCGCTGCTCCCGTTTTCACACGTCGTCGTGTTTTTGGGACGAGGCAGGTTCCTTGTCCAGGGCCAAGCAGTGCTGACTGAAAATACACTGTACAGTAAGAGGGAAAGACATGGAGTGAAAGGGAAAACATCAAGGGAATAGTGAGAGGAAGCCGTTGTCCATTTCAAATCTTTTTGGAAAACTTTCTTTCTTTCTTTTTCTTTTTTTCTTTGTTTTTTTTCTTTAAACCAAACGTAAAGCCCTCCCCAAACGATATTTTCAGCGGCGCTGATTCTGATTGTTTGGAGGAGGGAAAGTTTTAGTTTATTATCTTTGTGGCCCCTCCGCCTCCCTCCAGTGTCGGCTGCGTCTCAGCGCTGCATTGTCTCTCCGTTTTTTTTGTTGTTTTTAAGTCTGGGTTGTGTACATTTCTCCTCTCTGCCAAACACTCTCCTCCCCCGCCTGCCAGTTTGGTCTCCGTCTAATATGTTTACATTTCCTACCTTTCTGTACTTGTTAACAAATTCAGGGCAAAGTGTAAAGGACTCGGTCACGTGACGAGTCCCCCCGCCTTATTTTAGTGCCTTTGAGAGGAGAGAGAGAGAGAAGATTGTGCGACTAACGGAGTAAATTGATCCTTACAAAACACTTAAAAGAGCAGTCAGGAATTTCTTTGTCTCTTTGTTTATTGTTGGCTGACGTATGTGTGCACATTCCTGCACAATTATGACACTACAGGCAGTTTGACAGGCTCCCCAAGTGTTTTCCAACTAATGGGAGGTTTATTACACCACTGATGGTAACTTTTTTTATTTTTGTAGTTGTTATTAATTCATGTTTAAGATCACTGTCCCCCCCCAGATTTCTTTTTATACTCTATATTTGTATTATCAGTCTTAAACGCGCCTTTAAATAGCATGAAATCATTTTGGCTCTCACAAGTATTTGTTTTGTTTTGTTTTTTAAATATACAAAACCTTAAATCATTTAAACTCAACTTGCTTGCATGTAGTCTTATATTACATCGTGTAAATGTATGTCTTAGATTTCAGTCTTTTACTTTTATAAGTACAAAATTTAACCGTGATATGTTGTCCTTCATTACCACAGTGTTTGTGCGTGCTTCTGTCTTGTCCCCCACCCTCCTAAAATAAATAAAAAGAGAAATGTCTTGTAAAAGTTGGGTTTTTTTTTTTTTTTACTTGTCTGTTGTGACGACTAAACACACAGGCAGACTGATAGAGTTCAGCCTTGCACAGTGTTACCTTGAGTGTTGTGTTGTGATTTAGCTGCTTGTGAGTGAGTTAAAGGTGAATCACTGTTGCGAGCTGTGAGGCTCCTCATTTGTTAAACTGACAACATTGCGTGAGATTATTCCCAGTTCTAATTTACTGCACATGGACCCTTTTGAGAAATCATACCTGTAATTTTCAGCCAGCTCAATGTGCCGTGTGCTTGAACGCAGTACAAATACACTGTACAGTATAACAACTCTCTGTCTGACACAGTTGATATTGCAGTAGTGATTTGAGTTAAAAAGTAGCAGCTGCATTACCAGTCAGATGACTGAGTTCTTGATGGATGATCGGCTCTATTATCGGTGCTGCCGCTTCCTGGCAGCACTGGATACTTCCTGTTTCCGCACTTCTGTGCCTCCCTCTTTTTACAGCACTGAATCAATTTTTAACTTGTTGGAACTTGTTTCCCAGCTGCCGTTAGTACTGAAACTATCATCAAACTACCTGCAGGGTACAACATGTCACAAAATTCCCTTTTCCAAGTTGTGTTTATTCTAACCTGAAAGTGAACGATGTTGATTCATTGTGACGGAAGAAACAACGCATCACCTGTCACAGGAAGCTACAACCAAATGTTTTTGCAGGCTATATTTTTGCCTATTGTTTACAGAGTTGTTGTTTTTTTTTTTTAAATAAAAAGTGCAAGGCTTCCTGACTGGAGTCTAGAATGAAAAATACAGATAAAAAATCTGTGATTTGTAAAAACAAATTATCCGGTTAGAGGAAAGAAACAAAGGAGAATAAAGCAGGGGCGCATTTTACTCATTAAAACAAAGTCAATCAATAACATACAGTAAATGGATCCAGTGTGTTTATTTTAATGCTTTGTGGATCATCAGCAGGCTTATGGCATTGCTTTGTCTTAATACGTGTACGATCAAACAATCTGCAGGTAATAATAAATACAGTACAGGTGAAAGAGGAAGCAAAGGTTCGTCCTTGCCAAAAAAGGACACAAATCTCATTTAACCCAACAGGAAGACAGTAGAGGGGCACATCACAACTCATAAACACACACACACAAACAAACAAACGGGCTCATTAAACGGTTGGCTTGGCACAGTCACAGTCATTTGCACCATGTCGCAATGTTCCAAAATGACTCCATGAAAAATAACATTCAGAAAAACAGTTGGGGTCAAATCAAGACTCATCGGAGGCTCACGAGCGCTGAATTCCCTCTTTGACCTTTTCTCAACACTGCTATGTTGGTTTATTCTATCAAGGCAGGCAAAACACACCACGTTTGCGTACATATCTGGCATTATCACCGAGGAAACTTTCCCAGATAGGCACATAGGTCCAACTATGCGTACAAAGTGAGAGGACAGACATTTTACAATGATTTTTTTTTTTTTTTACTTCCAGTTCAATGCTGTAAAGTTGTCGTTGTATTTTCCCTTTTGTCTGCCCTTCCTCTGCTTCCTTGTGCATCGTCAATGATCGCGAGCTACCAGGATTCAGAACGTTTTAAATTGACGGTGTGTTTTTCTCACGCCAAGGTGAAGCTGTTTGGAAGCTGTCAGGCATCGAGAAATTGAAGGCATCAACAGTTGCTTTTCGTATTATGAAGGCAGGTTTCTTGATTAAAAAATACCAAATCATCTGCACCGCCTGCCAGCTCAGGGTCCGAAAAGGTGCTTTGCCGTGGAGGAACGAAGGGGAGGGTAACATCCAGATGCATTCAGTGTGCGTTGCTCAGCTGACTGTAGACGTGTTCAAGGATCTGAGAGTAGGCCTGGTCTTTGGGGGCGTGGCAGCTCAGAGAGCCCTGAGGAGGAGACGGAGAAGAGTCAGAGGCGCCTGCCGCAGGGTCAGAACCTCAGCCAGGTTCCATAGCTGCTGGCCACAGATCAGGACTTCACCAATTCCAAAAAGACATTCATCTTTAATATATATATATATATATATATATATATATTTGAAATATGTGCAATATTTTTCTATACACCCCAGGAATCGAAATTATTAATCGTGTGCAATATCACCCCCTCCTTCATTCAACAACTACACTGTAGTCTATTTCCCTCACATCCATACCTGTTTTTTGCACTAGTTCTTATGCATACCAGTTCTTTTATCTTCTTTTATTTTTTATACCTGGTATGTGTGAATGTGTTTGTTGTGTTTATTGCTGCTCACAAAGGAATATCTAATCTAATCTAATCTAATCTAAATGGCACATGAATGTACCCACGCTGGACCAGTTTTCCAGGATGGGAGATGACACACCTGCCACTTTCACATCCACAATACAGTTTGGGCTCGCTGCAACTTGATTGGCAGCAGTCACATCATTGTACTGACTATACACGCACAAACACACACACACACACATATATATATATATATATATATATATATATATATATATATATATATATATATATATATGTACATAGTCCGGCATTAGTTGTATTACCTTGATCTTGTCCAGCATGGTGGTATCAGGGCACCAGTAATGGGTGAAGTGGACAAGATCAGGAGCTCCCCTGTAGAAATCAACCAGCAACATCTGCAAACAAAAAAAAAAACAAAAAAACACATTAAAAAACATGTCTGAAAAACATTGCCAGACGACTTGGCTGCACTGTCTGAGGAACTGAGGCCGTACCATCTCATTCAGGACGTCACTGGTGAGGAAGTTGTCCTGCACGTACGTGACCTCCACAGCCACAGGGATGCCGTAGTCATTGGGCCGTTGCTGCAGAGGAGCATGAAGAAGCAAGAAGTGCGAGTGTGCACGTTAGTATCACCAGCAAAATATTAGGGGAACAAGACACCAGGACGGCGAGTGAATGAGGCTCGTTTCTTTTCTTACCTCAGGCGGCGGCACGACCCAGAACGGAGTGATAGTTGAAGCAACGCCTTGGTTGCCATGATAATATGGACCTGGAAGAAACAGCGTTTGTCGAGATTCAGCAGAATGCTAATGCTGCATCTAACACTGTGTGCTTTGCATTGACCCGCTGCTAATGTGCTATCATGTGTTATTGAGTCCTGCAGCCGACGTGAATGTCAGCACTTACCGCAGATGACGCCCAGACAGGGCTGGAAGCCGTTGTTGGAGCCCTGCAGCCTGAGCTGATGATCCATCTGGGAGTCGATGTCCTGCAGCGACGGGAGAGCCGGGCCGCGGGGGTGACTGTGGTACCAGCCCACCAGCGACAGGCCGCGCATGAACAGGTTCTGACAGATCTAAGACGGGTTTGAACGAAAGAGGTAGAAAATAATATATGCACACACGCACATTTTTTTTTTTAGGATAGCTAAAAGAGGGAGCTTTGCAGCGACTAGACAGAGATCTGAATCCTAACAGGTGGTCAGCGTTTTAATTCACGGCTGAGAGCAAAAACAATCTACAGGATTAGTCATGCACAGCTGTGAAAAAAGAATGAAGAGGGACAGACGATAAACAGATTTTTGAGCTTTTGAAAAAGACACAGTCCGATGACTTTGATTCTAGAGCAGCTATCCACCTTCTAGAGGACATTCCGCGTTCTTATATCAGGCAAATTACTCAGTGTTCGTTACCTCCTCCTCCACAGCAGAGGCAGCGTCTCTGTCAGCCAGTCTGGTCCGGCAGGGGAAGGCCCTCAACACTGTCAGCACTGAAGACACAGAGCAGAGTGGAACAAAACCATTCTTTTTTTCTTTTTTTTCTCGTTCTTAACAAAACACTCCACTCACGTTGCGTGTTGGTGTCCCATCGTCCTCCCAGGTATCCCACCACCTCGCTGGTGGTCAGGTGACAGTGGAAGTCCTGGTGGGAATTAAAAAAAAAAAAAAGTCAGTGACTGGTCATTGTTATTCGCCGTCCATCCCCTTTCGGCCACGGCTGTGGCTCACCCACCATCAGCAGCAGGACGTTACTGGACACGGCCACGTTGAACGGCTGGAACCTGTTGATGGCTGAGAAGGCCGACAGCTCCACCAGCGTGTGCGGATCTCTGGAGGAATAAGAAAGAGTTCAACCTTTATTGATCACGTCATGATATGTAACTAGTGATATATATATATTTTTTTTTTAATGTCATTACTTGGTTGCATCCCTGGTGCCCAAGCTGCAATATCGGACAGGAATCCTCTCTCTGTCCATCCTCCGGGAAACTAACACGTCTGCGAGAGAAGAAAAGATTTATTTTTCTTTCGTTTTACCTCCTGGCTGTAAAACTACGAAAGAGGATTAGGGTCAAAAGAAGAGAAAAAAAATATTACAGGGAGGAGATTCAAGTTTTCAAGTTGAAATTTTGAATAAAGTCAAACTTTTGTGAAAAAGTCGACGTAAAAAAGACAAAATTTTGTGAATGGAGTCGACAAAAATAGACAAAATTTTGTGAATAAAGTCGAAATTTCGTGAATTAAGTCGACGCAATTAAAATGGAAATTGGCGAGTAGACTGAATGGATGGTGGATTAACCCAGTTATCCACAGTTAACAGTAAACTGCAGAAAACAGAAATACTGCACTAGACTTGCGCGCAGAGCGTTACCACTTTATTCGCGACATTTTGACTTACTTCACGTTGACATTAATTGCAAAATTTCGATTTTG
Organism: Thamnaconus septentrionalis; assembly: GCA_009823395.1. Lineage (NCBI taxonomy): Eukaryota > Metazoa > Chordata > Actinopteri > Tetraodontiformes > Monacanthidae > Thamnaconus > Thamnaconus septentrionalis. The sequence continues at coordinate 8,579,685 of CM020508.1, read as the reverse complement.
TTCACGAAATTTCGTCTTCTTTACGTCAACTCTCAAATTGGAAACTTGAAAAAAAATTCTATTATTTTCTCTTCTTGTGGCCCTAATCCTCCTCCGTGATAAAACGCATTCAATGTGAGTTACACACCGTGTATTCCCGTCTTGTTGATCTTGAACTTATCGTCAGGCTGCAGGGCCGCCTTCCCTTCCTCTTCATCCTCATCATCGTCCTCCTCACTCACCAGGCTCTGTCACCGCAAGAGAAAAATGCAAATGGTCATCAGTTGCAGCCAAACTGATAACACGTCTACATAACATAAAGGTAAGATTTTATGGCTCGCAGCAAAAATAAATAAATAAATAGTGCTTTAATCTCATAGAATTACACAAAATATTTGTAAGTAATTTGTAACAAGCCCATTAGTGTCGTCTCCATGTTTGGGTAAAAATAAAAAGTTACAACAAAGACTGTAATTATTTTTGCTGCTGTCTCACCAGGTCGGCAGTGGGCTGGTACTTGTGCAGCCAGGTGGTTTTGTACTGGACCAGTTTCTGGCCCCGGTAGCGTACAGATGCCCAGCCGCAGCCGGACTTCTTTGCCGGGTTGACCAGACGCTTGCAGTGCGTCGCCCAGGCGCTGGGAGAGTTAAAAATCTGGCCCGTCTCCACCCATCGGATTTTCCCGTCGGTCAGCAGGTCTCCGACGAAGTTCTTCCCCTAAGGTAGCAGAGAAGCCACGAGGCCAAGGAAAATGTGTGTTTTGACATAATTAACGAACGGCGGTGACGATCCTATTGGACCTGGCTGTTAAGTTGAGCGCTCACCAGGTAGTGGATGGCCAGCACGCCGTCCCCGGGCTCCACCAGGCCGTCCTTGAGCAGCACCCTCAGCGTGATGCCCCGCCGGGTCAGCAGGGAGCCTCGGCCCGAGCTGGACCTCAGGTCTGCCTCCTCTCCTCCGCTCAGCTCCTCCTCATCCTCCTCTCCTCCATCCTCCACCACCTGTGGAGGGCTGGGTGGCTCCGAGCCTGTTGAGGCAAAATATGGTGTGGAAGGGGGCTGTAATTCTCACACTTTATTTAAGAGATGAATCCCGTCCTCAGAATAATGAGGTGTAATAACTTAAAACACCGTTTTACATTTAGCCGTAACACCCGGCTGAGGAAGAGCACATCGTGTCAAAACCAATGAAAAGACCCCATTATTTTAACTGCACCAACTTCACAATAAAAGCTCCGCCGTGGGAAAAAAAAAATAATAATAAAAATCCATCTTCGGTCGCAAGTGCACTGCGTTAAAACTACGCTACCACAACACGGGTGGGTCTGACGGGGTCAGAACAGCGATAAGATAATCTAAATTGGCATTTGATTAATTGGGTCTAAAGCTTCACGAACGGCCTTTTGTTTCCACCTCCCATTAAGGATATGGCTGTGTCGACAAGAAGACGAGGCCCGGTGCACCCTCCTGCTCCTCCTCTGTTCATTCCCCCCCCCTGCCCTCGCATTGAGCCCATCTTTCATTATTCTCACCCATATCTCTCGGAGCGTCGCACAGCGCCCTGGAATCCATCCCGGCTCCGAAAACCACCGCTTCACGGCCCGCTGCGAGGGGACTGAGCTCCGGCCACGGTCCGCAGAGAGGCCCGCCGCACACTCCTCCTTCCACGGCGGCTCCGGCTATTATTCAAAAACGGAAAATGAAGGCGTCCGTCCGCCCGTGCGCGGCGTAGTTTCCTTGTTGTGTTGCTTTAATGTCAGCTCCCCTCCCCTTTCTTTCCGCCTCTCCCCGTCCTTGTCGCTCTCCTCCCCGGGTTCTCCCGGGTGGTTTTGTTCTGACGACAGGCACACGCCGGCGGCGGCATATCTGCCAGAAAACCTCGCTCTCGTTTTCGCTGACACACAATTATTTACAAAATTGGTGCGACGTTAAAGGCGTTTTGAAGAGCCATTATATTTATTTTTTTTAAAGATCTGCGGTGATGGATCTTTGTTTCGTCCGGAAATTATTGAGTGGCGCTCTGTGTGCGCGAGCTCTCTCGGCGGCAGATAAGGGCACCCGTGGTGGTAAACACGGGTACAGTTTTCCGTCAGACAAATTGTCCGCTTGCTGGTGGCGACTGTTACCGCGCACGAATGCAATGGACTGATGTAGTTTACTTTTCCACACTTCTTTTCAACGAGAAGACGCTCCGTCATCGCCCCAGAAGGAGCTCATCAACCCGGTGGTGCGCCGCATTAAGTGCCCCTGCTGTGTGAGAAGTGCCCCTCGTCGTGGGAGCGCGCATTTAAAGATGGTCGCAACAGACGACAACCAGATATGTAGATAAGGTGTCAAAGTGAGCCATATGACGGAAAATAATAATAATAATAAAAAAAGTTGATTATTGTTTGATTATTTGGTTAATGTCTGTAGTTGTCTGATATTTCTTAGTAAAGTTTCCACCTGGCCAATCAGCCTGCAATGAAACCCTTGCTACAGTATTTTCTTTGTACAAAGTTATTACATTCATTCGTAAAACTCTTATTTTTTTCTACAAACATGTTCTTGCATCCATTCATTTTTCAGTTTGCTCTAATAAATCATCAATCATATCACAATTTGCCTTTGAACACAAAGGTTTTTTCCCCCTCTTCAGGAAAGTTTTCCTACGGTGATAACAATAGCGTTTATTACACAATGATTCGAACCACCGAGTGCGTTCAAATGGGCGCTGCAGCTTTAAGAGCCTGCGCGCGTTCCCGTGTATGGGAATCAGTTTATGAGGTGGTGATCGCTTCTTGGCACGACACCAACATGCAGCCTGTAGTATAGGGTTCAGCAAACCGCTGCTACAAGGTTCAGTTTGATTTACCACCACGTGGTGGCAATAAAAGAACATTAAATGTTTGCGGTTATTGGCTCGAGCTACTTGATCAAGATCAGGGTTTAGGGATTTTGTTTATTGTAGTTGCCTACTCTGCCATAGATTAGAATGTGGCTCGCCAGAATTGAAGGAAAGAAGGTGAAAATCCAATATTATGGTCAGATTCAGATTCCAAACTACATGACTGTCTAGTTATACCGATTGCTTCTTTTTATAGAGTGCGTCTTGTATAATAATAATAATAATAATAATAATAATAATAATAATAATAATAATAATAATAATAACTTGGATTTATATAGCGCTTTTCATAAACCCAAAGACGCTTACATAAAATGGGGGGGGGGGGGCTAGGTAACAGACATAGCAAACAAGTGTGCACACGCAAACACAGAGGTAACAAAAGGAAACAGTCCATCGCAGGGTGGAACAGCAAACGTTAGGAATGTAGTGCTGGTGGTGTGGGCTTGGGTGAAGAGGTAGGTTTAGAGGCGGGACTTGAATACGGGGAGTGTCGGAGAGTCACGGATGGACTGGGGGGGCTTTAAGAGCTTTAAAGGTGAGGAGTATTTTTGAAGCGGATGCGATGTAGCACAACACAACAGTTTGGTTACCAAAAATACATGTTTTAATTGTCTTATACAATTATACAATTGCTCTTCACGACATTTTGGCTTGTACGGAAGCGTATTGCTGCCACCCTAGAAAAGAAACAGGGCTCAGTTTCACGTTATAACGTGATAGTTTCACGTAAAAACGTGAAACTATAACGTAATAACGTGATACTGAGACCTGTTTTTCCCCTAGGGTGGCAGCAATGCGCTTCCGTAGTGTTGTAACCACCTCTGAAAATAATGTAAAATGTAAAATTTGATATTTGTAATTAAATGTATCTTATTGCTCACATAATCTATAATATAACATTAACATAAACTTAACTTAATTTAATTTAACATAATAATCTATCATTGAAAGTTAACATTAGATTAATTTATTTAGTTATTTATTGGCCCAATTCTAACAGTTTAAAGGGGTGGGGGTGTAAAAAAAAAAAGAAAAAGAAAAAAAAAAGCCCCCCCCAAGAAAAGAGAGAGAGAGAGAGAGAGAGAGAGAGAGAGAGAGAGAGAGAGAGAGAGAGAGAGAGAGAGACGGTTTTTAAATGTTCACCACAATGTTGCTTGGCAACGTGGTTTCCTGTTTTGTGGTTGCAAACAAACGCACAGCGCAACAGTGCTTGCATCACTTTAAAAAGTTAAACTCCAGGCTTTTCAAAAGAAAATGACACAGAGGGCAGACGCGATGTGTTCATCGGAAGGACTGGCCAACATCGGTAAAGTTGTGGCTTTTCTTCGGGAATGGGACCGCGGTGATCGGACGGTGCGCTGCCGCATGCTGAAGTCTTTCCTGGCTCAGAACTCCGGGAAAACGTTTTACGAACTGGAACTGGACTTTGCCCAGGTTGCCAGCCTCTTTTTGGCTCGACTTACCACCTGGATGAGACTCACGTATCCTTATTTTTTACTTGTGTCTTGAATAAAAAGTCAGTTTTTTTGTTTTGTTTTGTTTTGATTTTTGCCATATAGCAATAATGTTAAATTTACACAAAAAAAGAGTTCAAATACAGGGCGACACGGTGGCGCAGTGGTTAGCGCCCGCCTCACAGCAAGAAGGTTGTGGGTTTGATTCCAGGGCCCGGCCCTGGGACCTTTCTGTGTGGAGTTTGCATGTTCTCCCTGTGTCTGCGTGGGTTTCTCCAGGTTCTCTGGCTTCCTCCCACACTCCAAAAACATGCATGTCAGGTCAATTGAACATTCTAAATTGTCCGTAGGTGTGCATGTGAGTGTGAATGGCTGCTTGTTTCTATGTGGCCCTGCGATGAACTGGCAACTTGTCTTAGGAAAGGGATCTGTGTAGTGCAGTAAGTAATAGAGGGGAAGTGGTTAAATTGAAATCTTTTTGTTGCTTTTTAATTTAGCTAAACAGAGCTGAACACTGATTTCTGTCCTGGATGTGACCCCAGTCCCTAACTCAAAATCCAGGTACAGGTTTGAGGCTTCCTTGGGACTGCAACTTAAAGCAGTTGGGATTTTCCTCTCTGCTGTGGCTCAGTGAGTGAGATTAACCTGTATATTGTCACTGAAGCACCTCTTGTTAACTGAGTAATTCTCTGATCCTTCAGTGATCAGTACCTGAATGAGTTTTTGGAGGACGGAGGCGTTCTCATTCTCTTGGAGATCTTGAGCCAATCTCAAATCAAGGAGGAGGAAAAGCTGGATGTGCTCCGTCTGCTGCTCTCAGTCTCAAACACCGGTCGCAGTTACAAAGAGGTCATTTGTGAAAATCACGGTAAAGCTATTTGTCTCCAAGCTTGTGCTTGGATTGTTTTTGCATCTCCGCAGTGGCCCAGCCTGCTTTGCTCTTTATAACCTCCCTACATTCTTAGGCGTTAAGGTGGTGGCCGAGTGCCTCGCAAAGTCAAGCGCAGATGAGATGCAAGAGGCGGCTCAGATGCTCCTGGAGTCCCTGTATCATGGAAACACTAAATATCAGAGCCAGCTCTACAAGGGCCTGATTGCCCTCTTGACTTGCAGCGCACCTAAGGTCCAGCAGCGAGTCCTGCACACCTTGCACACCGTGCAGGTAAATACACAAAGTTTGATGAAATTTAATGAAATCAGATGTTTTCTTATGGGAACTATATGTAAGATAGAAAAAAAAATGGAATCGTTCTCTCGCGTCCTCCTGTATCTTAGTCTAGAATGAACACAGCCCATCACAGCATTGTGGAGACTGTGCTGAACACACTTGGGTCCATCTACCTGGAAGTACAAGATGAAGGTGAGCACACAATAAAGTGATAATATGAAAAGCTGAGTGAGGGTTCTGAAGATTTTTACTTTTTTGTACATAGTCTTTTTTAACCATGTGTGTTACAAACAACATCATCTAATCACATTTTCTTGCTGTGTGCATATTTTTTCTTTGGCAGCTAGAAATCTAATTTTAGTCCTAAAGGATCATGATGTGAGGCCAGCGCTGCTCAGTGGCCTGGTGGCTCTGCTGAGGCCTGCTGGAGAAGTGCAGCGGCATCAGAATTTGGAAGGTAACTGGCCAACAGCGCTCAATCATTGACAGTAATGAAAATTAATTTCTGACAACCCACAATTTGTTATTGTAAGTGAAATTTCTAAGAAATACAAACGTTTTTGTTTATTTTGCGTTAATTGTTTGTGGCAATATTTTGTTGGAGCCCGATTAGAGTCTGAGACCGTCGAGACGACAGGATCCCTGCCTGTGTTTGTGCAACAAGCTGCTGCAGCTAAAACCATACAGTATTTAAACACACTTCTTTTTTCTTGGTTACAAAACATGTTCAAAGTTCAATGTTTCTGTAATATATTTAAATAAATACATAAATGAAATGAACAATAACTAAATACACCTTTACCAGTATGTCTTTCTCTAATCTAATCCTCAAGGTTTCCTAATGTCAGATCCTCTCTTACAATATTCTAGAGTGATATTTTAACCTTGTTAAATGTTTCACAGCCTACTGGCCAAAGACAACCAAGAAATATCACAGGAGCTTCTCTCTCTTGGAGTGATCCAACATCTTCTCCATGCAATGGGGAATAGAGAACACATTGATGCACAAGTCCAAGCCAGTCTGGCTTTAAAGGTGCCTATTCCTGACACAGTGCATATGTGCATACTTCAGTTTATCAAAGACGAACCTCATGTTTCATGGGATTTTTAAATGTTCTATTTGTTATATCTACCCAGCACTTTGTCCGCTCAAACACATCTCTGGAAGAACCGGTGCTGAAAGTCATGGGCAGGACACTGTTCGCAGCCTTTATGGTGGGTCTTAATAATAATATTAAAGCAGCTCTAGGTAACTTTCGGTGGAAATGACAAAGTGACGAAGTAAACACGCTGCTGCAGCGCTAGTTTATTGATGTGGAAAATACAAATAGTCGCCTAGCTGGAGCGCTCGTATGTGTTCAGGAAAAACACCAATATGAAATGCAAAACAGACAGCAACAGTAGCAAACGTTCAACACTTTTATTACTTCGTATAGTGGTTCGTCCGGCGTGGCAGGTCGCGCTTGAAAGTTACGCAGTGCAGTTACAGCGGGCACAACCCCCCTCTTGCTGCCGAGGCGCCACCATTGATCCTATGAATCGATTATGTACCGCTTTACTGAGTTTGGAATCATAATTTTATGGTCGAAAAGTTACCTAGAACTGCTTTAATAATAATCTCAATTCACAGCTGCTGCTAATAATGAGTCTCATTCTGTTTTGGCAGCACAAACCTGACACTCTCTACATGAATATGGATGACACACAAGCAGAACTACTGCTGACCAACAAAGTAAAGATAACTGATGGTGGTGACAAGTTTGTATTCACGGAACTCAAAATTTAGAATTTTGTTTAAAAACAGTTTTTTTTTTTGGGTTATTATTATACCCCATAAGAATTTTGTGACTTAATTTGTTGTCTGCCATTATTTTTATTTTATGAAATTGAAAAAAAACCCAACAACAACAACAACAACAAAGAAACCCTCTTTATGAATTTTTTTCTTAATAAAGTTTTATACAGTTTACATTTATTTCCCACAAACCGAGGTTTATGTATTTCTTCGTGGACCCTTGTCGTTTAACTTTGTCCCTCCTACCGGATATGACGTTATGGTCTTGCCCTCGTTTCCTCACCCCGGATTGGACGATCCTCGCCTGGAATATGGCGGGACTCTGACGAAACGGCGAAGTAAATAACAAACCTGCAGACGCCGAGCGCCCAATAGTGAATTAAATTATTGCATGTGGGGTTTGTGTTTAGCAAGGTTCGGTGTGACCATGCGTGGAGCAAAGAGAAGCGGAGCGAAACTGGCAGAATCAGCAAAGCGGAAGAGGACGAAGGCAGCAGTGAAAGACGGTAGTGCAGGAGCAACATTGGTGTTACCTGGTCAAACCGTTACTTTGCCTTACAGCCAAAGTTAAAATGCCTTGCAATGTGAGAACAAAAGTGCGTGTACAACTCGTCTTGTTTGGCTAAGGAATGAAAAGAGACTGTCTTGTTAAAAAAAATAATAATAATAACTGCACTGTGTGTGCGTACAGTAGTGGAAGTTTATGTTTTAAATGCAAATATGGAGCGCTGATGAATTAGACTTTACTCTACTGGCAGAAGACAAATATTCTGTGATGGCATGAGCTGAAGATATTTCAAGGTTCTTTGAGGTTGATTTTAATTTCAAGCATTAATAGAGCTCATGACAAACTGTCACCATCCACTGTTATCCTCTTATTATTATTATCCCCAGTTTATTGAGTGTGTTTATATATACATAATGTGCACGTTGCCTCAGTATGAGCCTTGCAGTTGATATTAGAGGACACTGATGTCTCTGGTCTTGTAGAAAAAATCGTGGATGCTCCCAGGCCCTGCGTGTATCACACCTTCCCCGATCCTGCTGCTGTTGTGCAGCTTCGCTCTCAACTCCTCCATTGGTACGACAAGGACAAGAGAGAGCTGCCCTGGAGGACCCTGGTGTGGAAAAGACTTTTATTTTCCAGTGCTAAATTAAGATTCAGTCTTTACTCCTCTTTTGAAATAAATATTTCATACGTAGGTAACCTGTTTAAATTGACATCAGTATATCATTGAAAGTATATACATTAGAATTTAAATGTACAGAAATTATGTTGGCAAACTGAATAATGACACTCTTGATTGGCCAACACTATATGGAGTTGTATTGTCCTGCCTTTAAAGGGCCAGTGTGCAACATTCAGTGGCATCTCATAAGAACAAAGCACGTTGCAAAGAATTGGGCACTCCTTGATTTTATTTTATTTTATTACATAAAGTACTTCATGATGATGACAGCCTTTAACACCTCACATGGAAAAATGCAAAAGCTTTGCTGACTTGCTCCTTGTGCTCTCCTGTAGGCTGCCACAGTCTCAGACCCTGACATCAGGACATATGCAGGTGAGTACATCAGTTTTGCTTTGGCTTTTGTTTTTATGTTGATATGATGTCACGAAAAAGCAAAATCTACTGCGGACACATTCTGTTTCTGTCTTTTTCTGCAGTGTGGGTGTCAGAGATCATGCTGCAACAGACTCAAGTTGCCACAGTAATAGACTATTATAACAAATGGATGAAGGTGTGTGTGTGTGAACCTTCTGTGTGTTGCGCAGGTGATTTTTGCATGTCAAAGTGTTGGTAAAACTCAGCCTCCCTTTTCTTCCAGCGCTGGCCCACGGTGCAGGATCTTGCTGCTGCCACCCTGGAGGTGATTCCCTTAAAGCAGCCGCTGAAGAAGATGGTTACATAAAATCACAACTAATTTTTCCCCCTATTAAAATGTATTGATTCCATTACCGCACAGGAAGTGAACCAGATGTGGGCGGGGCTGGGCTACTACTCCAGAGGAAAAAGGCTCCACGAAGGAGCTCAGAAGGTCTGAATTGCTGTAAAAACGTTCTGAAGTCTAGATTTGTAGACGTGAGATGCTTTGTTTCTAAGACTTGTGCCTGCTTTGTGTCAGGTGGTGTCAGAGCTGCAGGGAAAGATGCCCGACACGGTGGAGACCCTGCTGAAGCAGCTGCCTGGCGTTGGTCGCTACACTGCTGCAGCCATAGGCTCCATTGCTCTAGGCCAAGTAAGCACAGCTGAAGATACTATATGCTGTACGGTTCTTTCTTTGCTCTAGGGCTTTTTAATGTTGATGGTTCACCTCTGCTGTGTGTGCTGTCCCAGGTCACCGGTGCAGTGGATGGCAATGTCATCCGGGTGCTGTGTCGCCTGAGGGCCATAGGAGCTGACAGCACAAGCCCAGCAGTGACGGAAGCACTCTGGTGAGGTTGAACTTTTTTGTAAACTCTTGTTTTTACCAGCTTGCCGACATTGCGCACCGGGAGGGTGGAACATGTTTAGCAGCTTGTGTAAATGAAATGATTTGACAGCTGTAGCAGTCTGCTGTGTGCTCCTGCAGAACAATTCGTGTTCTGTGTTTGTTGAGAAATTTATATCTAAAAAAAAAACCCCAAAAAGATTAATAACAAAGAAAAAATAAAAGTTGGAGAAAAATGAACTTGCATGTCTTTTTTAATTAGCATTAAACTGTATTTATTAAGTTGTTTCTTCAATTGAATCATACTTCATTTCATTTTGGAGTTTTACTCAACTGCTTTTCCTGCACTCTGGGTCACAGCTGTTGCCAGATCCTTAGATCCTGCCTTGTGTCATTTTAATGTTTGGACTAATTGCATGTGAAGGGAACACATTCTTCAACTGGCTTCCAAGAGGCTAATTAACCTGCTCTCTCAACATTCACCGTGGTCACTTTAGGAACCTGGCCAATATGCTGGTGGACCCGGCCAGACCCGGGGACTTCAACCAAGCCATGATGGAGCTGGGAGCCCGAGTGTGCACCCCCAAAGCCCCCCTGTGCAGCCAGTGTCCAGTACAGACTCACTGCCACTCCTACCGCAAGGTAACATGCAAACTCAACCTGAATAATGAGTAAAAACGTTTGCCAGTGGTTTCTGTTTTAATTTGTATTGCAATTGTTTTTGCGCAGGTTCATCTGAAACAGGAGAAGAACTGCAGGAAGCTGTCGGGGAAGCTGGACAGGAAGCCGTCAGGCGTCACCGATATAGAAGACTGTGGTACGTGTGTCCTCGTGCCCCTCTCTCTTAGGCTACTACGTACTCAAGGTATTTATTTACCTTCATGTGCTTTTCAAAGTGAACAGTGGCGCGTGCAAGCTGTGTCCCTCAGAGCCCTGGGACGACGGGCTGGGGGTCCTGAACTTCCCACGAAAGCCGGCAAAGAAGCCGCCGCGAGTGGAACGAACTCTGACCTGTGTGGTTATCAGACGTGGAGACGAGGAGGAGGACGAGTACCTGCTCACGCAGAGGCCAAACAAAGGTCAGCAGGGCAGCGGCTGATCTCCGTGAACTGTTGACCTTTTTACATATCACTGTAGCAGGAGCACCTCTCTGCTTGGTACACTTTTTTCCTTTTGCTAATACCATAACTCAATTTCTCTCACACCTCTTGTGTCTTAACTCATAAATTGGATGCATTTTAATGAGTTAAAAATATTTTTTTTGTAGGACAAAGCAGGTATTTAAAACGGATTAATGGCTAATTTTTCTTTTGCATGATGACAGGTTTGTTGGCTGGGCTGTGGGAATTCCCTAGTCTCCTGCAGGAGGAGAAGAGCTCTGACCTGAAGCACAAGGAGATCCTCAGCGACGAGATCAACAGGATTCTCGGGACCCGTTGTACCGGCAGCCTCCTCCAGGATGTCGGAGAGGTCGGCTTTATGTCTCCCACAGATCTACCACACACACACATACACTTTTTCAATGTCTTTTGAACCTCTCTCTCTCTCTCTCTCTCTCTCTCTCTCTCTCTCTCTCTCTCTCTCTCTCTCTCTCTCTCTCTCTCTCTCTCTCTCTCTCTCTCTCTCTCTCTCTCTCTCTCTCTCTCTCTCTCTCTCTCTCTCTCTCTCTCTCTCTCTCTCTCTCTCTCTCTCTCTCTCTCTCTCTCTCACTCTCTCTCTCTCTGCTTCTTTTACTCACCGTTTGCAGGTTGTTCACATCTTCTCCCACATCCACCAGACGTATGTGGTTCACAGCTTGTGTTTGAAGGACGCAGACACACATGCCTGCAGTGAAAATGTGCAGTGGCTCACCAGATCTGCGCTGCAGGGAGCTGCTGTGTCCACAGGTGTGAAAAAGGTGTGTGCATTTTTTCAAATTTATTTAATCTTTTTTTTGTCTTTTCAGTCAGTGGCCAACCCGTGGGCCTGATGCACTGACATACAAAAACGTCTCTTCTCCTGCAGATCCTGAAGCTCTGTGATTCAGTGCTCGGTCAAAAAGAACAGCAGCCTTCCAAAGTAAATAAACCCTAATTATTTAAATATATTTAGCCAGTTGAACCTCGTCCTAATGATTTTTCCTTTTGTTTTCTGAAATTTAGGACACAAAAAGACAAAAGAAGACCAGCAGGGGGACAAATAGGAAAGCTCTGGTGTGTGAAAAGAGCAGTCGGAGTGCAGCTAATAGCAGCAGCAGCAGCAGCAGCAGACAGCTCTCCCTCAACACCTTCTTTAAGACAGTCAAACAGGAATGCTGACAGCACTGTATTTCACCCTTGTTGCCTTCTCATTTGCCAAAAGATCATTTAAAAACAATCATAGAAAAATATTTTTGTACTATTCGAATACCATCAGTTTTTTAAAGTACTATTTCAATAACAACTAGATAAAGTCTGTAGTTTAATAGAATTGCTTTTAATCATTACAATTGTGTTGCGATGATGATCAATCATTTCACTGTCGTTTGTGAATTTAGCAATAAAAGTAACCATGTGTTTTATTATTTGTCTCTGCTTGCACATTTTCTTGGTTCAGCTTATTAGAAATCTCAAGAATTGTCAAGAAATCCTCCAAAAAAGAAAACCATTCAAGGGCGGTAAAATTGTCGTGGAACTTGGCGCCCCCTGCTGTCGACAAGCGCCAATGATCCATACAGGGGAAAAAACGAACAAAGTAATAATAAAAAAAACAAAAAAAATATAACAAATGAAAAAAGCGAACGAACAATAAAAACTCAGTTTTAAGTTTTCTGTCCCCCCCCGCCCCTTTGATGAACACTTATCTTGCCACGTGTTGGAAACTTGTTTGTTGCCGCTGGATTTATTTCGGTTGACTTAACTGCCCGCCTTGTTCTGCAACAGAGCCGCTTCCGGTTGTAGCTCACCGCCTCAAATCCCGCGACTCGTTTCCTCGCCAGCGAAGACAGGGGGTTTTCTCCGTGCAAGTTGAACTTTGGTAAGTTACGGAACAAAGACAATTATTTGCCACACAGTGTCCGAAGGTTCGTCGGATCCAGCTGCACCGGCGCTTGGGAAGGCGAGTGAATCGGTAAAGATCCGAAAAAGCTGCATTTTCGATTCTTTTCCTTCCTGATTCATACTTGTCATTCATTTCTTCACTAGATGGCTTCAGCGTGGCAGAGTGTTCTGTCTGCACACCAGGAGTTTGTGGACAATGGCGGTATGATGCTGATGATTATTCTCACTCACTACAGCAGTTTTGCTTCGAATGTATTTGGGCGTAGAACGCGTTTTGTAAATGCAGATGTTTCCCCCAAGTGCGGCTTTACAATGGCTGCATTGTGAATTGACTGACAGGCTGTCACATGATTTGCCACCACGCCAGTCTTGCTGGGGAGGGAGGGTAAGGGTCCCAGCCTGGGAGGTATTAGCAAATCATCCCCTCATTAATTGTCAGCTCTCTTCTTCTCGTCTGCACCCAAGAGAGTCATTAAAACATCATCCCAAACACATCTTGGGTTCTTGGAGTGATGTGTTGTTGACTTTGAATGAAGTGCAGACGGGTTCTTTTGAACTCGGTTGTTGGATGACACATTGTTACACCCTGTCTCTCCAACCTCATGTAGTAGTTTCTGAACAGAGCCTTGAAGTGACTGCGTGACAGCGTCCTCTCTCCTGTTCCAGACAAGAGGACAGACCCCTGGTTGCTGGTCTATTCCCCAGTTCCCGTGGCTCTCATCTTCCTTCTCTACCTCTGTGTGGTCTGGCTTGGACCCCGCCTGATGAAACACAGGCAGCCCGTCGACCTCAGAGCCGTCCTCATTGTTTACAACTTCGCCATGGTCGGCCTGTCGGCCTACATGTTCCATGAGGTGTGCGTGAGCACTGATTCTTAGCAGGGGCAGCGAATCAATCACAGGGACCTTCAGTGTTCTCGCTGTACCCTGACCAGAGTTCACAGGGTTTTTTTTTGTGTGTGTGTGTCTCTGTGTGTGCGTATTTCAACAGTTCCTGATCACGTCCTGGCTCTCCAACTACAGCTACCTCTGTCAGCCTGTGGACTATAGCACCAGTCCTCTGGCAATGAGGGTGAGCAGGTTTTACTTCATAGTTTCAGAGAGTTTCGGGCTAGAAATGCAACAAAAGAATTTAAAGCAAAGATTACTTTTTGAGTTTTCCGTTTTTACATTTCCAACCTGTTCTCCAGCTTTGCAGACCGCTTTATCCCCTCGGGTGACAGAATGTTTCGCCCTTTGTTCGCAGTGTCCCATTAAAACAATCTGTGGGTGTTAGCTTCCTGCTATAACCGTTGCTTTGTTTAGCCAGCCACAGTTCTGGAAAGAGAAAAAAACCAGGCTGCTGTGCATTGGCCTCAGAGGTGCGTTGGCACTAACCCGGGGGAGTTATCAGCACCCTTTGTGACATCACAAAGGCCTGGTATCCTGAGCTGTGTTTTTTTCCAGAACATTTTTTAATTTTAAATTTGAGTTAAAAGAATAGCAAGAAAAAGAGGTAAATAGTTTAAATAATTTCTACGGTATTGACAGACATACTAAGCTCAATATACTATCACAGAACATCTGTAAAGTGAATTTTGCAAACCTTGGAATAATGGAAAACAAATATTTTCCTGTCTGTGGGCTTCATGCAGATGGCCAGAGCCTGCTGGTGGTTCTTCTTCTCCAAGATCATAGAGCTCAGTGACACGGTGCGTACCCGCTAGACCGCATGCTGCATGAACACGCAACAGTCCCGATCACGTCTTCGCTCCATCTCGCTGTGCATCCACAGATCTTTTTCATCTTGAGGAAGAAGGACAACCAGATCACCTTCCTTCACGTGTACCACCATGCCACCATGATCTTCAACTGGTGGGCGGGAATCAAATATTTGGCCGGAGGACAGTGTAAGCTCTCAAACGTGTCAGTCAAATGTAAAGTGGCGCACTGCTGCAGTCTGTGATTGTTAACATAGACTAGCATAAATGCTTAAACAAATACTTTCTATAATAACATACTCTAATCTGTAAAAACTAAGCGCTAAAGACAAAAATACCCAGAAGATCAAGCTAGCTGTGAAATTGTTACTGCAGTCTTTAAAGGGCCCAAGTTATGAAAACTTACTATTAATGTTTTCTTCTTGGGAATTCCTTGGAAAAATCCGGCCTTGACATACTAACGGCCCTCTTGGATTCCCCTTCAAAACATGTACATGGTGAATAAAAGCAGTGTTTTTTTAGGGGAGGCCGCGAACAAATGACTAAATATGCAATTTAATGGAGACCCATGCAAGTTTTTGTTTGTTAACATGGTTTTTTTTACTTTCTGTTTACACCACTGCAGCCTTCTTCATCGGCCTGGTGAACACCTTCGTCCACATCATCATGTACTCGTACTACGGCCTGGCGGCCATCGGCCCGCACATGCAGAAGTACCTGTGGTGGAAGAAATACCTCACATCGCTGCAGCTGGTAAGCGTCCGCGCCTCCAGCATCCAGCATCCAGCATCCAGTCGAGCGGCACAAAAACTGCGTCCCGTCCTCTTCTTACCAGGTGCAGTTCATGCTCTTCCTCCTCCACACGGGCTACAACCTGTTCACCGAGTGCGACTTCCCCGATTCCATGAACATGTTTGTGTTTGGCTACTGCGTCACGCTCGTCATCCTCTTCAGCAACTTCTACTACCAGAGTTACCTCAGCAAGAAGAAGAAGAAGGAGTGATGCGCTTCACTCCTGACTGGAGCGCGCACCGTCTCCACCAGGGGGAGCAACACGCGAACATTCTGAAGGTTCTCTTCTGAGTCTCTTGCACTGGTGCTTGACATTAGCCTTGCAGTTCATCAATTTTATACTTCGCTGAATAAATGTTTTTTTTTTAAACATAAAAAACAGGCGGTATGACGTCATTCAGTTATTATTGCAATAATGACAAACATTGGAAAGATTGTTGTAAACAAACTGTACATTTTATATACACATAATTATAATAACAACAGTAATAGAGGAGGTTGTTTTTTTCTGCACGAGTGCAGATTTAATGACTTCACACTGTCCCCCGTAGATAATTCCATAGGCAAATAGAGGAAATGTTTACCAATAATAAAATACAGAAACACGTTTTTTTTTTCAAATACAAACACAGCAAATAATATATTCTTTACTACACTTCAGCCTAAATAAAGTGAGAGATGTAGACCAGAAAGGAACAAGGAGGAGGAGAGCCTTTACTTCTGCTCTACAGGGAGAAGGTCATGTATTTAAAACTGAATATAAAGCAGTATGTTTACACCTGTGTCTCTGCACCAGTTTAGATTTTCTTTATATGGTGAATTTGTTCCAGTCCAAAGTGTTTTCTTTTCTTTTATGAACTCTGTTTAAACGGACACAAGGGAGGAGAAATGTTTTTTAGGAACCATGATTCCATCCTTTGGATTTTTATTAATCACAATTGGATTTTTCTCCAAACTAATTTAATTCATAAATTCAATTTTAAATGGAGGGGCAGGATCAAAAAGTGAAGGGGTCATTTAAAAACTAAACATAAATCATTGGTCGTGGTTGTCAGTGGAGTTAGATTTTGCTATTGGTCCCATTAATCTATTCTTAGCCTCGTTCCGATTTAAATTCCATTTCAAATTCAAAACTTTTCTTTTCGTTAGAGTTGGAACTAGTTTGGAAGAACCTTGATGACATCACGGTGACCACACTAAGATCTTGTTGGATTTTGTGAACATATATAGTTTCTCACTGCTTACTGCTCTTCAACTGTAAAACAACAAAAAAAACAAAAAAAAAAACCTGGCTGCAATACTCAGCAAATCAACCTATTTGTATAACATTCGCTTCCAACCTGCCTTTACTGTTGAAAATAATATTAATAATAATAATAATAATAATAATAATGATGATAATTTACATCAAGACCAACCAGTCTTGACGATGATGCGACATGGAATGACAACTTTCAAACGTTCATGTGAAAAATGTCCATTTGCTGAAAGGAAAGTGGATGCAAGAAGTGGAAGAGGGCGACGACTGGGACTGCGGGACTGCGGGACTGCGGGACTTGCTCTTCGCTCTACGTCTCCGTGTAGATGGAGGACATGTGGCCGAGACTGCGGTCGAAGCCGCCCACCGGGAAGAAGATGCTCTCCTCAGGGCTGGATGAGAACTGGCAACCCGCACCGACCTGCAGCTCCTGCGTCAAGCTGAAGCCTGGACACATGGAAGGGGGGCGGGGGGAGAAAGCGAGGGTCACACTTTGCTGAAGGTCTGTCCGGCTGATTGGACTGCAGTTTCTTCCAAACCTGAGGCGCCAGCGTTGCCTGGAGACACGTGGAAGCCGTTCTGCTGATGCTGGGCGTAGGCGTGGTGGGGTTCCGCAGGGACGTGGACGCCGCTCACCGGCGTCTGCTCCATCCTGTAGGAGTCTCCGAAGTGGAAGCAACTCTGAAAGGTGCCCTGGTATTCTGTAGGATGGATGAAGGGGAGGATCAGGGAGAGGAGAAAAATAGAAGCCAGGCTTGATCAGCCGCCACCAGCGTCTATGGTCGATTGTTTCCGAGGCCCGACTGAGACTGGGCGTCGCTCTGGAGCTGCGACAAGGCTATATTTGTGCTCGGCCAGTGAAAAAGCCTTGCCAGCCTTGTAGTGTGCAACGCTTGTCCCCGTCGCCTCACTTTGCATTCGGGATTGGACCGCAGAAGTGGGGGATAATGGGAACGCTGGCTGTTCCCAGGGCGCTTTTTACGCAACTCCTCGACCGCGCCGCGGTTACGGAGACGTCCGCGTGCAGCTCGGCACAGGGAAAACAGTGTTTAAGGCATTAGGAAAAAGGCCCCGGAGTGACAGCCCAGCCTGTTGAAAGACAGATGAAGACATGAGCCAGCATTCTGCTGGCTAATTCAGCGCAGGAGGAAGAAAAAAAAAAAAAAAAAAAAGCTTCCGGCATGTGGTTCCCCCCACAGATTCTGATCTCTCTCGATCTCCTGAAAACATGTTCTCGTCTTGAGTGACGGAGAAGAAACGCTGCCCTCTTACGGAACCTCATCACTTTTAGGCTGTTTTTTTTTTCTGCAGCCACATCAAGCAGTCATCAAAAAGACGCAGGTGCACGTCAGAGTGGTCTGATACTATGGACGGTAAATAGATGCTGACTGAATCACTGGCAGTTGGAGAAGTATCGGGATTTTAAATGGATATGGCAATGAAAGCTTGTTTGAATTCAAGTCAAAGCCCATTTCCTGAAACAAGCAAAGTGAGGCGCGGCCAAGTGCACTGGGCCACTCTTACCGTCGGTGGCAGGCTGATGGTGCTGATAGTGGGAGTACGGCTTGTGGTGGGAGTGGACGTGCTGTTTGTCCAGGGGTGGAGGCGGTGGAGGAGGAGAGGTGTCCGTTCCCTTCATCCCCGGAGACAAGAGTGGACCAGAAACCCTGGAGGAGAAGGACACATTTCAACCTTTGAATCGGTTTTTAACCTCGTCGTCTGTACCCCTCAAGAGGGCCTTTGAATTTTACTGCACTCTCTGGACTCTCAAATTATGGCGGGCTGCAAACTGCATCATGTGACAAAGTCTATCCATAATCGCACCCAAATCCTAACCCAAACTCCACAATGATAGGATGGTCGTTTCAGTGAGTTTACGGCTGAATTAAGTTTTTTTTTTGTCCCAGGCAAAAAAATGACATACTATAGTATGTCTTATCTAATATATACATATACGTATTAAGTACACACTTTAGTGTGTGTGTATATGTATGTATATATGTATGTATATATATATGTATATATATATATATACTAAAGTATGTTGTTTTTTGCCAGGGAAAAACATTTCTAAAAAAAAAGAAAAAAAACCTTAAATCAGCCCAAAACTCACCGAAATGACCGTCCTATTATAGTTTAGCCATGATAGGTTAGGCTGGTGTAACCCTAGCCTAACCCTAAACTCAACCTTAACTCCAACCCGAACCTGAACTCAACCTTAAAGACAATCCTAACACTAAATCCAGCCCTAACCATAACAGCAAATCACTGATGAAACATCGACCTCCAGTTTCCCCCCCACACACTCTGTAGATCTGCAGCAGTGTGTGCTTGGGTGAAGAGAGAACGCTCTGATCGCGGATTTTGTTGTTTCACGTTTCACCCTATGCTTAACCTGCTCGCTTCCCCAAGAATCCTCTCAGCCGGCCTCTGCGGCCGAGTTCTGCACAGCATCCGACAATGTAATGCGAAAAGTATTTCGTTCTCCGTGGCGGTGGCTATTTGTCTCCGCTGGAAGCGCACACGTGAACCGGGATCTCCAAATATTTGGAAAATGACATCACTGCGTTTTTCGAGCGGAATTTCCACCACAAAAGTCATCAAAGTTGTGAAAACATTTGTGCAAAGGCTGAGCCTTTGCAAATGCTTTCATTCGCGCCCCCGTGTGCAGCAAATGTGAAAAAAAATTTACAAGGCCAAATGATGATTGTGCACCACAAATCACTGGAACATGAAAAGTGTAAAGTCAGAGGGCCGGATGGGCAGAAGATCGTATGTTTAGAAGCATAACAGACAAGGAGGTCAACGGTGTGACTCTGTCCCTTTTCCTCGATACAACAGAACAGCACCACTGACAAGTTTGTGTTTATTGTGTTGCTCTGTGCAGGTATTTTGTCTAAATCCAGTTCCCCTTTTTAGCTTGATGGCCTGATCAGCCTCATCAGCCTACATGATCCTCATAGAGTAGCATCGCCGTTGGCTTGATTTCACATCAAAAGGCAGGTTTAGTTCTGTTATTCTGACGAAATCTGCGTTTTCTTTCTTCTGGGAAACCAGTACGCATCTAATTTGTACTGGCCCACCCAATACACAGAGTCTGCCTAAGCCACTGACGTTGACCTTTAATGGGGCCGGAAATTATTTCGTCAATTCCGGCCAATAAAAGTCTCAAATTTGCTGGAAAAGGCCTGTGATCCCTCGTCCACCAACTCCGTCCCAGACGTGCTTATTCACCGTACTGTTAATTAGGAACATTACCAGCAAACCCCCAATAAAATGGCATTTCACATCGTGAGTAACTATTGAAGTTGGAGCCAACCAATCAAACCCCTGCAATGCTGTAAGTGTTTGTCACACGCACGCACACACACACGCACACACACGCACATGCATAACTCAGCGATGTGTGTGAAACATGTGGTTTTCACTATGAGCTGCATAAACACGATGACAGAAGGTTGTTTCTGGAGGCGGCCGCGCCCTCAGATGACACACTTGCTGCTGGCTGGATCTCACTGGCTAGTTTGAGCTACTGATCAGTGAAACAGGGCAGCGTCCCAGGCTCTGTGCCGGGCACATGCTGGAGAGCGGCTGACGTCATCAAATAGAACCTGCGAAAAGAGCTTCCCGCTAACGCTGAATTCATGCTACGTCTGACTTGGCCACGGGACATCGGCCCCGGGGTGTCTCGTCTTCCTGTCACTCTGAATTAAAATCAACAAAAAACTGCACGCATGCATGGGCTGTAAAGAGTGGTGGGCGCTTTCTTTCTTTGAAAGGGTATTAAATCTATCAATCAATGATTAATACCACAAAAAACAGTATAGACCTCCAGAAAAATAACCTACTTAGCCCTCTGTTTAAAGCCTCTTGTAAAAAAAATTGCTATAAGTATTTGGAATGGGATAAAAACAATGTGATCGCAGGATGGCACGACCACCGGGCTTCGGCTCTTCCCAGACACCTTGGAGATGTACTAGTGCCCTTTGTGACATCATAAAGTGCTTCAACACACACTAAGGATTTTGCTCAGCATGGGACCTTTAAGAAAATCTGAAATCAACATTTAATTACATCTGAATATGTAAAATGTCTTCAGTGTATCAGTACCCTTTGTGACATCACAAATGGCTGATTTACAGAACTTTTTGAAAAGTGGTGCATGCAAACTAAGTCATGCATGTACTTTTCTCATTTCTGTAGAATTTATAGACATGCTACACCTTTTTTTTTTGCATGACAAGGAACCATTTGGAGGATTCTACTAATAAATTGTCCTATAAAATCTCTATGCTCAACAAATGTGAATGCAGGCACCGACATCAAGTGCTTCACCTTGAGAAGGACTGTGCTCAACCTGCAACTCTCTAGAACACAAAAGAAAAACGATCCAAAGTTTTGTGACACCTTCATGTTCGTCCAGCTCCGGGGGAAGGTAGCAGTTAGCAAGCGTGGCTAATCCAGTAGCTGGCACAGGCCCAGGTCGTGGCCATGTGTTCCTGCAGAGAGCAACGGTCCCCCAGGAGCTGCTGTCAGCACAAAGTCAGGAAACAGTTATACTGTTCATATTTTTACAAGCTGCCTCTATGTGCAGCTAAAGTGAATCATAAGCTAATCACTGCCAGCTGCCGGCCCTTCTCCCGCCGCTCTCCAGCTCGCTATAGCCACTCAGGGCCGAGGAATGAGGGGAATCTTTCATATGCCACATTAATCCCTCTCCTGATATTCATCTTTAACTGACCATCGACACTGGGTGTTTTTCCCCCCTCCGGCCAGCCCACCCACTCCTGTTCCACTGAGCCTTTTGACCGTTGACCCGTTCATTCCGAGACCTGGAGGAGAACTTTGGGTGACGCTGTCAGAATAGCTGGCAAAAGTTCCATGAAACGTTTATGCAAGAGTGAAAATATTAACGCAAAAAAAAAAAAAAAATGCCTCTGAGCATTGTTGAAATTAGAGGAGCGAGCCCGAGTGGCTGAGCGCTCGGTGTCAGAGGGAATTAATCAGACGCTTTCAAAGTGATGAGCTTGTAGGAGACCCCACTCTCTGCCGAGGACAGCGATGCTTGTGTAAGTACGACGGGGGAGCTGATGTCATTTGGGGAGTTAGATTCATTTCAGCACCGACGCTGATGCTCTCTCGCTGTTGAAGCAAAGACAGGCTGCCCTGCTTTTTCCTTTCTTTTCTTTCTCTTCTTTTTTTTTGGCTCTTCACCCTGAGCCGCGACGCGACGGAGAGAAGATTCATGAGCCGTCCTGCTCCGCTCCTCATCCGTCTTCTTTCACCTGCGTCTAACTGTCCCACCAGAGACTTGGGTTCAAGCCCTGCCCTCCGCTCACCCCCTCGCCCCCCACAAACACCCTCGACCCCCCCTCCTCCACCCCGCTTCTGTAACCGACCATTAAGCCCCTCTGATGGATGACGGGGGATTCGCTGGCTCGGACCGGTGGGAACACTTCTGGTTCTGGTTAGCAAGCTAAAGCTGGGCTTGAGAGACAGACTATAGCATCCTGGATAAAGCTAAGCTAAAGCTAAGACATCCCCGAAGGCCCCAGTGTGAAGAGCACAGGGGATGGGATTCCTTTTTTTTTTTTTGAGTTCAGGAAGGCGAGCTGCACTAAATTCAAAGATCCACCCTTAATCTTCGTCCATCTCCGTCGAATATTGACGCTAAACCATTCTAATATTCCCCGCGAGTTAACCGTTTGCGTTGACTGATTAGTCGGAAAGAAAAGAGAGCGCCGCTGAGTGACTGGTTGGCCGCGAGCGCCGACCCTCAAGTATGTTTTTGTTTGGGCTGCGAGGCCGAACCCTCCTTTTTTCCCCCCCGAACCACTGTAGAATGATAATAGCTGCGAGACAGAGGGTCCCCTTCAAGAGGTGGAAACGCTTAATGCCGACTCTGTCTCCGCCTCTCGCTCCTAATTCAATTAGCCCGCGTCAATCACCGCGGCCGAGGTATCGGAGCGCCTCGCACTAATATTTGCGGAGGGGCTCTAATATCACCGACGGCAGCCTCCGCAATTATATAACCACATGTGAGCGACGCAGTGAACGACAACATTTACCACCCATCCGTCTGTGAGCGCTGGGCCGCCGTGCTCGAAGAACAGCCATCTCTATGAGAGGGCTCCCACACACACACACACACACACACACGCACACGTGCGGGAGGGAGGGGCTCGCGCGCGCTCGCACACACTTATTCATGCCACGCCAATCACTAAATGTATTTTTGCTGGCATATTTTAATATTAGCTGCAGCCGAAATGACACTGGTGTTTGCAAAGTAAAAGGAGCCTAAATGGCCCATTTGAGCCAGAGTAAACACATTTAGCCATGAGGTCAGAGGCTGCCACACGAGAGGCGGGCGCGCTTGATAATTTTGTCAAAATGTTTAATGTCCCGCTAAACCGTTTGGGAAAAACAAGTGCGGCGCTCGTATTGACTTTGGCAGCCGGCTGTATACTCAGAGCTTTAAACATGTAAATCAAATGCTCCATCTTCGGGGCCGAATGTGAGCGGACGTTTCATGGGCCTGCGGGGTCGCTCCCCCTTCACGCCGTGCGATGGGCAGATAAAGGGGCCCATGGTGTTTGGGTTGTGTGTCCGTGCGCTTCTGACCGATTCCAACACCTAGATTCTTGGTTTTTGTTTTTTGTTGTTTTTTTTTGCTCCGATGTTTCACGGCCGATTGTCATCACCGACGTCACTCGGCCGCCCGCTCAGATGCTGGTCGTTGCCCAGCTGGCCACAGGAACCCGGCCCGGCCCGAAGCTCACGTAAGCGTGAGCGCGTGTAACCGTAACCGTGGCGACGCCACCGCCGTCCGCCCTTTTTCACTTTCCATTGGGCTCCTCGCGCCGCTAATTGTGCGCGCTCAGGCGGCGAGACCGCGAGGTAATTCCAGAGGCTGCCGAGTCCTGGGACGGCACGGCGGCCTCCAGATGCTGGCTGACGTCTCCGTCTGTTTACATCACATCACATCCAGGCAGCCCCCCCCCCCCTTTTCTTTTTCCCTTCGCTGCAACTGCTTGAGCTGGAAGTCTGCTGTTGCTCACGTCCCCAATCAAACCCAATCATGTGTGTTTCCTGGATTATTATTCTCGGTAAACTCCTCTCACACCCGTTCCCACACACAGAGCGCTGATGGGTAGCGTTGAAAAAACGCCGACGTTCAGTCACAGGCCGGCGCTCGTTGGGAAAAAGAAAAAAAAAGTGGATGTATACACAGTGGAGACAGCCAAAAGTGCAGAACCCGGAGTTGCAAAGAATCAGTGTTTACGTAAGAGGATCACCTTCGTTACACGGCGGTTTGCGATGCCCGATCCCTGCCGCTCTTACTCAATGTTATCACACCGTAAAAGGCTGTTTTGCTTTTCTGCCTCCTCGGTTTTTTTTCGGCACATTGTTGCGTACAGTACACACTGTGCCTGCCGAAGACACTCGGCCTCTGCAGCTGCCTCTCGGGGGAAATCACAGGCACTAATAGGAAACATGCTGTGCGCCTCACGTGCTCCAAACACACACACACACACACACACACACACAAAAATGAAGAAGAACACAGGCGCACAAAGAGAGTCGTCAATTTCTGCCTAAGTGTTCTTGAGCAACAGCAGCTCCGGGGTTTCAGACGCGCCGCTGGATTCCCTCGTAGCGTCCAGTGTCAGCGCATCATTAATGTCTTCTCATTACGTCCAATTGATTCCTTCGCAAAATGTGAAACAGCTCCGATCAGAAAGTCATTCCGCCTCGCTGCCAAGGATGTAGCAACACTGACTCGCTGACCCTGAACTGTCTCCAGTTTTTAATGCTTTCTCTTTAAAAGAATCCCCCAGCCGTGCTTATTTTCAGAATTATCTGGCAGATGCATCATCTTCATAAAAAAAAATAGATAAATCGCATCATCTCATGCATCTCGTTGTTGCTCCTACAGCCGCTCAACAAATCAAAAAGTGAACGCTGGCTCGTGCGCTGCGACGTTTCTGCTTCAAAAGGCCGAGTTTTATTTTATTTTTTGTTATGTTAGAACAAAAGAACCATCTTACACCATCAGCTATAAACCCCTGATTCAAAGGTGAATTGTGTCCAACCAAATTATTTGCTCATCGTATGGTCCTCTCAAGGAGAAACGGCGGTGGGTTTAGAGGGGTGGAGCGATGATGCATTTTCTTCCCTGCAAGGGGTCGCACAGTCGACTCGTCTCCAGTGACACAACCCAGCAGGCTGGTCAGCAGCGCTGCGAGGATTAGGCCGGAGCAACGTAAGACGGTTGGATCAGGATGATAAACAGGCTGAGAGGAACTGAGACGCAGCAGGTCAGAGTCAGTGAGAGGGACCCATGACCAGCATCGCTTCCTTCGTTTCATCTTCATCCAGTCTCATTTTTGTTTAAAATGTTGGCTTCCGAACCGCAGCGTCGCAGGTAAAGGGATATTTCACCCTTGCGCTGACAGAGGCTCTGGAGAAACGCTCTAATCCATGTAACAGTTCTGGAGTTTCACAGCGGGAAGGAAAATTGTCCAGTTGTTGCCAGGTGCTTCAACATAATAAAACAACAGACTACCAAAAAAGAAGGGAAAAAAAAAACAGCACAGTACAAATCGTCCTGAGGTGACTTGTGGCGCGTTAAAACATGATCACGCCTTCAGTCCGGGAGGCTACACTGGACATTCTGGCAGCAAAAACACGCGACCTTGACATTGAGAATTTGAGACAAATTGAACCTACATGGCTTCACAGAAGAAGTTGCATTACGTTTCTCTTAGGGGTTATTTTACATGTTGGAGTCCTTGGATGGAATTCTTCTCCACGACACTCTGCTTACATTTTTTTGGTTGGTCCAAATGACAAGTAAAAAAAAAATTGGTCTAATTTTGAGTAAAAATAGCCATAAAGTTGTGGCTGTGACTGCACTTTAGTAGCCAAGCGCAGTCACCCAAACATCCCAATGTGGAGTCTTGCCATGAACCGTCTCCATGTAAACTGGATACAGCCCACCGTTTTTCAGTCTCCGGTCAGCGCGACTCACCCGTCTCGCGAGCCGTCCATGGCGGCCAGTGGGGACAGGTGGTGGGGGCTGCCCAGGTCCCGGTCCAGTCGGTGCTGCCGCGACGTGAGGTCGGCGGCGGAGGCTGCGGCGAGGTTCTGATTGGGCGACAGGAGATCCACCGAGGCGCTGTGATGGTGGCCGCTAGAGCCGGAGTACAGGCCTGACGAAGACACGCACCCGGTTCAGTGCACGGTCCAAACAAAAGCACAAAAATCAGACAAAATGCAGCCACGTTTCTCACAAACAGAAAGTCAGTAGATAGAACTGCATCAACACTAACACGAAGGTGAAGGATTAATAGGATATATAATCTGCTGTGCTACCTCATGAGTCAAAATCTATTATTTCCTCCCTTCTTTACATATAAATAAATTACATTTTTTGAGTCTGGAATGAAAATAAGATTTCAATAAGACTGAATATGATTTTTCACACTCAGTGGTTTGTTGCTGGAATCAGGTGGGGGGGGGATGTAAAAGTGAAGACCGACAGTAATTTCACGTTTCCACTTGTTTATACACAGTTTATGCAGCTTGTGTTTAGAAAAACAGGGGAAGAAGACAATTTGACATCTGCTTGCAAACTAACTGCCTCAAAAATGTTTCTGTTTCCTTTAAACTTGGAAAGAAACAAGGAGCTGGCAAAGTTTTCACCTGCACCTAAATCACCCACAAAGCAGGAAAAACTATTTGGAGAAGACGCACAGAAAGAGATCAGGAGTTTTTTTTTTCTATCCCTTTTCATCCTCTCGACTTCGGGGAAATCATTTTTCAACTTTTGCATTTGCTGCCGTTTGAAATTGCGTAAATCACACCGGAGAAACTGCACTTGAAAATCCCCAGTTCCATGTTAACTTCACACCATGTTGCAAGAGTGAGTGCCAGTGTGATGAGTTTTCCCTGCTCCAACGACGTGCTTGACCATCATTTTTTCCCCTAAAAAAAACGTTCCCACAGGTGCAAAGCTCGAGACTGGAGACAAGTCAGAGTGAAACCTACATGTTTAGGTAGGAAATGGAGACGTCTGGAAAAAGAGACACAACTATGGATTTTCTCGTCTTCTTCTTTGGCCTTTGGCCTTCGCTGTACGGCTAATGGCTAATTTCTATCCCAGCGTGGCCCGGAGCGATCGGCAGTGACAAGGAGCAGACAGGACAGGAGGACGCGGAGAGGAAGCGGGGAAAAGGAATCGGCGCTCCTGGTTTTGCCATTTGCAAAAGCCAGCTGCTCCCCGGTGGAAGCGAGCCAAGGCCTTCACTTGACAGCAGTCTGAAATGGTTACAAGCTTGATTCATTACCCTCAAATCATCAATCACGGCCCTTAAATGTTTTCCCCTTTAGCCCCAACATCTGCTACCAGACCGGCAGAAAAGAGTCGCTGACTTATAATGGCCGTGATTGCCTCAATTTTGCTGATACTTCCTCGCGCGGGGCGACGGAGGGGAGAAGAGGATGGCCGCTCCACCGCCAGGGAGATAATCTCGTGCGGTTGGCGTTCTAAAAAAAGGCTCTTCCTCGAGTCCGCGAGTGGAACATCTGTGCGTAGCGGCGAGGGGAGATAAAGGAGCGTACGGGGCACTCGTAAAAACCTCCGGAACGACGACCGGCTCCTTCCGCTGGTTAATTGAAGAACTTTCAGAAAACAAGAGGAGCTTCGCATGAGTCCATCTGTAGCCATGTTCGAAAAAACAAAACAAAAAATAAGCGGATCCATAACAGGAGGACTGAGTGGAGGTCTGACTAAAAGGCTGGACTCATTTTCTGCTTCGCCAGCGTTAACGATGGGAGTGAAATCTCACGCAAACGGACTTGGTCCCTGCCAACATCTTCAGCTTCGGATAACTCCTGATGTCCCTGCATGCTTTGGCTCTGGAAGGATCCTCCGGGGCTTTAATGCATTACAAAAAAACACTAGGGGGAAGTGAGCAACATCCACTCCGAGGAGCCAAAGACTCAGCGGCCTGCGCCGACGCTCGCCGTCGCCGCGGGCTCGCTGGAGCTCGGGCAACAATAACACGGAGCGGCGGGACGCCTGGATGGCGAAGAAAGGCCAAAAACAAGGACAGATGTGCTCATAAAAGTGTGGGGGGGTTGCTCTTCTAACTTTAAGATTATTATAATTCATCCACCTCCCTCTCGTAAAGCCGTTTGCTGACATTTGGCGGTGCCGGCTCCCCCACCACCACCACCACCACCACAATCATCATTTAGGAGATCCCCAAGTGAAAAGCAGCGTGGGACGAACGTCGTTCGGTGACGCCGTCGTGATACGTTTGCGCGTCCTGCAGCAAAAAATCTTGACGCAATGTGTAGAAGCAATTACATAGTAAATGATGGTCGCGGTCGCTGGTCCTTCATGCCTGGCCAAAAGGCACCGGAGGTATAGTTGTTTAGCGACTGAAAGCCCAAAATTAGCATAATAAATTTACAGAACGTACCACCAAAGAGCTGCTGATTGCTTTAGCAGCTGCTCTCGGAGCTCATGCTGATCCGATCTTCTGTCTTGGATCAAGAGCCCCACAAGTAATATTCTGGGGCGCGGTAGGACTTGATACTGTTAAAGCAGCTGGACCACAGCGCGAGCTACTCACTGTGTCACATGACATTTTGTAAGACAAGAGGTATTGTTATTGTACATGGTTGAAAAAAAAATTGAATTTACTCCATTTTTATGGGGAAAATTCCATCCTGCTCTGCCTCTGGTTGCTCTGCTTTTCAGAGTGTGCAAGCAAAAAGACATACCAGATCTTTGTGAAGTCACAAAGGGCAGTGATACCTCCCTCAGATTAGGGGGAAAAAAACCCTCGGCCAACTGTCTGGTCCAGTCTTCTTGTCTTTCCAAAGATGGGGAAAGTCCAACAATACTTGCTTCTGCAAAAACACTTAACTGGAGATCTAATAGAAGTTTTTTGGGGGATATTAAACATGCTACCCTGGAGTCCAGGTTGTAACCAAACAATCTGAAAATTGATGCAACTGTTTTTAATCAGGAATATAATTAATGGTACTTATAGTCGCTTCTTTAGAAATAATATGTGATAAACAGATTGTGACCTTCTCACATAATTAGCTAGAATGAACTAAGCTTTCAAAACTAAACAAAAAACAAAAAACATTAAAATCATTAAACTGCGAAAGGCCAAAGAAATGTTGAGTTGGCTGTGAACTGATTGGCCGCAGAAAAAAACCAGCCGGTGAGAAAATTTCACTTGTTTATTCTAGTTAAAGAACGTTAACCAGACTCTTTACAGGGAACTTTTCCTGAGAAAAACATCTGATGAAGGAATTTAACAGGATCTGAGTCACATCTACAGTGCAACAGAGCCTGTGACGTAAATCTCTGTTCTTTGGAAAAGACCCATTGTCGTCAGCGGGGGCGGGGCGGTGGATGGTGGGTTCCGAGCTGTGTGTGTGTGTGTGTGTGTGTGTGTGTGTGTGTGCGAGCGCACCTGTGAAGATGTCCTGGCTCAGTCCCGGAGAACGGCCGTCCTTGCCGTTGTAGAGATGCTCGGCGGGGGCGGAGCCCTGCAGGTGCTGCATGGACAGGCAGTCGCTCAGGACGTCCTGCTCCAAGTGGGGACACGGCCGCAGCTGTTTGGACAAGCAAGCAAGCAGAGCAACGTTCACCAGAGGCGACGGTACGGCTCCGTACGGTCGGCACCAGATTGCACAAGCCACGAAAGGAAAAAAAATAAAAAAAAGCAAAAACAAAAGGTCGAGTGTTTTATGTCCTCTATTTTTCTTCCCTCCCCATTTTTTTTTTTGTTGCAATAACGCGATTGTATCGCTAATCCGAAACAGTAACGAAAAAACGGGAATGCGTTCGCTCTCAGTCTGGGGGGAAAAACCAGCGGGAACATCGTAAACTCTGATACCCCAGTAATGTGTTGCCCTTGGACATGGCTGTACCAACTGGGAGCCGGTGCATTGTCGGCTCCGCGGCTCCCTCCGCCAACAGCGTCGGCCACAACTGAAGACACATTTTGGGCTGCCAGCTCCGTCACACGGCACGCTGGGGAGAGGATCTCAGACGGAGGAAGGAGGAAGAACACATCTGCTCGGCCGAGCGCTCAAACAGTCGACCTCGGCTTCGGGAAGACGTCTCCGGAAGCTGCGACGTCGTCCGATACAAAGGAAGAGGTTTGCGAATGTGTGCGCGTGCGTGCGTGTGTGTGTGCGTGACGACGAGGACAATGCCAGGAGCATCTGCTTCAAATCCCCGGAACCCCGTGAAAGACGAGAAAATAACGGCGGAGAGGCGATGAGCCACAACAAATCGAGCGTTCGTCCATCAGAGGCTGATTGTAGTTTATCCTCCGCTGCTACAGACCCTCATTGTTCACCACCAAACCAAACACACAAACACACACATCTGCGCGCCACGATGTTTGACACGTTCCCTCGTTTCCCTAAACATCGTTGGGGTTGCACTGACTTCATTAAAAATGTATTCATTTTTATTTGGTTACAGTTGGCCTGTGGACGAAGACATTGAGCTGTCAGATTGGATTGAATCGCATGGAGCTTTAGCATCTTGGCCGCCAACGCCATAGTGTTTGTGCATAAAACTTGTACAGTGCGAGCCCGGAGGGGCGAGAGAGAGAGAGAGAGAGAGAGAGAGAGAGAGAGAGAGAGAGAGAAAAAAAAGATTCCATCCAAGAATCCAAATCCAAAAAATGGGAAGGTTGATCTAATTTAAACGCAGCTTTTGGTGCACTATGACAAGATTTGCTTTAGCTCCAATCCCATTAGATGCACACACACACACACACACACATTCAGCAGTTGTGCAACCACAGAGGAATATCAACACATGCTCTATAACATATGTGTTTAAACGTTGGGAGAATCTTCCAGTTTGATGGGATCAACTAAACTTGGATGGGAGAGAAGTTTGATCTCGGGACCTCGGTAAAGGTAAAAGGTAAAGCTGATTTATTCTCATTATACATGATGCACGACGAAATTGCAAGATCAGAATTGATGGTTTGTGCCTGACAT
This sequence comes from Thamnaconus septentrionalis, assembly GCA_009823395.1. Classification (NCBI taxonomy): domain Eukaryota; kingdom Metazoa; phylum Chordata; class Actinopteri; order Tetraodontiformes; family Monacanthidae; genus Thamnaconus; species Thamnaconus septentrionalis. The sequence continues at coordinate 8,549,146 of CM020508.1, read as the reverse complement.
TTTTTCCTTGAAGACCTTTAACCTTACGTAGCTGGTCCGAATATGACCAGTCCAATCAGCGTCCTCTGAGGGGAGGGAGGCGGAACCAGTTGTTAATGTCTACAAAGACAAGGTTCTGAAGCCCTGACGAGCGCAGCGCTGGGAAAAGTTTCAACGAGCGGCTCAAAAAGGCTTCATTCTAATTAAAGTTGACGCTGGAGAAGGTTCATCTGAATCTGGCAGTGATTCGTGGCCCATCACGGAGCGGCGACGGCGCAAGTGTCACCGCTTTCAACAGCGGGAAGCTCAGTGCTGTTGCCAACTGGCTTTTATTAAAAAGATTAAAAAATGTAATTGGCCCCCGCCGACTGGGACAGACGACCTGTCCAATTAGTTTCGCACCCTTCCATCACCTTTCCCAGACGTTTTTAGGAGCTCTTCCCCAGAATTCACATGTGAACTGAATCTGGATTGGTGAAAGATTCCATCTGGCGTGTCAGGCTCAGTCTGTCAGGCCTGGAGCGTCACAGACACAAAGGGGGGAAAATGTGAGACGCTAACAGAAAAATGTTGGAAATAAAAGGCTCTTAATTCTTCATTTGCGGTCAGAAAAGGTGTAGCGGCTCCTCTGGTTGCACTGGTGCGCTAAAGGACATCCAGCTGGTAGACTGGACCCTCGCACTCAACATCTATATAGCATCTAAGCTAGCTCAGCACAGACTTCCCTCTTTCCCTCGATGACGTAGCTGAATTTTGCACGTCACTATAACTCAAATGACTGCAAATAAACCCTTGCTGGTGGCTTTCACTCATTTAAAATGCAATAAAATCACGCTTATCCAACGATCGACGTGCAAATCAAATTTGCGTCTCAAGACATCCTGTTTCAATTTTTTCCTCCCCGCTTTTTCGAGTGATGCATATTTCTGAATCGGGGCGTGTAATGAGACGAGTAGAAGCTCCTACGACGCCAAGAGGAGTAGAAAGAGAGAGAAAAAAAAAAACTGGCAGCGGCGTTGTGAGTCACTGCTAGTGAAGTACATCGATAAAGGAATGATGACAAGGCTTTACTTTTTCTCCTCCATCATCCTTCAAACCTAATGAATCTGCTCATCTCTCTCCCCGTCACTCCTTCCAGCTACACATCCATCTTTAGTTATTCCGTGAAAATCTGTTCCACATTTTGATTTCTTCTTCTTCTTTTTTTTTTTTGTCGGTGTGCGGTTGGACGGTCAGTGGAAAGCGTTCCTCCGCATTACCGCAGCGACTAATCCGCGCCGCGGCCGGCCAAACGCAGAGACGGCGGCTCTAATAGCGGACGGTGGTGCATCTTGTCGGTGTCGTCGGGGCGCCGTCCTCGCGGAGATTTCACACTCACGTGCCGGTAAATGCGTGCGTGCTCCCGGGCAGTCTTACGAGGAGCCCTGCAAGGCATTTATCACATGTAATTGAGGCTTTGTTTTCCTCACAGCGACACTCCGAACGGCTTTTTTTCCTTTCTCTCTCGTCGCCCCCCACCCCACCCCCCCTCCTCTCTGCACCGCTCCAAGAGTGGAGTAAGAGCATTTGTTTGACATTTGTCCATAACATCTGGCCACTGGGGTATTCCGCAGTTCAGCTTATTAACAACGCTACGAGCGCACATGTGTTTCCCCTTTACGACACCGAGCAAAAAGGAACACATCATCCTGCCTGTTACTATCCAGCCCCTTCCACAACAATGAGTCCTTTTTTCTGATCCAGTCGGGGAGAGAGCGGGCTCTTTTGGAGCATGGACACGGTGAAATGCAATAAAAACAAAAACAAACAAAAAAAAACAACAACAAAAAGAAAAGACCTGATCTATTGCACGGAAAACTGGTAAACCCACCACTGGGATGTGTGGATAATAGGAGCCGGAGGAGTTGGGCAAAGTGATCCGTTTGAAGACGAGAGCCGCTCCAGCCTGTTGACTCGAATGGCGGCGAAGTGAATCAGATCCGCAGGAGCCCCGGAGGAGGCCGTTGCCGTGGTTTGTACTTTTGTGAGGCACAACACAGCCATGTGGACGTAGAGTGTAATGTGGGTGAAATAGTGTTTTGACCTGCGTTTAATTAATTCTGGGACCCCATGAAGTAACAAACAGAAAATAATTCAGAATAAACAATGTTTTAAACATTTCATTTATCAGAGTCTGATGCTGAAGTCCGCCTGAAGTAGACACTGGGAGGCCTTTGAACTGCTGTGGCCCATGTGGTGCGTTTAATACTAAAATGTGAAAGAACCAAGCAGATAACTAATATTCCCGGCAGTTAGCTATGTAGCTAGTTAGCTTGTTAGTACTGCTGAACTCTGAACAAACAGATGGATGCCAGAACGCTATATTAACTGAAATTTGCTTGTATATAATGATGTACTTTGAAGTGACCTGTCGTTTAACCCAAAGAAAACTATACTGGATTTTTGATTTAAAATGAAAGGAAGCAGAAAAGAAGGCAGTTTTGTCAGTAGCTGACAGCGTTAGCGAGGGTCAAAATGGTTAATAAGAATATAAAATGGCAAACTGATATCAAACTCTGAGAGGAAATGATGAAGACAGCGCCAATGTAAATATTCCTAATGTATCATAGTCTCCGATATTCACCCAGGAGCAAGTCAAAACCACGTAGAAATAAACAACACAGAGAACAACACGTCTATGTTAAAAACGTTCTGGCTGTTCATTTTGGTCTATCATTAACTTATAGTTAGCACCTATTTGACGCTCCTGCTGAAATCAAGACATTTTCAAATTCACTTTATCACAACCACTTTAACCCCGTCCACCTCTCCCACCACCCCCACCACCCCCACGTCTGTTTACCTTTCTGCGCACCTGTTGCTCTTTAGCCGAGTGGATCTTGACATGTTTGCGGAGGGAGCTGGGATCTGTGTAGCGCTTGGTGCAGCCGGGGATCTGACAGGCGTACGGCTTCTGAGGGGGGGGGAGAGGATAAAAATACACACCGCTGGCTTCAGAGCGTGAAACACACGGGACATCGCCTCGCTATCAGGAAGCACGGTGCATTTGAAAGGTGAAGGGTAGAAGGAAAAGTAAAGGTCCTACCTTTGGGGCTGAGAAGAACAGAATTGAAGGAAGAAGAAGAAGAAGAAGCAAGAAAACAGAAAAAAAGAGAAAAGACATATTATGAAATGCTTCACTATTTAATTATATTCCTGCAGAGCATATTAAGGTTTTCAAAACCGGCGTCCTGTATCACTTTTCCGCGTATTAAAAAAATATAAATCCAGGTTATTATTGTAAGGAGGTGACAGCTCTGGTCAGAAAATTACATGTGGGTAGAATAAAACTTTTTTGACAGATTGAAAAAAAAAAAAACAACCTCTCTCTCTCACACACACACACACACACACACACACACAAATATGCCAAAAAAAAAAAGAAGCCACATGTAGCGACGCCCTTCACATTACATTACAACAACAATTTATGTTTGCACCAAGCGAACGCAGCATTTAGGCCGATGAGGCCGAGGGATCTTTTCCCCTCCCGCTGTAAATCAGCCTTTCATCCCCAGAAATACACGTCGGCCGTTAAAGTGTAAGGCGATACGGGCCTTTATTAGCCGCGGCCCTGCACCTCGAGGCTCTCTGTAAACAAGCCATTGTTATTGCAGAGCGCCGGCGGTGCCACTCATCTCCCACGTGTTTGTTTTGCCAAGCGACGCGGCCGCGCCGGCGCGGGAGTCTGAGTTTTAAAGCGCAACTTCTGTGCAGAATAAATATCATTAAAGTTTTGTTTTTTTGCAAAAAAAAAAAAAAAAAAAAATCGACAATTTTTTTCCCCCCAAAGTGTTTTTGGCAGGGTGGGCGGCCAGGCAGGCGCGCTGAGCTCTTTAGCGGTGGTGTTAACGTGCAGCCCATAAGCATCGAGGTCCCAGATTAGCTGTTTCCTTTTGTCCCAGCGTGGAAAAGTGCGGCTGGTGGAAGAAGAGCGGCAAGCGGCAGAATAACACAAGTCCGCATTCAGAAGCCGGCGCTCGTGAGTGATTTACGAGGACGCGCGGCGAGAGCCCCAGTGGCACGGATGGCGTGGAGGGGAGAGATGTTACGGAAATGTGAACAGACTTCACTCAGAATTTTTCTTTCCATTTGTATTTTGCAGAAAGTGGAGAATCTGAGAAAAAACTTTACAATTTCTAAATAAATATTTTCTGTGTTCACTATTAGTAGCTGACTCAGGGGAGGCAATAATCAGCTGAGTGCTTCGGGATGCGGTTCAGCAGCTTAATGGGACCTAATAAAGTGGGGAACGCGAGGAGATGATGCATCTTGCAGAAGTAAAGGACCAGGTTGTGATTTTAGGTGAACTGTGAGCACACACAAAAAAAAACTTTATTAATTTTTTTATTTATTGATAATAAAAATCGTTTTCATTTTCGGGAGACCTTGTTTACTCTCTGCGCGGACGGTGATAAAGTGAAGCAGCCACGCTGGGACGTGAGCGGCCCGGCTGACTCAACCTTTCTTTTTCCGACCCGACGGCCAGACAGACAAACAGGCCGAGCTCTGTCTCCGTCGCCAAGGCTGTCGTGGGCGCCGGGCTGCCACTCCTGCCTAATGAAACTGATCATTTAATAATCTGCCAGGCCGGGCCGGGCCGGGCCGGGTCGGACCGGGCCGCGGTGGAGGAGTGGAAATGAGCAGCGATGGGCCAGGCGGCGGCGTTTTAATGGGGCCGTAAAAGTGACGGAGGAGCGGACGGACGGACGGACGGACGCCCACCCGCACGCACCACGTCTCGCCCCTCACTCCTCCACCAATATTTGGATTTCTGCACTCAATCCCGGCTCGCGGCAGACGTAATTCCACGCGGCTGCTCAGCCAGCGCGCTGACTCAGAGTGGCACTCAGACAGGTGAAACATTCATTCAGCCATTCAGCCGGAGACGGACGGTTGCTTGGCCGCTTGGTTTTTCCTGACCGTGTCCAGGTGGGTGCGCTGGTGCTTGGCGCGGTCGCTGGAGTTGCTGAAAGCCTTCTGGCAGCCGGGGTGCTGGCACAGGTAGGGCTTCTCCCCCGTGTGGCTCCGCAGGTGGATCTTCAGGTTCTCCAGGCGGGAGAAGGCCTTGTTGCAGCCCTCAAACTGTGGAAGCAGGAAGAGCGAGGAAGAGGAGGACATGAGACGCTGTGTGTGCAGCACTAAAAAAATAAAAAAAAAAATCCATAAAATAAACTATACATTCATTTCAGAATTATAGGAAATTACAAGAAACATTCATGTTCGAGTGAAGCTGTCCCATGGTCCTCCCTGACAAGACCACTCTTTACAGAGACACTTCGCCCGTTTGCTTCTCACCACTTTGCGGTTGTTGGACGCCGTCTAATCCGCGGAGCCCGTCTGGAGTTTCACGGGACGGAAAGAAAGAATAACTCCTGACCGAGCGGACGACGACTGTGGCGGCCGCAGACTCCAACAACAGACGGCAGGAAAAAACACAAACGTGTCTCCATGCAGCCTGCGCGCTTGTCACAATTTGGCTGGAAACAGCCACTCTGACATCTTATATATTTATTTATTTATAGCCAAAAGTATCCATTGGAGCCTCGCTAGCTGTGCACACAAGATCAGCACAAACGCGAGGCAGCTAGCACCACCTCCTGGAAGCCTCCAACATTTTCTTTTTTTTTTTTTTTTTTACTTCTTCCTGTGCTTTTGTGTTTGAAAGTGCTTCTGAAGCCGCCTCTCGCTGAAGTAGACACAGGCACACAGAAAGTTCCAGAAGCTAGCATAGTGAGAGCCTGGCTAGCAGTTGTTGCTAAAAGCCTGAAATTGTTATCTTTTTTAGAGCTTTTTTCCATCCAACGAAACTCCAGCAACATTTGAGAAAATAATACAGAATGCCACCAAAGCCTACGAGCCACATGGTGTTCAGGAGTGACTGGGTGACATGTCAGTTCTGAGTGAACTGGTCCTTTAACCGTACATTCACAAGCTGAAGACGACACTCAGGACCTCAGGTTACACGATCAGAAGTGTTCTTTTGTCCGCGGCTCTTGGATTACGCGGCCAATCTGAGGGCTGCCGCTGAAACCCACTCGTGCACTTGAAAGACAGAAGTGCGTGTACGCGGGGTGCGTGAGCGTGCGTGTGCGTGTGTGTGTGTGTGTGTGCACTAAGCTGAGCTGCAGGGGGAAACTGGAGTGTGCTGTACAGTAAGCGCTAATGGGCTGTAATGCATAGCCGCAGCTAAAGTGTTGTGTGTATAGCGCGGCGGACTGACAGGTGACAGCGGCCGTAAACAAACTGGTGTCGGCCTCACTCGATCCCCGCCACTCAGCCGACAGGCGCCACAGATTTGTTATCACGTGAATGATTCATGCGGCGTCTCGCGTGTCGGCAAAATGATGAGACCACTTGCTGACGAAATGCGGGGATAAAAGGACGGCGGACGCGGCTCAGTGCGGCTTCCAACAACCTTCATACCAGGGAACAACCGAGAACAAAAAAAATTCTTCTCCTCATAAGTTTAGACAAGCAAATGCAAAAAAGCTTGGAACCAATGTGCGCAAATATTTGCAGCTGACCAAAATTGTGCAAATTCCAAAATAAAAGGCCCAATTTATTATCGTTCTTGGTTATATCAAATGTAATTTTAAAGGAAAACAGCTGGAACTACCGGATCCAGTTACAGGAAAGAGTCTATTTACATTTACATTATTAGCTCAAGTTGTAAATATACGCGTTTGGCCCCCGAGGTGCTTTCGGTGCTGGTACCGTCAGGAGAAAACACAGATCTTTGGAATTTAAGGCTCACAACTATGTTTATTTTTAAACGCGTCTCGTCTTTGTACGGAAAGAAAAACACAAAGGGTTGCTTTTAAATATAACAAAAAAAGTTCCAGTGAATTAAAATTTTGGAGAAATTGCCACAGTGTAGAATCTAAATTTTTTTCTCTCGTGCAGGCCCTGTAAATCTAAATGGATGCTCAACTCTACTCGGCGCCCCCGCCGTGCTCTGATCTTTAGTGAAGGCCGCTGCTGACGGCAGGTCGGGTTACGGCGAAGGAGCGCGTCACACCATTCCTCTAATGGGCCTTCAGCTTCATCTGGGCTCAATAGTCGTCGCTGGTCTCCTTCATTCACTCAGCCAGCCTACCCGGCCTGGCCCTCCTATTCAACCGAGGCTCCATTTAATACGGGCGAAACCTAAGCCAGTCCCCAGTGAGCCGTGTTGGGTGACCGGCTTGGTCTCCGCGCCGTGCCCATCCATCGAGGCTTCGTCTGGCCAATTACGGCTCCACAATGGAGAATTCACAACAGAGCTGGAGGAAACCACAGGTCATCTACCTACTTCTGCCCAATAAATCTGTAGTTATGTAGTTGCGAGGATGATGAGAATCATTGTATGTGGCAAAATAAGGCGACAGTGGGCTGCCTGGTTGTGACATACGCTCACCGGCCACTTTATTAGGTACACCTTGTCAGCAATGGCTTACTGTTGCCTTTCTGCGGCCTCCAGCCAGTCTGTCCAATCTGACCTCTGACCCCTGACATCAACAAAATATTTTCCTCCACATAGCTGCTGCATTTTTTTTCCTCTTTTTAGCACCGTCCTCTGTAAACCCTGCAGATGGTTGCGATGTGGTGAGCAGCAGTGTTTGTACAAACACTCAGACTCAGACAAACCAGCAGCTCGACTGCCATCAACAACCATGTTCACCACTTTCAGTGTCATTTCAATTCCCTGTATTCTCCATTCTGACGCTGGCTTTGGACTTCAGTGAGTCGTCTTCACCACGTCTGTGTCTAAATGCAACGAGGTGCCGAGTGGCTGATTAGCTACTAGCGTAAATGAGCAGTCAAGTATTGTACCTAATAAAGTGGCCGGTCAGCTCATATACATACTGTAGCAGCATGACTGACACTGAGGCAGGCTGAGGCTGCAGCGCGAGCGCCGGGTTAAACCCCCCCGACCTTATCAACACACACACACACACACACACACACACGCACACGCACACACACCGTCGGGCCGTGCAAAGCGTGGAAAAATGTCTTCTGACCTCACGCTGGAAACACATTATTCTAAACTCTTGCCAATCAAACGGCCGGGATGGAAACGGGAGACACGGCGAGGGTGGGAAAGTTTAATAAAAGCCGTGGACGCTCCTCGGCGGCGGTCACGGCCAGACGCGGACCACGGCGGCTGTCGAAACATGGCGCCCTGGACTCGAGTGCGGAAAACAAACACTGCTATTATTGACGTGCCGAATGTGTGTATTTATGTAAAAGGGAATAATCACTCCGCCGCTGCTTTCTTTTCTGCAATACAAATTTGGGTCTGAATTAGAGCTCCGGGTTCGGCGAGGGGGAGCCGTGTTGATCATGTGGAGCGTGTTTTCACTCAAGGAGGTGGAGCAACAGTCGGAACGGCTGAGTGCGAGGTAGGTACTGCGGCCTTCCGGGTCGGGAAAGTGTCGCTGCACTCCTAGGTTTCACTACAGCTGGCTACTTGCCTTAATCGCCCTAACTTTGGTGTGCTTTACGACTGCTAAGACCAAACAAAAACAAGGTTTTCTTGCATCGAGCTTCTGTATTATGTAAAAAAAACTGGCTTGCGATAGATAGATAGATAGATAGATAGATAGATAGATAGATAGATAGATAGATAGATAGATAGATAGATAGAAATTTTAGACATCCAGTAGCTTACATACACAGGTAGGGTAAGGAGGAATAGAGATCATGTGGATGTTTTGGCCTGAATCTTTGATACATTGGCCATGGTGGAGGAGTGTGTACAGGATTTTGCTGGTAGTGCAAGTAATTAGTAGACAGAGCAATGCATAACGATGTAAAATAATGCCTGTTAAAAATAAAAGGAATATTTAAAACTTTGGATAGTCAATCACGCCTTGCTGAATGAAGTGGAAGTCCAGGGAGGAAAGTTAAGCTCTCAAATCCAGGGCCTTCAAACACTGGCAGACAGACTCGTTTCCTGCTAGAATGACCTCATCTCAACATGTAACGATGCACTTGGCACACTTAATGACGCAAACATTGAAAACATGAGCGAGGCGACGGTGAGGTGAGCGACACGTCGGGGCGAAGTCCAAACGTTTTGCACCAGACTGATTCCTGCCTTTGATATTCTGCGTAAAACAACTTAGGCGACGCTAATCACATTAATTGCTTTAAGCATGTTTTACTTTGCTCCGAGCGGTGGCAAGCGGCCGCCTCGCCGCGACCGTCGGCGCCTCACTCCGGCCGAGCCGCTCGGTAAACACGCAACACGCAGATGATGGAGGCGGAGCGGCGGAAGGTGCAGCCGGCCTGAGGGCTTCATGGGAAATGACTGCTGACTGGCAGGGGGAGGCGGGGGGCACAGCGTCGGGGGCTAAAAGGCGGCAGTGTGCGGCGGCGCTTCCTCATTAGCGGGCAGCGGGAGCCGCGGGAGATGGAAACAAGCCGGCTGTTATGGGCCGAGCGCGGCTGCTGACGTGCGGGACGGCAATCAGATTAGGAGGCCAAATCAACGGTGAAGGAATTGAAAAGGCTTGAGAGGGCTCCTCTCTGGGAAAAAAGTGCTCTCTCGACGCTGCAGAAGTCACTCTCTGGAATTTCTGACGGCTCTCGCTGCAGGTTGCCAGACGCTCGCCGTTGCGTCGTCACTGGATAAATCTCACCGGACCCGGTCAGCGATCGTCAGTCGGGCCTCTGATTAATGACGGCGAGATTGGATTCGGTCATTTGGCTGCTTAGCAGCGTGACATTCAACATTGCTGGTGATCGCACGCAGGGCGCTTTGTTGAGAATATAAGAAGCTCCAACGAGTCCAACGAGCTGTGATTAGCTTAATGGAGCCAGACGACTTAACAGGCACAATCAAGGGCGTGATTTATATATATATTTATTAATTTGGTGGGCAAAAGGAAAACTGTGTGATACTGTGAACTGTGTGTGTGCTTGTGTGATATGGACTCAGGCTACAGTCGTACAGCAGCTTAATAAACCCTTTTTAGGCCTAAAAGGGGAACGATTTTCCAGTTGATCATTTTTTTGCGTTGGCTAACAGGAAAAACAATTCAATCAGCTGTCTAATTAATTGGAAAACTGACTGTTGAATCGGGTGCAACAAATTTTTTTTGCTATTTTTTGTTCATTGTGAAGATTTTACGCTTCCTTATATTGTTTTCTCTCCAAACTCGGCCGCAATCGGCTCCTAACTACAGCAGCCAATCACGCCTCGGACACCAGCTTCCTGTCCCAGAACAGGTCACGTTAATTATGTTAAAATATCAGGTTTTGAAGCAGCACCTGTGGGACGTGACGCGAGTGACCGATCAGAGCAGCTGTCTGTTTCTGCGCTCTGTCGGAACAGAGACGTTTGACGGGAGCCTCTCTGGGCCCGGGTTGGGTTCTGCCAGCGCATCGCACAGGTCGGCCCCGCCGCGCTCCCAGCCGCCAGGAGGGCCATCAACACTTCAGGACGTGTTTCTGCGGGGCCGAGCGGCGGAGCGCTGGAGCTGCGGATGAGAGCAACATGTGCGTTTAATCTGGCCGCCTTTGCAAAATGCCCCGTGGCAACCGCAGCAAAGAGCCGAGCGACGTAAATGGATGAAATTATATCCATATGATTCGATGAGACGGCTAAAAGGGGAAAGCGCAGCTTTTCTCATGCGCTCCGTCGGGATGCGAAATTAAACGCAGCTTTTTTTCCTGCAGCACTGGAGTTACATAGTTTACATATATCATTTCCACCGGCGCAGCAGCAGCAGCAGCAGCAGACGAGGCCGGACTGCTGCTGCTGCTGCTGCTGCTGCTGCTGCTGCTGCAGCAGCGGGAACCTAAATTGAATCCAAGTTGGGGTTTTTCACCCCTTCCCCCCTCTCCCACCGTCTTGCAAATGAATTCACACATGCTCGCTTTGTTTTCCTCTTTTCCCACTCGGTTCCTCCCGCACTTTGTCTAATTTATGGATGGAAAAGATCGGCGTGCGCGCAGCAGATGACTGCGAGCGGCGAGGAGTGCTGTCCAGATGCAGCAGCGAGAGAGCGAGCGGGCGAGCGAGAGCTCAGCCGAGAAATTGGTGGGAGGAAGTAGTCGTGTAAATGACCGGAGAAATTGTCCTCAACAGCCATTTTGCAGACGTGGCCCCGGATAGTTTGAGGGGCCGGATTAAAAAAAAAAAAAAAAAAAACCTACAACAGTGATGGCACAACAGGAAGCGTTCCTATGATGACTTAACGAGGCTACTTGCGTAATAAGTCGGCCCAGCTGGGGTCCCCACAGCCCTCCACCGCCCCACCCCCACCCTCAGCTCGCTGGCCGTTTGCATGAGATTGAGCAGGAAGTGATGCATCTGTGGGTGCACGGCGGCGGCGGCCGGCGAGGCATCATGGAAGCACTTAACCTGCCGTGTTTCTGAGGACCGACCCGGCGTTCAAATGTCTACCAGCTTTGCGGCCCTGAATCAGATTAAAGGGCTAAGATGTGATTTCCTCATTCAGCGGGGCAGCCTGGGGTTCACTGGTTCACCAGGGCTGCGCAGGAGGAAAGGGGGAAAAAAACAAAAACAGGGTCAAGTTCCTCAAGAGAGGAGCGACTGTCAGCAAAGGGGAGGACAGCCTCATCTCCCTCTCCCTCATCTCCCTCTCCCTCATCTCCCTCTCTCTCTCCCTCTCTCCCTCTCTCCCTCTCTCTCTATTTCCTCTCTTCCAACAGAATATTACATTTTCCTTCTGGGCAACAGCTTAAGGTGTAAAGAATGCTTTTCTCTCAAGGACATAATTCACGATTGACTGTCCGAACGCGGCTCAGCTGCACTGCTTATTTTGTATTAAAAAAAAAAATATATATATATAATAATATAAAAAAAATAATAATCTAATAATAGATCATATTTCTGCTCGTCCCTAAATCAATATGTGAAGGGAAAAGCGATTACAATTTTTTAAACGTGTCACATTGTTGGCTTGGTTCCGCAGCCCTAACAGAATTATTGTTCTCTTTGGCACTTGAAGGCTTAAAGACATTTTCTTCTAAGTGTTCCATGATGGCTGTATTCGAGCAGGCTGGAGTGTCTGCCGAGGATTTGGCTCCCAGTCGGTGACAGGAATGTTTCCTTTTTGATTTTTTTTTAAGTCCTCTTATTGCCGGATGGCAATGAAAGAAAAGGGGATTATGATCAAATGAATAATTTCCTGGGGTTAATTACGTGCATATTTTTTGAAGACTTTTTTTTTTCATTCGGACTGGAAGCATTTTCTGACAATGTACGGCTGGTGTTCATAAAATAAGAAAAAAAAAGGCCAAAGCATTGATCAAAAAGAAAAGAAAGAAACAAAGAAAGTAACATGTTGATTTACTAGAAGCAGAAGAGCGAGAACCGCTCCCAGATCATCGCCATCCTGCAGACAACGTCAGGTGACCGAAAAGCAGATGTTCCTCTTGATAATTCAGCAAAAGATATTTTCACTTCATTTAATCCGGCTAAAATTTTGCAGGCTGTGCTATCATTAGCATCATCCGGTGTCTTGCTAGTGGTGAAACCAGGAGTGGGATGGAGCTTTGAAGGAAGCTGAAAACATATTTGCACAAGTTGTGCAAATATGAGCTAAATGGAATTTGGAGTATTAAGCGAATCCTGCAGTGACGGCTTGCTAAAAGAGAACCGAACGCTCACATCGCTTGTCAATAGTGACCATTTATATTAGAGCAGCGTACAAAGCCTGTATTGGCATTGGCACCAGAAATCTGAGTCATCGCTGCGAGAAAAAAAAAAAAAAGAAAAACAGAAAAAGAAAGCCGGACCGTGGGCCTGGAGCAACGAAAATCCTAAACATGATCCGTGTTCTGATCCGGCGCCTGCACTGATGTTACTGGCAGGCGGCGCGGGGTCCCGTCTGAGGGCGTCCTCTGACAGCGAGGCTTCAATCTGTCCGCCGTCGTTCACTCTCACCTGCCTCGTCTCTCACTCTCGCTTTCCGCCTCTCTGTTACCCCTGGGCTGCCAGCGAGCCGCAGCCTCCAGCCGGCTGAAGAGCGCAGCGTCGCCCCAGACTGCAATTTTTTTTTACGGCTTCATTTTCGCACATCGATTTATGTTTGCGAGTTAGGGGTCCTTCTCCTTTTCGCCCCCATGGCGATTCTCTCCGCTCACTCTAGATGGAAAAGGCTCTAAATCTGCAATAAGGTTAATACCTCCTTTCACTTTTGAAAAGTGGCTGCTGTAATTTTCCCTCATATCCCAGGGTAAAAATGAACCAGACCATGAGGGGGAAAAAAACAGAAAAGAAAAACCCAAATATGTCACATTACTCATTCAAACTGCAACACGTCTCATGATTGCTGTTGGGTTTTTTTTTGTTTTTTTTTAATTTTTTTTTTTCCATCTATCGCAGCTTCCTGAAATGGAGAAATTGGCATCTTGTGAGTTTGGACAGTGCCACACGCCTGGAAAGACGCCGCAGCTCCTGAAATTATCCGTCCAAGGCTTCAGAAACAACAAATCCACCGCTTAACCGCAGCATCAATCCAGGAGAGGAGGCACTAATGGCGAGGTGGCAGCATTTAGCCGTGTCTGCAAAGCGCATAAAGTTACGAGTTTGCTTTCAGATGGGCACGCACGGGTTTGCTCCTCTTTGTGGCCGTCCAGTCACATTGCGCCGGATAATAGGGCGGCTTTTGTTTCTATTTTGCGTGACATAACGAGAGCGAAGCCGCAAAAAAAAAAAGGGGGGAAGAAAAAAAAAAAAAGCCTTTCACCCATATGGAAAAGTGCAGTTGAGTTGACGCAGCTGTTTAAAGGCTCGCGCCCGCTGTGGCATACGAGTGGGCACTGAACTCCTTCACTGGGAGCTGACAACAAATAAACAGTGCGCAAGTCGGCCGGAGCTGCCAAGTCAAACGCCAGCGCCGATGCAGCGTTCAGACAGAAAACATGCCAGCAAAACTAAACAATGGGTCACACCATGGCATCGCCGTCAGCAGCAGCAGCAGCAGCAGCAGCAGCAGCAGCAGCAGCAGCCCAAGGACGAGGCAGCAGGCGGCAGGCAGGGCAGCGGTGCTAAAAGAATGTGTTTATGCTACCCCTTGTCGAGGAGGGGGAGAAGGACCAAGAAGCATTCTGGGTAAAAAGAAAAAAAAAAAAGGAAGCAAAAAGCAGCTGCCTCAAGAAATGTGTTGCAACCGAGATGCGCAGACGTTCGTTAGCTGCTGAGCTCGGCCTCGTTTCTTCTCTCCGCAGGGCTCCAGAGAAACGGTCGACTGTGCAAAAAAAACATAAAGTTCTCTTTTGCTTTTCTCAAGTTTCTGGACGCGGGTCCATTGTGATGTCACAAAGGGAACTCCCGCTGATCCCCACCACCCTCCAAAGCGCAGTGACAGCAGCACCCCACCTCAACTCAGAATGCCACCTCGACTTTGCCCTTTTTTCCAAACAGAGGGCTGCAAACAGAGGGCTAAACATGCAGCTCGGGACAGCTTCAGTACTGTTTTTTTTTTTTTGTAGATCGTAAACTTGCGCAAACGCTGCTCCGCTGGAGTCCAGGGATGAAAAATAAAGATCAGAAAATGGGACAAATCTGGAAGCTGTAAGGCTCGAACGCTCGCTGGCCTGCAGAAGAAAACATATCGACTTGACGAAGCGCACACCTTGATTCCTGCATAATTACAGCGGGGCCGACAACCTGGCACGGATCCCGCTGTCTCCCGCTCCTCGCTGATGTTCTGCAGCGAATGTTTTCACGTCTCCTTCGCAATTTTTTTTTTTCCCCGTGTGTTTTTGCGTTTGGTCCGCGGAGCCCCGGCTGCAGTTTACCCGTCCGTCCGTTTCAAGCTATAACGCGAAACACTGTCTGCATCCCAGCACACAGAACGCACAGATCACAGCATCTCCTCTAAATCATGTATGACTCGCCGGGCCTTCCATAATGCGTTCCAGCACACCACTGACACTGGATGCTCCTGGATGCGGAGGGAAATGACAGCTGCTGCTCGCCGCCGCCGCCGCCGCCGCGCGATGCCAGGCTGTTATGGGAAGCTGGAGGAACGGGACGGGAGATGAGAGAAGGCGCACCGACTTGAAAGGGCCCGACTTCCACTGCAATCCTGGCCCCGAATAACCGAACCAATCTGCTTCTAAAGCCCTGCATAATCCTTTTTACATCAATGTTAAACTAATTCCAAATTCCGAACAGAGCGAATGTGAAACAGATGTTGCGCGGCGAGTGGGAGACTTCTTCTCCTTCTTCTTCTTCTTCCTGGAGATCTCCGGGGTGTAAAACTCTCACGTGGGGGATTTTTTTTTTTTTTTTTTTGGGGTGTAACTGACTCTGAGCTTCACTGTTCCAACCTCCTCACTGCCCAACTCCACTCGGTCGCACAACCTGTGAAAGGAAACGGAGAAACAAACAAACAAAAAAAACCTACATCGCCTCCGTTCGTCCTCACGTGTCCCAGAGGAAGTGAAGAACTGATTGTTTCGGGGCGGCGGCTCCGACTCACCGACTTATTATCAATCATTACAGTGGATGCGGTTTCGCTGGAGGCTTCGCCGGGTTTCATGCGTGTGACACTCAATGCCACAATTTACGCCTCACTCGGCGCCTCGCCTCTTCCATCTGGATCTCTCCCTGACAGGCGGCGCGGGTTCGGATCCACAGCGTTCACACACACACACACACACACACAACTGCGCTTGTGTGTGCGCTAAGCTAAGCTAACGCTTGAAGAATGCGATCGCGGCATACCAAGTCTCTCGTCATGCGTGGCGCCTTGTCGTAGGCGTCCTTGGCCCAAACTTTTCACTCTCTGACGCCTGATCGCTGAAGACAAACTGGCCGCCCGCCTCGTTTTCCTCGGAGGTTTTTCAAAAACAAAAGCCTGTCGCGCTGGCGGGCGGAACAGTGCGGCAGCGAACTCGACACCCTCAATGTAAACACGTCTTTCGCTGCATAATTTATCTATATTTCTCCGTGTTTATTTTGCACAGTAGCAACCATCGGCCGCACATGTACAGTGCATTAGCGGGCCGGCCTGCTGCTTGTGGTTTGGGTCTGGCTGGCTGATTGGCTGGCTGGCCGGCCGGCTGATTGGCTGGCTGGGTGGAGGGATACTGCGGCGCTGGCTTTGTGGCGTGGCCCTGAGACAGAAGCCGTTCCTAAAAAAAAGTGTCTGAAAGTCCTGCTTGTTTGCACACAAAATGCACAGGCACACAGTGTTAGCTGCATTAGCATCTGATCATTTGGTAAATAGACACACGGACGCTCGAGAAAATGAACACACGCTAGGCGAACACCGGCGGGCGAGTGCAGCTGCAGAGGAGAGGAGGATTCGTCCTAATAAAAAAAACTTAAAGGATGTGCGAGGAAGATTTAGGGGCATCTAGTGGCTGGAAATAATATTGCAAACAGTGCTAATGGCAGTCTCTATTTCTGATATTGTACCAGCTGCGATTCCAGGATCAAATCATGAAACAGCAGAGCAGTTTCCTGCATTTTGCAAATTAAGACACACAATCTTCTTCATATGAGTGACTTTTATAACTTGCAACCAACATTTTATGAACTAGGCCTTTAAACTCCAAGGTTAAGTGTCACTGTTTTTAAAAAAAAACAAACACCTAAGGGGTTTTGATCTTTGCGTCTCCGTGGGTGAAAACACGCTCCAGTCTCGTTTATTCGATGTATCGGTAAACCGATCCGGCTCAGCAGAGAGGTTAAACTGATTAGGAACACAATCATGACATAATCTCTGCGCAATGTGTAAGCATCCCTGGGTCTTCAGGTTTCCCCGTATCAACCAGCGTGATAAAAAGTGGGAGGAAATGAGGGAAACTCAAAATAGGGCATTCCAGACAAATGCGATTAAAGAGGTGGATCGTGTGTAGCCGTTAGCCGATAGCGGCTGAGAGGAGTAGCCGTGCCCGCTCGAACTGCTGTCCCTCGAATTGAGGAGCGTTGTTCCTCAATATTTTGAAGAACAACGTTAATGCTTATACCGTGTTACACTAATATTGAGTGTTTTTCAAGACCACAGATTAGAATGCCAATGATAACTGTGCTGTTGTTTGCCGACGATGAGCTGCTATCCCAAAGAGGTTTTCCCTGGAGGATTTTTTTTTGGCTCCTGGAGATTTTGTTGCCTCATAAATGCCACATTTGCAATGCAAAAATGTTTGCGTCTCCTTGTTGCCTATAATTATAGTGCATCTTTTCAATAGGATAATCACAATCAAAATGCCATATTCAACCCCAAGGGGAAATTACTTTTCGTTGCAACTCCTACTCTACAAACTCAACGATGAAAGTCTTTTTACTTTGCAGATATAGAGATCAAAGCTAGAACTGGATACTTATGATGTGTTCCACTTGCAACATCACTGAAACTCTTGACATCCATGCAAGTACAGTTGAAATGAAAAAGCTGTTTAACAACAATACGTGGCCACGTTGTGTCCTTGCAGCAAGAGCAGCGCTGCGTTAAAATCCCAATGATTGATAGCCGGAGAAAAAAAAGGGGAGCGGGAGGAGGTGGTGGTGCTGGTGGAGGTGGGGGCTTGGGGTGTGTTGTTGGCGAGTCGGTGAGAGTCCTGGACCACATTACTGTGAAAAGATTGAGCGAAAAACATTTTTTGAGGGTCTTTTTCTTGGACTGACAAGAAGTTGGCCCGGCCCACTCGACAAGAAAAAACAACCACGATCCATCAGGCCTTTGGTTCACATGCCAAAACATCCGTCCCTGCCAGCGGCTCCACCACGCCGACATGGCATGTGGGCGGCGATGGGGTTTATCAGCGTGACAGGCGCAGGGAGAGACGGCCGCCGGGCCGCTTCGCTGGATTATTGCGATTTTTTTTTTTCTCCGCGAGAAATTAGGACCTTGTAGCTACCAGGCGATGACTGACAAAGTGAAACATGATTTAGTGGCTAGCGGAGCGACGGAGGGACCGTCAGATGGACCTCTCCGGGTGGACGGCTGCCAGGTCCCCGGCTGGGCCTGATGTGGTCTGGGCTCCAGAGGCCGAGCTGGCGGACGGGACGGCGTCGCTTTCTGGTGGCGTTCGAGTTTCTCAGTGACGTGCCGAATCGGTGACCTCTCTCAGCTGTTCAGCCCGATTACCGTTAAAAAACTACCACTAGTGTGTGTGTGTGTGTGTGTGTGTGTGTGTGTGTGTGCTCGGGACCCTTTCTGAAGCTAATTTACTTTCCACGCTTGCCCGAGTCTCTCCGGTCAGTTTAAACGTCCGCAGATTTTTGCCATTAAGCACAAAATGTGACTACAACTCGGGTTATTCTTTTTTTTATTTTTTTCAAACGTCTCGTTTAGCCAAGGCATTACATGCTACTTTAGAGTACGAGGAACGTTTATTTAGCTTCTGGAAAGATTTTTTTTTTCCCCCTACTTTTGCGGCCCCTACCTGAGCCTTTCTAATTGCACACACACCGTGTGAGTTGTGAGTAAAAAAAAAAAAAAAAGTGCAACGGCTGCAGCCGCTCCAGACGAGCCGGGGTTGTCGGAGGCTCCCGACGCATTAATATCAACGTCACTCGCCGCCCGCACTCGGCGCTCGGGCGACTCCAGTTTCAGGCCAGCGTTCAGAAGGAAAAGTCGGGTCATGTGCTTAACCTCAGTTTTAATTAGCTAATGGAAGTCCCCGCTCGCTCTAATGCGCCCGAGCTGATTGCCCGCAAAAGACTCGGTTTTACGGCTGCCAAGAGTCCACATCCTCGAAATAACACGCGGCCGAGTGATTTTCTCCACTGACCTAAAATAAAGAGCAACGAGTGACACATAAAAAATATGTTCGCTGATTAGAAAAAAATTGCTCTCTTACACTTTTTCCCCCCACTGGGCCTGAACATCCAAGTTTCCTTCAGCAGGTTTTGGTATCTGTCTGGGCCTTTTTTCTTCTCCTGTGTCCCAGTCCCACTCAGTAGCTGCTGCTGGCTGCGTTTCAGCACTTTTTGAATGTGAGAAACTCTCTTTTCCCACCTCTGGCTTTAACAGGAGTGACGTGGAAGATCTGGAATCTGGAAATGCAGCACGCCAGGCAACGTTTTGTCTGCTCAGGTGTTACTGCTGCATTATCTCCTAATGAGCCTTTGTGCTTTATTGCAGAATACTCTTCTTCTTCTTCTTTCTTCTTCTTCTTCTTCTTCTTCTTCTTCTTCTTCTTCTTCTTCTTCTTCTTCTGCTGCTGCTGCTGCTTTGGGCCTCTCTCTCTCACACCGGCCAGCTTCAGGTCAAACTTCGACACAAAGCCTTTTGCACTGTCACTGACTTTGATTTGTGACTTTCTCAAAATGCCCCATCTCGCTAAATTTAAAGACCTGAGCAAACAAAAACTGCTGACTCGGGCTCCAAGTATAACCTCCCTTTACATTTTTAAGAGCGCTTTTTGTTTCCAGTAGCGGCAGCAGAAAAAAAAAAAACTGCACCGCCGCCTGAAGTCACCCTGTCCTTTCCATCCAGGGAGCTTTGGTGGTTTAGGGAGGATATTTTCTGACCAGTCCCGTCTTCAGACTCTTTAAATTCTGCTGGCCGGGCCTCTGACGATGCAGAGCAATATCAGAAGTCTGGGGACCATGTCGGGTGTGTGTGTGTGTGTGTGTGTGTGTGTGTGTGAGTGCTCTGGCTGGATATATTTTTAATATTTATGCAGACGCACGAGGGGAGAAAAAAAAATGTAATAAACTAAAACAACAGGTGAATTAGGCATGAAACACAACAGGATATTGCGGCGAGATTATGTTGTTTCCTCTCTGCCGGTGTGTCCCTCAGCACAGGCCTTCCCCACTGAAGAGCCCTCGGCTCGCTGTAGTCGGTGAGGAGGGAGCAACGCGTTTTCCCCAATGGATGCAGAACTTTGTTTTTTTTTTTTTTTCCCGATAAGAAAGTGACACGGCACCCGGATGAGGGACACCGGCGCGTCTGGGCTCCTCTCGTGGCGTTGTGACTCCAGGGAACAGACGGAATGGACGAGCGCTGGAGAGGAGAGAGACGGGAGTCGGCACTCGAGGGGGGAAAAAAAATAAAAAATGGAATCTGTCGCTGGAAAGGACGATGATCTGCTGCTTGTTTTTCCTTCTTTCTTGGTTCATTTGCTTGTAAAAAGAAAAAGTCTCATCTGTTTCCTCTCCACTAAAATCACTCGCATTCTTGAATGCCTTTGTCTATTGCGCGGCTCTGACAGAAACTGAAGGCATCGGAGCCCCGGGCCAAAAAACACAGCCAGAAAAAAAAAAAGAAGGAATAAAACAACCTAAAGATTCCGGACTGCGAGTACGAATTCTCCTCGCGAGCTGTCCTGCATGCGCCCGGCAATTATATGTGTATATACGTCTGCGCACGGACAGAATACACCTGGGGAGCGTGTTTATTTTCCCTGGCCCTCCGAGTTTATCTGCCACATCAACATACATCAGGTCCCCGTTGATTAGACGTGTTGATTTAGGCCCGGGAAATGTCTCACGGTCGTGTTTATCCTGCAGGCGGCGCCGTTACTGTACAGGGAATCAATACTTCCTATTGTGAGCGACGCCGCAAAACAATGCACCCATTTTCGTATTGCAGTGCGCGCGTGTGTGTGTGCGCGTGTGTGCGTGCATGCGTGTGTGTGCGCCCCTCACGTCTGCAGACAGAGTGCAGTTGCGAGTCCACACTGAGCTGAGTTGTTCCAGCGCTCACATATGGCAAACATCCCCGATAACGCACACAAACAGACGCACACTTGCTCGCGCGCGCACACACACACACACACACACACAACACACCTTCACAGTGACACATTCATGCAAACACCTCTCGCCACGCGTTCACACGCCGAGCCGTCGCCCAAAT
This sequence comes from Thamnaconus septentrionalis, assembly GCA_009823395.1. Lineage (NCBI taxonomy): Eukaryota > Metazoa > Chordata > Actinopteri > Tetraodontiformes > Monacanthidae > Thamnaconus > Thamnaconus septentrionalis. The sequence goes on along the minus strand of CM020508.1, from coordinate 8,528,342 downwards.
ATGACATCAGGGCCTCGGCTGGATGAAAGGACACACGCGCACAGACACACAAAAAGGCAACGATGGAGAAGCAACACAAACGAATGCGAAACACATCTGAGTAATTAAAAGCCCAAGTGGAGACGTCGGAAAGCGGAAAATTGCTTCCAAATTTTTTCTTTCTCTTCTCTCCGGGCTGAAGGAAGCGGCGGCGGCTCCAACTCTTGGGCTTCGACTCAGTGTGCGATTTCCACCGGCGGGCCGATGAACCAAATGAAGTTTTGCTATTAACGGGGCCTCTTACCTCAGCTTATTTTACAAGCACGGCGTTATTAAGAAAAAATAAACAAGAGTCGCGTTTTCTCCGCCAGGAAGAACGACTCTGAGACAAAACAGGTGCTTGTGGCAATATCGCACCCCCCCCCCTCCCGCACCCCCAACTCCCCACCCCCCTCCTTCTGCCAATAATTGAAAGTTGGACGTCTTCCTGCGCGAGAAGAGCTTTTTCGATTCTGACACAGGAGCCTTTTTTTTTTTTATTTCGGAGCGGAGCTGCGAAGCGAGCGCAGGACGATCCGGGGTGTTTGGTTAGGACGGCGAGCCAAGCTCACTTTAATACTCGTGGGACGGCTCCGCGTTTAAAGCTCCCATTTAAAATGATCAAGTGTAGGCATTGTTTGGTTATGTTAACCATATGTGTTGGCTTTTCGGGGGATCCCAATCCCCTCCGCGAGAAAACAGAGTGCCCGTGAAAATAAACACGGCTTTGGCCCCTACACAAATTGTGGACTAATTGTGTATTTTGACTGAATCATTCTTAGCGGGTTGGAGGGATTTTCTTTTTTTTTTTTTTTTCCGTCGGCTGGAGGGACGCTGGCGACTGGCAGCTTGACGTTGATTAGTGTGTTGACTTACGCAACTGGAGACTTACCTGTAAAGAACAGCACCACCAAATCCGTTTGGATGGACGAGGTAGTGCTGCTTTTACAGCGGCTCCGGTCTTTGGTAGAAACAATATTTTTTTTTTTTTTTGCTTAAAAAATGGAAAGTTCTCTTGACTAATCAGCAAGTGCAGACTTGGTTTTGGAAAAAATTGGAGGAATATCTCACCAAGGCGACACACACAATTTTATGCTTCAATTAAGAAAGAAAAGAAATGACGGTAATTAATCTAACGTTAATTAATTATGGTTTTCCCAAATAGGTTGCATGGAACGGTTGTAAACCACCAGATGCCATTGGATGCCAGTGTTGTTTGACACTTTTCTTTTGGTGTTTGACTTTGTGCGACTTTGTGCGACTCACCATGCACTTGTTGGGCTTCTCCCCCGAGTGGACCCTCATGTGGATGAGCAGCTTGTAGCGGGCGTTGAAGGGCTTGTAGCGCCGTATGCATCCCGCCCAGAAGCACGTGAAGTCTTCGCCCTTCCGCTGGTCGATGTGGACCTTCTCAATGTGCCTCACCAGCTCCTCCTGCTGCTCGTAGGCGGCGCTGCAGTCTATCCAGCGACACGTCTGCTTGTCAGACAGCGGCGCTCCTACGCCTCCGCCGCCGCCGCCTCCTCCTGCGGCCGCTTCTTCCCGCTCGCCGGCGGTCTGAGCCCCCGGTGGGCTGCCGGCGGTCGCTTTGAGTCCCAGCGAGGAGTTTGGTGCCGTCTGCTGGCTTTGGTGGTGCAGCAGGCCGCCGTGGCTGGGCCCCGCGTACTGGTGCAGGTGGTAGGGCGGAGGCATGGTGGGCCGGGGGAGGTGCTGGTGGGGGGGGCGGAGGCGCCCGCCGTGGCCGCCCACGTGGTGGTGGTGCTGGTGCTGGTGGTGGCCGTGGTAGTGGTGGTGGGGGTGGAAGAGCTCGTCCTCGCTGGGGGAGAAGTCATCCAGGGGCTCCTGCTTCAGGGCCCCTCCTCCGGCTCTTTGGCCCCCGTCCAGGAGGCCCCCGGCCTCGGGAGTCGAATGCAGCATCCCCGACATCAGGCTGAGGAGCCCCAGACCCTCCGAGCCCCCCACGGCTGCTGCAGCCGCACCCCCACGTACCTGCAGCATGGAGCCCTGGTTCTCGCACAGCCCCGGGTTGGGCCCCTGCTCCGGCTCCACCGAGGACACCGACGAGGCGCAGGAGGATGAGGAGGAGGAGGAGGAGGAGGTGGAGGAGGAGGCGGACAGCAGACAGGTGGCGGGTGAGGACAGCTGGCAGCGCTCCTGCAGCAGCGCAGCCTGCTGGGGGCTGCGGCGAGGCGGGGGCCGCTCCCTGCAGGGGGCGGAGGGCGGCGAGGCCGACGAGCAGGACGAGGAGGAGGAGAAGCCGGCTGCGCTGCCGGGCGACGGCAGCTCGGTGAGGAAGCCGTTGACGCGGGCCACCATGGACATCTGGCAGGAGGCGGAGGAGGAGCAGATGATGGCGGTGATGTTGATCTCCTCGGTGGACGACGGGCTCGCCGTGGCGCTGGCCGCCGACTGCGAGGAGCGCCGCTTCAGACCGGCGGTGCCGCCGAGCAGCCGCGCTGAATGACGGGAGCCCGGCGGGGACAAAGCCGGCAGGGAGGAGTCTCCTTCATTACTATTAAACGGCTGCGCCGCGCGTCCCTGACAGAGCGCCGCCACGCGCCGCCCGCTCACGCTTAGCGCTCTGCGGCGGCGCCGCCACCACGCCGCCCATCTCGTGGCCGAGGCAGCAGTTCGGGAAGCCGCCCTGGGGCGCCGCCGGGAGCCTGCGGCCGGGGTTGGGGGTCTTGTAGCCCGCCGGGCTCTCCTGTTTGATGGAGTAAGGCAGAGAGGAGAGGGGCGCGCTGGTGGCGGCGCAGCCGAGGCCCGGTGAGGCCCCAGACAGGGACCTCTGGAAGGCGGAGGAGGATCTGTGAGCGGGGGGGGACACACACAGGGGCAGGAACATGAGCGCTATTAGCTCGCAGGCTGTTGACAGACGGCGGCTGGTTGATCCTTCTCACCGAGCGGCAGCAGCACCGGCCAGGCTCAGTTCCACTCAAAGTCGACATTTAAGAGCCGCTGACCCCGAAATACAGACAGAGACAAAACCACAAAACTACGTCCAGTCGTGTAATGAAGGGTTGTGATTCTCCAAAATTGTGTTTATGAATAAACGCAACAGGATCTCCTGCTAGTGAGGCGACATGAATGGGCATTTATGACGAAGAGTTGGGAGAGTTGGGGGTGGGGGAGGGGGGATTGGGGGTCGCTACTGACATGGCTTTGATGGCACAAAGGGGTTAAAACCCAACCCAACATTGGGGGGATAAATAGGGGAGTCACCTGTTTTTGGTGGCATAATTGCGGCCTATGAGGGGTCGGCGTTTACAATACTGTGTATTATGGTGGGAATCTCTGCCCCGCTGAATGGGGAACCCGGCTCGGGTTTCTCCATGCGTCGCTGTGATCTCCGACATAATCATTCCTGTCAGTTGGCTCATTATGGATTTTGTCCAGAGCCCCTGAGTGATGTGAGAAGAGTTCTCTCTCTCTCTCTCTCTCTCTCTCTCTCTCTCTCTCTCTCTCTCTCTCTTGTCCCCGCTGTCCCATGAAGGAATCGTCTTTGTCTCTCGCCCACCTGAGCACGCTCGGGGGAGGGAGGAGCCACGACGCTCGCGAGGACTCCGCAGGAGGAAGACATTGGGGCTGTTGTGGATAAAAAGTCGACTTGTCAACACAGAACGCGGCGTATCCTGTCGGGCTGCGGCGGGGAGACACTGAGAGGGGTGAAGAAACGCCATTTGGGTTCGGGAGGCCGAAGTTAGACGGGGGAGAAAAAGGGAGGCGAAAGACAGAAAGCTGAATGTATTTTGTTTGACGTGACCAACAGGAGTCCACGTTTGTGCAACAGAAAAAAGACCATTAGTGGAGAAAATAAATGCTGCTCTTTGGACCCCACGGGGTTCTTTTTATGGGCTCTCTGATTCACAGTAGCAAAGATAATGGAAAACACATTCACCATATTGTCTACGAGCTAACCGTTAGCGACAGCCACTCACCGGGTGTCGTCTTGCAGCTGGAGGTCGGCCATGTGGACGCTCTGGGCGTAGATCCCCTCCAGGTGAGCCCCGACCAGCAGCGGCATGCTGGGATCGCAGCGCAGCAGGGCCTCGTCAGCGCCGGTCAGCTCGCCGTCCACCTCCTTGTCCAGGCAGAAGGCGCCGCTCGCTGGAGGAGAAGCAGCGGGGAGCGGGAAAGAGTAAGAGAGCAGAAATCATTCCGGCGCAGCAGAGCTGATGAATGCCCTCCAAATAATAACTGTTTTACGACGGGACGCAGGCCATCAACAACACGGCGGAGGGGGTTATGAAAATACTGGCCATCCCACAACACCATGTGATCACGCCAAGCTCTTTGGCAATAAACACAGGAACAATAAAAACGCTAATACTACAATTACTACTAGTACTAATAAGATACTACCACTGCCGTCGACAACAACAACAATAACAATAAAATACATTAAATATTAAAAAAAAGAAATAAAAGAAAACTATGGCATATACTGTAGGACTGGCACAAATGTTGTTAAATATCTTAAAAGTGAACAAATTCTAACGTGAGCTAATTTACACAAATGTAATTTAGACAAGTTAGTGACTACATTAAGTATTTTGCAACATCTGTATAGTTTGTAGGTAACATATATTTCTACCTACAAATAAAAGATTTAACAAATAAAAGACCTGAAATTGAAAAGAAAAATGAAAATTGGATAAATTCTCAAAAATAACTTAAAGTTGCCAGTTTGATGAATTTACATCCATCCATCCATTTTCAATACTTGCATCATACACTCAGGGTTGCAGGCAAATACAATTTACAATAAACTATAATATTGTAAATCAATTCTTATCTAATACTGTATTATAATTTGAGGGTAGAATGTTCTCATAAGTAAGCATGTTTTTGCAATTCAGTCATGTTTGATCTTTAAAACCAAGAATAGGAATGAGACAATGAAGAAGAAAAGAAGAAAAAAATAAAATTGAATATGGAGATATGTGAGTAATTGAAGTGAAGGCCTCACTGTACTGGGAAATGTTGCTGAATAGTAAACCCATCCTCCCTCACTCACTCACTCGTGTCGGCGTCCCCTCCTCCAACTTCCCTAATTCAATTTCTCAAATTCAATTTTCTCCTCACAGTCTTATTGCCGCTCTTATCACACACTAACAGATATTTTTAATAAAGACATCCAAATATTTTCAGAGGAGTAAAAAAAAAGAAGATCTTGAATGAATGGAAAATACACAAGGTGGAAAAGATGAATTTGAGGTGAAAATGGAGGCAGATAAGGAAAAAAGGGCCGATGGGTGGAAGGGGGTGTTTTTTTGTTTTTTTGTTTTTTGGAAAATATCTACACAATAAGAGGGAACTGTGGAAATCAGTGACAATTCTCGGAACTTCTTCAGTCATGTCTCCTGCAGCTGATGCATGGTGAGCCCCCTCTGAGTTCCCTCTCAGAGCAGCAGGGAAGAGGGCCGCGACAGCAGCGCTAGCAGCGCTAGCAGGCCGTTAGCGCCGCCGGGGAGCCGGGAGCCGGGAGCCGCACAGCCGCGCAGCTTTCACTCACAGCCGTAACACAGAAGGCGAGACGTCTTTCAGCGCCGGCCTGTTTTAAAGCGGCACAAATCTGTTTACCTAAATCTTGGCCTTCTTCTCTCTCTCTTTTTTTTTTTTGTTCCACTCTGTTTTTTTAATCCATGTTGGCAGCGTTTACAGCCTGGTTTCTGTATGAAAAGCCAGCTGGGATCAGCTTGAGGCGTCGAGTTGGAAGAAAGTCAAGCGGCACGTCCAGAAGTGACATCAGTCGCACTGCAGACGACCGACATCATGACAGATTTTTTTTTTTACTCCGCTTCGACCCTCCGGAGTGCAGGAAGCACAATCAACCCAACAGGAACTCTTTCATCACAAAGAGCTGGACAGAAACAGGCAGATTGTTACGGAGGCACCGATCCACACGGAGTCATTAACGTGTCAAACACACACACACACACACACACACACACACACACACACACACACACACACACACACACACAGAGCCAAAGTTGTGGGTCAGCAATGTGTAAAACTTGTTCTGTAGTTTCTTCTGGTCTTGATTGAATCAACTGGACTCAGAATTAATGCATCCAATTAGCACAAGCAGCAGCTTTTATTGAAGTTTTGTTTAACATTTAGTTGTAAATTATAAATGATGCTTATCTTATTGGAGTTTCTCTCTTGTTTAAAGATTTTAGTTCTGAAAAAAATAGCAATTTTGAAAAAAAGATTAAGAGGTCCAATTTGTCAGACACGAGAGGTAATACATCTAATATACAGGACTGACAAAAATTATGTAGAAGTTATTTTCACAAATAACAAAAGTTACACAAAGAAACTGAGCAAAGTTGTGTTAAGTTGTATTAAAAGGAATTTTGTTTTCTATAATTTAATGTTAATTTAATTGTTTCTCTACCTTGTCTATTTTTCTACTCTATTCAATTCTACTCCATACATTGAGTGCAGAATCCCCCCCTGAGGTCACACTGGTTTTCATCTTCTTCTCTTGGAGGATGCAAATGAGTGTTTGCTTATTTAAAAGCCTTTTGTTTTTTAATAACATCTGACTTTCAAACGTGTTTTTCATTACGCCTCGCCGTACACAGGCCTTCCTCCTGCATCACGTGTCGAACTCCACGAGGCTCAGAAAAACACCCAGCGTCACTCTGAGAGTTGCGTCACACCGAGCGCGAGTCGAGTCGAGTGGGATCCTGCCAGCGACTCACTGAGCGTGTGCAGGACGCTTGGATCGAGGTGTTAAACGAGTTCTGGATGCGCCGTCCTGCGGGCTTTCCAGCTCGGCTGCAGCAACACAATCAGTCATGCAGCCTCCTGAACACACGGCAGGCTTGGCTCAGAACCCAGTTGTGTACTGGCTGGTGGTTGAATGTGTGAATGTGCGTTGGGGGGGGTGGAGGGGGGCGTAAGAGTGATGGCCGGAGGGGGAGGACGGGGGATGAAAGGTGACGAGCTCGTGGTGCCGCCGAGGTGACAGGGGATCGAGAGGAGGCACTGCATGCTGATTTATGGTCTGTCTGCTCAGTCAGGCAGCTGCCACCTTGTCATGCTTTTCATTCCTTTGGCAGCAGATTTGAATTCCTAAATGTTGCGTACTGTGGGGGGAAAAGAAATGCAAAAGGCTACAGAAATAAATAGAGAGTTTCAGTAACATGTTATTGCTATCCTGCTGGTTTCAAACTTGGTTAATTAATTACACGTGTAAAAATCATACAGGTAAGTATTTTTCTTTAGCTTGTTTAAACTAGTGCAGTTTTGTTTGTATTTTTCTGTGTTTCAGATACTATTTTACTTTTGATTACAATAAAATAAAAACACTGAAAAGTTCCGAGTCTGCTCAAAGACACATAGATTTAAAATTGTGACCCAATTCCAAATCTTCTCCAGAGGAGTAACTTCACACAAATAATAATTATTATAGAAAGATCTTTGCAGCTCTCCAGCAAGGATGAGTTTGACCATCCACTTTGTGACATCACAAACTGCTGATTTCCAGAACTGAGTGACTTAACCGACATGTTCTGAAAAAGTGGAGCAAGAAAAAGCAAGTAAGAGATGAACTTTTTTCTCCTGTCCAGACTAGAGACACTTACCCAGTCTTATAAAATGTTGTTTGAAATTCTGACCTCCAACGCAAGGACACCAATTTACAGTTTCTGTTTATACATGAATGATAATTTAAAAAAAAAAAAAAAAAAAAAACCCAGGAGTTGAGGAGAACTGTGTTCATTTCCAGGGTGGGATGTTGTCCTGATGTTCACAGTTGCAAGCACTTAGTGCCATTATGGGCCGATGCAGCGGAGCCACGGAAAGAAAGAAGGAAAGAAAGAAAGAAAGAAAAAAAGAAGGACAGAAAGAAAGAAAGAAAGAAGGAAAGAAAGAAAGAAAGAAAGAAAAAGAAAGAAAGAAAGAAAGAAAGAAAGAAAGAAAGAACGAAGGAAAGACGGAGACAGAAGGAGTCACGGTGCCAGAATCACCCGCAGCAAATGTTGTGTTTGTGTGTGCAGGGCCGTATGTTCTTGTGCTGACTCACTCTCCACAGAGACCCACTGATGTCAGCACCGCCAACTCAACACACCAGCACCAATAAGAAGCTCTTTGTCAGCCGCACGCTCCCTCCTCACACACACACACACACACACACACACACACACACACACACACACACACACACACACACACACACACACACACACAGAAACAAACAAACAAACACACCAGACCAATACGATGTGACGTCTCGGGAGGTCACACGGGGTCTATTTATTATTCTCTTAACTATTTATTGACCCCAGCAGGATGAGATGCACACGAGGGGAAGAGTTGGTGGACTTAGAGGCGGAGTGTAATCACTGCTGGTGAACAGGGTTGGGGGGGGGCGGGGGGGGGGATTTACGGACTCGTTTGAAAGGCAAACGAGGTTCCCGTCAGCCAAAACCAGCCTCTCTACCCCCCTACCCCTCCCCTGCTGTGATGTCATTGTCCCGCTTCCTCCGTGGCTCCAGGATCAGGAATCCGGGAGGCAAAGTGCTCACAGGTCCTGATCCTGGAGCCGCTCGCTGATGAATGAATGAATGGAGGCGAAGAAGCAACGAGGAGCAGGGACGCTGAGTGAAAGCAGGAGCGACAGGTCTGACGACTGCACGGCCACTCGCTCCTTCACTAATGACGCTGATTGATTGGCTCAGCACACCTCATCTGCCGTCCAAGTTCTGTTGCTGTTGCTGCAACGCCGACTGGTGCTGGAGATCAGCTTTGGGAAAAAAAAAAAAAAAAAGGAAGAAAAAAAAGGGGCAGACTGGCCTGGGTGACTAACATCTGAGTCACCGAGCGGCGCAGACGCACGTCTAGGATCCAGCTCGGCTCTCCTCAGCGCTCGTCAGGAGGAGCAAGCCGCCGACGGATTGGCGTCCAAGAGAGACCGAAGTCGACGAAAGCCAATCAACCCGAGGAGGACGGAAAAAAGAAAGAAGAGAAAACAGAAAAAGGAAACAAAGGTGCTCTTTTCCACCCCGCATCTGAAGAGCAGATGTTCCTGCCGGCGTTATTAAGTGTAATTGGTGGTAATCTGTGGTGATTTTTTATTTCAGTGACACTTCATTTTCTATAATTCTCGCCCTCTCCCTTTCAAGTCGCATAAGCGGCCGCGTGTTAAGTGCCAGGGCGAGAGCGTGCGTGCTTGTGCCAGCGTTTAATGCCTTCGAGTGTCGGGCGAGACGTGCGGGTAGGGGGAGAAGAAGAAGGGTGGGGGAGGAGGGGGGTGGGGGGTCTCCGATGAAAAGCAGATGTGGGCCGCTGTCGGATGGACGAGAGAGAGAGAGAGAGAGAGAGAGAGAGAGAGAGGACGCGCTCAGGATGGTGGAGGTGGAGCTTTTGACGCAAACAGCTGCACCTGAGGCACGACGAGCCACCGCCGCCACCGCAAGACGGATGCCTCTGGAAATGCACTCCGACACCTCGACTGGCCCCACCTTGGCACCATAAATCATAATACTCAACGCTTAAACACTTACCAAAGATCACCCTGTCCCCGACCCTCCACATCCTCCTCGCCCTCCTCCACCACCTCCCCGTCCTCCTCCACCACTCCGTCCTTCAGCCTGAGACGAGTGTGTGACAGCCAGACATGGCAAAAGTCTTCACATTCTGTGCCGAACTACTAAAGTATGGTTCTGAAATGTACTAAAGTGAAAAAGTAATTTATCTTTTTTTTTGACATTATTGAAACAATATATTTTTTGATAATTTTGCCAAAATGAAAAAGTTGTGAGAGAGTAATGTGGACTGAACTGGCCAGAGATCTCGCATGAAAATATGGATAATTATCAACAGCTTTGAGGACTCTAAATTCCATTGGTTTTTTTCTATTGCAGCACAAGCAAACTGTAATCAGTAATAATTATGATCAGCCATTATTGGATGTTGACACTTTTAATAGCAATAACCAATGTTATTTTCACATGTTTATTTTTCTCTGAACAGTGACCTCAGACGAGGCACTAAAATATGATCCAGTTTTATATCTACACAACAGTATAATTCAAATGGCTCCACTTCAAGGAACAGCAACTATAATAATACGTCAATTACTTTTAATAAAATCTTCTTCCAATGTAAGAAGTACAAACTACAAACACTTGTGTACAAATCTAGGAAGTAAAAATAAAAATCTCCTCAAGTACAGTAATGAAGCATTTGTACTTTGTTACTTTCCACCTCTGGTGACAGCAGGCAGCGGGACTTTGCAGAAAGATGCTCCGCTCGTCTGCAGCATATGTTGAGCATTAGGCACCAAAGCCTTTCCCGGGCCCTCTCAATCTCATAACTCATGTCTATATTTGTGTCTGCGGCACAGGCCCGGAACTTATTTGTTTGCTTAGTAACGGACGTATGATTGAAAAACCCGAGGGCACGACTAAATGAAAAATAACATTGTCTGCAGCGAGAGGGCTCCTCTTAAAGCAGGTGCGGGCCGAGGAGAAGCAGAAAAACGATTAAGTTACAGCCGGAGCGGCGGCGATGTCGGTGTTTTCGTAGCCGTGGAGCCGCTGCGAGCAGACATGAGAACTTTCACGAGGATAAAATCAATTTGCTCGAGTCGATTTTCGACGAGGCGTCTTCTTTGTTTCTCATGGTCGCCGCAACCCGGCAGCGGCTCCAGAGACGTGGACGCGCTCTCGGCGCTGACCGCAGCTCACTTCAAACTCCACGAAGAGGGGAAAGATGCTGTAAAAATGCATCAGTGTGACGAGTGAGAAACGGGGAACCGTGCGGGTTTCGTGAAGCTGCTGAGAGTGGCTGCAAATTTCAATGTCACGCTGACGGAGAGTCGAGCCTTCCTAAGAAAACACGAGGCCTCGCAGCATCGAATCAAATCAATCCACATTTTTCTATATTGCGCCATATCATAACAAAGCCCTTCCTGGCCCAAGTCACATTCTTATAACAAACTGTTCCAACTGAGAGCAGCACTGATCTAAAAATCTTCTAAAAAAAAAAAAAGATCTTTTTTCAAAGGCAGAAACCTCGAGTGGATCCTGACTCTTAAATTAGAAGGAAAACGGGGGTCGACCGCTGAAACCAGAGAAAAGCAGAGCATTCAGGTGTCGATGAGCGAGAAGAGAAGATCAGAAGCACAGAAGAGAGAAAACAAACATCGAGAACAATAGCAAGCAGCAGCAGTAGCAGTGGAACCCTCGGACAGAACAATAGGAGCAGCAGTACAGCAGTCCCAGTGGCAGGCTATAGATAGCAGATAGTGTCGACATTGTTTCTTATTTTGGGGACCATTCAGACGGTTGTGATGTGGTGAGAGTCCCAGTAGATCAGCGGCAGCTTGTGAAACACTCGGACCAGCAGCCCGCCTGGCACCAGCAACCGTGTTCACCACATTCACAGTCGCTTCAAAACTCCTTTCTTCCAAGTTCTGACGCTGGATTTCAGCTTCAGCATATCACCGTGTCTCAAAACCTAAATTCAGTTTTTGCCATGTGATTGGCAATTGCCATGTGATTGGATGTTCTTATGTTCTACCTCATAAAGTGGCCGGTGTGTGAGTGGAGACACACACACTCTCTCTCTCTCTCTCTCTCTCTAATCAGTCCTGTATTCATGTCTGCTCCCCTCTCCCTCCCTTTTTCCCTTCTCCCTGCTGTCCCGCCTGATTAAGCTAATTAAAGCTTTACACTTGTCACCACCTGGTGGTGGCAGCCCGTCACTGGCTAGTGTCCTCCACACTGTCCACAAGGACAGGTGATCAATCTACGGTGGTGAACTGTGATGTCACCAGATCTCTGCTAATATCACTCTTTACTTTACATGATATTACTGCTTAATTTAATTTTTTTATGTTTTACTAATTGCAGACATCATACATCTCCTTATGCTACTTCACATTAGTTAGTCTATAAAGGCTAAGCAGGTTCAGCAGCTAATGCAGAGGACGTCAGCGGTAACGACAGAACAGGTTTTGAAACAGGTTTGCCATTTGTTTTGATTAGTCTTTCCTCTCTTCATCACTGAAATATGCACCCGGTCGGGAAAAAAAAAAAAAAAAAAGATAAATTATTGGATGCCATCAGAGCTTTACGATTGATCCGCCCAGTTTTACACAACGCGAACCTTCCGTTTGGCTGCTGATGTATGAAAACGAGCCTGCGCAGTCTCACTCCTGCTACATTGTGTTATCCCAGACCTTCAGTGAGCTGCAACAGTGGGAAGATCAGGATTACCAGGAACCCAGATGACGATATCCCAGCAGAAAAACTCCTCGGCCGCAAAGTGAAGAAAGAGGCTTTGTTTGCACACTGACCTTTTGGAAGAAAATGCTTCACCATCCTGTCCCATGATTTGAAAAGGGGAAAAAAAACTATTTCAACTATTTGACATTTTGGACTTAAACAAATTGCAGCTTCAACACGGCGCTCAAAAGCCACAGGAGGCCAGCAACAATTGCTGTCATAACAATCTTTTTTTCTCCTCCGCCCCCCTAAAAAAAAAAAATCTGTACACGTTTCCAGGATTATCGTTGCAAGGAAGCAACGCTGAGGCCAGACCGCATCCTACACTCTTGGCTGAGGGCGAGCCGGTGCACAGAAGGCATCAGTCAGTCCTGAGGGCAGAGCTTATGGACCGGCAGGCTGACAGGACGTGATGCACTCGGCTGGGCTGACAGGACGTGATGCACTCGGCTGGCAGTCTGGATTCATGACGGACAAGTTTATAGGTCTGGAGAGCAACACGGCCTCGCGGGCCGGGCCAACGGCGCCGAGACCTGGCGCTGGCTCAGGAGCTCTTCAAAGCCAGACAAGAGGCTGCTCTGTTTTTTTCGGGGGGAGGGGGGCAGCAGCAGCAGCAGTAAATAGTGGTGCAGCAACGTAGCCGGGGACTGACGTACCACACCCTCGGTCCAGAGGTGAGACTAGTAAAAGTTCAGAGTGGCAACTTATTTCCTGCTACAACTAAACATAAACAAATAAGGCAACAGACCACTTGGAAACATCTTAAATTTGGGGATACTTAGTATGCCTGTGAGTTATTTTGGGCTGGGAATGTGTCCCTCAAGTGTCTAGAGCTATAGAAAAAAGTAAACAAATAGAAATACGTCAGGTTTTTGGTGCAGGAGCAGGAAAATGTGATCAAATGTTTAAATTGTTCCTTATTTGCCTTTGTTCAGACAAATAAGTTGGGATGTAAGGATGTTTTACCTGCTTGACAGTTTCAACTGGGACTCCAGACCAGCTGAGGTCCAGCTGTTAAATGACGCGTCAGCAGCACGTCACATGACGCTTCTATCAGTGAATACAAAATTAACTTTTTTTTTTTGTTCAAATTGTTTTCTGATTAAATCAAAGTTTTAAAATCTGCGTTTTTCAGGTCAGTTACAAACAAGGGAGACGAACGGATATCAGTTTTCGTTAAGCTTAGCTAAATGTAAGTTGGTGCTAATGCTAGCAGGGCAACATGCTAACATTAACAGTGATAACATATGCATTCAGCCACAAAGTTGAATGGTTTTAAAAGTGTGCAAACATTTGTTTGGTTGAACGTTTGTTCCAGCTCGATCGTCAACTTTTACTGGTAAGTTCTCACCAATTTTTCTCGCACTCCCAGCTGACACATTATTTCCTTTAAAGGAATCATGTTGAACCCATTTTCAGTGCTTCATGTTTGATCTGGCCTCACATGCGTAATTGTCCAAATAAAACTCAGAAATCAACGTGCTTAGCCCTCTGTTTACAGCCTCCCACAAAATTGCTTCCTTCCTGCTTAAACTTCCTGTTAAAAGTGATGATTGTTTTTTGTTTTTTTTGCTGTTGCACCTTCCATATGTTTGGAAGATGCGCACCACCACCCCTGGTGACATCACAGAGGGCCCGTAGCAGAACTCGCAAAGAACAAATGAAAAAGAAAGAAAGAAAGAAAGAAAGAAAGAAAGAAAGAAAAGATGACACTTTACATTTGTGAAATGAATTTTGTAAGTGAATTTTTAGGAGCACTTCCTCAGCATCAACACCAAAATGTTGGTACAACACAAAACATTTGAGTAGCAAAACCTGATAACAAAATATTTCTAGTTATGACTCCTGAGCCAAGCTTCTCCGTTACCCCTGTGACCTGCTCGCTACAACACAAGAAATGGACACTGACAAAATTTAAAAAATAAATAAACCAAAGCACTCCTCCAGCCGTCTTCACACAGCACCCAATATTTACAAGCAATTGCAAATCTGAGAGATTCCGATTGGACGCAGATGGCAGGAAATTCCTGGGAAATGACAGCGGCCGAGCACGAGGGCAGCTGCCGACGCGGCCAGACAGACACGCCGCGTCCCCGCGCCAGCAGCACCTTCCTGGTCGCTGATTGCAGCCTGCAGCTTTTGCACAACTTGCGCAAAACAAGTGACCGATTCCCAGCAATTACCGTATCGTTGACAGTTTAGAGGCAGCGACGGGAGGGAGATAAAATGAATAGTTGGGCAAACGTTTAGAGGGGGGGAAAAAAAAAATTCCCCTGACGGTCGGTGGTCCGACCGAGAGGTTGGGTTTAGGTTGGTAATTAGATCACATCTGAATGAAGCAACATTCGAAAATGATTACTCTGTTACCTACACAGAGTGCACATAACCCCCTGTTATTCTCAGGAGGGATGCTAGTTGTTTAAAACAAGGAGCAAACCAGATGTTTTGGAAACCAAGAGAGGAATCCGGTTTCACTTCCTACTTCTTTGTTGCCCTTCTCGGAGCAGGAAGAAGAACGGAGCGCTGCTCGGCGCGGAGGACGCGTTCAAAGCGCGCGCCGTAATCGATCCGCCCGTGCGAAGGTCCCGCAGCATCCACAGCGGGTATTAGCCCGAGAGGATTATCATTAAGGCTTAGCGCGGCCCGAGACCAGGACCCTCTGAAGAAAATTAGACTCTGAGAAGGCCGTAATTTGCTTTGACAGCGACGGCGCAGAAGGGAAGCTTTTATTTTTTGATTGAATTATCGGCGTTGTTTCATGTCAGCGGGCCCTGAAACTTCGTTTGAAAGCAGCGGGAAAGTGAGCCGATGCGAGCGGCCGTCGGAGAAATCTTTCCTCAAAAACACGAAGCCGAGCCGGCTGCGACAACATCACAGGAGTGACTGTCGCCGCCCGATGATGTACAGCGATGCAGATAACTGTTACAACAAGGAAATAAAAGACATCGCTCAACGTGACCGCTTACTGTGAAAAAACTCAAAGGAAAAGACATATTTCACGGCCGGGGATTACGCTGTTCCACGCCGAGGCGTTTTTGTGCGGATTTGCTCGGCGACGTCCGGGCTGAAAAATGACTGTAATCTGGCCCGAGTGGACAACTCGGCCCTGACTCGCAGTTATTACACTTTTTTCACAGATGCATATGGAGCGTAAATAAGAAGAGCCCCACTGTGCTGGACCTGTGTTGAGTTTCAAAAACCGCACATGCCCGGGGAAGTCAGCAATACCTCGCTTTTTATTGTGTGGGGAGTCCTCGTTTTGGGTTCGGGTCCTCCTTTACAACTGCCCGACACACACACACACACACACACACACACACACACACACACACACACACATGGATGGAGGAGCAGGTAACCTGAGATGGACAGTCCAGCAGACGTCATATATCACTCCGCCTCAAACGGGGCTCTGTGTCCCTGCTGCAAGAAGAAGGAGGAGGTGGTGGAAGAGGAGGAGGAGCAGGAAGAGAAGGAGGTGAAGGATAAGCATTAATAGGGGGAAGGGAGGAGTTGAAGGAGGAGGAGAGAAGGAGAAGGAGGAGGACAAGGACAAGGAGGAGGAGGATGAGAAGGACGAGGAGGAAGCGGAGAAGAAGGATGTAGAGTTGAAAGAGGAGAAGAAAGACAAAAAGGAGGAGGATGAATATGAGGAGGAGGAGGAGAAGGCGGAGAAGGGAGAGAAGAAGGATGAGAAGGAGCAAAAGAAGGAGGACGACGAGAAGGAGGAGGAGGTGGAGAAGGACGAGTTGAAAGAGGAGAAGAAGGACAAGGAGGAGGATGAATATGAGGAGGAGGAGGAGAAGGACAAGTTGAAAGAGGAGAAGAAGGACAAGGAGGAGGATGAATATGAGGAGGAGGAGAAGGAGAAGTTGAGAAGTTGAAGGACAAGGAGGAGGATGAATATGAGGAGGAGGAGAAGGAGAGGGAGAAGTTGGAGGCGGAGAAGGTGAAGGAGGAGGAGGAGGAGAAGGAGGTTGAGAAGGTGAAGGAGGAGGAGGAGAAGGAGGAGCTGGTCATCCACCTCCGACCCAGGAAGAGCCTGCTGTTCCAGTGGCGGCAGCTTTCCCTACAGGAACGAAGGCAACGTCAGGGCCTGTAAAAACCCGAAACGGTGCAGACCGTCACCTATGGAAAACGCAGCTCGAACGCAGCGCGGGGGCGCTGGCAAGGTCAACACGCGGCTGTTGACACAGACAGCGAGCGGCTCTCCGCCGTGCAAGCGGACGGGGCCACCATCAAAGGGCTTTTACGAGCAAATATATTCTCGCCGCCGGAGCGTTTCACGTGCGCGCGGTGTTGACGGGGAGCTCCGTGTTTTCCCTCCTCTTGTTTTAACGGCCGTAACAAGATTCCTTTTACTGTGATTCCTGCTCGTCAGAAGCCGTGCACCCGAGGAGGCTCGGCGGCGGCACCTTCGCAAGTTTAGGGAAGAGGGAAGTTGGGAGTTTTGATTTGGTGCTCCAGCAAGAGGGAGTTTTAATGTCGGCACCAAGGACAAACAGTTGGGGTTGAAGTAAGACGCAAAACAAACTGATGTCGAACTGGATGCTGCTGAGGCACGTTTACACTTTACAACCATCAGGTGATGATGCACACACAGAAAAATCTGCCAATGAGAAGATATCGGAATTCAGATAGTGCTCTATTCTACCACGTGTCTTAAAGCTCCAGTGTGTAAAACTTGGCTTGATTTATGATTTTCATAGTGGTAAAAGCTTAACATCCTGCCCATAAATGCATTACTAGTGTATATGCGCAGTACAATAAGAGTAATTTGGTTTTCTAACCCTTATAAAGGTTCTCATAAATATAAGAATATATAGAGCTATAAGGGTCTTGCGCCTAGTTAGCTTCCATCTTTCACTGCCAGTTTTCAAGGAAGCCCGTTTAAAGCCCTAAATATGAAACCTGCTTCATTTTTTTGCGCAAAACAGGACATCAGCTGCCGACACTGATCACGACTGACACATTTGATCAGTTGAGAATGGCTCTAGCGGAACCGCTGACAGGATCGTGCGGCCTCGTCCACCGAACCAACAGTCCAAAAGTGTGAGCGCTTCTTTAAAATCGTTCTTCCATGCGTCTTAGATCTTCCACGTCGCTTTGACTCGATATCCGCCAAGTGCTGCCAGTTTAAGGCCAGGCAGCATTTTTACAGTTTGATTGCACATTTTCAACTGACTCACAGCGAAAGAGTCGCGAGTCAGTGGATCACAGATCTGTTTCGATCCAATCCGGCCACTGTAGCAGCACCTCCTGGCTCTCACCTCCTATCAGTCAGTCTGAAGGGCTGACGCTGCCCCATTGACTGTTCCACTAATTCGACCGCTCCCAACCATCATCGGCTAATTTAACAACTTACAGCAGAAAATCCTGCTGTACTTCCACCACCACCGCAGCGGCGGCCGGCGGCGGCGGGGAAGCTAAAGGCAGCAGATGGGAGCAGTTAGCCCGCAGGGCTCCCTTCCAGAAATGTAATTGCGATACGTGTTAAACGTTGTGAAAGGTTTTATTGTCCGACCCAAACCGTGATGTTTCCCTAAACATAACCCCGTGTTTATGTTGTGTAAACCTAATGACATTCTTGCGGCAGCCCGAACCCGACCGACTGTTTGTGTTGCCTGACATAGTCGATAATAATGTCAGAGGCTGGTCTGCCGACGTTCCTGTCAGGAGAGCCTTTAGCCGGCGAGTCGCTGCTGCGCTGAGATCGTGATGCGTTAATGCAAACAGTTCCACACGAGGAGACGAGGTCCCGCCTGGTTGCGTCTCAGTCCCAGTTGGATTTAATTGAATCAAAATGAGAGTCGGCAGCCCTGGCCTGAAGCGCGTCGAGTCCTTCCGGCTCTTTAGCTCTTTTCTTTTCCTAACCGTTCAAAAACAATATCAACAATAAAAAAAACCTTAAATTTCTCTCCTGACCTGTCTCCTGTTCCAGCATCGTCTCCAAGGCCGTAAAACTGTTTGCTTTCCTTTCTTTTTTTTAATTCAATTTGAAAAACATTAAAACGTGAATTCCTGTTTCCTTGCACGTAATTTTTTTTTTTTTTTTTTTTTGCAAAGCCGCCTCAAAACAGAAAGTTGATGAGTGGGGGGGCCAGAGTGGGATTTGAATCAGGGCCGTTTTTTTTGTTGTTTTTTTTACATCGCGCCCCAACGTAAACACGCAGGTCCTCCGTGCGAGTCTCTCTTTGTGCTGTGAAACGAGTGTTCTTTGGCACGGCGAGGCCTGAACCGCACTCTCCTCCCTGGGCTCCTTCATTTCTCGGTGCTCTGGAGGCTTGTAGAAGACTCTTGACTCTGGCCCGCGCCGGCCGTATTTTCGTGTCAAATGACAGGCCAGACCCCCAATAAAAGGCAGCGCTGCGTCGTAAAACCGCATTTACATTTACGGTGAAAAAAAAAAAAAAAGGTTTAAATTGTACTTCGAGGGGCCGATACGCTGGGTTTTTCTTTAACGACGGCCTTTTCGACCTTTGTGATAAAAAAAAGCACTCCGTTATTTTTCATAAATTCAATTCATTTGGTTTATAGTCACTGTTTAAGTGTTTTTTCCTAGTTGGCAGCATTCTTTAAAAGAAACTGAACTAAATGTAAACTTGACAGCAGCTTCTGAGATCATCCTCATTTTTTTTTTTTTTTCACTTCCAAAACACTGTGGCTGAGTGTGATTTCAAATGCCTGATGCATACTTGGAACCTTCTGATGTATTTTGAAGAAAAGTCCAGCTCTGCAGCCCAAGCGGTGATGCCGAATTTGAAACGTCAAAGCTGATACGTGTAAATTGTTTCCACGCACAAAGTCCGAGGCTGGAACGGGGCCCGCAGCGCCCTGCGTGCTGCGGGTCGGTTTTCCACCAGGGCAACAGTTTTGCACCGACGGCCTGTGAGACACTGAAGGACTCGGCGGTGATGATACGATCCGGTCAACTGGACACTGCACTCAGTCATTAGAACCCCAACGCTCTCCTGGAAACACTGAATGTTTGTTTAAGGACGATGATTCGAAACAGAACTCTGTCCTGGCACCAAAAAAGAGCCGTGTCATCACTCATACCAGTTATCATACGCTTTTTTTTTGTTTTTTGCGTGTGCTTTCAAGTGAGTTGGGAGGAAACTCAAGGATGACGCAGCTGTGCAACCATCGATCAGCTAGAAAGCGAGAACAACGCAACAAGAAAAAAAGGAAAAAGGGAAAAACTGTTGGGGTTCTGGCCGCTGCCTCAAAGGCTGTCAGAGCACAGGTCGCCCATTTGGCTGATTTGTACTTGCAGCAAAGTATCAGTGCGGAGAAGATAAAGAAGATGTGCTCACTTGTACAACACTTCTTTGCTGCCAGTTTCTGGGCCATTATGTGAAAATGTTTCGACAAGGCGCAGCAACAGCAACGGTGCCGAACCTTCATCAAGTTCATCCCAGGAACAAGCCGAATTCTTCGGGGTCCCATAATTTCACTCGCTTACACGTCGTCATTTTTCACCTCCTGTGAAGCCAATTTGAATGGTTAATTCTAAAAAAAAAAAAAAAAAAAAGAAAGAAAACTCAATAATCTCCAGAAAACAGCTTATTTAGCCTTCAAGTTTAGCTTGGAACTGATCCTTTGCTGCTAGATGTTTATAAACAGGCAAAAAAACAACAACAATATAAACAACACTGGGCCTAGAGGTCAGTGACCTGGATCGCAGTGCCCTCTGTGACATCACAAAGGGCAGACTACTGGGGCTGTGCGCTTTAGCACACACTTTCTTGAAAAGTGGAGACGGCAGAAAAGATGAAAAACTGATGAGGGATTTCACTGACAGGCTAAAGAAACACAAAATGCATAAAATTTACAATCCATTGCTGTTAGAATTTCTCAAATTTGTGTCTATATATCAAGAGAGAATTTATAGACAGTTTTTTCATGTGGGGTTCTTGATTTGGAACTTACTAGTATAAAAAACTCCACTGCACCATCTTAAATTACAGTTCAAACCTGCTGGTTTTCTCAGAGCAGTGGAGGGCACGCCAGGCCGTGCACTACTGCACTTTGCAGCAGCAGCAGCAGCAGCAGGTATTTGTTAGTCAATCAGCGCTCCTGAACGAAGCAGGAGCGGAGGCCTGCGTCCGGCAGCAGCGTGGCTGTTTTGACTAAACCGTCTCGCACAGAGCCGGCCATTGGAGACTCGCAGCATTTGTTTGAGATTAGCGGCCGTGTCCTGCTGTACTCAGCCCGGGTCAAGCAGAGTGCAGGGCTCGGACTCTCGGCCCCTATCTCTCCCATCTCGGGCTGGCGCACACGGGATATCTGCTCAGCCACTTGGTACATGAGACCCGCTGAATAATGTGATTAAGGGTTCGGGGGAGGGGAGGGGTCGGTCAGAAGTTACCCCTGCAGGTACCTAGTTTGACAGACACTCACCGAGATCATGACCCACCGGCCAATTAGGGCATTACAGAGGAAAAAAAACGACAAAAAACAAACCCAAAACAAAATTGTATGCTGTCATTTGATAGCAAAATATTCTCCACCAAGTATCTGAGGATTCTCAGTGTATTGTTTTTTGCTATAGTCGCTATAGTTGCACTGTTACATAGGCACAAACAGAGGTGGCAAAAGTATTCTCAACTGTACTCAAGTAAAATTATGGATACTTGTGTAAAAAAAAAAAACTCTAAGTACGGATTCAACTCCTGTACTCAAGTAAAGGTGAGAAAGTACAGGTTCTGAGATGTACTTAAGAAAATAGTACAAATGATTTTTTTAGTATTTAATGTAACAATACTTTTGATAAGATGAGGTACTCTAAAATAATCTCCCTCTAAAATATGATCCAGTTTTATATTCAACAACACAACAGCGTAGTTCAAATAGCTCCACTTCAACCAATGACAACTGTAGTCTAGTAAGTGAACTACTTTTAAAAGAATGTGTGTCTTTTAAGCACAAAAAGTAACCAGCATGTTTTCCCAATCAAATTATAGATATTTCAAAAGTAAAAAAAGGTCAGAAAAATAAATACTCAAATAAAGTACAGAAATCTACTGAAGCAGAGTAACAAAATATTTGTACTTCATTAACTTCCCATGTCTGTGTGCATGGCGTCGCCGCCAAACAAAAGGCACAACTCAACAGGCCGCGCGCTCTCGGCTCTCCCGTCGCCGGCCAAGCGCTAAACGAAAACCAACTGTGCGGGAAACAATAAAATAATTTGTTGAGGGAGGAAGGGACGCAGATAAATTCTGCAAAGCATTTGTTTGCCAGCTGGCCCGGGACTGGGCTCCGCCGGGCCGAGCGCTCAGCACCTGGCCGTCACAGCGCCGACCCGACGCTGCTTAATTCATCTCAGCACTGACAGCACACGGCTGCCGCGTCGCAGCTCGTACCAGCAGGCCAAGTGGCTGAGGAGGTGCAATGTGCCGTGAATTCACGCCGTAAACAGAAAGTTGTTGTTGCGTAAAGTACAGAACAGTTTCCCACTTCAGGGGGTGGGAGTGTCGGGGGGGGGGGGTTGCTGGCAGCTGAGGCCCCCCTGTGGAGCAGGAGAGGTGCGTCTTGTCCGCGTGGGTCCAGTTTGAAGGCGAGGGAAGCTCCTCTGACGGCTTCCGGCTCAGCAGCAGAAAAAAAAGTGAAGGGTCCGAGAGCTCGGTGGATCAGTCGGCCAGAACGTCCACACACCACCGGTTCCTGTTAGATCCAAATATTTCTCTTTCTCTTCTCTAAAAGCAGCCGGTCCAGAGCCAGCATCTTTAAAGGAAAAAAAAAAATCAAGCCTGAAACTGGTCAACAGGTGGCGATCTGAAGCAAACATTTCATCAACCTGTTAAAAGGGCCACTTTATACCCATTGACAGGTCTTTATCTTTATTCATCCTGGACTCAAGTGGAAGAGTCCCGCATGATGGATTACCCACAATTCTCTAAAGATCTCTACTTAACAGCATGCTTAGCCCTCTGTTTGCAGCCTCCCAGAACAAAAACACAATTTGCCGAACGTTCCATGGGCTTTTATAGGGCCGTAGAAACAAGGTGGCCACAGGTTGTGGAACCAGCGTATGGAACCAGCACCTGGATCTGGGATTCCAGAGGTACATCTGCAAGCAGGTTTCACTTTCTGAGAAGTAGAGAAGACTAAAGAGGACAAGACCGGACAAGAGAAGATCTCGCGGGACGAGATTTTACAAGAATTACGGTTCATGCGCTTCACGCCATTCAATGGAAACACCTGCAAACCGCAATTGTAATTTGTCGAAATTTTAGAAATATCGCTCTTACTTCGTGTAATGGAAACACAGTTTGTGTCTTTATCTCCTGGAAGTTAAAATGCGAACAGCAGCTGCTGGTGCGTGCAAAGCAATGTTGCGTAGCCTTATTTCCCTGGCGGTTAAAAACGGGAGAGCCCCTCCGCCACTGGGAGCGTGCAACAAGTGGCTGGCCCGGCGCTGCGGCGCATTTTGTTGCGCCGCCAACGGAGCAAAAAAACAATAACATTTTACGAACCTCCTCACCAGCCTGGACCGCTGCCTCGCTGCCTCAATTAACTGGCGAAACGTTTGTGTATCTTTTATTACAGCTTCAAGGTTCTCGTGCCTCGGGTTCATGGACGTGTTCATCTTCTCGAGGAGACACACACACACACACACACACACACACACACACACACACACACACACACACACGGGCCAAATCTGCTAGACCTGCCAACAACAAGTTGCGTATGAGATCTCAAGCGCTCGACATGATGTTTGTGTTAAAGCTGTGTATTATAGCAGTCGACTTCTGGGCCTTGGAGGGAATGTGAGGCATGTTAATGAAGAGAGCATACTGAGGCTATTACTCGGGCTAATATGGATCCAGTTTGAGCGCAGAATAGGTGTCCTACATTTCAGTCCTGGCAACAGCAAACCAAAGAGCAACAGATCTGATTGCCTTTGACTAATATTTGAACAGATTTCCCATTTGGGGGTCGGTTGGAGAAGAAGACTTTGCGATGAAAACTGCACATCTTCCTTCAAATTGGACTTGATGGGGGGAGAATGTATGAGATCCTGCTGGCTCATCCTGCAGGACGGCTTTGTCGTCTCCAGCTGGTGAAATCGAGTCGACGTCTCTGGTGGGGAGAGACCTCAGAGCCGTCAGGGATCCTTCCTTGGCTGGGACCATTCGGTAGGTCAGCAGAGGCGAAGCGAAGACTCCTTCAAAGGATTCGCAGAAAATGCACCAGCGGTTTACGTCACCCCTCCGCATCACTTTCTTTCACCCAAAGTGCAGAAAAATAGCTTTGGATTCCTTATTGTCGTCCTCTCAACTGGAGTGAAGGTGTTTTTAAGGGCCTTTTTTAAGGGATGGGATGTTGTTGATTGGAGCTCCCTCTTTGGACAAAAGTGGTAGTGACACCTGCGTCTGCAGAAACCATTGCTGGCACGCGTTTCGTTTTGGGAAGCGAGTGAAGGAGAAATCGGAGGACGGGTTCCACCGAGATACCGTATCCATACCTGACTGTGAAAGATCAGCGATGCTGAATTGATGACGATGAATCAAAGGAAACTCCGGTCATTACTGGCCATACAGCTACATTATTACAACATGTGCTCATACACATCTATACATATTCAGCCCTCTTTCCGCTGACACCCTCTTTCGCAGTTAGAGGAAATTTACGACACTCGGTGGAATCCCAACACGGTTTCGTAAGTACTCAAACGTTCCTCATAATCACTTTGAGAAACATCTCCTGTCATTCAAGACCCTTCCCATTCCCTCTGCAGTCATCACCCCCGTCAGAGACCGTCCATGAAAAACAGCGGCGCAAGGCACACAGAGTGCTGCCTCCCCATTAAACTTAGGAGGAACAGCAAGTGCTGCCAGTTATGAGCACGGCCGTACAATAAAATACTGGTGCATCAACTGGAAATTTAAAATATTTTTAAACAAATTAAATATGACAAAAACAAGACAATCCCAGGAACTGAAGGCCACAACTAAGCTGCACGGTAAAAGAAAAAAAAAAAAAAAAAGCTCATTGGCTTCTTTATTGGGGAGATGCATGTGGCTGTTGTTTAGTAAGATTTTTTTTTTCCAAGCAGTGAGGGGGACGAGCGACGCAGCTGGATCGAGCTGGATTTGGACTCTGAAATCCGACTCGTCCAACTGCCTCCGACAGGCAGCCAGTTGAAGACGTGGCCGTGCCAAGACGCTCTGACAAGCGTGGAGGAAGAGGAGTTGTAAACAATGGCAGCTAGTGTGGACGCTGCTGCGGTACCGCTGCTCTCTTTTTTTGTATGTTCTTCTTAATATAAATCAGAACTGGGCAGCATTTTTCACATTAAAAGAATAACACATAAATGGCAGTGGAGCATTTTATCTGTGGAAAACAGTGTTTTGCTTTCCTTTGAATGGCTCTTGCAGGCCTTCCATTCCATTCCTCCACAGCGCCGTGCGGAGCAGCGAGCGTCGGCGAGCCAAAAGCATAGCTGAAGTTAAAAACAAAAACAAAACATCGCTTTGCCCAATTACATTCTGAGTTTGAGGCTCTTTTTTTTCTTTTATTCCACTTTCCGTGTGCACTTTATTTAAATGAGCAGATGAATGCTTTAGATAAGGCAGAGGAAACATCCCCATATGGCCTTATTTCAGCTGGAGTCAGAGTCCCTCGTGTCAATAGGAAGCCTCACACCGTTAGCTGTGGCTTTGAGGTGACGCACAGAATCAACTCATAGTCATTTTTTTTAAGAGCCTCCCCTGTACAAACGCCAGCTACACCAGATGGATGCGTGAAATGACTGGTCAGGTTAGCAGTAAGGAAAAGTAAAAACGCAGAGAACTGGTGAGTTGACGAGCATTTTCTGTGTTGCTCAAAACATTTCAGTTGCTGCAGGAGATTTAACTTCACCTTGGCATAAAAGCTTAAAACAAGAGAAAAGCACAGCAGAGAAATGAAAGGAGGGCAGAGACGACAATCTGCCATCTGCATGGATGGCTTTACAGACGTTCCATTCAGTCCCCCTCCGCATCAACAACTTTCTCTCCAAGTGTGACGCACTTCTCATGTCTTGGAAAGAAAGAACAAAGAAAAGAAATCGCAACAGATCACTTGGACAATATAAAAGCAGTACAATGATACCAGTGGAGAGCGGCTCCTTTTTTTTTTTTTGCTGTGTCAGGGCTACGCGTCAGGTTCTCATATGGACCCCGTTCCCACACAGTGGTAGAAACCATCATGGGAAATTGCATCTTCTTATCACATACTTTATCTTCTTGCTCCGATATTAGCCCACTGAAAAATAGCCTTCCCCCTTTCAAACATAATTGTCTGCGCAAAGTCTGCAAAAATAACCCTGAGCATTTCAGATCACAGTGCTGGCGTCCGGCCTCTAAACTTTATTAACATCCAGAGTCGGGCCTGGCCCTCCTCCCAGCTCCCTGCAACTTGGACTAAAGGAGTCTGTACGGGGGCTCAAGCCTCACTTTCCCCAAAATCCTCCACTTCCTCTTGTCGTGTAGCGCCGCTCTGTCCAGATTTGCCCCCATAAAACCGAAACCTTTCGACAAAATAATAAAAAAAAAAAAAAAAACCCGCTGGTTCACCTGTGCCACAGCGCTGCCTGCCTGTGCAGCAGCTCTGAACCAACAGGATATCACTGCCTGAGCCGCGGGATGGCTGGAGGCTTTGCCCCAGTAAGCAACACAAAAAGCTAAAACCAATTTCGGCTTAAAGATTTGCCTGTCATTTTTTTCCCCTCGACATACAGTACATCACGGTGAGAATAACTCACTTTAAATCTTGGCTCTCAGCAGCGGACAATAACGCGGCTGCGGCTGCCAGGAGGCAACGCACAGATACATCTCCCAGTCCAGACCTTGTCACACTCCGATACCGTGATTGATGTCAGCCCATATCTTTTACAGGCCAAAGCCAGAGTGTTTTGTTTTTTTTGCGTTCTTCCACCAAACCTCTATGCTGTCATTGCTTTGGTTGCGGTGAGTCCAAGTTAATGCAGCGCAGGGGCCCGGCTGGCTTTGCACATGACTAGAGAATAAGTAATTCTCCCAGAATGCCAGGCTCCTATTAACGAGCGCTAATAAACTGTATAAACTGCACTATTAGACTTTATAATGTCTTTCATAGTCCTCCGAGGCAACGCCAGCCAATGGCGCGGCGAGCTGACTGGGTACTGCCCCATGGCAGCTTCCTGGCAGAGGCGGGGAGGGAACAGGGGTGGGGGCAAAACCGGAGCTGTTCTGGCTGCTTCGCTCTCCGCTCTAATGAAGGCATTAAAAAAAAACCAGCCTCGCTTTCACATCGTGTTTGCCCATTTGTCTCTGACCACTTGCTTAAAGCCCATGTTTGATTAGCTGTTTAATCTGCAACATGCTCAACCTTGTAAAAAAAAAAAGAAGACTTTTTCAGGCTGCTTTTTTGCACATGTGGAGCTGATGTTTTTGCAGAAATCTGAGCAGCCACTTCCAGAGTCTTTACGCAACAAATTGTGATCGAAAGTAGTTTTTAGCCACAAGTTCGGTTCAATGGAACTGTTCAGTCTGTTCAACAGACTTTCAATGCCACTTTGTCTGTGTCTCTTCTCCTTATCAACCTGCTCACCAGCGACTTTTTTGGTACCTCAGCTGTTATGACCTTACTGAGAAGATGCGACAATGCGACACCATATACTACACACTTGAACTCAGCAGCTGTCAATGAGCGTGCAACAACAAAAACAAATCAAACAACAACAAGAGCATGGCCAACCGTACCGTCACAGCAACCGTGTGACTAGTGAGTTACCATCTTCTAACGAGAGTTGCTGAGGCTGCTGCGTGAAGCGCCACAGGACGTGCAGGCCAGGCGGGGGCGCTGTGTCAATGCCATTTCCCGCGGTTAAAGTCCACGAATCATTAAAAGGCGGCGCCGCCAAAAATAAGCACTATAATACAACAAAATACTAGCGTGGCGAACTGCTCAATCCCGCACACTGAAGGCCACAACTATGTTGCATAATAAACAAACGCCCCCTCCGGACGTCAGTGAAATACTACCGGTGCTGCTGAGCCGTACATTTTTCCTTGACTTCGCCTTTGCAGAGAAATTCAATTTGATCTGGGGGAAGAAAAACAACGGAGCGTCAATTTGAAGCACGGCTTTGCAAGCAGGAAGGGGGTGGGGGGGCTCCAAAAACTTGGTAATAAGTTAGAAGCATTATGAGATTGTTGGGGTTTTTTTTGTTTGTTAGAATTGCATTGAAATTGTTCTGCATGATTTATCTCACGACTTCACAGCTAATCTCAACAATCTTCCACTGATGCATTTAGAAAAGCCTCGTTAAATAACAAGAATTTTGGCAGCGTCCAAAGTCCCAGAGCTGTTACTGAGAGGTCTTAGTTACAATCCTGGAGGGTTGATAAGTGGAAGTTGACGATGGACTGGAGTGCTAAAACAGTAGAAGGACGCAGTCACGTGAGAACGTTTATTAAAAATAAAAAATAAAAAATAAAAAAAAGAAGCAACACATTTTGCTGTCAGGCTCCAGTTTTATGGAATGCTTGGGGATATTGCCGGAGCCCAAACGTAACTAGAGAAGCACGTCGTCTTCTGCCATCTCTTCTTTTTTTTTTCCCTCCCCCTCTCTCCTTCCTCCTCCCTCTCTCTCTCTCCAGCTGACAGCTGCGATGGTCCGCTCGGCTCACAATCGCCGTTCTGGCAAAGGGCAGTGCGGCGCAGCGGCAGGACGGCCGTCCTCGCTGCCACAGTCACAGAGTGGAGCGGATTCTTCTTTGATGAAACGCAGCGGCCTCCCGGCCAAGAACAGCAAGTGGCACGGCAGAGATGTAAATCAAAACCCACCCGTGCGCTCGCTCGTGCGCAGAGAGCGAGAGAGCGAGAGAGAGAGAGAGAGACGCTCGCCCTCCATCTGTAAAATAAAAACGTGAGGAACGCCGGCGGCGTGGAGGCGTCTCTCAGCCGTCTGACCCGGCAGGTGAAAACAGAATCAATCCTGAAAAGATGTGAAAAAACACATCCTAAAATGTTGAATCTGGCAACCGGTTCTCTTCATTAGAGAGCCGTGCGTGAAGTTTCCTTGTGTGCTTCTCATGGGCTCAAGGCTAAAAATACATTTTTTATGATGACACATCCGAGCCAGCGCTGCAGCTTTGTCTTGATTAAGCCGAGGTCCCCGCGAGCGCATTTCTTCTGGTATTCTGGTGATATTTCGACACCCACTCAAACCAGATCATATTTTATCCCCCCCCTTGCGCCTCCACTCGGATTCGCTGGCAGAGATGCAGTGAGAGAGAGAGAGAGAGAGAGAGAGAGAGAGAGAGAGAGTCAGAATGCTTTTGGTTGCGCAGAGATGCCAGAGGCATACCACACTGGTCACATAAGAATGGGAACGGTTGACCTGAATGACACTAAATATGCTGAAGGAACAAATACTGAAAAAAAAAAATCGACAGAGCAGAGCTGCCAAAATTAAAAGGCTGCAGAGCGTTTGTTTGTTTGTAGTAGTGCACAATCTCATTCCACTGCCATTCAAGCGGAAACAGCCCCAACATCACGTGAAGGTCCTTCATTAACCCCTTTGGTGGTGACCTCAGCCGAGCCCGGCGCTCTGATCTCCATCCTTTCCCACACGTGTCACCCTGGCCCGGTTTGATGGAGGTGATTCAGCCGCGCGCATGCCAGACCGAGGGGTTGTTCTCAGCCTCTCGGGAGAGCCTCTGACTCAGGAAGCGCTCTCATTCCATTACCCAGCATTCCGCTCGTCTGCGCGGCGGCCAGACTCGGGGTTTACGGGAACGAGGGCAGCAGCAGCAGCAGCAGCAGCAGCAGCGGCGGCGGCGGCGGCGGAATCATCGCGGCTTTATGAATCAATGGAACATGCTGCAAACATTACGTCCCGCGACACCCTTCCCCCGGCAGCACCATGGAGTTTGCCCATAACTCACCGCTGAGCTCATGTGTAAAAAGTCGTGGGCTGAGATGGTCCAAGTGGCTCATGGGAAAGTAACTGATTCCTCAAGAATGAGGGGGGCCGGGGGGGGAGAAAGAAAAACTTGACTGATTTGTTGCTATCGTCGTAAGAAAGAGGCCAAAAAAAAGAAGGAAAAAAAAAGATTTACAAGCGCAGACGGAGGGTCGCCTGTCTTTTCGGATCCTGCTGTAAAACACCGCCGAGCGGAAACGTGACAAGTGACGTTAAATACCCGTCCTGTATCACCTTCTGGCACTCTCGGCTCCCCTCAGCCACGATGCGGATCAAACGGGCGGTTCAGCGAGAGGTCGGCTCACTTTTCGGGCAGGAAAAACGTTTCCTCCGAGGTTCTGATCGGCCCGTCCACATCTGGGAGGACTAGAGGCCGCGGCCTCCTGACTCACACGCTCCCGACTGTCTCTGACATATCGGGGCCGGCTGCGACGCTCACGTCACTCAGTGTGAGTTTTCACCGAGTCATCCAACACTAAGCCGGGCGTTCGGGAAACACTTTCTCAGGAGAGCGAGCGAGCGAGCGAGCATTTATTTGCCTGCTAACGACACGGCCCATGTTCGGTCTTCGTCGCTGAACAGGCTCACATAACTCACTCCCCTCCACTTGAGATGAAGGCAGCAGGAAGCCGGACTACCGGCTGGCCGGCGGAGTTGTGAAACACTCTGCTGGCTGCTCCAGCCGGACCAATCAGCCGTCTGCCGTGTCTCAACTCCGCAAGGAGAAGCACACAGAGACACGCCGGGAGTGAGCCGGGGGAGATAAAGTGAGATACAGTAGGAAAAAACCCAGGGATTAATCTGGGATCATTTACAGCCCGTTCAAAATAAATACACACGCAGTCAAGGATGTAGTTTGAGGTTCCAGTTGGACGTTTTTTTTTCTCTGACGACGACCAGCAATCCTGAATCCCTGCTATTACCCAGGCAATCATCAAGCCCCCTGACTTACACAATTTTTGCAACAACACAAAAAAAGACGCAGTGCCACAAATCACCAGTGGCCCGCGAGTCAGCACCGTAGCGAATGGCACTAAATCCGAGCTGAATAAATATTATGAACTCCGCAGAATTAAAAGCCAAAATTAAAGCAAAATAAATCCCGAAGTCGGCGGTGATTCTGGGAAAATTCAAAACCTCTTGAAAGCGGCCGAGGCAAACATTGTGCCTGAGTTACGGCTGTGTAAACATTTTATGTGACACAAGATTTGCTCATGAAAAAATTCCTAAACAGCTAACCGAAGAGGGCATGGGAATTGGGTTTTTTTTTTCAACCAGAGCACCAGCTATACCCTGAAGAGTGAGCGTCCTCACTATTCCATTTGCGACACTGAAGTCCATCGCTTGCAGCTAAATCTGCCCCAGAGGTCAAAAATGAAACGCTGCTGAACGTTCAATCCAGATTTCATTGAGAGCAAGAATTAAATGTAAAAAAAAAATCTCCAAAAGGAATAAAAGAAATATTGACAAAGGCGTTTTACAGTGTGGTGTGAGCGCAGACCGCGCTTTCATTAAGAACTGCCTGTCACTGTGACACAGCACTCGGCTGCTGTAATGGATGGTTGTTTCTCATAAGGGTCAGATTATGGACCTCGTAAGTCCACAAACAGAGGGGAAAAAAAAGCCAAACTGCTTCGAGGGAATTTAACAAAGCTGCCTCAATGACTTTTCACCACAAACACTGAGATTTGACCACGGCGTCAAAGTGCTGGTTTGTAAAAGAAAAGGGAGAAAATGAGAGTTGTGCTTTGAAATGCAAAGACGCACATTCAATCCAACAGTCCATTACTCATCCCTTTACGGACTGAATCAACAGACAGACCACTGGTGGTGGGATGACGGGGTTGGAGGGGTGGGCAAACACACTCCTCTAACTCAAACATTTCCCTCAAATAAGCTCAAACATTTGGTGACTCGAGCCCAGCCAGCAGAAACTTCAGGAAAATATCAGATGATGCTCGAATGATGCGGGCTTCATTTCAACACATTTTTCTGTTTTCAGGAGGTGGGGGGTGGGAGGGGTTCAAGTGATTTCTTTCAAAGAACAATATTTTCTTTGCCGGTGGGCACCAAAAAGTCTTGTAGTGCGAGGGCTGAGGCCGCGCCTCCACTCGTACAGAGCAAGCGTGCGTACTCAACAAAGCAGGGAGTTCTTAGATTGTCTAAGAAAATTCAGATTTTTTTCACACTGCAGTGGAACAGTAAAGTGGCACTGAGGCAGCATGTTAGACAACACACGCACTGACATTCTGAACAGCAAACAGATTTCAATGACTAATTGGATCCGCACTGAATTCAGACGCGTGCGACCAGGACCTGGGAAAGTACAGCAGACGGACGGCAGACGGAGGATTAAAGGAAACATTCGGCTGAATCATATTTATGACGAATTTTATCAGAGAAATACGGTGAAAACAGCCTGGAATGTCCAGTCTGAGCACACGACTCCACTCACCGAAACCAGGGCAAAATGTCACAGCCTGCATTTGTTTAAAAGGTCACGTTCGCTGTAAATCCACAACGGTGGTGGAGAACGCAGCTTAAAACATCTCAACTCTGTCCCCAAGTGTGTGTGTGTGTGTGCGTGAGTGTAATGTGATCAGCCTGAAATGAGGCTTGACACAAAAGAGCGATGAGTGCCGAGATCGGAGATCATGGAGGAAGCTGCACAGTTGTCTTTGAAAAAAACAAAAACTGTTGAGCTGAATAAGACTTTTCATTTTTGAAGTGTGTCAGAAATATTTGAGCTATATGCAATACGCAAACAGTTTGTTTGTGTTTTGCAGATGGGTTTAATTTAAGTTGAATTTTTTTTTTGTACATCAATCAAAAAGCCAGAGTTTATTAAAAACAACTTGACATGAATCATTGGGAGGTGGGGGTCCACGCGTCTGCTCTAATGTGAATGTGCACAAAACACATCTTGCACCACAATTTACTGGAAGCGAGCTGGGGGCCGGGGGGGGGGGGGCAATAGGGCGATTCATCTCATCCTCATCCAGTCTCGAGGATGGATGCTGCATGTGCACGGAGCGCTGAGGGCGCAAACTCTGCAAATCTCATAGACGACGGACGAGACGCATTCTGCCGAGCATGTGGTTCGGGTTTAGCGGGAAGAAACAATGATCAGATGCGTTGATCCCCCTTCTCGCTGCGAGGATGACTGCTGCTGCTGATTGAGCAACGTCTTCCGTCTCATCGTGATTCAGGACCGAGGGGAGGTGATGTGTTTGGAGGCGGCCGCTCACAGCTTCACCATCAACAGGATGGAGCAGCCTCCACGTCAGATCCCACATCAGCACATTTCACCTCTGCAATTATTTATGATGTCGATCATTATTATTATTATTAAATGGACGAATATTATTTAGTTATTCCTATTATCTATTTTTATGTCAACCATCTTGTTCCAAATTGATATCTCCCCTAAAATGACACGTGCGGATAGCTGATTCGCTAAACACTGTCTTGAAACCGCGTTAATTCCCCGTGTTCAGCCGTGAGCCAGCAAACTAACACTCCCCGCTGCAACGTCTTGTCAACTTATCTGGGAATTCGCACTTGCTTGGCAACAGATGGACACATATGGAACAACTCTACAGGCCTTCCTGGCGCAACGGAGGCTTCTTTGATATATATGAATATGTTTTTCCCCGAATCTTATTATGAACACGCCGAGATTCTGGGTTTAATTATTGATTCCAAGACCGCAACAAACGCGCGCACGGGGAGACCGAAGGATGCTCGTGAGAGGCAACTTATCTTCACTTCTGAGAAACTTTGAGACGTATCTATCTACACGTGTTTTTCCTTTTGCAATTATCACTCAAAGATAAAACTGCAGCCGCAGCTTGGAGTCCTTACCTTGCGGCAGAGAGAAGCAGGAGCTCGCAGCCTTGCCGGACAGATGCGCCTTCTCCTCGGACTGCGTCACTCTCTTCGAGCTGGCGCAGCTCATGTGCGCCG
Organism: Thamnaconus septentrionalis; assembly: GCA_009823395.1. Taxonomy (NCBI): domain Eukaryota; kingdom Metazoa; phylum Chordata; class Actinopteri; order Tetraodontiformes; family Monacanthidae; genus Thamnaconus; species Thamnaconus septentrionalis. Next base: position 8,495,150 of record CM020508.1, on the reverse strand, counting down.
CCGTGTCTGGGGAGCCGCGGCACGTCTGCGCGCCGAAGCCGGCTCGCCGGCCGCACACGTCCGTCTTGCCGCCGTACACCGCGAGCGACAGGCCGGTGAAGTCGGGCAGCGTTGCGGTCTGACAGTGGCTGACCATCCCGAAGAGCGCGGAGGAGGAGTTGCAGTGCATCGATGACTCGGCTCTTCTTCTTCTTCTTCTGCTGCTGCTGCTGCTTCTTCTTCTTCTTCTTCTTCCATGCAGCGCGCAGCCACCAGAACCTGCACACACTGATTCACGACAAATTGTGCGTGAGCTGAGCCAGGGGGGAACTTGACTGAGCACCGCGTGCAGTTACGCACGCGGGAGGGGGAGAGAGAGAGAGAGAGAGAGAGAGAGAGAGAGAGAGAGAGAGAGAGAGAGAGAGAGAGAGAGAGAGAGAGAGAGAGATCAAAAATGTTTGGACAATCGGACCTTGGTAACACCTACCTCTCCGAGATCAGCCAATGAAGAGCAGGAAGAGTCTAATTCGGCGCATCGGCGCGTTTAGTGAGGCAGAGCAGCAGCAGCAGCAGCAGCATCAGCAGCAGCATCCTCAGTCTCCAGCATCAAATCCGGATCCTTCCCTCCCCTGCGCAGAACGCTGGCTGTGTGGGATGAGCAGAAGTGTTTCGTGATGGCGTGTTTGGCTCCTGCGTCAGAGCGTCTGTTCGACAGTCGAGTTTCAAAACTACAATCAAAGGATTTTGGGCATTAGATACGAGTCCACGACACCTGAGGCTGTGCACAGCAACCGACCCTGGAGGTCTAGCATATCCAAATACACTTCTTTGAACTTTAAGATATGTTTTTGCCATTCAATCACCGTTTAAATTTAATTTCAAAACAGATGTTGATTACAAATGTCCTTGCCCCCCCTCCCAGCCCCCAACCACCTAAAACAAAAACAAAAAACTTGAATGTACACCATGTAACATTTTCTACTGTTGTAACTGATGATTTTTTTTTTCTGGCTGATGATTCATCCTCAACACGTTACAAGACACATCATACATGCCAAAATTATGAACATCTGGTCTTAAAAGACATTTTCTGTTTTGAATATTCATCAACAATTCAATTGTTTGATTATGCGTGGACTGTCAATTGATTTCCAATATCCTTGCCATGTCCAGCCATAGAAAAACAAGCAAAATTACTAATGTTTTTAAATATTTCTCAATTAATCATCGCATCTGGTTCAATAATAATACAATTTTTAAAAAAAAAATTTCTTTCTTCTAATTGCCGTTTCAGCTGTGAACAGTTAACCGAACGGGGCGGCGACTGATGTGTAACGGAGGCCTCGTCGCGTAAAGGCCAGTTCAGCAGCGCCATCTAGCGTTCCTAGCGCGACAAAGGCTGACTGTAATTCTATACCAGGCAGGTCTGTGTGCAAACACAAGGGGAGAGATACCATCGAGTCGCCTTATATAACTGTGGACGGAATGTTGCAGGGTGTGTTTGTTGCACTCTGAGCTCCCCGCTCTCCTAAAAAAAAAAAAAAAGAGGAAAGAACGTCAATCTGAGGTTGCGTTCGCGTACTATTGGAAACTTGACACGCAAGACGAGTGACTGCACAAGACACACAGTCGCACTGACATATGTTGTGAAATGTCCACGATCACAATGCGAGATATCCCACGTGCCACACAGTTTTACTACTTTGTGGAGGCTACAATAAATAATTCAAAACAGTTTAAATGGTTAAACGGTTACATTGAAAACCAAATTATTGTAGCCTTAAAAAAAAATGGACACGAAAAGTAAGGAACATAAATGTTAAGAAGATAATAGACAAAAATTCATTAAAAAAAAAAAATAAAATAATAACTACACAGTTAAAACTTTAGAACTTTCTTACTAAAATAAATACGATTCACAATGTAGATTTATGAAAATTGTATTTCTCCCTATGGGAACTGTTCTCTTAATTATCGCCGTGGACCACATATTGACGACCTACAGCATAGCAGCAGTGCCGCAAAACACACCAAAACAAATCAATGTCATCTAGATGTTGTTTGCAATTGATTTACTCCCGGTTTCAAAGCTCCGGCAGGGGGATCCGCTACAAAGCGTTGTGTCGTGTTAGGGGGGTGGTAACGAGGCCAGACGGCGTCCGTGAAAGCAGCTATTATCAAACTGGGGCCGTGTGGGCGTTCACGAACATGTTAAACAAGCACATGGATCGCGTCGCCTCGAAACTCGTCAACTCACCGCCGAGGCGCAAACATGTGGGCGCAGAAGGCGATGGTGTACATCTCCACGACAGGCACGTTCTGCTTCCTGCTGCTAGTGAACATCTCGATCAGCGTCGTGCGCCTCCTGTCACCCAGCCTCGCCAAGAGCATCGTCATGAGGCTGGGCGAGCAGTCCACGATGGTCCAGAATCCCAACTTCAAGTACGAGGACTGGGGTCTGACGTTCGGCTCCATGAACTTCGTCAAGGCGGTGAGCCACAGCATGTGGTTGTCACTGGGGCAGGAGGCTTTCGAGGGCGGAGAAGCCCCGGACTCACCTGTGGTCTTGTTGAGCGGGGCGAAGAGCAGCATCGGGAAGTTTGTCAGAGGTGCGTGGCGCGGTCCCTTCTGCGTGTCCCCCTGTTCTCACCTCACTGCTGATGACTCGAGGCATGCGGTTTGTTTGTGTTTGTGTGCGCAGGTAGCAGACCTCTGGTGTTGAGCTTCGGAAGCTGCACCTGACCCCCGTTTATGTTCAAACTTGAGGAGTTCAAGCAACTCGTCAAGGACTTCGCCGGTGTGGCCGACTTCCTGGTCGTCTACATCGCCGAGGCGCATTCTACAGGTCAGTGGGACCTCACCCCGGGGGTTTGTTGGGGCTTGTGTTTCTTCAAGGAGGGGATGGGGGGGGGGGGGTGGTATCTCAGACACTATTAAGAAAAAAACAAACAAAGTCAAGGTCCCTTTTGGAGGACAATTATAGGTTTGCACTGTATTAATAATTTCTAATATGAACTTTCCCTACTCTTGTCTTCCAAAGGGACAAAAAAGTGATATGGGTTTTGTTTTTGTTTGTTGTTTTTTTGTCTCTCAGCATATATTTAATTGTTCTATTAAAGAAATACAAAAAAAAAAAAAAAATGCTTCTTTCTTCTGTGCTGCTGTCTTGCACTTGCCAAACCTGTCAGCCGCCTTGTGTCTCATGTTGTTCCACCCCTCTTCCTCCTCGCCAGATGGTTGGGCCTTCACCAACAACATCGACATCAACCAGCACCAGAGCCTGGAGGACCGGCTGTCCGCGGCTCAGATCCTGGTGAAGAAAGACCCCCTGTGCCCGGTGGTGGTGGACGACATGAACGACACCAGCGCCATTAAGTACGGCGCCCTGCCCGAGAGGCTATACGTGCTGCAGGCCGGGAAAGTGATCTACAAGGTGAAGGCCGCTCCACACGCCTGCCCAAGCCTGTCCAAGCCGTCCTGAACTTTTACCTGCTAGGCCTCTGCGACGATAATTTTATAGCGCGATAAGGAGCTTTGATTGAGGGCAAAAGTCTCTGGGCTTCCAGTCGTTGGTTGCGTGAGAAGGAGGCGTTGTCAGCGGTAATTCACCTGGCGCTGAGCCAGACACATTGCAATAGGTGTTTTTAGGCGATTGCATTCAAAGTCCAGTGAATAAAATTTGGCTTGATGTATGAATTCTATATTAGTAAAAGTTTAACATACTGCCCATAAATACATTAATGAAAGTGTATACTGGCAGTACAATACAAAGTAATTTGATTTTCCTATGCTTAGAACGGTTCTCAGATATGTAAGAATATACATAGGCCAATAAGGGTCTTGCTCCTAGTTAGCTGCCATCTTGCGCCACCATTCTTTTAAGGAAGCCCACCTGACAGTGTCCTCAATACCAAATACGTTGTGAGGTGGGCTTTCTTAAAAATTTAGTAGTAGGTAGAAGATGTCTTTTGAAATCTGGTGCCAGTTTGTTCCGCGAAGAAGTTCCGCTGCCGATTGAGCCTTCACTCCGTCTTCCTCTTCTTCTTCTCTCTCCCCAGGGCGCAGAGGGGCCGTGGGGTTACCACCCTCAGGAGGTGAGACAGGTGCTGGAAAAGTTCGAATAAGAAGGTTGATGAAGTGCCGCCGGACCATCTTTGTCTGGATTGTTTTTAACTTTACAATTGCAAATGCATTATTAACAGAATAACGCATCTTAAAAAAAAAAAAAAAAAAAAAAAAAAAAAAACAGGATGGAAAATGTTGAAGAATACCACATAAAGATTTCACACGTCCCGCTGGAGCTTCTGACATCAAGCGCTGCATCTGAAAAATATTAAGAGGAAAAAAATGTTTAAAAAAAAGCGCGGCACAGATTCCGCAAAGGTCTCCGGGTTCACCAGTCACAGCTGTCGAGGCTTGCACTCGCCTCTCCCTGTTTCTTAATGACGGCCGCAGAGTAAACCGCCGGCTTCTGTTGCCAGATGGAGGGAAACAAAGAGCGAGCGAGAGAGAGAAAGGTCCAAGTTGTCGGTGCTCATGGCTGCCGCGCCACCAAAAATGCAGAGTATGTCGACGGAGCTGTTGAAAAGACAAAGATTTAACTGATGGGGGTTTTAAATGCATCTGAAATGGTCCACGGTAATGTAGCGGAGGCCTCGCCTTTGTCATGACGATTGCAGTGCAAACCTCTGGTAGCTGCAATCTGATGGAATCTGCTTGAAGGCAAGCCTCCTCTTATTACACTGGAGCATTTTCGTATATATATTTTTTTAAAGGTTAATGTAAATGTAGTTTCAAAAGAAAATTTAATTGTCATGTTTGGTCTGTGAATTTTTACACCCTTTTAATGTTTGATACTGCAGTCTAATAAATGATTTCAGCTGAAGGCTGTGACGTCTGTTTACTTCCTGTGTACAGTTTGACTCGCACTAAATTGTTAATTCTGCAACGGGCTGGGGGTGGAGTGGTAGAAATGAGGAGGGAAAATGCAGACTTTCCACACCGGATTGTTTTGATCTTTCCCTCCCTGCAGATCTGCATCAATACTACACCAGTGCTGTGACTTCCCCCCTCCCCTTTGCCCTCATTGACTCACATGCGGGGAATAAGATTTGACTGCAAAGCTCCAGAGATTTGACTTCATTTTATTCTGCAGAGGAACATGGCTGCGGGGCTTTCATGTTCTCTCACACACACCGACACATGCGCACACACATACACACACACACACACACATAGGAAGAGGGAGAGGGAGAGCAGTTCTCCACCTGGTGAAAATGCAGCTTTTGTTTGCTGTCTGGTCTGGAAATGATAAATGGTGAACCGGCTGTTCTGTATGTGGGTCATGCAGGTTCACTTCATGGCATCCACACTGCACACATGAATACATGCGAGCAGTGGAGTGGGCGCGCTCAGACCCTGACATCCAGACATGAGTTAATGCCTAACTGTGTAATCTTTGCACAGCTATTGATTTTGGCTACTGAGATAACTAATGATATAACATGAGTTCATATTGCATACAACTATTGACTTGAGTTGTGTGTGTTTTCTAGGTCTGTTTTTTTTTTTTTTTTTTTGATAAATAGCATTTTGTTTTCAGGTTTTCTGTCTTATCTTGGATTTAAGTGGGGCAGACTTGTGTAACAAGTTACCCCTCCCCCAAAAAACCCTCCAGAAACAACATATGTAGCCCTCTGTTTGCAGCCTTCAGCAAAGAGATTAGTTTTACTTACCTTTTAAAACTGATGCTTTGTTGGACATTCCCTGTTGTGCCGGAAGTCAGCAATGTGGTGGTCTCCTGGGGGCCGAAGCAATGTTCACAGAGGTGTACCAACACCCCTTGTGACATCACAAAGGGCAATTTTCCCCAAATTGTCAAAGCACGCATTTTCTGAAAAGAGGGGCAAGAAGAAGAAATTAAGGGTGGGACTTTTCCTCATGTTTGTAAGGCTCCTGATGTACCACTGTTAAAAATGTTGGTGAGATGAATTTTGTGTAACGTCTGACCTTTAACACTTGACTTGTTTTCAATACTTGAATTTAGATGGCGACGCCGCCGAGCATGAGAACTCCTTTGTGTCATGTGTCCCAGCCGCAGCAGAGGCTCACAAAGAAACACTGGAGCATGTTATTATGAAACATTGTACAAGTTCTTCCGAAGCTTTTGCAATTGTAATCAGTTTGGTGTGTTTGTGGATAGAGCTTTCACAACGTTTTGGTGTGCGGCTCTGGAACTGTGGCTAAGGGTTTGGAAGGTGCCCGCTCAGACCACATTCTGTGGCGAGCGGCTCCATTGCTGATTGTCAAACAGGAAGCAGACCACTGTCAGAACTGTGCTGAAATTAAAACCAAAGCCGCAATGTATCGAGCGTGTTTATCTTTTGTGCCTGAGAAGAGAGAAAATGCCGTGTCTTGGCCAAATCTCCCTGAAAATCTTGATGATCCCCTTAAGCCCACCAGAGGGCAATGTCAGGCCACTGTTTCACCAATAAGGGAACAGGTTTGTTTTTTAAAACAAAAACAAAAACATAAGACAAACAATGAAAAAAATGCAACAACTCAGGGGGAAAAAAACAAACAAGTTTTGTGATATTGGCTTAAAAGTTGTGATATGTGTAAATGTGTTATTGACCTTGGATCATGGGAACACTGACAATATGATCGCCAAACGTATTGCACAACTGAGACTGTGTCACAGTTTTGCACATCCCCAGGTTGATTGTGCATGTCAACATGACCTGCTGTGTGCAAATCTGAATCACAGCATGGAGAGTGTGCCATCGCCTACCACCAAGTCGTTCTCCAGCTCCAGGATTCCCACCCACTTGGGCAGCAACAGTATCGTCATCCAGATAAGACTGGTTACACTGGTGCGATGTGCCTGCAACATTCTGGTTTTTGTTTCTGTTACTGGACACCTGGAACAGCCTTTTACAGCTGATCTTCTGTCGAAGCAAGTTCATAAAATGGATCATTATAGTTACATAACCTGAATTTGCATCACAGATTTTTTTTTGGTTTCATGTGAATGTAGCATTGGTTTACTTTCAAAATGAACGCATATACATTTGGAAAAAAAAAAGCAGACACAGGTTGTTAAGTTATTGTAAAATTATATTAACAAGCAATTTTTTCCTCAATTTGAAATAAAAAAATATCGGCAAATAAAGGCAACATAGGACTGATGTTTATAATGAGTAAATGTTCACAGAAAAGAAAAAAAGAACAAAAAATTCTCGTCACATTTACAAGACTGCTGCTAAGTTCATAACAATATCTACTAGAATGAGCTTAGAAAGCTTTGACTAACTCGGAGTAACTGGGGCAATATATGTAGTCAAAGGTTGTATCAAAATGTTCAAAAAAGAAAAAAAAAAAAAAACTGAATGAGGAACGACCAATGATTCGGGACTGGAAGCATGTTAGAGCGATAAGGATGAGAAATTAAAAACAAAACAAAACAAAAATACGGGCATCTCATTCAAAGTCATTTCGTGATTTCATGATCAAAATGGAAATGGGGCAAACACAGAGAGAGGACTACGACCATGAAAAGCACAGAGTGTTCAGCACAGACAGGTAAAGAGATACACGCCACGTCTTAAAGCAGGTGTCAACAGAGTCAAGAGCAGCACTAGGTAGTATGTTGTACACAAGAGTCTCAGCATTCATGCACTCGCTTCTTACACCAAAAGTCTGGATTTTCACCTAGACGGAGTGAAACAGCGATCTGCCCGCTTTAGGGTTAAAAACAAACCAAAGAAAAGAAAGAAAAAAAAAGACAACAAACCGCAACAAAGAACAGTCAAGAGTGCCGAGTCACATCATTGCTGACCAACGGCGACTTAAAACTGATCCAAGCTTGGATCAATTTCTGACTACTGGAGGAACCATCTCAGCACTTTTATGATGCTCTCCCCATTACAAACCTTTTTTAAAAAAAAAAAAAAAAAAACCACAAAAAAACAAAGACTTGTTGGGTGTTTTTTTGGGGGGAGGGGCACATTAGGGGAAGAAAAATACAAAGTTCATAAATGTGGCCACTGAGAAAAAGGCAGAAAAAAGGAAATCAGAGTCCTATGTCAGCTGACTTCTGCGGCATGGCGTATGAATGGCGACAGATGTAAAAATAAAAAATAAAAAAAATAAATGACGGTACAAAAAAAACTTTCAGAGTTCACAATGCATATACACACTCTCCAGTGTTTCTTTTTTTTAAGTGACGAAAGCAGAGACATTTCCTGCACATCTTGCACCACAAAGCGTTAATTTAAAAGTACAAGAGGTAAACTTTGACCACTTTATTTTATCTTCTTTCTTCGCTCTGGAGGGGGAGGAGGGTGGGTTGGGTTGGGGGAAGGGACAGGGGGGAGGAACAAGGGAGGAACGGGGGAGGGGTTCTGCATGGAAAACGTGTCATGTATGCATTTTTTTTCCCGTTTTTCAGTAGCTGGTTTTGTCACACTTGGGATTCAGTGATAAATAGTGAAATTGTCCTTCATGTTTTGAGCGCGTAGTCGTCAGCCACCTCATCTCTCTCTCTCTCTCTCTCTCTCTCTCTCCTCTCCTTCTCTCCCTCTTTCCGATCAGCAATCTCGAAAAAATTTGTGAGGAACCGAAATGGCGCCTGTCCCTGATTCGGTGCTGATGTGTTTGGCCGTGTCCTGTGGTGAGTTCAGATCCTTGGAATGATGGCAAAGTCGGGAGTTGAGGAGGAGAGAGGTCACACGCTCATCGTCATGGTGGGGGAGTACTGCGGAGGCACACACACACACCGGCGGGCGAGGATTAGCGCAGCGATTATTTATAGCGGGCTTCAGCGAGCGCCTCTGCGCCACGCTGGAAGGAAGGAGGAAGTGAGTGGCAAGGCGGAGGAGGGACACTCACATTCTCGCTCTGGAAGGAGTGGAGGAAGTTTCCACTCAGCTCTCCATCGTCCCTCGGTGTCCCGGGAGGATTGCTGATGCCACTTAAATTGTTTGGGGAGTTCTGAAAGCAACAATTCAGCAAGTTGTATTTAGTCTATATTCGCATAAGGTTTAAAAAAAAAAAGAAAAAAAAAGAACGAAAATATGACTTTAGTCACAACAAGATTTACCTTGTTCATTCCATCCATGTCACCAGAGCCTGATAAAATAATATAACAATTTTTTAGTTTGAAATAATCGTTTGTGATTTTCTTCAACAATAAATGAGCGTGTTTCCTTGGTTTGTTACCTAGTGAGCCGTTCATGTGGTGTGGTTCCATCCCGGCCATGGCCCCCAGGGGTCCATCGGAGCCGGGGCCCATTGGGAACTAGAAGTGCAACGGCACAAGTCAGCACCTCGAGCTCGGACGAGCCTTAACCAAGAACTACGTCATGTATTTAATTTCAACACAAAAATCAGATCTGTCAGGACAAGCCTGAGACAGCAGACTTTTTTGTTTTGCATCAAAAGCAGGTTACTAGGATTTTGGGCTTTGCTCAAAAGGAACATTCTGAGAGTAAACAGTTCAGATCAATAAATCAGAGGCTGATCTACACTTCAGAGTAACACAAGAGCAACATAAGGGCATTTACATTATTTCGGTTTCCAGGTCCAGTGTTGATCATGGTGTACAAATTGTCACCGGAGTTGTTTGAGTCTGGCAGGAGGGAAAGTCTTTTGTTAGATTGGTGCGGGATAATGCCTGAATGGACTAAAGACAGACAGCTATTTTTAGTGCTCTAACCTGCTGGGCTCGGCATGATGGGAGTTCCTGGGGGTCCGCCGCCTCCAGAAGCACCCTGTTGCGCAAGCAAGAATAAACAGATACATATAAATAGATGTACAGAGATGTATTAGATTGTGTTAGCCTGAGCTGAGATTCTATGACGTGTGAAAGATGCCAGGTTATATCCTCACCCCATATGCGCCGGGAGACGGTGATGAGTAAGGCATCTGAAACCAAAAACAGCAACATTAGACTCAAGACCAGGACAAATCAAACCCTTTCTGTACCTCAAAATGTCATCATCAGATCATCCTAACACCATTACGGCTGGCTGTCCGACTGCCAGTGGAAACTCTGACACATTATACTACAATTACGTATCCCGGGCCAGGAGCTTGCAGCACTTTAGGCCTCGGCAGCTCCAGGATGGGAGCTGGCTGCAACATGAACCGTCATTTTTCAGCGTCTGAGTGAGAATTAGCACTCACAGAGTTGGCATTGTTGGGATTGGGCCATGGCCGTCCAGTCCCGGGGCCCCTGGGGTGGAAAGACCACAGGAGAGTTCAGATACATTCTCCAAATTAGAACCTGATGGAAGTGTTTTAATCCATTTAACAGCAACACGTACATGTTCACTCCTGGCATACCAGGACCCATTGTGTTGTGTGGAGGCCTCATGCCTCCACCAAAGTTCTGGAAAAAGGAAAGCAAACATTATTACTTGTTTTTCAAGTTGGAAACCTAACTTATTTCAACAGAGGAGGAAGTTAATATATGTAATCAAAACGAATAAATATTTTACATTTGGATTTTAGACACTAAAACAAAAACAACATTGTGGATTCTAACAGAGATGATACAAGATAAGTTGAGAATTCTTAGGTTGGGCACGTAATGAGACTTGAGTCAGAAGGTCCAACCTGTGGGCCGGGCCCCATGGGTCCCATTCCTCGAGGGCCACTCATTCTCTGCATTGGCCCCAAGTTAGGATGGCCTGTCGAGAGGAGACAGGAATTATTATTTTCAATCTTCACACATTTGCTTAACATTATATGTTTTTTTTGGTGCATGGAGAAGCGTAAACACTGTAAAACACCTTGTGGCCTTGTGGGGTCCATGTTGGGCAGCATGGGATGAGGACCAGGGCCGCCACCTGGTGGCTACAGGAGGAAAGACATAAAGATTTCAATGAGACTGCAGTTTAACAAACATGCCTTGTTTTCTACTACTCTCTTTCTGTGTGTGTGTGTGTGTGTGTGTGTGTGTGTGTGTGTGCGCCCGCGCGCCCTTTACCTGGTTGCCCATCCTAATGGGTGGACCTCTTGGGCCTCCAGCAAAACGTGGTGACATGAAGGACTGTGGCCGAAAAAACATTGTTATTAACAAAACATTACAACACTACAACTGAAACTGTGGCAGTCAAGCAGTTTGTGTGAAGACTAAAAGCAGCATGAAGCACTGAGCAGACACGAATGCCAAAGCGCAAAGCCGAGAACCAGCGTTCCCGAATGGCCACAGGAAAAAAAAAAAACGGAACAAAAAAACAGGAAGAAGCGACACAGTGGGAAAGGGAGAGTTACCTGACTGTGAGGTCCCATCATACTGTTAGGGGGAGGAGGCTGAGGGTGAGGAGAGCCCTGGGGACCAGGAGGACCCTGCGGCATCGCACAAAATAGGTGGCGAGGAGCAAAGACAGAGGGGAGGGAGGAGGATGAGATCAAAAGAAGGAGAGGAGGGAGCGAGAAAAGGAAGCGTCAAAGGAAGAAGCAGGGTTACTGCAGGGCAGAGGACACATTTGAGCAAAATAAAAAAACGGAAAACAATGTACAACAAAAATAAGAGGCAAATATTAATGTGACGAATCCGGTGGAGGAGAGAGAGAGATGGAGGAGAGGAGTGAGCGAGCGAGCGAGCGACTTGACGATGGAGAGGTTGGCTGCTCTTCTGCCTGTCAGTCAAGTCATTAAGGGGCTCCTTCTATGCAGCGTGTTATCAGCGCTAATTTCCCAGAATTAACGCCGTCAATTAAGCTCCGCGCAATTAGCGGCGCACCCACACCAAACAGCGGCAACGCACCGCGCCGCCAGCGGGGGGCGCAACTGAGCCTCTTCCCATAGCTTCTGGTGGGAGAAGGCTCAACCTTCTAAGGCAGGGGTGGCAAACTCAAACACACGCTGGGGCCAAAATGTCAAAGTTGGACAAAGTCGCAGGCCAGCATTGATGTTACAGATGGAACAGTGAACCTTTTCATATGGACCCAATCAAGTTTTGTTTCAACCTGAATATGGAACAAAGCAAACCTTAATACTAGACAATAAATTACTTCATACTGCACACACAAGCAAACTCAAATTTCAAATAAAAACTCACCTAACCTTTTTCCACATGCTAACACTAAATTTAAAAATAAAAAAATAACAAAAACAAAGCAATTAAATCATAATAATATCCTTCAATGAACGTCCAAAATACCGGCAGAGCATTCTGGTATTTGTAGTATTAGCGGCACACATGCTGTATAATACCATCAAGCCAGCCCGAGGAGTGATTTTGCATTTAGCCTCGCTGGCCAAATATAATGATATTGCAGGCCAAATTTGGCCCATGGGCCAGAGTTTGACACCTATGCTCTAAGGTGAGAATATCAGTCGCTGTTATTAACACAATCAGGTAACGAGTGGCAGCCTTTGTGGCCTCTGGTGCTCAGTGAGCCACAGGCTGAAAAAAGTGGAATCATCGCGGCAGGTTTGGCAGTTTTTTTAACGGCGTGGTCACTCTGGGAGTTTATCCCTGCAAGGTATTGATTGGTTGACAGTGCACCTTTCTGACTTGTCCATTAGGGGAGAATGGCCGGACCACGCCTGCCTGCCTGCCTGCCTGCCTGCCTGCCTGCCTGCCTGCCTGCCTGCCTGCCTGCCTGCCTGCCTGCCTGCCTGCCTGCCTGCCTGCCTGCAGCAGCGCCGGAGGGGGAGAGGGGAGGAGAGCAGACAGAGTGTCTGTGACCATCTACTAGCAAAGGCATGGGCAAACTATGGCCATGCCTTTGCTAGTAGGCATGGCCATAGTTTGCCCATTGTTTGGCCATGGCATGGTATAATTGAAGAAACTATATTAATAGTCAGTAAGTCATAAAATAGAAAAAGATAAATATTTTGTTGTAATTCCTTTGGTTCATTTACAATTTACATTAAAGCACGTTTTCTGCATATACTATGATATATTTTTTTCTCCTATGAGGTGGATCACCAAAACACTCCATCCACCTGCTCCTGGTTCGGCCACCCTGTCAAATTGTAGAACCCATTGAGGCCCCACCAGTCAAAAAGTTTGCCCAGCCCTCCACTAGCAGCAGGCCAAGTCAGGAGGAGCCAAACACAAAAGACGAAAGCAGCAGAACACGTATTGATGATAGATCGCGGGCGGATTTAACAGTGAGATGGGTTGATTAGTAGAATGAGGCGGCGTTTCAGTGAGCTGACCTGGAAGAAACCAGGGGGCATCGGTCCTCCGGGCATGCCGTCACCAGGGGGCATACCTCCCATCACAGGACTGGGCGCCGCTGCCGCACTCTGAAACACAAAGGAGAAACGGGATGTTGCGTGACATTGTCTGACGGTTTTTCATGACAGGTAAAAGTAAAGTAGAGTTAATCTATCACAATGTTTGCCATTAAAATAGAAATCATGAAGAATAGACACAAAAAATATGATAGTGGCATTAAAATACTGGCCCTCAGGCGAGCTGCTCCCTCAAGTGTTCAGATTCTGATTCTGATATATCAGCATCGTCCATTGAAAACCCATATCGGTCAACCACTAATTCAAGACAGTGTGATGAATGGCCGCTCCGTCGTGTTCTCAGCGCACAAAGTGGGGAATTAAACAACAACAAATGCAGCGTGCAGTGAGCGGAGCAAATATCTGCACTGTGTCTAAAGGAAGACACATTTTTAATCTCGCTCACTGTTTCCTGCAGGACGTTTTAAGAATCGTCTTTTATCTCAATGAGCAGCCAAAGAGGCTTTGTGTTCTTTACAACTCCACTACATACACACACAACATCCCTAACGAAGAAAAAGAAAGAAAGAAAGAAAGAAAGAAAGAAAGAAAGAAAGAAAGGAAGAAAAGCTACAATTTGTTAAGCCTGTGTCATTGTGGACCTCCAGTATTGAAAGGAGCAGGGTCTTGATTGAGGCCCGGGAGCCCTGCTGCTCCACGCTTCCACAGAATCAGATAAGTATCAACGGGATCGACTGAGTCAGGGACTCCAAAGTGCTGCTGCACGGCAGGGGTTTGCCGGACCGATTTCCTGCTTAAACCGCAGCCCTAATTCACTAATGTGCCATTTGCCTCAGTCACACGCTCCTAATTGACTGGAGTTTTTCTTCCCCGTGGCCGAGGCAATCCGAGACGGGCTAATGTCCTCCGAGCTGTGAGGCCACAGCTTCCACTAACGACTACGGGGACAAGACGGGCGTCCGCCGGTCGTGTCGCGCCTGCTTACATTTTAGATGAAGTTGGAAGAAAAAGGAAAAGTTAAATCAGGGGTGGATCCATCTCTCACACACACACACACACACACACACACACACACACACACACACACACACACACACACACACACACACACACACACACACACACACACACACACACACACACACACACACACACACACACACACACACACACACGGTTGTTTCTTCAGACATCAAAACACAGACTCTGAAACGGACTGCACCTCCTCTAATTACATCTGGCCAGGCTGCAGGCCCACTGTGAAATACCTCAGCGGGAAGCGAAGTGAGGCCACGGAGAAAGTCACATCTCACGAGGCTCCGCCACCACCAGGTCACTTCAGAAAAAAAAAAGTTAAAAAAAAGAGTGGCCCAAACATCCCGCAAAAGCCAAATTCTTAACGAGGATCCCGTCACAGGACGGCGGAGAATATTTACAGGAACAAATCGCATCAACGCATGCGATGGTGAAGCTCTTTTTCTTCTTCTTCTTGTTTTTAGGGGGAAGACTGCGGCACACGTGGCAGAGAGGGAAGGAGGGAGGAAGAAGACATTTTCGGGGAGAAACTGCTTGAGCCACAGACGTCTCGAGCTGCTTTCTACCAGCCCGGATCTGACACCAGTCATTTTAAAAAACCGCTGACCTCAGAACTCTGTAGACCTGAGCAGTGAATACATTTAACTTGACTTTATTTTTTTAACGTGCTGACGCAACAGAAGACAAAGTTGTTTCACGATTGTCTGAGTTACGAGCCGGCATACATGCTTGCATTAAGTGTTACAAGCGCAGCAGCCACTCAATCAACACAGTTGCCGCTATTAACCAGTTTCTAATTTCATGGCACTTGGCAAAAGATAGTCATGGAGAGATTTTATTTCAGATCTTTTCGTGAATATAAATATAAAACAATCGGTATTTGCTGTAATTAGTGGTTGAGCAATATTGACCCATTTTTAAAAACGATGATGACGATCGCAAAGGCAAAACAAAATTAAAGCTGCAAGCAGCTTTGCGGACAGAGCCCCGATGACCCCCGACCTCTGCCGACGCCTGCAATTGCCCCCCGTCCTCTGCCGACGCCCGGCGACATCTGCTGACTCTGAAAGAAGTGTATGCAAATGATGGATATTTTTTACAAGCTGTTTTTCTTTTTTTTGAAGTGGCTGTAAAATGCAAAATATAGGCCTTGATGAGACAAACACGTCGGTGTTTGAATGACGTCTGTAGCACTTTCCTTAAGGAAACTGCAGCCATTTGTGTGTGTGTTGAAAAAGAGGGAGAGAAAGAGAAAGGCGTTAAGGCTCCCAAATAGCAGGAGCAGAGCTAGCTCTGCTAGCTCCGCTTTTGCAACCTTGGACACCTAAGCTTTGAACTCAGCCATTTCGGCGTCTACATGAAAGATATTGGTATCATCTTTTAGCTAAGGGCTTCAGCAATCTAAATATGTATAGTTATTCGGGGTGTGAATAACAGTGTAGGCGTGGTCAGTGAAAAAAGGGACTTGTTTTTTTTCGTTGGGGCGATCTCAAACAATTTCAAATATCTCACTTCCTGTTTGTCGCAGGACAAAAATTAGAGTGTATGCGACGTAGAGCTTGATGAGACGAACGCGTGGGTTTCGATGTTCCTAGAGGGCGCTACGTGAATTTTTAGTTTTCTGGTGTGTTTTTTGGATTTTGGTCAGTTTTGACATCCATCGACTTTAAAGGGCTATAAAATGAAAACACATCCAGACCATTCTTTTTACAATGACCTTCTGAGAGTCTAGTCTGTGTAATACAAAAGGTTTGAAACTTGCAGCATTCACGGTTGTTGAGTACTGTCACTCTGGATGATTTCAAACAAGTAAAAATAGCTCACTTCCGGTTTGTCAGTGGTCAAAGGCCAGAGTGTCAGAATGTAGGTCTGTATCCAACGAACGCGTGGGTCTTTGTCCATGTCGTTTCGAGCTTCCTAGAGGGCGCTAGAGGCGTTTTAATTTTAGCGGTGCGATTTTTGGTCAATTTTCAATGTGCGTCGACTTTGGAGGGCCGTTGCACGAAAACGGTTCGAAAATTCAAATTGTTTTTTGATGATTCTTTGTAATGAAAGTCCAGTCTATGTCATACTGAATTTTCAAGCCCGTCAGACTTGCACTTTCTGAGCCTTGTGCTTTTAATGTGAAAACAAACAGTGGAAATAACTCACTTCCTGTTTGTCAGGCGGCAAAGGTTGGAGCGTACGAAATGTCGGGCTTGGAGCATGTTTTGTAAATAATAATAATAAGTAAGAAACGGAGCAAAAACAATCGAGTCTTCGCCTGGCGAAGACCTGCTCTAATGAGAGCAGGCCTTCGCTGTTGCTCAGTCCCGAATTACTTTGTTGAATATCAACTAATTGTGCAGGATACCAGGATTTAAACAAAAAATGGAAGGACTTTAATCTCTATTACCTTTAATTCTGCTGCTACTGTGTAATTTGCCTGGCCGTTCCAAATAAAGATACAATTTCAAAAAAAAAAGATTAATTGAATAAACAAAGAGCAAAATATATAATATTAATAGCATAGCATTATCTCTTTACTTAAGCCGATGCACTCTTACATGATCTTACATTAAATGTCTACAAGAAAAAAATCAGAACAATAACTTCAACGAAAAATTTAGCCCTGATTGTTTATTCATTTATTTTCAAACTGAGCCTGGTGAGGGCCGCCATCAACTGATGCCGCCGTTTACGTCATAGGTACCAACGCTCCAACTTGATACGCATCAGGCAGGAATGTCGAACAAAGTGCGCACAGCACGGCCAGAGGGACTCAGTGCACCAACTTCAACTGTAGCAGCATGAACCATTTCCATGAGGATTTCCATTTTGTTAAATGTGATGCAAATGACCGCAGGGCGCAGCCAGCTGGTAAGAATGAGGAGCAGATGATTGTGATGAATATGCCGTCGCTTCCAACACAACGAGCAACCTTTCATCGGAATAATAACCGCCAATGGCCCTCGCAGGTGAAACACTGCTGGGCGGGTTTCACCATCACTGATGTCATATTTCTCATCCCGGCTGTCAATAACTTCATTTTTTTTTTACCGTTTCATAAGTTCAGAAATAGTGAGCACATGTTGTTGCAGGCGGTTCCATCTTCTCTTCCTCTCTGAGCCACTAGACGTGGACCTTCTGGAGACACTGACCGACAGCAACCGCAGCTGAACGCATGAGATGAGCACTGGTGTATTTTCACGTGAAACATTCTGATTTGCGACCTGAGTAAAAAGCTTCATCCAGTCACTTGGACATGGAGAGTACTCGCACGAAACCGGTGGAAAAATAAACCAAGTCATACGCTTGCAGAAAACATAACAGGTTTTGCAACAGCCTCACTGCCCAGACAAGTTGCCTTCACTCCTGTTAAACGGCAAAGAAGTCAAGATCTAATCCTCCTCAACACAGGGCGACTTCTCACAAAACCCTGTGAGACTCCGCCCAGTCCTCTGTGGCTCCGCCCCAACCTGCCCCGCCTGAAAGCAGTACCGACAAGAGACTCCTGGGTGACTATTCAGGCAGAGCCTCTGTAAACCCTTCCCTGATTCAGACAAGAGGAGGAAGTGACCGCAAAAAGCACTGACCCAATGGAAAGGATACTAATTAGAGCCACTGTAGGCAAATTAGCCTGAATTTTATTGTTATACGCTGCTGTAAACCGCGTTTGGTTTATGAGGGTAAATAAAAAGGCAATGTGCTCCTAAAGAACCAGGACAAAAAGCCCATCCTGGTGCGACTGGAAGAAGAGAAACAGGTTTTGGTTTTTTTTGGATTAGCACAACAAGACCAAAGCTAGGTCGATCAGTTACCAGTTCCCATTAGATTACTTTCATTTAGGACTCAAAAACATTACTTATAATCTATGCTACCCTTGCTGTCACAAGGCCACAACTATACATCCAAAGCAACATTTCTTTAAGCGTCTGACGCTCACCCTCACACACGTGATGCAAAATAAACGTGTTTTAACCTAACAACTGCAAAAAAAAATTAAATAAAATACTGTGTTCTGCAAGACGTGCATGTAACAATTTCATTTCAAATCATTAACGAGGTGGCAGAGAAGAGAACCCTGAAACCGAGCTAAGACACCCGGTCCAAAACACAATAAAGTGAACCGCAGGAGCCAGAATGTGCATGTTGTCCTGAGAGGCAGCGTGCACGGCAGGTTTCCAGGCATGTTGAGTTTGATCTTTATCATGTCCATAAAGCCCGGAGCTGCGCTGGCTGGACTGTCCCGAACAGCCCGATGCTGCTCCAGGATCTGAATCAACAACGTCTCGCCACAGTTTTTGCTACAGGAAGCCATGGCAGATGTCTAAGCTCTTCCCCCGGGCTACCGAGTTCTTGTCTGGACCCTTCCTTACAACTCCCCAGGGGACCTTGTTTAAGACAGAGTGCCCCTCCGACGCCACAATGTGTGTGTGTGTGTGTGTGTGTGTGTGTGTGTGTGTGTGTGTGTGTGTGTGTGTGTGTGTGTGTGTGTGCGTGTGCGTGTGTGTGTGTGTGTGTGCGCTTGCGTGCGTGCGTGTGTGTGTGTGTATATTTAAAAGCGCACCAGAAATCCCAGCCAGATGATTTGATCCCTAAATTCTTGAATCAGGAGAAGGGGTTACGGGAGGCCAGAGTGTCTCTGGATGTGCCTCTGCTCTCCTCGCAAAAACAAAGGGAGAGGGGAAGAGTGGAAGGCATTAGAGGGGTGGAGAAAGAGAGAGGGGCTGGAGGGAGAGGGGATGGGGGTTAGAAAGAGAGAGAGAGACAGAGAGAGAGAGAGAGAGAGAAAGAATGGGGGGAAAAGGCAGCTGGGTGAGGACGACAAAGACGTTAGCTGGGGCGAGAGTGAGAAAGCAAAAGTACACAAAGGCAGGCAGAGATGAGAGGGAAGAATAAATGTACATTTTTTTATTTTTTTTGCCGTGTGCGTGTGTTAATCTCGCTCCCCCTCCCCTCTCCCTCTGAGCGTTCTCGGAGCTGCCTCACTTCTGTCACTGGAAGCGGCGTCGGCTCTAAAGAAAACAGCTTCTATGTTTAGCTTGTAAATGTTCAACCATCAATCAACATCATAAAACCCACCCAGGATCCTGACTGGATGCTTCCAGCGGGGCCTTTCCACTTCCCCTCCGTCGTATTCCCCAACCCCCCACTTCCCTCTACTCGCTCTCTCCCTCTCTCTCTCTCTCTCTCTCTTATTCCTCTCTTCTCTCCTCTGCGGTGCAGGATGCCGGCTGGGCATATGCCACGGTGCCACTCCCCTTTCCTTGTTTCCAATCTGCCTTTTAGCTCCGTGACAGCCATCAATCAGGCGCCGACGCCATGGTGACGGGGCCCCTCAGGGAGCGTTCATCAGGCCCGCCGGGGGCTTTACGAGGGTTGCCAGCTAACACAGCAGCACTCACCTCCCCCACACCTAGACAAAGGCAAGGACTTGTACTGTCCGCAGACACACGCAGACACACACACTAGCGTGACCCCCCAAACCACCGTGGATGAACACAAGGAGAAGGCAACGTCAGAGTGAAGGGCAGCCACAAGATGTCGGGAAGAATCAGCCACACAGAAACTCTGGCGGCTTCCCACCGCAGCAGCAGCAGCACATAGGCCAGACTGATGCTGCTACTGCTCCTGCTGCTGCTCCATTATTTGCTTAATGTTTCCATGTTATGAAAATCATTGTCGTCAAGCCACCGGCTGCAGCCTAATGACTTATTTTGCGTTGCTTAGGTTTTAAAAATGGGCTCATTTCATAAAAAAACAAATACTCTGTTTCCACATCTCTCTGTGAATAAGGGCCATTGAAAGAGTGACGCTGTAATCAAGGTTTCCAAATATCACAGCCTCAAAACAGGAGGGTCTTAAAAAATGATGACACTCGGCTATTGTATTATTATTTAGCACATTAATACGGACTGCAAGGAGCGTCGGTTTCACCCCGGCCTCACTCCCACTTCATCTGCATGGTTTAAAATGAGACAGCCAATGGTTATTTACAGGGCAGCGCCACTCTGCATGCCGTCTCCTGGCTCCCAGGTCACCTGCAACATCAGGAGGTCTGTTACCCTGACAACTCTGAGAAGAGGCCAATCTTAGAAGAGACCGCCACCAACTCCATTTTAACCCCGTGCCATCTGCCGAAAACAACAAAATAAAAGAGCAAGAGGCGCTCTCATATCTTTCAGCGTCTTTGATAAAGCGCAGCGCAAAACGAATAACCGTCTTTAATTTATGGAGATCACACACGCGCATGTCTCGTCTTATGTTTTTGCGACGAGAATGGCAAAAGAATTAAAAAGGA
Organism: Thamnaconus septentrionalis; assembly: GCA_009823395.1. Taxonomy (NCBI): domain Eukaryota; kingdom Metazoa; phylum Chordata; class Actinopteri; order Tetraodontiformes; family Monacanthidae; genus Thamnaconus; species Thamnaconus septentrionalis. Next base: position 8,474,638 of record CM020508.1, on the reverse strand, counting down.
ACAAAACGGCAAAAAGCCAATGACAAGCGGCTCATGTGTTCTTTGATGATCAGAAAGTTTCTTTTGATGATTCTACTGACTGAGGTCTCATTCAAAGCAGGAAACAATGCACAACGCGCAAAGAAGAAAAGACTTTCAAATGGCATAATTATCAATATGCAAAGCAGACGGGGCGCACAAATATGGAGGTGTTTGCGTAAGTGGACACACTTGTCTGAAATGACAAGCGTTTGCATTAGAGACCAACAACTGGGTTCTTCAAATTAAAAATCCATAACAATTACACAACGGCGAGCAATATGCTCCAGGAATCACAGTGAACTTGGGCTTTCACACGTCAGGTCAGGTGGGTTTCTTTCTCCGGTGCCAAGCTGCGTGTGCAAAGAATGTGTGCAGAATGCACAGCGGGTTCCATTTCCTCTTCGCAGCTCAGGCATGGACCTCGAGCGTGGCGCGGATAAGAGGGGAGCGCTCGACAGGTCTGACTCAGAACATGCTGACATCAGCATCATTTTCCCAGAAGCCTTTTAGGCTCATTGTTTGACGCATCATTAGACCCAGCAACAGGGCAACGTGGCCAATTGTAATTCCAGATAAGGAATTGCAACTGGCCATTTATTTTGTGTATAACTACAAAATATTTTTTTATCACTGCTAAAATATACAATTTGTGCAAGGGAAAGCAAAAAAAGATGGAAAAGAGGCAACTATTTTGTATGATAGAAATATCTAGCGATGAATTTAAGCGATAAGAATAAGTAAAGAAAAAAACAACAACAACAACAAAAAGGTAAAGCAAAATATCACATCAGAAAGGCAATGAGAGTTTTTGTCAGTGTTTGAGTGTTGATAAAAAGAGCCAAGAGAAGTTTCTCACACAAGAGTCAAGAAGAGAATTCTGACCCAACTTTGGCGTCAGCTAGCAGCACAGCTTCATAACCCTGATAAAGCCAGTTGTTGTCTTCACAAGCAGGAGAGTGAGAAGCAAGCGAGAGAGAGAGACAGGGAGACATAGAGAGAGCGAGCGCGCAATTTGGGTAACTGCTTCCTGTGCAAGCACTACTCACGTAATCATGGAATGCTTTTGCTTCGCTGGAGTGATCACATGTCTCTCTCCTCTCTGGTGCGGCGCAATACAAGTCCCAGAATACACTGTGGGACAAGACAGGTTATGAAGCAAACACAACCACACACACACAAGGAAAGCCCGGGCATGGTTACAGTCAGGGAAGATTGAGAACAATAATTCTTACCACCACCAAGAGTGGAGAAATCCTGGAGGTTCTCCAAGAGTTATGTTTTTCTCCCACCGGATCTTATATTAAAAAAAAAAAACAAAAACAATTAAGTTCTACAGATTGTAAAACAACAGATTTCAATGCAATGAATGCATTTACATAAACTAAAATTGTTTGTTTGTTTGTTTGTTTCAGTGTGGTTAAACTTTCATTTTTGGATCAAATTCCTCATACCTCTGATAAAAAGGTCTGTGCAGACTTCTGTGCTCCTATGTGCAGCAAATACTCATAAACGTAGAGGGCCAACCTGTATTGACAAAATATTCACATTTTTAAAAAAAAAAATTATATAATCACACAGGCACACACTCACATTTAAGAAAAAATGCTGAACGTCAAACACACAATTCAATCGTATCCAACGTGTACTCTGAGTGACTAAAGTCGGGGACAGGCCCTCTGAACAATGGCTGCCAAACAGCCTTAGCCCAAAAAAAAATATTAAATGGGGAGGGGGGGGGACTAGTCACCGGGCAAAAAAAAACTGGTTACGATTCACACGAGGTAACAACAGTGGGCTATAGTAGCAGTTAAAATGGGATGTGAACGGCGAAAAAGACACCGCCATCTGGCTGTGTATTAGCTAGGCACTGGATCCCGGTGCCACTGATGGAGCTGGAGCTGGGGGGTGGGGGGAATAAAAACGCAGCCTATCCACAGCGCAACGACAGGGAAAACAATGTACTGTGTGGCAGCGGCGGCGCTGTTATTGTTTTCTCCCGTCGCCGCTCTCGACTGAATAACTGCAAAGATACGAGGCAAGACCGCCGGGGGTACACGGGCGAACTGCTCCGAGTGGTGTCGAGAGGGAGCGAGAGACACATTGCTGGGCTAAAAAGGCAGCATGAAGCACGGCTCGGAGGAGGAGGAGGAATGGCGAGGAGACAAGGCGGTTCATTCAATTCCATTCTCGGCAGGGAGGAAATCGCCTCTCTCTCGGCTAGCCCGTCCAGCGAACAACAGCGCGCGACAGGGAAACAACTTGCGAGGCGGAGGGAAAGGAAACACACAATAATAAAACGTTCGCGAGCTTACTTTTCTCGTGCTTGGCTGTCCGACGGCACCGGGGTGCCTTTGCCTTTGGGGAACATTGTTTTGTGTGGGTGGACGCCCGCCTTCTCTTTCTTTTTTCCTCGCTATTTCATCTGTCAGATCATCGCGGCCGCGACCCTCTCGCGCTCCAACCACACTCCTGCTGCTCAACCCGACGACTCAACCGAGCCTGGTCCGGAGGGAAAAGGCGGGGCTACGAATGACGGATGCCGCGGGTGGCCAATGAGAGAGCGCCAATAGCTTTTAAGGTCTGCCTTTGTGGCGTCCCCAGTTTGCTGTTTTGACGTTGATATGTGCGACAACGATACGCGGCAATTATTGAAGAAATTAAAAGTTTTCTTAAAAAAAAGAAGAAAGAACCTCTTTACCTTATGGAATAACAGGAGTGCGATAATTCAAAAATAAATTTGCTTTTGTTTTTTGTTTTAATAAGTAAATATTACATTACTGTGCTATTTATGTTGCCTGTGACAAATGAACCACTCTTTAATTGGCAAATTAAGCGTGTTGTTTTACCGCAAAATAAAGGAAAACTGCAAGGAAGTGTTGAGTTGTGATCCACCAATAAAAAATATATTTTGGATCGTAAGTCATCCTGTTTTCTACGTCCGCACAGCAACAGAAGTCCACGTTGAGCATATAAATAACTGTTCAAGTGACGAGATTTCTTCCAGTAGTAAAGTTTTATATCCTTGAAATTGACCTGTGTGTAGTAGAGGGTTGTCGCCTAACAAATAGTCTAAGTGGTATAAAAAATAAATAAAACAGAACAAAAACTGCTCCACCTTAAAACCATAAAGGACCACGGGGGACGGCCTCTCTCTGCCCCCAGCGGTGAACCTCTTTAAAACACACACACACACACACGCGCGCGCGCGCGCGTGTGTGTGTGTGTGTGTGTGTGTGTTGAGCAAGTTGTTGTGGAATGGCTGTTAAACGCGTCGCCGTCCGGTGTTCGGCGCTGCTGCGATTTCTCAACACAACTCACGTTCTCGTCCTGTAGGTTGTCTCGGGGTTTTTTTTTACGCAGAAGCAGTGACGACAGTCCTACTTGGGTAAGTTATTTTTCCACTACTACTTTAACAAAAAAAAACAAAAACAAAATACGCCGTTTGCTGACGACGAGTTTTTTTCTTGCAGAATTGCAGCTCGTGTTACTCTGTGAAGTCGCTCTGTGCGTCGGTAGTTTGCGTATATTTTGTGTACACGCGTCATGTCTTTCAAAGTCAGTGAAATAAAGGTCACGGCGGCCCGTGTCATCGATTTTACATGAATGACAGGTGACCAGTGCGCCTCACTGGACAAGTGACGCACACTTGCATTTTAGCTAATAGTCCAAGCACTTTCTTTAGTGTCACAAGGATACAATTAAGCAGTGTATTGTTGTTGTTGTTGTTTTTAATTATATATTTACTTGGTTAAAAGTAGCGTGTAGTTTAAAAATGCACGTAGAAATCCAATCAGTTATAGTGGCATTTGTGCATATTTTAATCGGGGGTTGGGGTACAGAGGACGTCCTCAGGCATAATGCAAGAGGCAGATTATTCGACGAGATTATATGTTGCAATATCAAATAATGACCGAATGAACTGAAAACTTGCTCAAGGAAATCATTATGACAAACATACAAAGGTATGTTTTCGGCAAATGTGATTTACACGCAGCACTTTGCAGGATTTTCTTTTTTATCTCATCATTTTGATCTTGCTAATTGCTATGAAAACATTTTTGAATGATTTCTGTTCTTTTTTATATTTGCAGAATTGCTACATTAAAGCAACAGAATGTGGCTAACCAGACTAAATTAGTCGCAATCACTGAATCAAAATGTGCCTCTGAATCAACCGTGTATTTAATGTTTTGTTTTTTTGTTTTTCTCAGAGGTGAATAGTGTCCAATTATATTTTCTTTCCTGATGAATTGTTGCAGTGACCATATTTTATAATTAGCATTTGGGCAGCGACCTAGTTCTGCCATTCAAAACAATACCTTCCTGTTTCTTGTTCCTGCAGCTGAGCCATGACATCTGAGGTCAAGACGGACCCTGCGCAGGGCCTCGTCTCTGTCCAGTCCTGTGAGGAGGGGTATAGAAACCCCACTGAAGTGAAGATGAGTCAGATCGTGCTGCCGTGTCATGCAAACCACCGTGGAGAGCTGAGTGTGGGCCAGCTGCTCAAGTGGATGGACTCCACAGCCTGCTTGTCTGGTTGGGAAACATTTGAATCACAATTAATCGTAAACGTAAAACATAACATTAAACATAACTGCTTATTTTTAAATCATAAGGTTACTTATATTCCACCAATAGACATAAATTAAGTCTTAGATCATAATGTGGATGTATGGTAAAATAAAGGCAGCTCTTGCTTTAAGGATGTTTTAAGACTTTATGAATGCCAGCTAAACACCTGTGCAACAATCTTTCCCCTCCTCTCCCAGCTGAGAGGCACGCAGGCTGCTCCTGTATCACTGCGTCTGTGGACGACATCCATTTCGAGCACACCATAGGGTAAGTTAGCAGCTCTGTTTGTTTTATGTAAACAAAAAACAAAATGGCGCATATGCAGTCCGTACATACAGTGACTTTTCATAAAGGGTAATTTTCCCTTAGGGTTGACATTATTTCTCAAACTCAGTCAAAAAAGTCAAAATTATCATTATTATTGTTATTATTGTTATTGTTTTTATTTTATATTTATTTCATAAAAAATTGCAGACAACAAAAGATCAGATTGTTTCAGCCAAAGTCAGTGAACACCACGTCTCACATGTTGACACTGTAAACCCTGCGTCACGTTGATGGTACAGTGAATATCTTGTGTGTGTGTGTGTGTGTGTGTCTACTGTAGGGTTGGAAAAGTAGTCAACATCATTGCGAAGGTCAACAGGGCTTTCACTTCCAGCATGGAGGTCAGAGAAATTTTTAAAATTTTATTTAAAAAAAAAAAAAAAAAGTTTTTCTAATTCTCACGCAGTGCATTGCATATCTAAGGGATAAAACAAGTGAATGCACTGATTTCTGTTCATTTCAGGTGGGCATTCTGGTGAATTGTGAGGACCTGTACACTGACAGGCAGTGGAGGGTTTGCCATGCATTTGCCACTTTTGTGGCCAGACGAACAGAGGCGGGAAAGGTTGGCAAATCAGCCAAAATATGAACAGAGGAGCATTTTTTTTTTCTGCTACTGCAGCATCTTGTGTGTGTGTGTGTGTGTGTGTGTGTGTGTGTGTGTGTGTGTGTGTGTGTGTGTGTGTGTGTGTGTGTGTGTGCGTGCGTGCGCGTGCGTGCGTGCGCGCGTGCGTGCAACTGCGTGCGTGCGCAAGTGATCCCTTACACACAAACTGAAACAAGTGATCCCTTACACACAAACGGAACAGATGGAGTACAGCCTGGCGGCAGAGCGGAGGAGGATGAGACTCATCCATGCTGAGATCATTACAGACCTACTGAGCAGCAGCACAGCTCAACTGGGTACAGGCAGCAGATGCGGGGCTTTCCTTTCCGGCGCGGTGGCACTTCCTCGGCTGAGCCGGCTGCGCTGACTCGGGTTTGATTGATTAAAGAAGCTTCCCATTTTTGTACCCCTCGCCACATCCTTCCGCCAGGAGAGTGCCAGGAGTTCCAGGACGCCGTGCCGGCCGAGAGGACGCGGGTGGAGAGCGTGGAGCTGGTGCTGCCGCCGCACGCCAACCACCAGGTCAGCACCTTCGGGGGTCAGATCATGGCCTGGATGGAGAATGTGGCTACCATCGCTGCGAGGTGCGTTCCTGATCTTTCAGGGTTATTACAGGTCACTTTCAATTTTGGCACGCGGTGAAATGTTTGATGTTTCCAAGGAATCGTCTGCTCCTGAAAATGCTCCACCTCTATTTCGGCAGTATTTGTTTACTCACTCACTCACTGTGGTTTATTTAATATGGATTATGTGTTGACCAGGACACATGGACTTCGTGGAGTTTAGTAAACAGCAAATATTCGTGGAAGTCACTGCATCCAAGCCAAGAAGTAGTTCCACAGTTTTTTTTTCCGTTTTTTTTTCCATACAGCTATTTGTACTGCTAGTTTTTCCACCACCTCTGGCATAAGAGAAGTTTACTAAAAGTTATTTTTTCCCCGAGCTTCAGTTTGCTTAGAGGCCATATTTAACATCCTGCGGCCCCAAAACAATCACAAACACCTCAACGTCTCTGTCTTGTGTTTCCCTGTCACAACCCAGCCGCTTGTGTCACGCTCACTCGACCCTCAGGAGCATAGACATGTTCCATTTCCGTGGCCCGTCTCACATTGGCGACCGCCTGGTGCTGAAAGCCATCGTGAACAACGCCTTCAAGCACAGGTGAGACGCCACACGGTGGCACTTTCTAACCACACAAAATGTCAATGGATAAATGTTTGCAAAGTTTCACATTTTCTCAAAGACTGAACAGTCTGAGAAAGGTCCTATTATCCATCTGTCTAAGTGCATATCTTTGCATGAACCCACACTCCCGGTGCACTCTAGCATGGAGGTGGGTGTGTGTGCTGAGGCCTACCAGGGCGGTGAACCTACGCGCCATATAAATAGTGCTTTTATGACATTTGAGGTGCTGGACAGTGACAGGAAACCGAGAACTCTGCCACGGATTCGGCCTGAGCCTGTGGTAAGTTTTTTTTATAGCCCTGTATCCAAAAATTTACAGGACTGAGTTAAGAATAGAGATTATTTTCTGTCCTCCAATGAGCATCGTTCTTTGTGTGTGTGTGTGTGTTTTGTTTTTTTAAACAGGATGGAAAAAGGCGCTATCAAGAGGCCATAGCCAGAAAGAAGATTCGCCTTGATAGGTATCTGCCTTTCCTCTGTGCTTCCCATTCATTTGCCTGACGGCTGACGTGTTTAACATCTGATGTGTACACTGACGTCAATTGGTCTATCCATCTCCAAACATATGAAACTTTTTTCCTTCACCCTTAGGGGAAAATATTTCCCAGAGGTTGCGTGGCTCCTCGCCAGATGCAAACTCACTGACGTTGTTTAACTCCGTGCCTTCCAGCCTCCATCTAGTGCACACAAGCTGAACTCGAAGAAAAATATTGAAATTCTGTTGGACCAATATTGCATGTTAGACGAGTCGCCATTAAACAATTGCAAAACCAGCAACCAAAAAAAAAGTTTAACATTGGCAAATTACATGGTGTAGCGCACAATGACATTTAAATACTGTGAGCCGCTGCTGCTTTTGTTATTCTGCTGGTGTTCGACACAATCCATTCTCCTGATACTCGGCTGGAGAGCACATGACTTGGCAGAGCACCGTGTCGCAGCTGAGCGGTCTGTGGTGCCGAGTCTGTCAGGCATAATAACTTCATTGTTCCACCGTTAAATGCCCCACTTAAAGTTTAATCTTCACTCCACTATTTGATGTGGAAATGAGTTTGGATTATTCCGCGCATAAAAAAGAAGGGTTCGTACGTGTTGAGTCGTTGTTTCCTTCTGCCGGTCGTCGGTTTCATTGTGTCCCATGTGTTTTACAGAAAGTACATTATCTCCTGCAAGCAAACAGAAGTGCCTCTATCTGTCCCCTGGGACATCAGTAACCAGGTATTGGCACGACTGCCCACACATGCCCAGTCTGGCTTACCATACAGCACGTCGCCCCACTGTGCAAGACATGACATTTTTTTTTCCCCCTACTCCCTACCCCCAGATGTACCTGAGCTACAATAATGTATCGGCACTAAAACTAATGGATGCCAGAAGCAATTGGGTACTAGCCTCGGAAAAACACAAGGTTCGTATAATTACTTGGCATGTACGTCTTATTGCAGTGACCTGTTTAGGTTTTCTACCTTAATATTTTAGCTTCAGAATCCTTTCTAGGATTAATTGAGTTGTACCAAGCAGAATGGCACTTTCCAATGGCACAGTGGAGTTGGGCAATTTAAGTTTGGTTGGCTTCCAAGCGCTGTTAGGCAGGAACACGTCTTGCTTAGCTAGAGGTGCTCAACTAGAGGTGCTAGCTACCTAGCTAGCGAGCTCCTATGAACGTGCACTAGTAGGAGCAGAAGTACCACAGAGACTGTTGTCAGAGCAAGTGCATTCCAGCCTGCTTGGCTATTATTGTGAGCGGGTAAAACTGCATAGTGTAGCTTTAAATAGAATCAACAGCCACCATGTCTGTCTTGGTAGCAGAGCAGGCGTTTATAGCTTGTGATATAAAACTTTTCTGACCTCATGCACACGCACTGACTCAAGAAACCGGAGTGAACGCAGGAAGAACCTCCTGGTATTTTTGGATGGGCTCTGTTTCTTAGGTCCGGCTGTACACGCTTGAGGAAAACCACATGCTGTGTTTCAAAGTGGAGATGAATGTCTGCATCCCGGCCGAGCAGACCTTCCACCTCCTGTCCGACCTAAGGAGGAGGAAGGAGTGGGACCTCCACTATGAGTTTGTGACATTTACATTCTTAGCCTCCATGTCTTTAGTAGCAAACAGCACATTAGCTTTTAGATTTCCTTTTTTGTTTAAGAGTCAGTGATAAGAAAATTACTTTTTAAAGATGGTTTAAATGTAGAATTTTTCTCATTATGATTATGATATTAAAATCACATAATCAGGATAGTCAAGAACCAAACTTTGCAGAAGTATTTACCAACAATGAATGTCTCATCTAACAAAAAGAAACACATCTTAATGTAACAGAGGTGATTTTTGCATATCACAGGATTCATTGGACTGAATCATTTCATGTGAAGAGTGAAGCTCTGCATATTTAACACCTGTGTCTCAACGCACCCTGATGTCTGTGGCCACTGCAGTGAGTGTGAGGTGATCATCGAGGCCGACGACGAAGACACTCTTTATCGTGTGGCCACACCATCCATCAGAAAAGGAGATAAAGGCAAGGACTTCATCTTGTTGGCATCCAGGAGGAAGCCGTGCGACGCCAGGTGCTTGTATACTCTACTGACGATCCTGCTCATGTTATTTAAAACGAATGGAGGATAGTGAACTCTTTATGGTCCATCTCAGGGATCCCTATCTGATTGCTCTCCGCTCGGTCACTTTGCCCACACACCCTCCCACTGAGGACTACACCAGAGGAGAGGTTCTCTGCGCCGGCTTCACCATCTTGGAAGAGTCCAGTTGTGTCACCAAGGTTTGGCCAAACGAGAATGGCATAGGATTGGACACACGCCAGCTAAAGTCAATTCGAGCTGACTTTGATGATTGCTTGCGTTTTCTTTCAGATCACCTACTACAACCAGGCCACACCAGGCGTCCTGCCCTACATCTCCACAGACATCGCGGGCCTCTCCTCCGGCTTTTCCAGCTCTTTCTCAGCTTGCAGTGACTTCCTAGAGGCCAATAAGGACAGCGAAGTGCCCTGCCACTACAAAGCCTGTGACAGGTGCAGGTTTGGATACAGTCCAGCTAAAGGAGAAGCAACTGTTTGGATGTCTCAATTCAATTCCCTCTGTTGCGGTGATTCTAATGGCATTCTTACTCTCATTTTCCTAAAATGACAGGAACACGCCAAAAAATTAATATAGAAACCTACTGTATAGTTTGTTTTTAGCCAGATTAACATGTCGCTCATTGTTTCTAACACTCTGAGGTTCTGAGCACTTCAATTGTCAAGGAGCCGCCGTAATGTGGAAGCTGTCTGCACACTCGTTTATCATAAGTCGCTTGGACAGCCATGATTTTACTGAGTCAGGTGTTGCATTAACTAGGATCAAACCTTATGCAATATATGCGGAGACATTTCAATCAGCCTATTTTGACACAGCGTAACATTTTCTACCTCTTAAGAAAGTTATTCTTCTTTTTTTTTAAGCTGTTTAATAATCATTAACAATATAAGGCATCAATTGCATAATTACACTGTGGTTTAAGGGGAGAAATCTAACAGTACTGACTAATTTTAATGAATTTTGCCATTCATATTTTTAATAATAAGCAGCTTGCTGATTGAATTAAAAGGTGTAAACACATCAGGCCTGCTGTGTGTGTGTGTGTGTGTGTGTGTGTGTGTGTGTGTGTGTGTGTGTGTGTGTGTGTGTGTGTGTGTGTGTGTGTGTGTGTGTGTGTGTGTGTGTGTGTGTGTGTGTGTGTGTGTGTGTGTGTGTGTGTTTTAAATTGGTTCACCGCTGGGCACTCAGAGCATTTTTTTTTGCCATTCCTGGAACTTTTTAGTGTGTTGAAAAGAAAATCACAGCATGCAGTATTAACCTACTGTAGCAACACTGTAGTGTTGTGACAGGAGCACAGGTGGGCAGAGATGTAAAACTGAAGCATTTTCAACAATAAGCTACATGTACATAAATTGTACATGGTTATTTTATTTAGTTTTTGGGAGAAACCATAAATCAGTCTTTGACAGTGTCGTCACAGTATCCTGTACTGCAAGCAGACAATAAATATGCAATACTTCCATCTATGTGTCTTCAAAAGAAAAACGTTTTAATCCACCATCTCCTCATTTCTGTTTTCAACCCAAGACAATGAGTAGGAATGTTCAACCTTTAGTGCCTGGGTGTGAAACTCTGGACTTGGTTTTTCCTCAAAATTTGCATCCACTTTGCATTTTTTGGGATTTTCAATGAGTGGATCCTCATCAAGTACATCTGAGGAAAAGTCTGTGGTCTGGTTCCGTCTCCTGTCTTTGTGGCTTGTTTTCTGCTCACCTGCTGTCTTGCCAAGGTTCTTGACAACCTAAGAAGGAAACAGATTCCAGTGAACTATACACTTCCTGTGTATTACACAACAATCACAGCACCCCTCTACAACTCCTGACCTTTAGTTTTATCGCCTTTATGTCTTTTAATCTCTGGTCCAGGTCATCTTCAGGGTCCTCGACATCAAACGAGTTTCCCAAGGAACTTGTGTTTATTGTCTCGGGCCGAAGAGGATGTCGGTGGAACATAAGATAGTATGGACTGTACTGTGTAGAACTCTGATATTGAAGAAAGATTAAAAATATGTTGAGAATTACTTACATAACATAGCTGAGATTAAATTACAACTTTAAACTGAGCCAATATAAAAACACACTTACATGCATCGTTGTATTGATCTGATATATAACGGTCGGCAGATGCACGTCCCACTCCTCATGTTCCATGTTGCTACATTTTTTAAGGCTCTGCGTTATGCTTTTAGCAATGTGCTTGTCCTTCACAGAAAATCACAATAAAAAAAACATGTAGATTAAGACAAAAAAATGTAGTATCCTAATGAATGACAATATATTCATGTTGTTCTATTTATACAAGATTGCTCTAAGTGGCCAGATTCATAATATCAAATACTTAACTTGAACAAATGTAATAGGTTTTGAAGTGATCTGTTTCAATTTTCCATCTATCAGAGATATTTTGGATTAATCATTTGAATCTCAATGAACATTTTCTCGCTCGGTCAAGAGTCTAAGAATATTGTGCCAGCATCTCTTAAACAGATTCGCAAACGCTATCAACACTTACTTGTTCAGTGGTTTGAGAATGACATCTGCTGGAGACCAGATTTCTGACGTCCAGTTCATCGAAAAGTCTGTTATTCAGCTAAAGCATAAAAAAAAAAAAAAAATCAAACATTGTGGGTTGCTCAGGTCTCATTAAGTAAGTTAAGCAAGATCACACGGTGCTGCTCTTAAATATTTTTGAAATACCTGTGCCATGAATGTAATCTGTAAACCTACCTGACTGACATATTCTTTTCCTTGGTCTAAAATTATTTTCCGCATCATTCCAAACAAATACATTTTGGATATTAAAATTGCCGACACCTCGTTGGCACACTTGGTCTGCATCGCCTCCGCAACGACCCACTTAGTGTACACATCAGTCAGAGTGAAAATATATTTGTTCTTTTTCGCCGTCTCTCTGAGTGGGCCGACAATTTTCATCCCTGCCACTTGCCAAGCCTCTGTAACCTGTGGAGAGACATCTCTTGAGTCGACTGTCCAGCGCGTGTCTTGGGGAGAAATGCGTATGTCTAGGCATGAACCTACTTTAATCGGCTGGAGGCCTTGTTCTACTGTCTTAGCAGAGCTGTTGAGCTGACAATACTGACATGACTTCACCTGAAACATTGATAACAGAAGCAATCATGTCAAAAAAGAGAAAAATGCAGAAGGAAAGTAGGATACAGTTGCTAACATAAATTTAACATTTAAAAAAAAAACCCAAAACAAAACATTTTCGTCTTACAACGTTTCCCTGAAAATGTTCCTTACCCAATCTGTGACATCATTGTTTATGGTAGACCAGTAATATCCAGAGACCACCTTGTCTCTGGTGCGTCTTACACCATAGTGGCTGCCCGTGTCGGGGTTGCAGTGACTCTGGTGCAGCACGGCCAGCTTCTGTTCTTCAGACACGACAACCAGCCTCATGTATTGCCTGCTGGGACCAGTGTAGAACAACTGGTGGTCTGCAGAGGGGCAAGTTTGGCAAGGCAAGTTTATTCTCGTGTACCTCAGTATAGTAAATTTTAATTCCTAATCAACAGTACACAACTATATATATTTTTAATATATCTACAATCTATATCCAATTTATTTGTGCTTTGCTGTAAAATATTAACTAACACAACATACTTTAAAACGCTAAAGCTACACATTTCAGGTAATAAAACACCATTGGTAACGTAAAAGAAAAATAACGACATATCCACGTTAGGAGAGTAGTTAAGAATGACTTGAAGCTATGTTTTCTCTACCACGAGCTAACTGTGGCTAATGTTGGATACCTTTCAGGACAAAGTTTGCTGCTGCTCGCATGACTTTCTTTCTCCGGTACTGGTCCAGCTGTGGCCCTATCATGCGGTTCACTAAATACTGTTGCAGAGCTTTGTAGAACTCATAGTCGAGCATGACGTAAAGTTTTACTGCTGTCGGCAAATCGCTCCGCACCGAACTACCGCGACGCCAACTCAAAACCAGCAAACCAAAACAAAGCTACGTAAAAGCCGATCCGCATGCGCGGAACGGATACTGAATGGAGGAACCGGGGGGGAAGGGCGACCGTGCGCAGGCGCGGGGTCTTGCGCAGACGCAGAAGGGAGGTTTTCCGAGAAGCGGGGCTGTAAAATCGCGTGAATGGTAATAAGTGACTGCAGGCTACCTGACTGCGCGTCGAGAGCACGGTGGGGTGCCCGGAAGCCACATCATGAGTCAAGAGTTTAAGATGAAGTTACGAACTTCTACGAGAGAAAAAATAAAGAGATTCGACAATCTGCGAGGTGAGTTTCAGACCGAATGTCCACTAAGTTTACCGAAGGTGTGTTTTGAGGCACTTGGATGTCTTGTTATAAAGACATTTGGAATACCTGCGGAACCTGTATTTCCTGTCAGAAAGACGCACGCACTTGTCAGCCATTTGGCATGATTTATTTTAATGTACTTATTTTTTGTAGGTTTAGGTTTATAGTCCACACTATTGTCGACGCTTTAGGAGATAAATTGAAGTGTTCCCTGCCTCGTCCACCAATAAAGCATTGGAGTGGGACTTTACTGGTCACACCTATGTTTCAGGTGAAGTCGGTACACACCCAGTCGCATCATATTAGGTTGCGTTACTGTCAATATTATTCCACTGTTAATCCCTGTATTATCACAGAGTGAGTCAGTATTCTGTGAGCTGCGTGGGGCCACATTGGCTCTGTTTCTAACTGACACACAAACATTATACATGGCATGATGTTAATGATGGACAAGATTTGTTTAAAAGATCAGAATTCATCAAATTGAAACTTATCTGTTGTGTTTTCCCCCCCCTCGCTACTTTTTCCTTTCAAAGGCCGAGAGCCGCAGCCTGGTGACTTTTGGGATGCAGTGGTTGTAACTGCTGTTGACCAAAGCCAAAGACAAGCCTATGAGCTGCAGATAAAAGAAAAGCTAGAGAGGAAGGAGGTCCCTCTAGGAATTCACTATAAGGTCTTCTCTGACCCACCAGGATGTAAAATAGGTGTGAAACTTTCCATTGATTAATTAATGATGATTAAAAATTGCCAATTGATGTTGATTATTGGCAATGTGACCTTTTTTTTTTCTTTCCAGGAAATGGAGGCTCCACTCTGTACGCACTGCAGCAGCTGAGTGAAATCTACGGGAAAGCCTTGGGTGGAATGAGAGTTATCCTCATCCATGCAGGTTTGAGCTTGTTATTGGTTTTTCTCGCCATTACAAATTTATAAGTCGTGTAAGGATAAGGGTGGTGCAGGTGCTCCAGTGGTTAGCAAGAAAAGCTCTCCCTGTGTTTGCATGATGCCGAAGCACAGGGACGTCTCTCTACTGCACCTGACGACAGGATCAGTAAGTTATCTTTAGTGTTGGCGAGTAATTTGTAAGTAATGCACTACTGTAATTAAACTACTTTTTTAGTAACAGAGTCATGTAACGGAATTACTCTGGCAAAACAGGTAATTATATCACAATTACTTTATCAAGTCCTGATTCCATTAATTTTCTGAAGTATTTTGCCACCTAAAAGTATCGTATTATCCACAAAATGTCTGAAATTTAGAAAAACAACAGAAAACAACAATGTCGCAGATTGATGAAGCAAGCCGCGCAAGTAACGCCATTGATATGCGGCGACGCACCAAAACAAGCACGGCGGCGGCAAATGAAAAAACAGCAATTGCGTTTGATAGCTGGAAATACCAACATTATTTTGAGTTCTTCTCGTCTAAATGAAAGAATATTGTGTTATGTTGTACGTCATGTGCAGGAAACAAGACTGTTACTTTATCTTTTTTTAACTAAAGTTATTAGTAATTAGTAATTGATTACTTATTAAACAAAGTAGTTAAAGAAGTAATTAGATTACTTTTATGGAATAATCCCAACAACACTGGTTATCCTGCACCTTCAGACACTGACATTGTTCTTCTCAGAGGCAGGGTTAACATTCTCACTTTTGCTCCTGACTCAAAGTGCATGGTTTCCCCAAATGTGTTCACTCTTTGCAGGTCCGCATGGTCAAT
The DNA here is from genome assembly GCA_009823395.1 of Thamnaconus septentrionalis. Taxonomy (NCBI): domain Eukaryota; kingdom Metazoa; phylum Chordata; class Actinopteri; order Tetraodontiformes; family Monacanthidae; genus Thamnaconus; species Thamnaconus septentrionalis. Next base: position 8,459,315 of record CM020508.1, on the reverse strand, counting down.
GTAGAAATCACATACAGCATTCAGCAGGATTTTCCACTTCTTGCGGTTATTATATGTGATGTCTCCTGCTTTGACACTAGTTTTTTTTTCCCTCTCCAGGAGGGTTCAGCCAGCGTCTGCCCAGTGCCAGCGCCCTGGGGAAGATCTTCACTGCAGTGCCACTAGGTGAGCCCCTTTACCAGATGCTGGAGCTCAAACTGGCCATGTATGTGGATTTTCCGCTGCACATGAAGCCTGGTGTGCTGGTGACCTGTGCGGACGACATCGAGATTTACACGACCGAAGTTGGCGACAGCATCAAGTTTGAGAGACCTGGTTTCACGGCCCTGGCTCACCCGTCGCCGCTCTCCATCGGGACCACGCACGGGGTGTTTGTGTTCGACCTCGGCGAGATGTCTCCCGACTTGGAGATGGAGAACGCCTCCTGCCTGCGCTTCCTGCACAAACCCACCATCGGCAAGATGCGAGAGCACGGGGCTGTCTGCAACAGGCAGAGCGATTGCGTTTCCATCTCCGACGCCGAATTTGTCTACACTGACAGCACCTACTATGTCGACTTTGACACTGTAAAGTCCCTGCTGAATCTGCTCGAGCAGTTGGGGCCGTTGAACTGCGAGATAGACGCCTACGGGGACTTTCTGCAGGCTCTGGGGCCAAATGCCACCATTGATTACACCAGCAACACAGTAAACGTCAGCAAGGAGGAGAGCAGTTTGGTGGAAATGCGGAAAAAAATCTTCCATCTCCTGAAGGGGACCCCGCTGAACGTAATTGTCCTGAACAACTCCAAGTTTTACCACATAGGAACCACGTCAGAGTATCTCAATCACCTGACGGAGGATGAGGTACTGCAGAGCGAGCTGGGGCTCCTCTCGTCTGCCTTCAGCATCGGCGTGAGTGAAAACTCGCCGGGCCCCTCTAGATGCTGCGTCATGTACAGCGTCCTCGACCCCAGCAGTTCCGTGGCAGCTCGCTCCGTGGTCGAGTACTCCAGGCTGGGAGCCAGAGTTTCCATCGGCGGCGGCTCCATCGTCAGCAGCTGCTGGCTGAGCGACGGCCTCTCGGTTCCCGACGGAGTCTTCATGCACTCGCTCGGCGTGAACCACGAGCAGAAAATCGGGTTCGTCACCGTCGTGTTCGGCATTAACGACAACCTGAAACGCAGCGTGAAAGCCCCGAGACACGCGGACGAGCTGAAGCTGTTTGATTTGAGTCTGGCCGAGTGTCGGTCCCACTGGGGTCTGGACGGGGAGAGCGTTTATTTCAGCGATGCATCGAGCTGCAGCCTGTGGACGGCTCGTCTGTTCCCTGTGTGCCCTGATCCTCGGACCTCCTTCTCATTGTCTCTGAGGATGCTCCACTCTGCCCTGAGCAGATCACCGCTGACCCTAGACAAAGACACAAAGCTCATGTCAATGGAGGAGGCTCTGCGCTGTAAGAACCTGGAGGAGATGCTGAAGTTCCGGGAGGGACTTTACAGCGAAATCACTCAGAAAAAATAGAATACTTGAAACTCAAATGTGTAGCTGGGGTTGTGTGCGTGCCTTTAATACTGAGGGGTATCACGGGAATTTAATTTTAATTCTGTTTTATTTTCACAAATCATTTATATATGTATTGAAATATTTGATGATTAAATTCCTTCTCAAAACTAAGGACTCATTTTTTGTCATCATCTTGAATTTTAATGACCGTTATTATGATGCTTTGTGGGCAACATGGTGGCGCAGTGGTTAGCGCTGCCGCCTCGCAGCAAGAAGGTTGTGGGCTTGGTTCCGGGTTAGCTTTAAAAGATCCAGTGTATAAGAGCTGGGGAGATATTTTGCAAACAAACACACCTACTTTATGCCCATGTGGTTGTGATCAAAGCTGGGAGGTTCCACCCTGATGATAAATCTGTTTTCTTTTTAGCTCCTAAGTTCAGTTCCCCAAGTATTTCCTGTTCAGTTCTATGACAATAGAGATGCATTGGGCATTTAAAAAAAAATGTAATCCTGCCTCTCTGTTTGTATGGATTGATTACACTATATTGCACAGGACCAGAAGTGCACAAGACATTTTTCTTCTTTGGCAACACGACATCAGTCGGGTCACCGCACTGACTTTTATCTGTTGCAGACGCCTCGAACCGTAAGCATCTCATGTCTCCACAAGATTGGTGCTAATACCAGAGAAGGGCCGCGGAAGGTGACAGGAGCGCGCGCGCACGTACACGTACACACACAGGCGCACACGCTGTCAGACACTAATATGCTCTTGCATTTCGGAGGGAGATCAGCTGTGGCGGATGTTAGGCATTCCGCTCAAACGTGTTTATTTTTAGCCTCCCAGCTGCGATGCCCTCCTTTATCTGGACATGTGCAATTGTTGCCCAGCGAGAGATTGTGGTCCAGCTTTGCTTGCGGTGAAGTGGCCACGGCACAGCTCTCGTCCGGAGAGCAGAGAGCCCACCGATGGGGAATTACAAATCGAGGCCATCCCTGACGTGCACAGGTATCGGTTTGTTTGATTTGGTGTCTGACTGTCAGGTGTGTTTGCTGGGCTGCGGTTTGTCAGGTCGGGTCGGTTCTGCAGGCGGATGTGGTCGCAACCTGCCGGGAGTTGCTCAGCCTGTTTAGCTGAAAGTTTGAATGTTCAAATTCCAAAAAAAACATGGCGGGGCCAAATGTCTGAAATCTAAATGGGGAACATGGGTAAAAGTCAGGCTGTAATGGACAAATTTGTCGCTCTGTCTGGTGGGCGTGCGAAGACGAGTGGAAGAAGAAGGTGGGCGAGTCATATGCCGTGATCATCGAGAAGTTGGAAGATGACCTCCAGCTCAAAGACAGCGAGCTGGTGGATCTCAACCTCGCCTTCAGGTGAACTTTAGTCCCTTCAGGGGCTGAATTGCAACTAAAATAAATATTTTATAGTAGTATTTGCCTGGGTAGGTCTGCCTTTACTGTGCCAGTTGTCACATGCAGGTGTTGTTGTGTTGTTGACCTCCCGTGACACAGCTCTGACGAGGCTTTTCAGAAAGTGAACGTGAGCTACAGGACGGATAAGGGCCTGACGCTGCTGCACCTCTGCTGTGTATGTGGAGGTATGTCCGACCGCTAATGTCTATTAATAAGGCCCCGACATAATGTGAGAGCGGAGCAGGCGATTTAAATAGAACGGCCGACATGATTGACCTTTCGCACAGCTGCGAAACGGGAGAAGTAAACGCTAGTTTGGTGGGCCGATCGTAGCGGATAGATACATCGTTGAGCACATGAGCTGCTGCACTGAGACAATGATATTGAAGATTTAATTCAACAGGTAACAAGGGCCACATACGAGGCCTGATACTCAAAGGCCTTCGTCCCTCCAGACTGTCCAGGAATGGGTTCACTGCACTCCACTTGGCTGCTTACAAGGTGACAATGTGAATTGGACTGTGGTATAGTGCAGTAGTGGGAAAAAAAAATATTTTCTTTGGACTCTTATAGAATTTGAAACAATCTGGAAAAAAATTTTTGCATTCCAAAAGGTGCAGCTTCACCACACAGACACAAAACAAATTCAAATTATTTTTCGACAGCCTGAGCTCAAGTTGGGACTTTGATGGAACAGTGGATGTGCAAAACAAAAAGAAAATGTGTATTTGCTCATGTATTTTCTCAGTGCAATACATCACAAATGCATATGTGTCCAAACCTCTTTTCCCACCGCTGTTATGTGGTGTGACGAGAACTGGTTTTCGCTTTGGAATCTGCCCTTTGTTTTTTCTCCTTTGTCATCTTTCGACAAGCTATTCAAGCTCTTCCAGTAGCAAAGTGCACACAAAGTTCAGTCTGCTCGTCCGAAACTGGACAATTTTGTCAGAAGGATGTTGAATTAATGAATTAAATGCTGTGTTAGCCACAGGCCCAGGTTTCAGGGGTGTGTTTTATTTTTATTTTTTTGGTACGTCAGGATAATGCGGAGCTGGTGACCGCACTTCTTCATGGGGGGTCAGATGTGCAGCAGTTGGGCGGCAGCGCCCTCACTGCCCTGCATGTGGCCACGCTGGCAGGACACCACGAGGTGAGACCTGTGACTTCGCATTATTAAGGTGTTTTTTTTCTGCGATCATTAAAAAAAAAAAAAAATTCTCCATCTCATTTTCACTTACGTAAGGCAACAGACATCCTCCTGCAGCACGGAGCCTTCGTGAACGTTCAGGATGCGGTGTTCTTCACCCCGCTGCACATCGCCTGTTACAACGGCAACGAGCAGGTCGCTTTGCACTCGTCCCGTCACCGTCTGCCGCATTCTGAACCGTGGACTCAGTCCACTTCCTCTAAATGTGTCACTCGCCTGTCTGCTGCTCACTCAGCTGGTGAAGCTGCTGCTGAAGTTCGGCGCCGACGTCAACGCGAGCGGCGAGGTGGGCGACCGTCCGCTGCACCTGGCCGCAGCCAGGGGCTTCCTGGGCATCGTCAAGCTGCTGACGGCTGAGGGGAGCAAAGCCGACAGTGAGGGCAGAACCGCTCGCTTCAGTCAATTGATATTAAATGGAACAACATATGACAAGTTATGAAAGAAAGAACAAGGGCTGTTATGGCTTTAGGGAATAGACAATTTAAATTAACTTGTAGCGTGGCCATGGTATGTCCTGCATAGACAGAGCATTGAGCTTATTATTAGATTGAAACATTTAATAAACAAAAAGAAAAAACTGGAAAAAAAAGAAAAGGAAACAAACCTCCAAACCCCTGTTTATTAGTCGAAAAGAAATCAATGATGTGCTCAGCGGGCATCTGCAGTCTGAATCATAGCTGAGGAATATGTATACACATGCATATATGCAACAGTGCTTACATGGATACACTATATAACATCTTTGTATGTTAATTGGACACAGAAGAACCAGCACTCTCTGTGCAATCTGCAGCAGTGCAATCAGCACAAGGCACTTTGTAACATTTGAGCAATGCGTGACGTGAAATATAAAATACTATGTATTACATGCACATTGTCACAAGTACCTTTCTAACAGGTAATACTTGACCCCTGTCAAGATCAAGTGTCCAGATTACTTTAAGATTACTTTTGTCTTGCATTGAACAACCGCTGATGACTCGGCGGAGTGAAAACTTTTTTTAAAATCACCTTTTTTTATTCTGCCTCCTTCTCAGTCAACGCCAAGGACAACGAAGACCACGTTCCCCTCCACTTCTGCGCACGCTTTGGTCATAAAGAGATCATTCGCTTCATCCTGCAGGGCAACTCGGAGGCCCAGGCGCACTCTGTCAATATCTACGGAGACACACCATTACACTTGTAATTGTTCCTGAGTGTCGCTGACCCTCGACGGTCTTTCATTCCGTCGGCCTGGAGCCACATACTGAACATTGTGTCTCGTCAGGGCCTGCTACAATGGAAAATTTGAAGCAGCGAAAGAGCTCATTCAGCTGTCTGGCGCAGAAAGTCTCTCGAAAGAGAACATCTTCAGCGAGACGGCGTTCCACAGGTATTGTCTGAACATGTTTTCATCACGGTGTTCAAGTACAGTAAAGTGAAAATTTGTGTGTTTTTTTCTTTTTTGCTCATGTTATTGTCAGCGCGTGCACCTACGGAAAAGACCTGGAAATGGTGAAGTTCTTGGCGAGCCAGAATGCGATGAGCATCAACTATCAGGGCAGAGATGGACACACATGTGAGACCACCAGCTCCCTCTACCAAAAAATACACGAAATAATCAAAATGAAACACTTTACCATCTTGCAAAACCCAGCTATTACTCCCAGCTCCAGCTGTGTTCTGACCTGTATCTATGGCCTGCGATGACCCTCTCAGCCCTGCACAGCGCCTGCTTCCACGGCCACATCCGCCTGGTGCAGTTCCTGCTGGACAGTGGGGCAGACATGAACCTGGTTGCCTGCGACCCCAGCAGGTCCAGTGGAGAGAAGGACGAGCAGACCTGCCTGATGTGGGCCTATGAGAAAGGTTTGCCGTGTGAGAGTTGCCATACGGATGCGTTTAAAGCCGATCCGCCACATTTCCACAGTGGCTCAGAACCTGGACTGAGGCTTCTGTGATTGATTCACCGCTGTAAGAAATGTGTGATTGCACTGTTTAAACTCCTTCCCTCTGGGGGGCGTTAGAGAGCTCTGCACGCCAACGCCACCTGATAAAGAGACAGTTTTCACCCACAGGCTGCTGCTCTGTTGAACACTGGGCAATAATTCAAAATCAAAATAAAATAGCTTAACATAGCAATGACCTGTTGCAATAAGTACAATATGTGCACTAATGTCTGTAAATGCAACAGTCTGTCATCTGTCTACCTCACTCATGTGCAGCATCTGCCAACTCATTTTGCACTTGGCTATGTTTTTCTGTAGGCACTTTTTTTTGTTTTGTTTTTTTACCATAGAAATTATTTTATTATTTTGTTTCACTTATTATGTTCTATTGTTTTTTATTCCCAATTCCTAGTTTCTGTTTTTTCAGTCAAATGTCGTCTTTTCTGTACAAACTTGGCAAATAAAGCTTATTCAGATTCAGAAAAAAGAAAGAAAAAGAAGCAGGGTTTACATTGACATTGTTTCCAATACGCTTTCTCACTTACACACTCTTTTTTTCTCCTATTCAGGACACGATGCGATTGTCACCCTGCTGAAACACTACAAGCGACCCGACGAGTCACCCTGCAATGAGTACTCTCAGCCAGGAGGGGGTGAGCTGCCATTCCAGATGTGAACGTCACATCCCGGGGCTCCTGCAGCTCTTCTCACAAACACATCGGATCTCTTTCAGATGGCTCGTATGTTTCCGTGCCGTCCCCCCTGGGAAAGATCAAGAGCATGACTAAAGGTAGCGAGGTGGAGCCGAGCGTGTCGTCTTCTCCTCCCACGCACGTCACATTTCGGCTGGCAGGACAGCACACGCACACAGTGGGGATGATATATCCTCATGACGAGAACAACAACTTTGCCAACATGTCTGTGTATTAAATAGGGATAAAACAAGCCATTTCAGCGTAACACCAACCGATGCAACTTTATGCCCGTTTTGTAATGAAACAAACAAGCCGGCTACAATAGCTGTCAATCACAGACATCAGAGCAGCTGCAGCTATTCTCTTGTGGTAGACATACCGCCTGCAGTCTATACACCAATCTTTCCATCACTCAAATTTAGTCCTGTCCTATTTAACTCTGCTAAAAATATGCACCTGTGTCGGCTCCATTCTTTCACAGCCAACAAAGATTTGGACATACATGGGGGATACTGTGCTATCATCTTACACAGTCACTTTTTAAATGCACTGATCTGAAAAGAGAAAAGATTTTCTGAAATGTGTGTTGTTTTTTCAGAGAAGGCAGAGGTTCTCCTGCTCCGGGCCAGCCTCCCGTCTCATTTCCACCTTCAGCTGTCTGAGCTGGAGTTCAATGAGATTATTGGATCAGGTGACTTTTAAAATCATCTTTTAAAAGTCTTAATTAATAAGTCTTAATAAGTCTTCATATCTTTCAGACAATAAAAAAAGGCGTTCAGGTAAACAGCTAACTCTTCTGAACCTGATCCAGGCTCCTTTGGACAAGTCTACAGAGGCAAATGCAGGAACAAAATTGTCGCCATTAAACGGTACCCGCTCATAAAATCTGATGAGGAGTTTTTTCCCCCTCTCCATGTTTGCTGAGAAGCAGACTGACGACTTCTCCGATGCCCGCTGTTGTTTGGTTTTGTAGTTACCGAGCCAACACGTACTGCTCCAAGTCAGACGTGGACATGTTCTGCAGGGAGGTCTCCATCCTCTGCCGCCTCAACCACCCCTGCATCATCCACTTTGTCGGGGCGTGTTTGGACGACCCGAGCCAGTTTGCCATCGTCACCCAATACGTCTCCGGGGGCTCGCTGTTCACCCTGCTGCACGAACAGAAGAGGTGAGGAATTTACGTGTAAAAATGATGACGCTTACACTGTGACTTTAGTTCCTAATGTGGCGGCTTTGAAACCATTGTTTTGGATGAAGATAATTTGTAAGTCTTATAAAGGTCCAGTGTGTAAAATTTGGCTTGGTTTATGATTTTTATATTCTTGACATACAGCCCATAAATTGATTAATAAAAGTATATGCTCGCAGTGTTATAAAAGTAATTTGGTTTTCTTCCCCTGAGAACGGTTCCCATATAAGAATATGCACAGAGCAAGGGTCTTGCTCCTCGTTACCTGGCATTTTGCGCCGCCTTTTTTTTAAGGAAGTCCCCCTGACAGTGCCCTAATTACAAAATGTGCTATCAGACAGGCTTCCTTAAAACACTTTTACACCCTGGACCTTTAAGTAAACAGTCCTCGAAGTCTCTTGATAGTCTCAGGCACTGATATGTGTCTACATCAGTTCGAGGTTGTGTTTGATTCCTCACTCAGTCGCTCGAAGAGGAAGCCAAACTACCCTCAGAGGGTCTCCAGTGTCTAACAGGGACACGGTTTTCTCAGCAGTCGACTGTTTCAGGTCTCATTATCCACCTTGGAAGCTTCCTCTAGTCTAACCAATCCCACCTGGCCCGGGGATCACCATTGATCCAGATGAAGTGTCGAGCTAACTGTGCGACCAGGTGCCGTCTTTTGTGGGCCGCTCTATCGATCAGTGTAAAGTGCTGTGTGTGATTGGCAGGGGCCATTGATCCTGGCGCTAAGTGGCTGCCGCTTTAATGATGTGTCAATGGACAGGCTCATCGACCTGCAGTCCAAGCTCATCATCGCCATCGACGTGGCCAAGGGCATGGAATACCTGCACAATCTCACCCAGCCCATCATCCACAGGGACCTCAACAGGTGGGTGACACGGCGGGTGGGGAATAACTTAGCCCGAATGAACTTGTCCATTATGACGCTGTGTGCGTGTGTGTGGGTGTGGGTGTGTGTGTGGGTGTGTGTGTGTTCTATAGCCACAACATCCTGCTCTACGAGGACGGACACGCAGTAGTGGCCGACTTTGGAGGTACGAAACTTAACTACTAAGCATTACTATAAATAGAACACTATTCAAAGAAAAGAAACTACACAAAGAGGAAATGCTATTGTCCACCTGTGATGGATGTTGGAGAATATATTTTTGTGTCACTGAAATAAAAAAGAACCAATGAAAACCAAAATAAATCTGAAAGAAAAATGATTAATAACCATCTTTAATGGTATTTTTTAAAGAAATTAAATAGGATGAGAGGGTTTTGATTAAAGTAACAATTTGAGAAAATCTGGAAAACAATAGTACCTCATTTAAACGATTAAAAAAAAAATTGTAATTCTTGCTGAGCGCTAAAACAGCTGTTTGCTCAGCGCACAGCTCGGATCATTAATGTCAATTGTTTTGATAGACAAACATCTGTCGATTTCTTCTTTTACTTGTTCGGCTGTGCGACAAACTAGTGAGCCCACACTGATCTGACCTTTTCCTGTCTCCTCCTCCACAGAATCCAGATTCCTGCAGTCTGTGGAGGAGGACAACATGACGAAGCAGCCAGGGGTCAGTGTCAAAAGCGCTTGTGTTTGTTTTGTTGTCGTCGTCATCACGTATTTGTTGTTACCTCAATGTTAGCGCGGACTCTACTGCTGGATCCACTTCCAGAAAATGTGCTTGCTACACTCAGCGCAGTCAGCAGGTGTCGCCACTCATTTTGGCGCATTTTCTTCGGGACCTCGTTTCACAAACGCACGAGCCTCACAAATGGCACACTGTCAGGAAAGGGAGACAGATAAACGTTCTCATAATGCTGATGATAAGGTGACAGCACAGATACAACTGATTAAATGAATGTAAAAAAAAGAGAGAGAAAAAAAAGAATATATATATTTATTTTTTGCAACATATTCTGCAGGGTTGTGCATAAGGCACGCTGATGATATGCCCAAGCTTGTTCAGCTCTGCTTGGTGGTGTTGCGTCAGTTAGCTCCTCGGCTAAAAACAACAACATAAAGTTGCCTACGTGCAGATTTGCTCCCGGTGTGTTGACTCATCACTAGGCTGAGTGCTTGGTGTGCACTACAGCGGTGTGCAGGCTGGCCTGCTGCGTCTCTTGGGAGGAAGTTTGTCCTTGCTGAGACAGTGTTCACGCTGGTAATTGGCTCTTATGTGTGTGCGTGCGTGTGCAGAACCTCCGCTGGATGGCTCCGGAGGTGTTCACCCAGTGCACCCGCTACTCGGTCAAGGCGGACATGTTCAGCTACGCCCTCTGCCTGTGGGAGCTGCTCACCGGAGAAATCCCCTTCGCTCACCTCAAGCCGGGTATTTCCTCGACCTCGATACGGCGGGTGTGTGGTTGCGGCCGGCTCTTCGCGGGCCGTTCATAATTTACAATGCCCTCGCTGCCCCCCAGCCGCCGCCGCAGCAGACATGGCCTACCATCACATACGGCCTCCCATTGGCTACTCCATCCCCAGACCCATCTCTGCACTGCTGATGAGAGGCTGGAACTCCTCCCCTGAGGTAAACGCCGCCCCGAAAACACTGAAAAATGTCAAAGATCTGCGGCCGTGCCGGTGTTCATGAACACTGCGATACCAAGTGGTGCTGGGAGAGGCGGCGGACGCTGAGTCAGCTGCTTCTGCAAACACGTGCAGCAGTAATGAACACCGGTTTGTCCCCAGATCATCGCTACTGGTACAGCTACAGTCCGGATCAACACGTGACCAGGATGATCCTCCCTCGCCACTGTGATGTGTTGTTCCTAATTAACTAGGAGGTTTTTTTTTCCCACCTCTCTCTGCCTCATTAAGACACATTAAACCACTGCTGAGCATGTTGGCACAGTTCTCCTGCAGAGGTGCATCTCAATCCTGTTTGCAAACTGATCTTTTCGTTTCCCCAGCCGGTCGTTTTCTTTTTATCAAAGGCCATGAGTCTCAAGTGGTGATTCATCTATTTGGTACACGATGAGGTACAAAGGTGATGCACTGAACTTAAAGGACATCTAATTATAAACAGCACCTGTCTCATCGTTGTTTTTGCAAAGGAAATCCGCTTTTAAATCCTTTAAAACCGTCTCATCGTTGCGTGCGCCGCTTGTTTTCGTTGTGCGTCTGCATCCGGAGAAAAACACAGACAGAGCGTGGCCCCCTGTCTGACAGGGGTGTGATGTATAATTGAACAGGTCCGCCAGGGTGGCGGTGTTTGTTCTTTCATGGCGGGGGGAAGAGATCTGAGGGGCTGCTTCTGAGGAGTTCACCTTCGCCTCGTGCGCAGGCAGAACTAAAATTAGCTCCCGGAGTGCAAAGTGCCAGGGTGGGCAACATTAAAGCAGGCGGGAACATTGACCAGGAGTTTCCACCCACCGCAGGACAGGCCGGAATTCTCGGAGGTGGTCTCCAACCTGGAGGAGTGCTTGTGCAACGTGGAGGTACGCAATTCACGCCCCTGTAAGGTTTCCACGAATATTAAGCATAAATCATCTCACCCTTTACACGTCTGTCTGCTTGGCAGCTGATGTCTCCGGCCTCCAGCAACAGCAGCGGCTCGCTGTCGCCCTCCTCCTCCATGGACTGTCTGCTGGGGCGAGGGGGCCCCGGTCGGAGTCACGTGGCCGCCCTGCGCTCACGCTTTGAGCTGGAGTACGCCCTCAACACCCGCGCCCACGTCTTCTGGAGTCAGAGGTAACACACGAGCACTCGGAGACAGAAGGAACACAGGAGGGGTCTGCTGGAGCTTATCCCAGCTGTCATAGGGTGAAGGCAGGGTGACAACCTGGGCGAGTCACCAGTTCACTGCAGGGCCACATAGGGACAAACAACCATTCGCACTCACGTGCACACCTACGGACAATTTAGAGTTTGCAATTCACCTCACATGCATGTTTTTGGACTGCGGGAGGAAGCCGGAGAACCCGGAGAGAACCCACGCAGACACAGGGAGAACATGCAAACTCCACACAGAAAGGTCCCAGGCCCGGAATCGAACCCACGACCTTCTTGCTGTGAGGTCGCAGCGCTAACCACTGAGCTGGGCGAAACCACGAAGACCGAAAAAATCTAGTTGCATTAACAAAAAGACAGTTTGTGCGCTACATTTTGTGTATAAGTTGTAAGAATTGCTGCACGTGGCAGCAACTCGGCAGCACAGCCAGCTGTTGCTGACAAGTTATTTTTATAATTGAAAAACAGAGGAAACTCACTGATGCAAAGTTTTTCTTTTTATTTCAAAGTGTTGGGGTTAATTAAAGGTTTTTGACTTTTCAGAAATGTGACAACACTAAAGCCTCTGCTTTATAGAAATGCTTTGGTCGGGACAGTTGCCATGCCGGCATGACGCCCTTAAGACACTGGCTGCAACAGTAAGACTTGGAGTTGCTTACCCGACAAACGCAACGTAATGCAACATGCACCCTGGCCGAAGGACAGCGCTTGAGTGTCTGTTGTGTTCCTGTGTGTTTGTGTTTATCTGGATCCTGGTAACAGTCACCATGACCTGACAAACAGGAAGCCCGTTTTGTGGAATTACTGTGAGGCTTGACAGTAACTCCAAATCCAAAGGCGCACAGAGGTCATAAAAAGTTCTTTCCTTTCAGCTGGTGTTCACAACCTGTGTGTGTGTGTGTGCGTGCACGCGCGTTTGTGTGTGAATGACAGCCCCATCAATCATCATGCCATCCCATTAATTTTTCATGGATCACTCCAGCACAGAAAGTGAGAGCAGCGGCCTGACAGTAAACATCAGAGATAGAATTTCTCCATCTTTTACCTGGATCCATCTCACGTATCTCCCTCTGCGTAAACAAAGCAGTTTCAGTTTCTGGATCAGTGTTACTCCCTCAGTGTATTAATAACCCGGGATTGATTCTGAGGCGTTTCTTTTTTTCGCCCCCCTTTGTCAGCGAGCGGCGCCGTGCATCCGGAGGCCTTTCACTGGAGGAAGTTCGGAGGAACATGCAGTTTTCTCCCATCGATCGAAATGGTTTGTTTTACCGACACTGAAGCCGTTTCAGGTTGTCGTTATCGTAGCTGCGGGCTGGAGCTTTTCAACACGATGCACAATGGATATTAAATCTGAGTTTTAATATCTTATTTTTTAAACACAACACTATTATGATGAATCATGATAACAAATAATGATTATTGACATTTTTATCGCCTAAACTTAGTGAACAAATAAATATCAACAACAAAAATTTATTTATTTCCCTATACACGTGTGAGTCTCTACATGTACGTACACACACACACATTAACTGTTCCTGTTTCATATGAAATAAAGTTTTCAGCCAATAATCAGTCACACATGACACTGATGGTGTTCCTGCTACTGTTTTCCAGGCTATGTGTCCGATCCCATGAGCACCGTGAGATTCTGCTCATCCTTCAGCAGCAGCGGCAGCTTTGAGGACAGCAACTAACCCTGCAGTTACTAACTAACCCCCTTTTTTATGATTTTCTTATTTAATTTATACAATTTCTTTTGGACATTTGGAGCATGTTTCTGATAATCCAAGTAGCCTTGCGCTGTTTGTTTAACTGTGTTTAGTTGCATCGTGTTGTATCTGGATGACTTGCCTCGAATTTGCTGTTGCTCCTACATATCTGAACCTTTGTTATACTGACATATTTAGATGTTGCACTCTGTCACATTTTGGTTATACTTGCTCTTTATATGGTAAAAGTTGTTTTGTTTTTGTGTACACGGTTTGCATACATAGAGAATACAGACCTTGTGAAGTTCAGTCGCTGTGTGTTTTAATAAATATGTTTATTTGAAGAAAAATAGGTCTAATTGTCTCAATCATACAGGCAGAAAGGAATATCTGATAGACAGTGAGACAACAAAAATAAATAGAATGTGTTCTGTTTGTGCTTATATTATACAAATATATTTTTTACATACTTTGACTGTGGTCACATTTGCTATTTCTTTAACTAGATATTTAATAAATTCTATTAATCTATTTAGCTGCCGAATAATAAGAGTATTAGCATGTGTAAACATCTTAGTTTTTCCCAAACACAAATAATCACATTCAAGCACAGGACGTTACGTTGAGTAGTCCCTACAAAGTTGTTCCAACTCAGCTGCAGGAGTTCAGGGTCGATAAATAATTCAGTCAGTGGTCGTGTGAGTGGAAGAGTGTCCGCTTACAGGTAACACAAGTTATCCGGCCGCGCCTTTGTGCTGTACACAACAGGAGGAGATACAGATGATAAGCCACCGTGTAGCTTCTCTTTGGTGACGGAAGGACAAAGATCGTTTAAAGTTAATTGCCTGAGATTGGATGAGACATTTCTGGTTGCCTGCCCAGCACATTCTCACGAGAACACTCCCCCACTGTCCCCTACTCGCCTAATTTCACTTCTTCTCTTTCTAGCCTGATTTCACAACATCTTCTTTGGCCTCCTTGGTGCCTCTTACAGACACACTTGGACTAGTTGCGTGAAGAGGGTGCTGGGCAGGCAACCAGAGTCCTACACTTGGTCTTCAGGGCACCCTAGCGTGATGACCCTGGCACTGAGCCATCTGCGACTCTAGGTCAATGGCAGGAGTGAAATTCTACCTGTTTACAAGTGAGTGGATTGTAAAAAGGGTTTTAGAAACTCTAATTTCAAAATTGGGAAACTTGATTGTGTAGCTTTAAGAAACCGTTTTCACATAAACACACAAACAAAGCTGCATCTGTCCAAAACAACCCAAGAAGTCACTGATTATTATGAGGAGTCTGAAAATAATCATCAAGTTGTTTAATCTCTGTGGAAACCACTTTATATTAAACACACCTACTGTACTTTTCCCCTGCTGCTATTCTGTCCAAACAAAGCAGTGCTGTAGCTCTAGTGTTTGCTCTCGGTTCTCACGGCACTCAGCATCGGATACGAGTTTTGATCCAACAGAGTTCCGTCCACTGTGAAAGGACTGAGCCGGTCCTTGCTGAGAGTGCGCTGGATGTCTTCAATCAGCCGAACATCTCGTCTGACGATGCCTTCACCTGGCGGTTTGGTTTGAGTCTGGTCCCGGGGGTCCTGGTGGGTCTCCTCATGGTTTCTACCTGCCGTCAGGTCACTTATCTCCGTCACGCCTTCACTTGGTTTAAAAATATCTTGGATATCTTTCAGTGCGCTTTGCTTCATTTCCAGGAGGTTTTCTGAACTAGACAAGCATCCTTGGTGCTCCTCTGTTCCGGGCGCCAGTCCTGGATCTGGGAGCTCAACTGCTCTTTGCTTTGCACTGAGGTCAACGGTGCTTTCAGTTATTTTCTGCCCTGTCTGCAGCCGGGAGACACTCTCAGCTGTGCTGCTGGTAACTGATCTCTGAGTACCTGCAATGCTCTCCACTTCAGTTTTGGAAGTGTCAGTGTGTTCTTGTTGAGACATCCTGCTCCCACAGGGCTCCTCTGGCATCATGTCCTTGTCTCCTTCTTGAGTCACGTCAGCTTTCTCTGGTTCTTCTTGAGTTTGAAGTGGATCTCCAGCGAGGTTTTTTTCAGTTCCTGCCCCGTCATTATCTGCTTCAGGCAATATATCAGCTTTCTGTGGTTCTTCTTGCTCCTCGAGCAGCTCTTCAACAATGTCTCTCGCATTTGTCTGGCCCTCTTTATGTGCTTCTGGCATTAAATCAGCTTCATCTAATTCTTCTTGCATCTGCAGCAGATCTTCAACAAGGTCCTTGTCAGTTGGCGCCTTGTCATTATCTACTTTTGGCATTTCGTCAGCTTTTTCGGGCTCTTCTTGCGCTTGCAGCAGGTCATCAACGAGCTCTTGTCCATTTTGCTGTCCATCTTTATCTCCTTCTGGCATTACATCAGCTTTCTGTTGTTCTTCTTGCACTTGCGGTAGGTCCTCCACAGGGTCACTCTCACCTTGTTCACCGTCTTTGGAGCGACTGCTTTCAAGGCCTAACTCAACCGACTCCTCTGTGGTTGCCTTTCTTGACCCACCCTGCTCTGAAATCGAGACTCTCTTGACCGGACTCGCTGATCTCTCTCCTGACGGGTTAACATGGGACTCTTGAGTATCTGGTTCCTTGAGGTCATCCAGAGGTTCCACAAATGTCTCGAAGAACCGGGACGCTTGATGCGTGTTCACCCAGTTGGAGACCAGATCGACACTGTCCTCGTTTGCCACGATGACCGCGGCGACGCGCTCATCTTTTGGCGGTGAAGTCTGAGCTTGGGGTTTGACCAGAACACTCGCTCCTTCCTCCGACGTCTTGCTCACCTCTTCCACTTCTTCGGTTTCTCCTTTAGAAGTTGGGTGGTCAGTTGCAGCGGTGTCGGTGTCCAGGTCTTTGTCGGCCTCATGCAGCTCCAAGGGTTCTTTGAATTTACCTGGTTCTTCATCTGAGCCAGCACCTCCAGGTGGTGGATCCTCTGAGATAGCGGCTCTCAACCCTGTGACGTTACTTTCAACATCATTGTCCTGTTTGATTGGGTCTGAGTTCTGCTTTCCATCACCAGGCTCAGAGACGTTACCATTTTCGTCCTGTTTTGCCTCTCCCTCATGATTCCTGTCTTCTTCCTTTATTTCACCACCAGGTTTCTCCACCTCCAGCTTATTTACAACAGACCCGTCTTGTTTTCCGTCACTCTTGTCTTCTTCCGTTCCCAGAGTTTCCAGAACATCGGCGAGGGAAGGCAGCTCAGCCTCATCGCCGCTACGCTTGTCAGCGCCATCTCCCGTCGTTCCTTGTCTCTCTGGGGCCTCCACTGGATCTGGTTCCTCAGCCTGGACCTCATCTTCTGTATTTCCTGCTCTGTTCACCTCCCCTTCTGCACCAGCGGGAGCCTCCCCTTGATCGTCATGCGTTTGGTTGTGCGCTCTGACAGAAATCTCTCCGTTTTCAACATCAACCTCTGCACTCTGACTGCCGCCTCCTATTTCGGGGTCTTTCTTTTCCGCTGGAGCTTCCGCTGCATTGGTCGGGGTCTCTGCAGCCACCTCACTGGCTGTGTTCACAGCTTCACTCTCCTCCTCAATGTTCTCCACACCATGGTTCGGCGCTTCTGCAATTTTTTCCGCTTCTCCTCCTGCAGTCTCATCCGCGGCCACTTTATCACTTTCAACTTCAGTTTGCTTGTCGTCTTTCTCCTCTTGCTCCACCTCGTCACGCTGTTCTACATCAGCTCTCTCGTCCTCGTTTGCTGTCCCTCCTTTTTCCATGTCTGTCTTGTCTTCAGCTGTGGTGCATTCACCGTCCTCATCTTTCTCAGTATTTCCTGATTCCTGTGCCTTTCCTGCACCTGCATCTTCATCGTGCTGGCTACTTGGTTTGTCAGTTGGGTCGCCGGCTCTGTCCTCCGTCGCCGAGTCACCCACATTCAACTCCGATACATCTTCCTCATTTTCCGCCACTTCCTCCTTATCCTCCACTTTCGTGTCTGTTATTTCCTGAGATTTTATTGGATTGTCTTGCTCCCGGATAAGCTCTTCAGATTTTTTCTCCATCTCTTCATCCGTTTCTAGTGATTTTCTGCTCTTTTCCTCTTCCTCGCCTTTCTTTTCTTGGGTATTTTCTTCTGCCACCACCTCCACCTCCTCCTTAATTAAATCACCATCATTGTTCTCACTTATTTCCATCTTGTGTTCATTTGTTATGTCTGCCGCTGCTGCTGTCAGCTCTCCCGGATTCTCTGCTGCGGCTCCGTCTTCACTCTCTCCCTTCTGCCTCCTCTCCTCCTCGTCTGCAGGTGCCTCCTCAAGGTCGAGGGCCTCTTGCCCTTCTGAGGGCTCTGCTTTCATCTGCAAAGTCTCGCCCACTGCTGTCGCTGCTGCCTCAGCATCACCTGGCACGACAGTCTCATCAACTCCCTTATTTGGACGGGATTCTGATGTTTCATCCTCCCTGATGCTCTTTGTCTCTCGTCCATTCTCAGCTGGCTCACAGTCAGACTTTTCCCCTTCAGGAGATGCAGCAGGTGTAGCTGCTGGACCTGCTGAAATCTCTGACGTCTTGTCATCCACTTTGTCCACACAGACTGGCTGCAGACTCGTGTCTTCTGCGTCCTCCTGTTTTTTGATGGCCACCACCGTGTTTTCTTCTGTCTCGGACTTCTCAGCTGTTGCAGCTTCCTCGTCCAGATTGCCATCACCAAGCTTCTGCAGTGAATTCTCTTCCTGTTCCTTTGGTTTCTTTTCTTGCAACTTCTCTTCATCTTCATGTTTTGTCTCTTCTATGACATTCTGATGCTGCTCCGTGGATTTTTCTGGTGTCTCCGGAACTAAATCTGCAAGTATAATTCAAGACTGGTTGTGATAAACTGCTCTCTTTCATAGCTTTTTGATTACTTTGGACAAACATCTCATACCATTGTTGGCCTGTAGGGGACTTTTCCGGCGAGACTCCTCCTCCTCGGTGCTGGTGTCACTCAGCTCGGGTTCAGAGCCGCACTGCGGTTTCTTCAGTATGGCCTCGGCCAGCTTCTCCTGCACAGATTTGGCTTGGGATGGAAAACACAAATACATTCAGCAAAGACTTAAACAAGTGCAAATCTATCTGCTTGTGGTGATCTGCAATGGAGTGAAAAACTGAGCCAATGAGAAACTGCACAGCCATAACAGAAATGAAATAAAACTTTAATCTTTCCAAGAGCAACAGAGTAACACAACATGAAAAGCTAATAATTTGCATGCATAAAACATCAGCATGCGAACAAACATCACACAGATCACAACATGAAATGGAAACATAACGCTGACACACTGTACAAGCCTGTTTTAAATATGACTCAAAAAGATAATCAAAGCATGTTTTTTTGGTCATTTGGGCTGTTCGCTGACTGCATAATATGGCCCCTTCACATTTAACATTTTGTCCAACACAAAAATACAGATAGTATTCAATTTGGGATGAGAGTAAAACACCACACATGCAAAAGAAAAGGGAGAATCACAAACAAAAAGAAACAACCTTTTCCCTCTGTTTGATTTCTCGAAATGTCTATTCTTAATATCCCAAACCAGCCAAACAGTATCGATCAAGCAATCGTTGTCATTCTGACTCACATGAAGTGGTCCTGTCAGTGTAAAAGCTTCACACCAACACGGATTTATGTTCTCACAACACTTGTTGCTGGTCAACACTCACCCCTCTCCTGTTCCTCCTCCTCTTTGCCCTCAACTTTCCCAGCCTGGTCGTTCCCTGAGGGTTCGTCACTCTGTTTGTTCTCCTTCCCCGAGGGGACGCTGGAGTCAGAGATGTCGATCTCCGTGCTTTCCCCTGCACTGTTGTGGATGTCTGAGTCTTTTGCCACGGCAGGCCTGGCCTCAGCAGCTTCCTCTGGTTTATGTATATCGACAGCTCCTGCTTCTAGTTTCTCCTCCGTCTTCTCCTCTCTGGACTCTTTACCAGTTTCACCGTCATTCTCTGTTTGCTCACAGCATGATGAACTGGACCTGGACCTGGACCTTGACGTTGACCTAGACCTTGACCTTGACCTGGACCTGGACCTTGACCTTGACCTGGACCTGGACCTGGACCTGGACCTGGATCTGGACCTGGATCTTGATTTAGAGCTGGATCTGGATCTTGATTTGGAGCTGGAGCGAGACTTGATGTCTTCTGACAAAAATGACAACGCATTTAAATGGGAAAATGCTTTTATTACTTTAGCTCATAACATAATCACCAAATAAATATAGGTAGCATAATTTATTCCTCCATAATGAATTAATGCATAACTTCCACAGAACTCCATAAAACAACAAACAAACAAAACAAAGCAAACACTTTCTCAAAAGTGGGGCGAACAACTACGGACTTTTCTTAATTTTGGGGGGATTACTATCAGGCCAATAGAAATAATCAATCGGATAATAGGTGGAGAGTGCACCCACCGTCTCCCTCATCGTCCTCAGTGTCAGAGGCGCCTCTTGCGTTCACCTGCCTCTGAGTTCCGTCGCACGGTGAAGGGGACTTCACCTCTTTAGCCTCGGCATCATCCGCAGGGCCTTCGTCATCCGCTTCAAAATCTTCCTCATATTCTAAAGACAGAACAGAAGACTGTGTGGAACACTACACACAGAGTCGCTGTGAAACATCCACCAGTCGTGTGGGCTGAACTCAAACTGCAGTGATGACACAGGACATTCTTTTCTATCGAACGTGAAGATGCTCTGCTGACCGTCTCTGACTCGGTCCTTCTGCTCTGCTGCCTCTTTGACCTGAGGCCGCCTGCTTTCACCACCAGACCGGCGGTCCTCGACCTCTCCTGTCGTCCTTGACTTTGTCTTGGAGGAACCTGTCAGACTGACCGCCGGCTCTTCTCGTTGTTTGTCCTCTCTGACTCTCTTTGGTGGAGGAGTGGGCTTCTTGTCCAGGCCCAGAGCGATGATGCACCTGAAACGAAGAGCCTGTTCTGTGATCCAACATTGTTAAAGTCACACAGAACTGGAGAGAATACTGTATTGACTACCACTCTTAGTGGTGGACGGATTGATCTAAATATATATATCGATACTAAAGTCGATATAGGTTTTGATCGATATTAGTGTAACGACATCAATACTTTAGATTTGCATCCAAAGATTGCATTTGTACACATTGATTACTATGTTTAAACTACTACAGGGATAGGTTAGAATTTGTTTTTTTGTTTTACCCCATCAAATGAAATGATTGAGACAGTAATTCCAAACAAACAAAAAAAAAAAATGGTGGGCACACAATCAGCTCTTTACAAAGACTTCTGCTTCAAAGGTGTGAAAGGCACTGAATGGTGAGGACAAGCATTTTCTATTGACTTATAATGCCCAAATTCTGTCCTGGGGTTTAACTAATTAGTAACTCACACTGAAAAAAAATCACAAAAACACGAAAATTCATTCGGATTTAGCAATTTGCTGATATATTCACCATTATTAAAAAGTATGGATAAGTGCAATACTGGCCCTGTATTTATTTGGAATCCGATCTGAATCCAATCTTGCTGATGGGCGTGGTCTTACTTGTAGCAGGGAGACGCCCCCTCCACGCTAGAGAAGCCAAAGTGTCCCCTCTTGCCGCCGAGCCGGGAGCCCTTCCTGTGTTTGAACTCGCAGCAGGAGCTCAGCCGCTCCACCTGCAGCCCGTTCAGGAAGAAGGTCAGGCTGAACGGGAAGCCGCGGTGTCGCCTCGAGATGAAGCGGAAAGTCTCTGGAGGGCAGTTGAGAAGCAGAGATGCTTCAATACGCAGCTTGCACCTCAGGTTCAACAGAACAGTGGGGGGGTCTCCTGCCACTGACCTCCCTCGTGCAGCATCCCCCGGTAAACGCACAGGTTCTCGCCGCCGCAGTGCTGCTGGAACACTCTGACCTCGTCCCTCATGCAGTTCAGCTCCGGGGAGAGACGCACACTTTTGCCAAAGTACACCATGTTTACGGACACTCTGCTCTGGTGCACGGAGCTCCTCGTCAGCGGGGAGTCCTGGATTGGAGTAGAAAGACAAGGTGCCTCAGGTTTGTGTTTTCTGTGCCGTCGTCTGGTTTTCTGCTGCGCCTCTCGGATCGCTGCCACCAGAAAGGAACTTCTGTTTGAACTTTGAGGTAAATGCCGTTTGTTTTTTGTTTTTCTTTGTGGAATCTTTTTCTTTCAATCATTTCTCAATTGCTGCTCAAGATACGCCGTGTCAAATTCCTTGATTGTACAAATTTGCCCAATAAAGGTGAAAGTTAGTAAAATACTTTCAGAACTATTTATAATAAACGATGCATTTAAAATTAAAGTAGCTTGGGTTTTAGAAATTCAAACTTTCCCAGTAATTATTACAATGTAAGTATTTCATTTAATTTTTGTCAATAAAAAGTTGTTTTTATATCTTCTATATTCTAGATCAAATTTTTTACATTATTCATGTGTGATATATTTCTATTGCATGTATATTTCCATTTTTTAGATTTTTTCATTGTGCGTGAAAACCGAGAGAATCATCAAAATTTCATTATGCTTATTATAATGCATGTTGACAATAAAAGACCTTGAATCTTGAATCAGTGTTTGCAGCAAAATGAATTTCCGGAGCGTCAATCTGCAGGAGTCACTGACCTCGCTGATGTCGGCGACGCTGAAGGAGGTGTTGGGCCGAAGTCTGCGACCTCTGAGCGTGTAGCTGGGGTTGACCTTTAACCCCGGCTCCTTTCTCTTCTTGGCCGGCGGCACTGGCGTGACGAAGTTGTTGATGACGGGGAGGCAGTAGGGGGAGACGCCGCGGAAGGCGTCTGCTTGGTTCAAACGCCTGCGGCGCTGCGCCTGAGAGAGGGAGAGAGAGAGACAGAGAGAGAGAGAGAGAGAGAGAGAGAGAGAGAGAGAGAGAGAGAGCAGGTTCCAGACTGTGGTCGGTGGGATTCAACTGGAAAAATAAATCATTTAGAAGAGCGGGTGCTGAAATGAAGGAGCGGCCTTACAGTGCAGTTGAACGGCGGCTCGTTCTCGTTGGACGACTCGAGGGGCCTGTAGGGGGAGCTGTGTCTGAGCGAAGCCTTGGTCCCGTTGCTGCCGATGGGCTTCAGGCGCACCGGCCGCTGCATCTTCCCCGGCGCCGTGTTGGGTCGAGACGAGCCCGACTACATGAGACACGCACAGTTTAGTCACTGATCTGCTCCATCAGTAACAATCAGGTCATTAGGTTGAAGGCAAAGTTTGATGTACTGATTGATTTAATATTGATTTCCTTGCAAAGCCTGTTTAAGTTGCAAAGTAGTTTGAACAACTTACTGAAGAACTTTTATTTTTATTTTATCATTTTGTGGGCAGCTGTGGCTCAGTTGGTAGAGTGGGTTTATTCTTTTCGGGGAAGTTGCTCACCGCTCTTACACGCTGCTGCAGCTCCATTTCTAACAAACAGCTGCACCATCACACAGAGGGAAATGGATGTAATCTATGGAACTTTAGCCTAATGTTCACTGGCTTTCCCCAACTGCTGAGCAAAGTGACATTAAATCCGTCGACCCTGGGAGGCCGACTGACGCCGATCCTTTAAATACGACCGCTAACACTGCTACATCAACGTCGCGTCGACGTTGATGGAATTTCCAATGAAATACTGCCGCTTCCGTATGTCCCTAAATTAGATTTTTCAGACTTGTCTACATGGTGTTATTATTCCTTTACAGGTTAAAATAAAAAGGTCGTACGTCGGTATTTTCAAGCCTCTGCCGGCTGAGCTTGGAGGTTTTTTGAACTGAGCAGAAGAGATTTCTCAGGGTAAACAGGATTAGCGGCTCTCTTTATTTTGGCATTGGCTCCGGTGACTCTCTGCCTTTCAGAGATAACACGCTGCTTATCCCACTTATTCCCCGCTGAAACAGCAGTATTTGCACACGTGGAGGCTCTCTTTAAACTGAAGTGCCAGTCTGAAGAAGACGAGCGCAAGAGATCAGCACTTACGGCCACTTTGTTTGGTTTAGCAGCTGACTGACAGCATTCAGCTGTAACTGCATGGCGTTGGGTGATTGCAGCCACTGCTAATTATCAAACCTCAACCGTATTCAGTTCCATATCCATTTATAAATCGTGACATTTGATGGTTTGTTTGGTTTTTTTGATAAACACCTGGGAATCCTGATAAAGACTTGAAGCAGTTCATGGTTACATGGACGGTGGCGCCAGAAAACAAGCAGCAACTCTAATGAAAATCACCATCATTCATTCACACTGGTAGTGGTGAACTACAGTATGTAGCCACAGCTACACACAGACTGACTGATTCTAACCACCAACCATTTGGGTAGTGGACCAGCCTCCCGAGTTACTGTCCTTTGATTAAATATCAGCTATTTCACTGATGAACAAGTAAGCGAGCCGCAACAAAACCTTATCAATATTTATCAAACAAAGGTCAGATTAACATCTCTGTTTTTAAAATGGCTGGAATAATCAATTACTGTATTTCAGGGCAAAATGTCAAAGAACAAAAAAAAATCATTTACATGATTTAAATATTCTACCAATTAATTACAATTTTAAGGTCACATGTTGAAAAACTGAAGTACTTTTTGACTTTTATGCTTTTTTATTCTCTAAATGTCGTCAGCAAATTTTCAAAAGTGACAACAACTGAATTCATGCGACAGATGTTTGGACCATGGATGTATTATAAGAACTGGACACCGGACTGACAATATGGCGGCGTGCTGATTTTTCCCAGTGGCCATGCGAGGTACTGCAGCAAAAGAAATCCCATGGGCCCAAAAAGCATTTTCCCTATAGACCACAATACAAAAATAAACGTCTTTAAAATGGCTCACAGGACAACTGTGACCTGAAAGAAGCGATTCTTAGCAAACCTTTCTTTTGTAGATTTTTCAGTTATGGTATTTTAGTCGTTTAAAAAAAATTTGATAATCATAAAAGAGTTTATTCCCAGCGTGACATCACAATGTCCTACGTGCTGCTGTGTGGCTGCTGGTTTGGACTCACAGACTCGGAGGATTCAGAGTTCTCCCCCTCTGGTCCAGAGTGCTGCTTCTGGATCCGCCTTGCACCCATGGGTGGGCGTGGTGACAGGATGCGGGTCACGCCCTCCACGTACCGCTGAGAGCGGTCCACCTTTTAGACGAGAGCGTGCGCGGACGTTAGAGCCAAAACATCCCCACAGAATCTCTTCGAACCTCACCGTGTCAGTCAGAGGTCAGAGGTCAAGACACAAAACTTTTCCCAGGGTCCAAGATGTACGTGATACTTACGTTTACATGTGTAATAAAGCAATCATCAGATAGTGAGTCATGAAAAAGGTCATAGGTCAGTTTTGCTGCAATTTCATAATATTTTGGAGAATATCTTCTGTAACACCGAAGCAAGGCAACAGAAGGGAAGATACCAAGTTCAAGCAAACCTCAAGGTGTTGGGATCTCAGATTGAGGTTGTGAGACTAAAAAAAAAAACTGGTGTGGATGATGATTTTTTTTTTTTTTTTTTTTTTTTTAAAGGGACATGAGTCATTAGAATGCAAAGCAGGGTGGCGGTGAATATCAATGATGTACCTTGATCCTTTGCACTCTTTCCCTCCTTGTAAACTCCTCCAGTCTCCTTTTGATCTCCATCTGATGGACGCGCTGTGCAGGAGGGAGGGGTACGGGACAAATTACCGTCATTCATTATGCAAGCGGGGGAGGGGGGGATTAAGTCGGTGGTAGGACCACGTCGTCGTCCCACCTCCATCTCCAGCACCTTTTGGAAAATGGCCTGGGCCAGGCATTCCCGGGCCTGTCTCTGGTGGCTCCTCTGGACCAGCTTGTATTTGTACTCCTTGTCGGGAACAATGCGTCCGCTGCGGGTGATCTGACAGTGACAATAACAACAACAACAACAAGGCTGACTGGTGTCTCCGTCTCACGCAACTTACTCTTTGAAAATACACGCAGGAGCACCATGCTCGTCTGAAGTCCTTGACTTTAAGACAAGCATCGTCATGGAGCAACGTGATTGATACCAGATGAGGTCTGACTGAGGCCGCCGTGCCGCTGACGTACCAGTCCTGCTCTCTGCAGGTGCCTCCGGATCCGAGTGGTGCTGAAGTACCCGGCCAGGTGTCTGTCAGTCAGACTGTTGTAGGTCGAAATCAGCCTGCGCAAAAGAAACAGGTATTAACTAAATTAGCATCGCCCAACAGAGCTGTCATCATGAAACCAAAAATAATTAAATAAATGCTTAAATGAATAACAGCAAGACTCAATGATGCCTTTTCTCTGTGCCATTCGTAGGAGTGACTCATAGCTCTCGGTTAGAGTTCGGTGGTTTGGTACTTTGACACTGTGTTTGTTTGTCATCGTCCTCATTAAAGGTGTAAGTACGGGATCCTGGGCAGGTGCTGGGTGGCACTCATGCAACTGGCTCATTCGTCTGTGGTGCACCTTCACACTTGCATATGGACCATAACAAGAAGCTTTTCACGGTTCAAATCAACTCGACTAACAATTATTTTTTTTTACCTTTGAGAGGTTGTAGAAAAAAATCTGTTTAAAGAACTTTTAGAAAGTTGTCTGACTGACAGGTTGCAACAGCCAATCAACAGCGTCCTTACATTTTAGTGGGAATAATACCACTGGAAGAAAAGTTTGAACCAAATTTTAGACTCACTCTCATTCACATTACAAGTGTCTACAAATTACAGTCTGAAAGAAGAACATCCAGCAGATCAACACAAGTTCCGAAGACATGACATCAAAGTTCTCCTACCCTGAGTTGAGGTGACTCATGGCTGTCAGCCAGGCTTTTTGGATTCCACTTGGTCTCCTCTGGACGGACAAACACTTTCTGGGGAAGCAGCTGAGATGCAGCTGAGAGTTTGGGGCTGGTCGGTGCTGGAGCTGCCGCTGCTGCTGCGGAACCGAACACTGTCAGTGGTTACCATGGCAGATCACGTGACCACACTGCCCCCGAGACTGGTTTCCATTTACACACAAACACACACATCCACACATACGCAAACACACGAGCGGGAGAGAGAACTTTAACCACATGGAGAAAAACTGAATCAAAACAAACACACCAACAAACAAATGAGGCGTTTGAGTGTTTTAGGTGTTTGATACTTTGGAATAAAATTCATTTTCTATAAATCATTCAATCATCAACAGAACTTCTAAACAAATAGTGTTTCTAAGTGCAACAGAACTTGTACTTGCCTGTTTTAAATGCAACAGTTCGTGCATCGTGATGCCTTCGAGCGCAGCAGGCTCTCTGGGTAAATATACTTCCGCAGTTCCGGTTTCTACATCAAGCGACATAAAAAAAAAAAAAAAAAAACGTGTGTAATGTATATATTTGCTTAGTGTACGTTTGTGTGAACGTGCATTAAATATTAACTATGCTCCATGTACTGGCCGTTATATTTCACTTCAGAATACACACCTCGGGACTTTTTGAACAGGTTTAATGTGTGCATTTGTCCAACTTGTTCGTTTCGGCTTGTTAAATTCAACAACTTCAGCTTGTGTGATCACACAAGTCATTAGTGATGTCATTAGTGATGTCAATTCTGACTGATTCAGTCAGACAAGGAAAATAAAAATCAAACAAAAACATTTTCACCGAAAAAAAAGACCAAGAAAATGATTGACCTAAGTGTACTTTAACTTGACCAAGATGAGACTTAGCTGCAAATCCTCTAATGCCCTCTGGTGGAGAAGTAAGGAAACAGCATCATTTCCCCACTTCCCACGGGTGTGCTAAATTAATTACAGCCAATTATTGCAAAACTGAATCTTTAAGACATCGAATAAAGTGCGCTCGCTTAGTTCCTCAGCATTTAGCGCCTCATTTACCATTTTAATTTAATTTAAATTGTGAGCATCAATATAAACTTGAGCTGAGTGAGGGTCAAAGGGCTGGCTGGTCATTTCCAGAGAGAACCAGCAAGAGGAGCCATGTTTCTATCCCAACAGAGCACACTGGGAAAAACAACAACACAACAACAGCAACTGTGCATCACCTTGGCTACACACTCATCTATTCATGCATTTGTTTTCCCTAAACACTCAATGTGATTGTGGGATGGCACTTTGTCCACTTCTTAAAAAAAGTGTCCAGTATATTCTTGTATACAGGCAAAACACGCAGCTCTTTCTTAGTTTTCTCTCAGAGCACATAACAGCAGCAACTGTGAGTGAGTCTTTAAAAATCCCATTATTCTGTCAATTTACAGATTATTTATTTTTTTGACCTCCCAGATTTACCTTGAACGATAATTATAACCAAAAAAAATGTATTTATCATAAAAAAAAAACACATTTAGTTGTTTTAGTTAGCCCTCTATTCATATCGGCCTTTAAACAAATGTGAGTGCCCTTTGTGACATCACAGGGGGTCTCATTCTTTTGATGGGCAAAAAGAAAGAACAAATTTCAACTTTGATCATTTATGGGCAGTTCACTGACTTGGCCTAAAATAGGACATTTGATTCTCTGATATCATTTCTCAGCCTTTCCGCAGCTGCGAACCTGGGACACAGACGTGTCAAAGCCTATCAATAAAAACACAAACTGTTGCACTCTCACCGACATCGGCCTGTGGTTTTCTCCTTTCGTGTTCAATCATGACAGGAATAAATTAATAACACGGCAGAGAGCACATGCAAATCAAGAGGTGTGTGTGTGTGGGGGGGGGGGGGCAGAACTGTGCACATCCACGCTGATATGATCAGATATGATTTTAAAAAAGTACAATTCCATTTAAAGGTGTGCAGGCCTGGCTGTGAGCAGCGGCCTGCATGAGGAAGAAGAGGAAGAGGAGGAGGAGAAGAAAGAGGAAGAGGAGGAAGAAGAAGAGGAGGGGAGGAGGAGGAGGAGAAAGAGGAAGAGGAGGAAGAAGAAGAGGAGGGGAGGAGGAGGAGGAGAAAGGGGAAGGGGAGGAGGAGAAGAAAGAGGAAGAGGAGGAAGAAGAAAAGGAGGGGGAGGAGGAAGAGGAGGAGGAGGAGAAAGGGGAAGAGGAGAAAGAGGAGGAGGAGGAGGAGAAGAAAGAGGAAGAGGAGGAAGAAGAAGAGGAGGGGGAGGAGGACGAGGAGGAGGAGGAGGAAGGGGAAGAGGAGGAAGAAGAAGAGGAGGAGGAAGAAGAGTAGGAGGAGGAGGAAGAAGAGAAGGTGGAGGAGGAGGAAGAGAAGGAGGAGGAAGAGGAGGAGGTAGAAGAGAAGGAGGAGGAAGAGGAGGAGGTAGAAGAGAAGGAGAAGGAGCTGGAGGAGAAAGCGGAGGAGAAGGAGGAAGAGGAGGATGACCTGCTTCAACATTCACTACCTGTCAGCCTGAGACGGAGATGAACACAGCAATCAAGACCACATGCCTCACACACACACACACACACACACACACACACACACACATGACGCAGGTCTGAAAATAACAATTAGCGTGGAAGTGGAGGAAGGAGGGGGTGATTATAAATTCCTTTCAGGGAGGGTCCCCGCTCTGGGCTGCGGTGGGGGGGGGGTGGGGGGTTCGGGGTGGTGGTTGGGGGTGTTAAAGAGTCATGCGGCTGGTTGATGGGGGGGCGAGCGGTTTTTGCAATCAGCGTTAAATGGAGCTGCTTTTTTTTTTGGTGGCTGTGTGATTGTCAAGTGGGCCATTACTGGCTGATAAGAGCACTTTTTTCCTGGTGTCGCCCTGATTGGGCCGAGCTCGCTGCTCCCGCCGCCGCCACCTCCACCTCCACCACCACCACCACTGCCACCGTCCCGCTGCAATCAGGGCCCTCTTTCAGCCACGCTGCCATTTACACTGCTGTGATTTCCACCCAAAACCCCCTCGGCCCTCCCTCCTCCTCCTCCTCTTCCTCTTCCTTCTCCCCCTCCTCCTCATCCTCCTCACCCCCCAACACAACTCCCACCGCCCCTCCTGCCGTCACACACACACACACACACACACACACGCACACTTTTTTTCCAACCTCCCCACTTCCTCCTCCTCCTCCTCCTCCTCTTCCTCCTCCTCATCCTCCTCCTCCTCCAGTTTCGACGAGGACCCCATTTGCCGCAAGGAGAAAAGGTCACGGCAAACTGCTTGTGTCAATTGTAAACCACCTCAATCGCGCTGATTTCAATGAAATTAAATGAGTAGGTGCAGCCCTAAAGAAAGCAGAGGCCCGCGTGCAAGTGGGAGCATTATGGGAGTTTTTTTTTTATATCCCCCCCCCCCCCCCAAATCGCGGGAGTTCAGTGGGGTTAAACGCTTATTGCTTCTCCTGGAGGGAGAGAAAGAGAGTCCGGCAGGGTTGAAGTGTCCCACATGTCTTTTCTGCAGAGAACTTTTCTCACTTGAAAAATAGAAAAAACATGATAAATAAACTGGATGCATTTGAGGGTTTTTCCCAATATCACACCAGCATCTCTCTGACCGGCTGCTTCTTCTTTGAAGGTTCCCAAAAATTTCCCAAAACTTCCTTAGAAATGAGAAAAATCCAACAATTGCTTATTTTGCTCGGTGTTACACTGGAGTCTATGCTGAAAGATTCAGTTGCACCAGCTCTACCCCTTGTGATGTCACAGATGGGGCACCTCGATCAGTTCAATGGCAACTATTGTAACAATTGAGACAGAAATGTTTTTGTCTCCTTCCAAAAAAAAAAAACAAAAACACTTGCGGAAAGTCTGGCAAAGCATCAGATTAAACAGGAAACTTAACCCTTAAACTTTCTGCTGAAGGCTGTCAACAGCGGGCTAAACAAGCTAAACATGCTGGAGATCTACAAAGAGATGAAGTGAAATAAGAAGAATAAAGAAAAGAAAGATCTGAAAATGGGCAGAGCTTTAATTTCATATTTCTCTTTCCATTGATGTGAAAATGTCCAGATCAGGCGTGGGCAAACTACGGCCCGGGGGTCATATGCAGCCTGTTAAGCTTTTTAATGCAGCCCGCCAAACTTGAAGGAATGATATTAATAGTCAGCAAGTCATAAAATAGCTGCTTTTAATGCAGTTTTTTCTCTGTTTTAAGCATCCTTTCAATAAAGAGCTAAATACCGTGGTGGCTTCAAAGACACTGAGTTTTGTTGTGGCTTTGCTTTGCTTCATTTTGAATAGACGTTAAAACACATGCTTTCTACACATCCCATGATATATTGTTTTCTCCAATGAGGTGGGTCACCAAAAGACTCCATCCATCTGCTCCTGCTCCGGCCCCCTTGCCCCCCTCTGGTCCAAGTTGTGCGAGTGTCAGTGACAAAGGCGCAGGAGGCTTCCGTCTATCTCATCTCCTCCACGTCCTTCCCCGCGATGGAGCGGCCCGATAGCGCCGACCTCAGACATGAAAGCAGCGCGGCGCTGCGACGGGTTTGCCCCGTTTGTTGACAGACGAGCCAGATGTTTTTGTCTGGTCCACATCGTGCAGAAAAAAAAACATTTTCCAAGTCAGCCATGAAGAAGTGGGTGAAATGGAAACGCGCAGCTTTTAACACCCAGATTCGCATCACATTGCGCCAACGTCTGTGGTCCCAGCGGCTCCTGCGGGCCGCAAGCAATAAAACCCCCTCGGGACACTGTAGTGAGCCAATATTGATATTTACTGAAAGTAAATCTTCCTTAAGATATAACAGTGAACCTTTTTACATGCACCCAAACAAGTTTTGCTTCAACCTGAATATGGAATAAACAAAGCTCAATACTATACAACAAATAGCTCAATATTGCATAATCAAATTTCAAATTGAAAAAAACTCATCAAAATATATAAAATGTAAGTTATCAAGTTGCAGGAAGCCTTTTTCAACAAATTTAAAAATGCTAATAATAAATTTAAAAAATAAAGTAACAATAAAACATTTAAGTAATCATAACATCCTTCAACGAACGCCCTGTCCTAATTAAGCAGAGCATTCTGGGATTTGTAGTATTAGCAGTGCATATGCTGTATGATACTAGCAGCCAGCTCTAGTAGTGATTTTGTGTTGCCTCGTAGTCCCAATATGATTACACTGCAGGCCAGATCCCTACGCCCAACAGGATGTCCATTTGAAGCAGCATTCGACTCTCCCCCCGTGACCTCTCCAGCATCGCCGCTCGCCACTTAAGAAGTTGTTACAGACAAGGCCGTTGTCTGGAGCCTTCGCTCCGGTGAACTCGCTCCTCCTGCCAGCTCGCAAACGCCTGAGATTTGTTATCTGATAGGAAGAACATTCATCTCCACCAGGTGGAACAGGACACATCTCGATGGAGGCACGCTAGCTCCTTTATCCCCTGCTGCGATGGCGCGATACTCGCGCAGACTCATGCCGCGGCATGTCCGACTGTTATTCCAAGAAAACAGAAAATAGACCTGTTTTTTGTTGTGTTTTTTTTTGGGGGGGGGGTTGGGGGGGAGGTGGGAGTGTGTTTGTGTCAGCTCGCATGGGAGGATGCGTGTGTGCGTGTGTGTGTGTTTTGTGCGTGTGATGGATTGCGTGAGCCACCGGGATGAATGAGTGAGTGCAACATCAGAAAGAAACAAGTGTTTTCTCTGCCACTCCCGCAGCGTTGGCGTTACGGCTCTCGATGGCCGAGCTGATCTGCATGAAGACTCTCAAGCCGCATGATTTTATGACCGGTTAGGCCTCAGTGTTTTCATGCTTGGCACCCCACCATAACAGTTGTTAGCTTTGGGCTTGTTTTTTTTTGTTCATTTACCGCACACTGACGAACTTGTCACTCGTTGATTGCCACAGCTTTGATGATAAAAACTTGCCCAGGATTTAATATTCAGCAGAATTTCCCTTTAATTTTACTCCCAAATCCTCCTCAGGAGAGAAAAATTGAAGGCAATAAAAAAAATATATAAATTGCAAAAAACTGCAAATTTAAATGCAAGACACACTTGGATGTACGCGTTTAGACCAGGGGTGGGCAAACTATGGCCCGGGGGCCATATGTGGCCTATTAAGCTTTTTAATCCGGCTCGCTGAACTTGAAATTATATCAATAAACCTTGTTAATGTTTTAGTTACCCTGCGTTCTCACTTTTCTTGCCAGTGATGATGATGATGATGATACCCTGAAGAATAACATAACTCCCAGTGCTTTTAAATGGCAGAAGCCGTTAGGACTAGAAAAAGCTGTATTTCATTCATTTGATTTAATTCATAATTCAATTCATTTTAAGAGTCACTTCAACAAAGAGGAATTCATAGAAATATTTTTGTTAAAACGCTTTTGCTCATTTTTAATCTAAATCAAAGCATATGTTTTCTACATATCCCATAATATATCATTTCTCCTATTGGGTGGGTCTCCGTCGATTCTTTGTTTTCATTATATCCTTTTTTTTTGGTTTCGGCATCACAGTGAGATAGAATGAGTGACGTGCGATGAGACGACTGGATATTAACAACAACAAAAGAAAGGCTGTCCTGAGCAAACAGGCTTGCATGTGTGTCTCTGAACATTTGAAAAAATTCATTATTTCATGGCGCAGAAAGTTTGTTTGATATTGTACCTCAGGTTGTGTGCTGATGGAAATTCAAACTAATTCACTCATTATAATTATTTCAGAGGGGGAAACCTGTCAAAGAGAAAGAGAGAGAGAGCTGCAGCACAACTTCTCCTTAGCCAGAGGCGGCTTGAGGGGTGAGGGGTGAGGGTGAGGGTGAGGGGTGAGCCTGTGTGTGGACTCAGTACGACGACCATTAACGTCCACGCAGGAGAAAAGCCATTAAACACTCGTGCAGATTAGTTTCCCGGGGCAACCTCTCCTCTCTCTCTCTCCGACGACGCGGCCCCTCAGTGCTTCAGGGGCAAAAAACAGCTGAATCCTCAAAAGTGATCAGCAATTTCAGGCCCCCAGAAATCAAGAGGACGCTTACCTCGTCCTGAGTGACCTGCTTTGGCGAACTTCTGCTCCCCCGTCAGTGCTCTCCAGAGGGAGACGGTCCGTCCGCGCCGAGCTCCTTCACCACGGGGCCAGCGGACGTCAGAGGAGCCTCAGGACACCTGTGGAGAAAAGCCAGCAATGGATTCATTCTGACTGTCACTGCACAACTTCCTCTTTTAGTTTTATTTTATTTTGCAGTGTCAAAGATAGACAATTGTGACACAAATAATGCAAAAATAAAATACAGTTCCTCGTTTCTTGCCCCTACAGAGTGGAGGTGATATTAATGTAAACTGTAACAAAGGCCTGAAGATGTTCCAAGGCCTGTGTGGAAACAGGTTGTGTGGATTTTAACCCGAGGAAAGCGAAACCTCAAATGACAGTTAGTGGCATTTCAATCATATTGGAAAACACAATGAATAATAGAATTAAAGAAAAGTGTATAAATTTCATATTTTTGCCATTTTGGTCCAAGGTAAAAACATCTATTCTGCAGTACTTATACATCAGCACTCTTACACAGTCAGCAGTGTGTTAATTTATGTCACATAAATCATATTAATTACATTTCATTTCTTACACATGTGTACAAATTCAAATACTCAGATGCATTCACACTATACAATGCACGTGTTGTATTATTACGCTCACCGCTGGGGTTTTGTTTGAAATAAGTCCACTACATCCACTTGACAGCGGGTCTCCTTTCAGCCGCGTTTCTACCAAAATAATAGATTTTGATTGTGTTTAATGAGGAGTTTCTTCTTCTTTCCCCCCTCTTTTACACGATTGCATGGTGAAAATGAAATTTCTAATCCAGAGGCAAATCCACAACAAAGATATTAGTAACTACATGAACCTCCTTGCTGGGGTAAAAAAAAAAAAAAACTTCTCCATCACCATCATCATCATCATCATCATCATCATCATCATCATCACCATCATCATCATCATCAGACAGACTGAGGCCCTAGATGACTTTGAATTGCTGCAGAATCTCACACACTGAGGCCTTTAACACTATTTAGCATCATCATTTATTTTACTTGTCTAGAAGCAGAGAAGTCAAATGTATTTGCACGGTTAAAGATGCAGAATTGCACACTGAAGGTTTTGCTTATGACGGAGGGAGTGTTTTGATGAAACTGCACATGCATTGTTGCCAAACAATAAAACTAATAACTGTTCTTAGAGTGCGATGCCAGACACTTCCAAAAAATATTTTTCCCCGTTCACAACAACAAGTCGTAGGGAATGAAATAAAAAAAAACTTTTTACTCTTGCCCTTGGAATAAAACATTTGCGTTACTCCCACCCCCCAAAAAAAGAAGGAGGAGGCGCGGCCAACGTGGCGACCCGCCCTCCGCAAACAGCCTCGCAGCAGAAATGAGGCGATAACAGCGCAGTGCAGCGCAACTGTGACAAACATGCGCTGGAAAAGCGACTTGAAGGCGGCCGAGTGTTGCGCCGCCAGCGAGGACGAGAGCGGATCTCTGCGCTCCAGCGATGAGGTGGGTCACGCGGATTCATCGGTCGTCGAGGTTGGGGCCTCGCGCGCGGGGGACCAATCAATTAAGGGGCGGCATCGGAACAAACCTCGGGGGCTATTTTCACAATTTTGCAAAAGCAAAGGAAGAATGAAAAAAAGAGAGGCAGAAAATGACGTCCTCCTCGATCTGGCGCAATTAAAACTCAAGTAGTTAATGAGACCTCTTCACCTTTTGGAAACCCCCGCGCGGCCGTTTTGTGGCGAACTAAGCCTTTTTTAATTGCCGCTATTAAAAAAATCAACAGCCTTTAACCCGCTCGAGCCCAACTCATCTGCACCCCCCCCCAAAAAAAAAAAAAAAAAAAAAAAAAAAAAGAAAACCTCGAGGCGGTCTGTGCCCGTGATTGACGCGTGAAATTGGCGCCGTTGAGCCTTTAAACGGGCATTACGCATTGCGCGCGCGGGCGACGGAGATGTCAAGAACGTAAACGCACGCGCGCTGTGGGTGAGGAGGTGTGTGTGTGTGTGTGTGGTGGTGGTGGGGGGGGGGGGGATAAGTGTCGGCTCGAGGGTCGTCTGTTTGGGTAAGTAACGACGACCCTCGCTCGTGAGCTGTCGCCGGGGGTTAATCTGCGGGCCGTCGCCATGGTGAGAGGGAAGGCTGCACCGGGACGGTGTTTATGGGATGGAGCGCAGCGGCGGCGCGGAGTTTAAAGGCAGCTGCCGCGGTGGGGAGGAGGACGCAGCAGTGAGGGGTTTGGGGTTTGTTTTTTGTTTGTTTGTTTGTTTGTTTTTAATCGCCTCTGCGCAGCGCAAAAATAAGGAGCCGCTCGCGTCATGTGCGAAGAGTGCAAGGGAGACGCGGAGCTGCTGGGGAAATGCAGCCGGGACGGGCGCAACATGCTGGTAGGGCTGAGAACCAAAATCATCTTCGTCTTCCAGCGAGGCGGGAACACGCGCGAAACTTTATTATTATTATTATTTTTTTTTTAAAGTGAGATTGTTCTTAAAAGCTGAGCCCAGTTTCATCCCTTGCACTGGATGACAGCTTCGGCTTTTGGCATAACTCTCTTTCTGCACTACAGACATTAAGCGTGAGGACTTGCATTTGCGCAAACTGGCCCCCCCTTTTTGCGCACTGTAATTTATATTGACACAGATTGCATTCAGGTGGAGCCGGAAAAACGAGAATCTGACGAGTGAGAAGAACTACTGAGACGTTTAGGGGGACAAACAAACAAACTCGACCTGCTTCCTTCGGTCTGGAAGCTTTTGCTGCTGGTGTGGATGCGTCCTTAAGTGCGTGTGTGTTTTTTTTTGTTTTTAAATTCGTTTCTCCAACTCCAGGGAGCGTCGGTGGAAGTTCTGGATGGAGACGCGCCGTCACTGCAGGCGATGACTTCCGCTCCGCTGTTAGGACGAGCCGTGTGCGCGAGCTGCAGCGAGGACATTGTAGACAAATATTTATTAAAGGTAAACCCTGCGGAGACGCTTTAAGTCCATCCCCTGTTTTTTAAGACCTCGGGGCAGTTGCTGTATATACAGCACGTATATATATATTTTTTTTTTTACACCGTCGCCTCTCAGTTGGATGACTCCCGCTGACTTTCGCTGTGACTTGTTGCGATCGTCCCCGCTGTAGGTGAACGACCTGTGCTGGCATGTGCGCTGTCTGTCGTGCAGCGTGTGCCAGACCTCACTTGGCAGCCACACCAGCTGTTACATCAAAGACAAAGAGGTTTTCTGCAAGCTGGATTACTTTCGGTATGTGATGAAGCTACGAAATAATAATAATAATAATAATAATAATAATAATAATAATAATAATAATAATAATAATAATAATAATAACATTAAATTAAATCAATTTAATTGTCAAACGACTTAAGAAAACCTAAAAAGTAAAGTTTTGCAAGCTTAAAGTAAGACACTAATATTTTTTCTCCGTTCTCTTTTTCTTACCCGGCCTCCCCGCTGCAGAAGGTTCGGCACCTGGTGCGCCTGCTGCGGCCGCAACATCCACGCCACGGACTGGGTTCGCCGGGCGAAGGGCAACGTTTACCACCTGGCCTGCTTCGCCTGCTTCTCCTGCAAGAGGCAGCTGTCCACCGGCGAGGAGTTCGCCCTGGTGGAGGAGAAGGTGCTGTGCCGGGTGCACTACGACTGCATGCTGGACAACCTCAAGCGGGCCGTGGAGAAAGGTACCGGCCTACTTCCTAGAATTAAAATTAGTATTTTTTTTGTTTTAAATATTATTTTATGACGAGGCTGGAAAGAAAAAACAGAAATAGAAATTAAATTCTAATTGAAAAAGCCTGCAAGCATATTTACAGCATGATATACATTTTGGCAAATAACTTAAAAAGGTTTTATTTGAAAATAGTCAATACAAAATTATAGATTGAGCAAACAGCTAAAACTACACTGACATGGATAATTCTGGAGC
Source organism: Thamnaconus septentrionalis (assembly GCA_009823395.1). Classification (NCBI taxonomy): domain Eukaryota; kingdom Metazoa; phylum Chordata; class Actinopteri; order Tetraodontiformes; family Monacanthidae; genus Thamnaconus; species Thamnaconus septentrionalis. Next base: position 8,422,215 of record CM020508.1, on the reverse strand, counting down.
TTTGGTTTCATTTCTCTTCACTGAATTATATTTAGTGAAACTAAATAAGATAATTGTTTTACGTGCAGGGACCAGTGTTAATATGGAAGGGGCCGTGCCCACCGAGCAGGAGATCAACCAGCCAAAACCCTCCAAGAGAGCTCGGACCAGCTTCACCGCTGACCAGCTGCAGGTGAATAATTCATTTCACAGAGAGACTGTTTCAGATTGGTGTGGTATTCCTTCAGAAGTATCTGCATGCTTTGAAATGTGATGGGATGAATTACATTTTAGGTCTCTTTAAATTATTGTAAAATAAAATGATACATCTTTCTCTCAAAAGAATAATAATTCTGCCCACTTTTCAAATCTGACAGCTTGACAAAAAATAAACAGTAAAATCAATCATTCAATAAATAAAAATTAAGACCGGCAATGGTTTTACTTTGAAGGAATCGGGCTCATCTTTTTAAGATTTCTGCTCTTGAAACTCACCTCGCCGCCCTGACGCAGTCGTTGAGTGCTGTTCTCCCTCTGGCTGTGCAGGTGATGCAGGCTCAGTTCGCTCAGGACAACAATCCCGACGCCCAGACGCTGCAGAAGCTGGCGGAGCAGACGGGCCTCAGTCGCAGAGTCATACAGGTGAGGATGAAATTTTGCTTGTTTTTTTTTTTTTTTAGTGGAATCTTTTTCTTTTATTGCACTATTAATATTATAGAAGTCATGATAATCTGTCAAGAACAAAAGGTAAATTAATTAAAAAAAAATATTTTGTAATGTCTTCTTTACATGCTTTTTTTCAATTGTTCATATAGAACATTGAGACTTCTTAATTAGTAAGAATCAATATTTTTTTGATATACTTTTGTTAAAAGCAATAAAATATTGCTTCTGGAAAACAATAAACTGATAGTACATCGGACGACATGACAATGAAATGAATTTGATTATGAAGTGAGATGATTTAAGAACGACGTGGCAGAGAAAGATACATTTTTCTTACAAAAATATACGAGTTTGCAAGATAAAAAAAAAAAAAGAGGGTTGAAATAGTTTCACGTATTTGTTTCAAAGAATAGTTAGTCACACACATGACCACCCTCTGAATTGAGGCGATGAAGAGGCCTTACAGTGACACTGAGCCTTTGCCGCTAATGTGACAATTGGATCCAGGGGGCAGGTGTCCGATTTCAGGATTGTAATGTTAATTCCCAGTGTTTGTGAGTGACTCTGTTCAAACTGTTGGAGTTTCCACCGCTAGCGGCGCCGCCTCCAACAGGCCCGGCGGCCGCAGCTGTCAGACTCCACAGTTTACAAATTATCATAACTACACATTTGTGTACAAATGTGCCTTTTCCACCCCCACCCCCGCCCCCTGCCACCGAACTGCAGGTGTGGTTCCAGAACTGCCGAGCGCGCCACAAGAAGCACGTGAGCCCCAACCACACGTCCAGCGCCCCCCTGACCTCGCTGCAGCCCAGCCGCCTGCCCCAGCCCACCCCCCCCCCCGAGGAGCTGCAGTACACGGCCTACGGTGGCCCGGAGGGATCGATGCTCTCCGCACTGCACTCCTTCATAGACAGTGAGCCCCAGCCTTTCCATTACGTTTCCTGCTAGGACTCCGGCGGGGGGTCAATTCAATGACTTGACGTCGGTTTTCTTTTCCGTCATCGTTACAGCCTCGCGGTAATGAGCGTTAAAAATGTCCGTAGGTGTCGAGAAAACAGGACAACTAGCCCTCTGTTTACAGCCTCCAGCAGAATGCCTGGGTTGTAGCTCCCTGCTAAAAGTGATGCTTGGAAGAAAACAGTGTTTGGAGGAAAAAACACTGTTGGGTGTGAGACAAACGTCACGTCAGTGGGAGTGTTAGATGTATCTAATGCCCTTTGTGACATCACAAAGGGTCCATCTACAAAACTGTCTCACTTAGGAGCGTACATTCCTCGTCAAATAAAGAAAAAATAAGTTTTCTTGAGATGCCTACAGGGTAGAGACACATTTTTAGTGTGAGAACATGTTAGTCATTGGTTGGTTGGTGGATTTTGTGAAAATATCGTGTCCTGTCTCTCCATCAAGCAAGTGCGTTATCCGGGAACCGACATGTAAAATGTATTTTCAGTAATTCCACACACTCAGAAAAATAAACCCCCAACTATTCAAAATTCTGCTGGTTTAGCTAAATTTAAAAAAAAAAAAAAGATCTACATCTATTTATTATTATTCTACTGTTGCTGGCTCAGGCTTCCAGTTTAGTTCTTAAGAAACAAATTTGTCGTTTTACTTGCTATGACTACTACTGTGACTATCACAATACCAGAAAGGGAAAAAAAAAGGGGTATTGTTAGATAATGGCATTGTTTTTAATGAGGCATTGAAGTGAGTACGAGCTGCAGGAGCTTCAAGAAACACCGCCTTGACTGACATTTTAATGAGAAATATGCTCTCTGTGTGCCCACGGTGCACTCGCCTCCATCTCTGTTTCAACCGCTCCTGCCCGCCCACGCCATGACCTCCTTGCCTGTGTCGCACACCTAAGCTGCTCTTTTCTTACACACACACACGCGCACGCACACACACACGTACACACACACACACACAAAGAAGCTGCCTCAGACTTGACGGTCCATTAATTACCTGCCGCAGTATTCAGATCTGCATGGTTAACGTTCAGTTTTAAGTGGAACTTAAGTTTAAGCTTAAGTTTAAGCTTTTCTTATTAGGATGTCGGCATCAAACAAAGGAGACGACAAGGTCGGCGCACCTCACATATGATTGCGACATTATAGACGCACAACATCCGTGTAAGGTGGGGACACAGTTTTGACCGTGCAAAAACAAAACAAAACAAACAAACAAAAAAAACGTCAACTCGTGATGAAGGTGAACTTGAACGTGTTTTTTTTTTGTTTTGTTTGTTTGTGCGTGTTGGATTATTGCTGTTTTTTATTTTATTTATTTATTGTTTGTGTGAAGTCTGTTTGGAGAAATAAATGTCTACTTTCACAAAAAACGTGTGCCGAGTGGATGGCTGACACACACACACACACACACACACACACACACACACACACACACACACACACACACACACACACACACACACACACACACACACACACACACACACACACACACTAGAGTTTGGGAACAAAAAAGTTTTGTTAGATAAATAATTTATTGATGTGTGTATATGTATATATGTATAAAAGTACATTTTATGACATGCAGCTTTCATCATATGAAACACAAGACAGAGGCGTCCCTGCAAAACGAGACAAGGTGCGAGAATAACCAAACAGTCTGGAGCGTCGACACCACAGAACATCACAGAGGATGAAAAGCAACTCGGAGGTTCTTTTCTTGTGTCTACTTGCTGAGTGTGGTTAACCAAAAGAATCTCACTTCCAGACACGAGAGGGGAGGGAGGCTATGCAAAATAAAAAAAATAAATCGTATCAGGTCTCAAGTAGTCACCGTTGTGGGGGAAAAAACAACAACCTGGAACTTGCAGTTGCACAGACGTCTGCAAAATGAAAGTGGGACTTGTAGCGTGAGACAGAGAGCAGCAGCAGCAGCAGCAGCAGCAGCAGCAGCAGCAGCAGCAGTGATACTGTCCGTTCTCCAGATACACAGCGCGAGGTTGTTTTGCATTTATTCAATGCATCTGATGGACGTGTCGGAGCTCGCTCAGCTAAAATGTGGGCAGGAGGTGTGTGTGTGTGTGTGTGTGTGTGTGCGTGTGTGAGTCTGGCACGGCTGTCACTCGGAGGCACCATGAGGGAAGGTTCTCCGCTTTAGACAAACAGCACAAAGGCTCCGCGGGGCATGAGTCACATCTCGTCGCTGCATGGGCAACAATCCTGCGTGCCGGCATGACGACATTTGGAGAAGAAAGGAAGGAGACCTCAGCCGCCCGCCCGCCCGCCGCCGCTGTGCCAAAGCGCCGCAGAGTTGCATCATCGCTGCAGCTTGAAAAGTGAACCAGGGCTCATCTAAAAAGCGACGTAAACAGAGTCTGACATCAGTGTTCGTAATGGCTGAAGCCCAGGTGATGAGGCGGCGGCCATCAGATTGTAGTGAATGATTCCTTTCACCTCACAGCTGAGGGGAGGTCAGGTGACCACAGCTCCACTGACATCACTGACAGTCAGAGTGCAGCCATGGGTTTTAAAGAAGTAGATAATTCAGGCAACTATGAGAAAAAGCAAAAAAAAATTCTCAAGACCCTGACTTGGTGTTTTACCCTGATTCCAGACACGCTACACACCTCCTCTTAGCTTCTCCTTCCGCTGCTCCTCTGAGATGGACGTTTGAACATATAGTAAACACACAATAACAATAACACTAAAACAAAAACCTACAAACCCGATGAAAAAGTACATTCGAAATATTAAGGATCTTTTCTATCGTTTGTCACTTCAAACTACACAAATATACACGCAAGTGCTTTTGCTACACAACAGCTCTGCTGAGAATAAAACTCGAACTCTACAGCTGTGGGATTTTAATCTCTTTGGACAATTTTTCTTTTCTCTGTCCTTCTTTTAGCTTCTCAAAATTCCACGATCATCTTTCAAAATTACATGTTTAGCTGCGCTGAATATGGCGAATCACTCCCAGAGTGGATTTCACAGTCCGTTCATATTAAATCCTTCATTGCTTATAATAAAGAAAAAAAAACAAACATGTAAAAGGTTGAACAGTGGCAAAAGCTTCTCAATGTGAGACAAAACAAACTTTGTGAAAGGTCATCAGATGAGATTCAAACCAGTTCAATCATGCAGGAGCTGAGTTACACCACAAGGCTGTGGTTGACTAAAGTTGCACCATCTTGTGGACAGAGGTGAAAATGCAACAGATTCAGGGCCTAAAATCCCCCAATCTGTTAGTGTTGGTTTCACTTTGTCAAATTAAAAAAAAAACAAAGAAAACATCATAGCAAAAAAGTTGCTGCATTGTGTATTTGCATCAGTAAATAGCTCCATATTTACATGAAAATATATCTGCATGAGGCAGGTTTGGCTTTCTGAGCTGATGAAGACATTCTATCTTTAAGAAGCAAAAAACTAAAAAGTTCTTAACTTAAAAACACGGGTTTAAAAAAAAAGAAGCAAACTTTGTCCCTTTGTAGTGAACAACAGGTGCACACTGGCCTGTAGAAAACGCTTGTGGGCCCCGTGGCCTCGTACCGAGCTTTGGCCAGTGACTCTCAGTCGTCTTCCTCCCCCTTCCTCCTCCTCCTCCTCCTCCACCTGCTGCTGCTCTTCTTCTTGGCGTTCTTCTTCTCCAGGATCCCCATCAAGTCTTTGCTCATGTAGTAAGGCTGCTCGGGAGAGCCGGTGTTCACCTCCAGATCCCACACTAGGGGGCAGCAGTAGCAAAGCGTTAAAACAGCTGACTGAAAGCAGTGGGGGATTTTTGGGGAATTGAAGGCCCAGTGTGTGAGCTTTAGTGGCATCTAGTGGTGAGAAAGCGTACTGGGAGTGAATGACCACCTCCATTGAAAGGTTAGAGGTGAAAGGTGAGTCATGTCGGCAGCAGAGGACTTCAGCGTCACTCCACAAATATTTTTCCACCATCAGCTGATTCCATTTGTCACTCTTCATAATTAATCTTTATGAATTATGATTTCACGCCAGCAGGTGCCTGTAAATGCCACACTCTGGGCCTCTGAGCAGTTGTCACAACGCAAGGTATTACAAAGGAGCAGCGGGCAGTACTCAACCATTTATGTTTATTCGAAAAAAATGATTCACATTTTCATTGGATTTCATTAATAAAAAACTTCTCCTGTACAAAAAGAACACCGACTAACCCTACAGACAGATGTGTGTATTATACTTAGTATTAAAACAGCACTACATCTGAACCATCCAATAAAAAAATTTACCAAAATGGCTTTGACATCCTTTTAAAAACGGTATCCCAAAAAGGTTCCTGGTGTTAGGTCTAAAACCACATCATAAGAGGAACAATACTTCTTTCTTTTTTTTTTTTTTAATCTTCTCACAACTAGGCACATAATAAACTAGTGGGTTGAGCATTCAGAAGTTTCCTGGAAACTGTCAGGTTCTGTTAGCCAAAGGAGAAAAAAAAGTCTTGTTTACAGTACAGTATAGCCATAGTGGGACCTTTTTTTTCTTATTTTATTTCTAAAAAAAGATTGCAACTTATTTTGAAAAGATGTAAAGTAAGAGAGAGAGAGAGAGAGAGAGAGAGAGAGAGAGAGAGAGAGAGAGAGAGAGAGAGAGAGAGACTGTTTTGGTAAGTGCACATTTACACACCACTTTTTGAGTCTGTGTTTCTGTGTTAATTGGGCAGCTCAGCCTACGAAAACCAATGAGAAACATCGACGACCAGCAACGTAATCATGCTCGACAGAAGAATTAAAACCACATGGTTCTTTTCCCCACATGTGAAGGTGCATAACACTTTTACACTAGAAGACCAAAGTGCGACACCGCTGTGTCCCGTAAGTCCGCCATAGTTCATCGGTGGCATCTGTACATGTTGAAGTCCTTGTTTTCTGGGTTTTTTTTCTTCTCGTTTTGTTTTGTCTTTTAGTTAGGGCAAAGAAATGCATTTTTTTTTTGTGTGACTCATCTGACGTACACCCTCTCTCAGTAAGGCCGAGGTCAGCGGAGAATAAAGACGAAAGGAGAGGGGGGGAAAAGAACAAAAAAAAGGGCGGCAGAAAAAAAAGGCAAGCATCTGAGTTGTCTGGAGACAGGAAGTAAACAGAGGTCTTTTCTAGTCCTCGATGCCTTTTTCTCTGCAAACTGAAGGAGAACAGTGTCCCGCCGTGTCCGTCCACCCTCGCACCGAGCTGGATGCATCCGGTTGTGTTTTTTTTTTTTTTTTTGATTAATAGCCCTACGATTACTGGCTCCCCCACACGTACGAGTAGATATGGAGAAGTGAGTTGCATTGAAGAAAAAAAATAGGAGAAAGAAAGAGAGAAAAAGAGGGCCTGCACACCGCTCAGGTGGCAGCGTAGATTTTGGCACCGTCCTCTCCCCTGCGCAGGATCTTGTGCAGTCCAGTGGACATGTAGTAGGGCCTGGAGGGGGAGCCGTCGTTCCTCTCCAGGTCTTCGCCTGGGAGCGACGCCCCGGCGCCAGAGGTAGGAAGAGGAGGCGGGAAAAGGCAGAGAGGGCAGGAGCGTGAAAGCCAGAGCGAGAGAGAGAGAAAAAAAAGAGAGAGAAAGAGAAGTGAGGGCGGAGCAACGAACGAGAAAAACACAGGAGAAGTGGAGCAGAAACTCAGAGAAGCCAAGCAGCCGGTGTGAGTTTTAACACTTGGAGACGGATTCAGCAGGGAAGAGGTGAGTCTGGCTTTTTTTTTTTGCGAGAGGATACATGTGGCTTCATCTCTGCCTGATCTCTGAACTAACTTCCAAGTCAAGCGCGTACGGAGTGAGGCGTACTTACAGAAGCACAGGAACAACGTGTCCACACACATGGCGTAGACGTTGAAAAAGCCGTGCGCGATCAAGTAGGACCCGAAAATCACCGTCTGGGATAAAAAGAACAAAAAACTAAATTAGAGCAGGGATGGACTGCTGGGCTCGGTCGAATTGTGATGGCAATACGCTGCTTAAATTGCGTTATGGATAACCAAACCACGCAACAGCTGGACAAACTGTCAATAGTCCTTCGACGAATAAAACTTGACCACAATATGGTTTAAAGCACCATTCAGCCATTTCCAGGGCTGAATATATTTGCAGAAAGAACACCAGTGCTCTATGTTAGTGCAAGAGCTGATGACATATTATGGGATGTTGTATGGAATACGGAAATAAAGCACATCAGGGGTGTTTAGGGAAACCTGCAAAATAGTTAAGTGCTTAAAAATAAAACAAAAAAACCGGAGGCCGCAGTGTCTCTCACCAGAGGCGGGACCCAGAAGTAATTGAGGGACGGCACCTCCTCTTGAAAAATTGGTATTTTGCGAGTGAAGAAGAAAAATGCGAGCGCACCTGGAAAACAGGAAAGTGGCAGAATTAATAAAAAAAGAAGCAGAGATGAGGTCAAGTGTCACTAAGCAACAGTGCCCTTCTAAATAAAGTATTTTTTTTCCAAAGAAAAAGAGGAAAGATGAAGGATGTGAAACTCACCAACGCTTCCAGAAATAAATAGTTTTCCGAGGAAGAGCAAAAAGTCCGTCACCTTGTCGAGGACAGCCACCCTGCAGTGCAGCAGAGTGACGGAGAGACACTGATGTGAGGAAACTAGCGGCCGCTTCACTTCATCACCTCACTTAAGGTCCTTACATACTGGGAGTAAATTTGCAAGGCGAATAATTCGCAATTTTTTAAAACCTCTTGAAGTCAATGCAACTTTCCACGCCGGCAGCGAACTTCCACGGAGCGAAAAGGCGGCTGTTATTTTTTCGCTCTTGTGTCGAAATTTGCTAAGGCGAAAAGGCGAACGGCTGGACCTCTGACCAATCAAAACGATGTTGGCATGTCGATGAAGTCACATCAAAACGACGCTAGTTTGTTCTCTCCCTCGGCAAACGTGGAGCTAGTTGACGGAGCGGTCCTCCAAATCGTCCGACGGACATTCCAAAGCACTGGGCCAAATTTCACTGGGTAAAATTTGAGCTCCTGGATCGTCTGCGAACTCACCCATCTCCTCTTATGTTGGCTTTGACTTGTAAAAGCCGTAGTGTAGAAGGCGGTTATTTGTTTTACGCACGTGATCAAATCTTTTATTCTTTTGTTTAAATCTGTTGCGGAAATATTAAGAACTGATACGCACATCCAAAGGAAAACAAAACAATATTTTATGGCAACAGGAACTTAAATAACGTGGTCAAAAAAAACATTTAGTATCTTCCACCGGCACCACCGCGTAATCACCTGACCTATATGTCCACCTGATGCACACAACACCACAAACTTTATTCGCTTAGCGAATTTTATACGCATATTCGCCTGCCGCTAGGTGTGAACAGGAAAAATTAGCACCTATTCACCTATTGCCCAGAGTGCAAGAACCTTCAGTCTTGTGCATTTAACATAAAAACAATCAGCCTTCAAGGTGACGGCGATGTGAAAACGTTCTTACCGGATGACGTTTCTCATCAAGAGGCAGAACGCGTCCTTAGAGGAGGTGCAAAAGTTCTTCCCATATATTGCTATCTGTTGAGCGCAAAGTTTGTTGGGAAAAAAAAATAATCAAGTATTAAAGTGGGAAACCAAACAAGAAAATCAATTGACCCTCCCAGCAGAGAGCGTCCGACTCACCATAATGTACGCGTTTCTGTTTATGAACTTGATGAAGTGTTCCAGGCACCAGAAGCAGCACTTGAGGCAGCAGAACACGAAGCGGGTGCACGGGTTTTGAGTGCCTGGTGAAAAACAACAACAACAACAACAACAAGGATCTTCAACATCCATCCAAAAATAACCTTGACACTGTGCCAGACCAGCAGAGATGCTAGCTAACTCACCTCTCAGCTTGCTGTCCAGGTACTCCAGAACTACTCGGACGGTCTGCACCACAGCCAGGATCAGGGAGCCAAACGCCAGCGAGCCTGTGTGGTAGCTGCGACAACAGACACGCAAAAAGTTTGTGAGCAAACTCACATGCGGAGAAACAAGCACAGCTAATTCGAGAGCTGCTGCAGCTGAAAGATTAAGTGTGGAATATTTGGGAGATTTTGAATGAGAAACAGTGACATCAAGTGGTTACATATGAGATCGTCTTTCACTCTCCCTCCCCCTCCTGAGCTTGCCAGTGAACTACGGTGGGCTGCGCACCCAAACCTGGATACCACTTCATTGGTTCATTGGCTTATTTCAAGACATGAGCATTCACCCGAAATACAAAATGCAATGTTAGGCGGACTGGATGGTCCACACCAGGCTACCTTAAATATGTCGGTGGAAGATGCCAGTTAGCTGGGAGCAACATCCGTGCTTTGTGTATATTCTTTTGTATACATATGAGAACCACTCTAAGGGTATGAAAACCATATTACTTTTATTGTACTGTGATTATACACTTCGAAAAGAATATATATTAATGACAGGTTGTTAAGCTTTAACCAATATAAAAATCATAAAACAAGGAAAATTTTAAACCCTGGAACTTAAAGACGAGTGTGCATTCTGTCCTAAACACATAAAAAAAAACTTGACGGGCAAAATAAACTTTTGCAAATCAAGTCTCAGCAGATTTGATGCTCTGGTCTCAGTCTGGTCTCCTACCGAATGGCCCGGCTGAAGGAGGAGTAGAGCGGGCAGGGCGGGATGTCGTGCGGCTTCTTCAGGGCCCAGTAGTAGGAGGCGAAGGCCCCGGCCAGCGTGCACTGTCCCAGGGCGATGGTGAAGTTGACCAGCCAGAGGAACACAAAGAGGTTGCACAGGTGGAGGAGCAGGATGTAGCGGTGGTAGGCGCTCTCGCCGCCGTAGAAGGCGAACATGCACTGCGAGCCGGGGCACACCTTGGTGATGTTGGTCTGACTGAAGGTCTGCAGGGACAAACAGGTTCACTGTGGATGTGCAGCTGGACAGGAGCAGATAAGATAATGTCGTTGTTGTTGTTGTTGTTGTTGTTGCAACACTCGGCTGTGTGCTGCTCTGCACCACACAGGAAACATTTAAAGGTTCCATATTAGAGTGATGTTTGGATGCCTGCACTCCAATGGAGGGGCCTTAAATTATTAACTTGCTGAAACTTGTAAAGATCCACAGAAAACAAAAATGTAGCCCCACTGTTTAGGGAATTCTGCTATAATGGTTCAACAGTTAACTGTTGGTTAAAAGTGTCAGTGAGCCAAACAGCCTCTTAAATTCCAGGCTAGGACAACAGCAAAAATGGAGCAATCAAAAGAAGAAATTATTGTGAGAAAAATAATAAGGAAGGGAATTTTAAATAATATGGGACCTTTAAAATGAGAACAGCTGCCAGGTTCAAATATGAAAATCAGTCTGAAAGAAAATTGTCCACCGAGTTTTGACCGCAAATGAACTGCAGTGTTTCAGGAAACGGTCGGCTCACTTTTGGGTTGCATGTGAGGTTGGCGTATATGCATTTATCATCAGCCGGTGTGACCTTGTACACTGCATTCCCAGATGAAGCCAGAAAGCTGTGTGATAAACGAGTTAAGGTCAACACAGACACGATATCAGAGCTTCAACCATTTGGTTTCCTGTCACTCTAACTGTACTGAACAACTACAGTGTAACATACACAGTATTGTATTGTATTATACGCATTCATTGTTGTAGCGGGGCAGAATTTACAGTGTCACCAGAAACTATTTGTGCACAGAGCAGCGTAAAAGGATACATGGCTGTGACGGCCCAGTAGGCGATGCAGATTGCCAGCAGCAAGAAGGTGATGATGGGGTAGAAGAGAGTGGACATGATGTTGCCAATGGCCCTGAGGAGAGAGAGAGAGAGAGAGAGAGAGAGAGAGAGAGAGAGAGAGAGAGAGAGAGAGAGAGAGAGAGAGAGAGAGAGAGAGAGAGAGAGAGAGAGAGAGAGAGAGAGAGAGAGAGATCGCAGGCTTCACATCATCTGGTGTTGGTTGTTGGAACCAGACATTTAACATCTTGCATCATTGCATATTGTGCTATTATATTTGTAACATTACATTTATATGTTGGAATTATTATATTGAGTTGAATGTATAAATGTATTGAATGTTACTATATGTAGTGCTTTGGTGTATATTTGATGATCATGATCAGTGAGCAAAGACTGTGTAACTCATTAAGTCTCATAAACAGTGACCTGAGGTGACCAGAGAGTGGTCATCTGAAGGAACTGCCTTTGTGACCCTCATAAAGTTTGCGACCCGTCCAGTCACAGGGATGGGAACTTGTGACCTGAGCTCGTCTTGCTGCAGAATGGTTTCAACAGGTCACACCGGAAGGAAGGATGCACCATTTGGCTCACGGCCAAATAAGGACTTGCTTCCTGATTCACAAATAATGACAGTAACACCCAGCAACCGACGGGTGAAGAATGGACAGCCAATCAGAGGACGACACTGGAGAAGACATTCAAATTAGGATTGTTTGTCTTTGCATTTAAGGACTTTCTTGGGAGAAAGTTGTCAGTCTGACTCCGGCGACGGCCAGGACTCGACTCCAGAGAGCTCTCCATCAGATCTCTGTAACAAATGTCTTCTTCTTCTTTTCACTAAAACTTATTCAGATTCTACTTGTTTCTTTTCTTCATTAAACGAACACGCGGTTTGGTAGCAGGATATTAGATAAAGGAACCAAACCAACATGGTGAAACAAACAGACCAAGAAAAGCCTCCTTTCATCCAGACTCACTTGCTGCCCTCCTTCAGCAGTGCGATGGCGATGCGCAGCCTCATCCTCAGGAATATCAGAATCATCACAATGATGCCCTCAATCACAGACAGCGAGATCACTGCAAGGGGTGAGAGAGAGCGAGAGAGAGAGTGAGCGCCTGCTCGTCATTGAGGAACGGTGGTGGGGCGAGTGAGGGGCGTTGCAGTGGCCAACGTACGGAAGATGAGCCACGTCTGGCTGAGCTGCAGGTACAGGCTGAAGTCGGTGTGGAAGCCGATGTCGGAGATGGTGACGTTGGCGCCCGGCTTGCCGCTCAGAGCTCTGTACTCCCAATAGCAGTGCCAGATACCTGCAGGACGCAACCGCAAATGAGATTGGAGAAAAACAAACATGTGGAAAACCAAAGAAAATGGGAACCAAACTTCTCCGTTTGCGGCGGACTCTCACCGTAACCGATGGCGGCGATGACGCCGAAGATGAGCAGCCAGAGCAGCACGTCGGCGGTGTAGCGCAGCAGCAGGATGAAGAGCAGGCTGACCACCATGGTGATCACCAGGCCGCTGCCAAAACACACAGCACGGTGGGACTGGAAAACAGCTTGTATTGGCGGTTTATTATTAGGGAGGATCGCCTCCGTAATCCACACACACACACACACACACACACACACACACACACACACACACACACACACACACACACACACACACACACACACACACACACACACACACACACACACACACACACACATAAGAATCCAGTCCCAGGAGTTTGCATAATCCTCGAAGATCTTCATGCCCACCTCGTTAGCATTCAGCAGATTGGCGATCCCTCTGCGAGGGCCAAACGAGGTGAATTAGGGGAGAAGCGATAGGAAAAAAAAGTAAGAAAAAAAAAAAGTAGTCGAGCTGATTAAACGCGGGCATGAGCGGTGAGCAGAGCCATCCGAGTGGGACTGCACACATTAGTTTGGTTAATGGTACTTCTGCAACGTTTGGATCATTTTTATTGTCCGTGGGAGAAATAACAGGGAGGAATAAATGTGGCAACAGCAGAGTTTAATAATGAGGGAGAGGTGTTTTTAATTCAGAGGCATTTGTGGAAGAAGCGGCGGAGGGAACCAAGCGGCTGCTGTGTGGAGGTGTGTGTGTGTGAGAGAGAGAGAGAGAGAGAGAGAGAGAGAGAGAGAGAGAGAGAGAGAGAGAGAGAGAGAGAGAGAGAGCCCTGGACAGTGGCCACCGATCTGAAAGCTGCACGGCTCTTTCGCACAGGAACCAAATGTCGATCGGCACGATGTGAAGCGCTCCCCTGAACCACCAGGGGGCGCCACATCACCGTCTCAACAGGTTTACAGCGGCTGATGTGTTGATAACTGAAGATGAGGAATGCAACACACTGTCCTATTTTTCTATTTTGTCATATTTCCTGTTGCAGTGCTGCAAGGGGGGAGGGGCGCGGGGGTAACAGATTCCTCAGTGTGAAGAGTGTTAGTCATTGCAACCTTAGCTTTGCACCGTATTGCAAAGTTAGAGCAGGGGAAGCCGGCTACAAGGTTGAAAAGATGGGACAAATCATTTTTCTTTTTCTTTAGACCTTTTCACTCCTTGACAAATGGTGGAAACTCGGCTACAAGGAGAGAAGCCAAAGCAAGTGTTTACTTTTCTGGAGAGAAAATTGCAGAAAAAAAACACTGAATCATGTTGACAAATGTCGCTGGTTTAAAGGGACAGTTTGGTCCAAATTAAAGAACATTACAAAAAAAAAAAAAAAGAAGCAAATTCAAACATGTTTTTCTCCTGTGCAGATATGTGACCTCTAACTCTGTCACTGAGTCATGGTCACTGCTCCATGTCACAGGTGGTGCTTCTTGACATACAGTTTTGTGTTTGTACTGTATGCGTCAGTGTCTTTTGTTGTCCTGCTTTACGAGTTGCTTACATGTGACTATGCATGTGACACACTAGACTATTGTCCAGTTGTTTTTTTAATACAAGTGAACTGCTGTCTTTGCTTAAAGCTGCAGGAATGCAATGAATGCGCTTTATCCCTGAAACAAAGAACTGATGAACAAACATACAGAATAACTTCATTCGTGAATCTATTTTCTCCCAAAAGGAAGAAACATACGTGAGCTTTTAATTGTAGACGAAACTGCCCTTTAAATACATGATTTCTCCGCTTTTCTAAAACACGTGAACCTGCCCTCATCGCCAAAAGGGCAGAGCAAGGAAAACAAAACAGCTGCTTGAAGCTCCAACAGCGACCCCTGGTGGGTAAACTGCATTTTTTTCTTCCATGCCATAAACATGCAAACGTTCTGAATGTGATTGGACACATTCCAGGGCATGAGACACGAGGGTGTCATGTCCTCAAGTCCTACCCGGTAAAACTTCCCCACAGGTCTGTAGGTGCGGAGGTGACGTCCCTATTGAAAATGTGAGGGAGTTTATTTCGCAGCCGAGGCTCAACCACTGCGACGACTCGCCGCTTTAACTAGATGCGGGTCAACTGGAGGGCAGGCGGGGCTGAGCTGCTGCAGGACGGGGGGGGGGGGGTCTTACTTTGCTGCGTCTCTGAGGTCGGTGACGCTCCTCTCGTTGTTGTGCCCGTCTTTGAAGATGGTCTGATTGGCTACCGTCAGTATTCCGTTCCTCGTGATGAAATCGGGGAAGCACCGCTGAACGACTGAAGTGAAAGAGACGAAAGCAAGACGCGATGCATCGTGACGTGACAACAACAGGATCAGTTGTGTTGTGTTTGTAGATATGCAGATTTACTCACAAGTTCTGCTAGGGACAATCATAGAGGGACAATCTTCATCTCGAATGACTTCTGAAACTGACTGAAATTGGAAAAAAAATAAAAAATAAAAAATGTCAAACTACAGCAACACTTCAAACAAGGCATTCACCATACCACCGCTGAAGATAAGGCAGGTTTTCACACCATGCCGTTCATTATTCATGTGAGCTCACGTCTGCCCTGCCGAGGTTTGTTTGCCAGTCTGATTAAAGCCCGACTGCTAAGGTCTTTTTTGGCCACACGTTTCCACAGTTTCCCACTATGACGTCGTGAACATGCCTTCGGTTGTCAAGATTTACCTGGCTGGCAATCTGTTATCTTGAAAAACAAAAATCTGTACACCGTGCGCTTGCACAAAAACTCATTAAGCAGCCAGAGGCATTTATCAGAGAGCACAATCAGTAAAGTGGGAAGAGCTCTGGCGAAGCCTCAGAGGCGCGCAGTCACATGCACTTTATTTCTTCATCTAAGTTTTTTTTTATCACTTCAACTGACTTTCCAGGGGGATTTTTATTTAAAACAAAACCCCCCACCTCAAAAACACTCCAGACAGACACGAGTTGGACTATGTCCTGTTTTATGTCACAGTGTTCTATCTGACAGCGTGGGATGGTAAAAAAAATAAATCAAAGTATGACAAAGCTGTTAGATGCTCCCACACAGCACCTCACTCTCCAGTTGTCACACACAATCATGCCAACGTCACCGTCGCTGAACTGCAGCCAGCTGACAGAACTGGGCTGCGATGTGCATCAGCGCTGCCGCTGCTGCTGCTGCTGCTAGCTCGCTAGCTCGCGATGACTATCGCTCGCTAGCTCGCTATGACGGCAAAGGATGGATGGATGGATGGACGTGTGAAGGCTCTGGCAGACGACCCGCTGATGCGCAAACAGAAAAAATAAAAAATAAAACACGTTCGAAAAAAAGCACGAAGGAGGAGGCGAAACTGCAGCAGTTTTTGAACGTCGTGGCGAGCTGTAAACACATTTCCAATTAGCCGGTGGGAAAAATGCAGAGGAGGCCTCTCTCTCACCTTCCTGCCAATCTCGAAGCCCGGCTTGCAGAACTGCTTGAAATATTCCCAGTTTTTGGTATTCCACGCATCGAGGAGGGTTGCAAATCTGTCAGGGCACTTGGAGACGCAGAGCTGCGGGAGGCAAACACGTCCTCTTAATGAGAGCGCCCATCAATCATGCATAATCAAAGCACGGAGGGCGAGGCTGGAGGGGCGCGGAGAGAGAGAGGGGGGGGGGGGAGCAACAGTCGGCCTCTCACCTGGGTCGTAGGGCACTGGAGGTTAATTAGAACTGCAGGATTGGCACATTTCAACATGTTGAAGTAGAATAATATGGCTTTGTTTCTGCGGAGACACACAAGTGGGGCGGGGGGCAGGCAGCGTGAGGGCTTTGATGAGGGGCATTCAGAGGAACAAAAGTAGCGCTGCCGCCGCCGCTAATCATAAAGATTGCGAACGTCGCCCCACGTTGGAATGAAAAAACAAAACAAAACTGAGATGTGCAATCATTTCATAAGAGGTGAGAACTCACGCATTCGGGGTGTTCTGCTGGCCGCAGAATTGACCGTGGCTGTCGGTGGGGTAGACAACCTTCCGGGGGTCACCGTGGATCCACGCTGGAAAGAAGGAAAACACATTAGCATCAGTGCAGCTGAAGTTTCTTCTTTTATGAAGGACACTGGCCCACACATTAATTATCCTTCCGCGTCACCCCCACGCAGGGTCTGTTTCCCTCATCACGCAGCTGAAACGATTGCGTTCCTGAAAACACGGCCTAATCATTTTGGTCTGAATCAGTTGGATTTTGCGCAGACGCAAGGTACAATTAGCAAAAACGGCAGAGGAAATGAATTCAGTGATCGGGAAGCATGCACGCAGAGCAATTTGTGGGAGAAATAAATATGAGAAAATACTCAGGCGCACACATAAAACAAAGGCTCCCGGCAGAGTGAACACACTTTAAAGTGTTTTGTTCACCTGCAATTCAGAGGGGAAGGCAGGAAAGAACCAACAGGGATAAAGTCAAAGGCAGCCAGGCAGGGAGTGACAGAGCAGGAGACTGTTGAGGAAGGAAAAAAGAAAAAGTGCACAGAGGGCGACCGGGCGGCCGGCGTGGCCTCGGCGCTCAGACAAGGAGTGGACTCTCTGTCACACTCAAGGGAGGAAAACGGCTGGCGGGAAATTTCAATGAAATGGCAGCCGCAGGGGGGGGCGAGCGGCCGGACTGCTGGAGAAAAGCTAAAAAAAACCAAAACAATAAGAGCACTTTTTTTTCTCTCCACAATGGACGCAGGTGTGCTAAAAAAAAAAAAAAAACAATCGATAAGGTTCAGTTCCATTTAGTGTGTGCGTGGTGGACCCAGGTTTTTGAAGTTGAATTTATCGAGTTGTGACCCAAATTTACTCCACAAAAATAAAGCCCACTTTCCATCATGTCTAGTCAAGGAAAATTATAGAAATGACTGAAATGAATTGTGTCTCTTGCAAAATAAATGTCCAACATTTTCTCTGTGAAAATAAATATTTTCAAATCCCTTAAAAAAATAAATAAATAGGGAAATCGCCGACAAAGCCGTGACCCAATCAAAACAGCTCCGTGACCCACTTTTGTGTTGCGACCCACCAGTTGAGAAACACTTCTTTAAATTGAGCCAACAGGTGAGACAGCAACATGTGGAAGATTTTCTTTCTTCTTTTTTTTTTTAAACTGTATCCTTGGAGACAACAGGTGAGGTTGAGGTCCACCAGTGAACCGGTCGCTGTTTTTGTTTTTTGTGCTGGACTCACCGACGGTGCCCAGGGCCACGTAGCCGAGGATGACGACGATGAAAATGACACAGCAGACCACATCAGTGCAGCTCCTGGAGAGAGAAAAGAAGACAGAGGACAAGAAAGAGGACGATGATGATGATTGAGGTGGGAAGAAGAATTGCAAAAAAAAAAAAAAAAAAAAAGTCTTGGGAGAAACTTTTCTTTTCCTCGCTCTCTGTGGTGTCTAGGTGTTACGGTTCTATATGGTGCCGCCGCGTTATGAGGTGTCAGTGTGTGTATAATATTTTCAGAGAGACTGCAGTGGAGCTCCGCTGACTTTCTAATGAGACCCACACCCACCCCACACACACACACACACACACACACACACACACACACACACACACACACACACACACACACACACACACCCCCCAGAGTTAACAGTCCCACAGGCACACAGGCAGCTATTTGAAGCCTGCTGCACTCCCCCCAAGTCACGCTCACACTCGTACTTTCATGATTTTCTCTCGCCGAGCTCCTTCCCCCGTCTGTCTCCCGTGACGGGCTTTCTTCAGCTCTCTGTCTCGGAGCCGTCTTTAAAGGCTGTTTAGAGGAGCCGGTGCCGACTCTGAGCCCAGCCACAGACCCCACAGACCCCCCCCACGCCCGGCCCCCTGGGGGAGCTCAGTCGTGACGTTGGCCTTCACCTGCTGCTTCCCAGGTGAAAGTGGAGCAGTAGAGAACCGCCTGGCCCACCTGGACGGACTGGTTCTGAGACGCAGCTTCGCTTGGGAAGGACCTTCACAAGGAGAGCTGGTGCAAAAATAGAAACTAATAGAGGAGACCTAAAAACACTGTATCTACTCAACGTAACTTTTTTTTTGGGGGGGGGCAAATAAGGTAAAATATTGCGTGGAGGAAGATTTCCTGCAGCAGTGAAGGTTGGAACAAAACAGTGGCAGAGCTGCATCCTGAAGCATTCGCAGGTTTTATATTAGACACCGAACTCTCAGTTTCACTCTTTGCTCTCATTTCTGTGTCTTAATTTTGGGGGGGTGTCTTTATTTTTGTCAGCCACTCAAGTCAAACTAGCGATAGGAATTATTGCAGAGTGCTCACAAGTTTGCCGGCAATTAAAAGCTATTTTTGCGGCCTCCTCCCTCTCGCACACGCTTTGCATCCATGTTAACAAGCTGCTCTGAGATACAGCAGCACTGGGGCGGCTGGGAATTCTTCTAGGCCCCAAAAGCGCTGCTAATAGCGCTCATGTTTGTCTCAGAACAACACGCTTTGATTATGATCATCATCGCACCTCTTGTCGGGGTGAGTGAACTGCAGCCAGAGCGAACCGCCGGTTATATAATAAGCTCGCATGCCGCCGATGAGAATTATCGATGTGCGGATCAACGATCCCGCGTTCGCGTCGACCCCCCCACACCCGGCTTGGCGGAACGCCACGCGTTACTGCCGAGCTTTCATTTAAGAAAGCAATCAATGCCTTGCGAACGAAGTGCGGTTGTGCGTCTGTGGTGTGAAGAGCAGCAACGACGGCGTGGAGATAAAGACAGACACCAACTCAGCTCGAGTGTCCGCAGCGCCCGGTCACAGACACCGAAAGCCAGAAGATTAAACAGCCTCGGTGCCGCTTGTAAAGGTGAGGCCGATCCGAGTCCCACATCATTTCATGAATTATAAATATAAAGGGAAGGAAAAAAAAAAAAAAACACATCTGGTCTTTGATTCCCTCCCCGTCTGTTCTGCCAGCCTCTGGATAACTCATCAGCCGCTAGCAGGGAGTGCAGGGAGTAGAAAGCTGACACAGTTTCTCCTTTGCCGGCGTTTGACTGTTACGGTGGGTTTGTCTCTCTCTTCTCCTCCTCTCCTCCTCCTCTCTCCTCCTGCGGCTCCATCGTGTAGGCGACGCTGCATTATTAAGACAAAGAGCAAAGACGGCAGACGGCACAAAGCCGTCTTTGAAGTGCAGGTGAGTGTCGCGGTGGAGACGGCTAAACCCGAGTCCGAGAGTCTCGGAACCGGGACGAGGCCTCGCTCCCGGGAGTCCAACCTCCTCGGACGTCGCTGGGAAAAAATACTTTTTAAATGAAGCGTCTGTCTCGGCTGCAGGAGGAGATCCGCCGCCGCCGCACGTTTTTGCAAGATGATGGCGACGATGAGGGCAGCAGCAGAGGGGAGTTAGTGGGGGGCAGGGGGGGTTGGTGGCGCTATTGTAGTGAGGATCTGCCCTGCTTCAGTGCAGACTTTCCATTTAGCAGGTGGAGGTAAAAGAAAGCCGATTAAACCCCCCTCCCCCAATGATGACGAGGTGCCATAAGGCAGCCGTGGCGCTAGGCTACGCTAATCACATTTAGCCTGTTATTGTTTACAGCCGGGGCGACTCCCCCCCCCCCTCATAACTCGGCATCATCCACATTCATTAGGTCGTTAGAGGAGCCCGACGAGACGAGCGCTCCTTCGTTTGGGCACCGAGCTCGCCTGCACGGAGAGAGGCTGGGGGGTGGCGGGGCGGGGGGGTGGAGGCAAGGAGTCGGTCTGCTCCCAGCACTCATTAGGAAAAAAAAAGAAAGAAAAGAAAAAGCCCCCGAGCCACAGCGAACTTCAAAGTGGCGTCGGAGCCTTCGCCCAGCTGTAGCAGTGAAATGGGCTGGAGAGGCTGCGGATAAAGAGACGACTGAGAGACGCCTTCGCAGCAGCGCCGCCAGACTGACGCCAAGCACAATAATAAAAACAAAAAGATGATTTTTCTTTTCTTTTTTTTTACCAGAAGATCACATTATCTGGTAATAAGTGCATCATCAAGAAAAAAAAAAACAGTAGGCTGTGACGCCCTCTGGGCCTTTGCTTCAATGTAACATTTGGCTCTGCACTGTGTCAACAGGATGAGCAACTGTTTTCTGTTTTTCTAGTGCTTTGCGGGGGGGGGGGGCGACAGCATCAAAACATTCACGGGAGCAAATGCATTGTGGGAGTGATGGAGTAAGAGATACATTTAGTCTATAGAGTTTTATGTTAGGATATAAAGACAAGTGGGATTTACATTGCATCTATGCAGATGTAATTTGTAAATGTAAAAAAAAACAGTCAATATTTGCCTTCTTCCGACAGAAGTTCAAAGCCTCTGGTGCATTTTGGTTGAACGATATCACACAAGAGACGACTTCACCGCGGGGTCCTCGCCATCATGTCTCCCAACATTTGGACACCTAGCAAAAGAACTCAACAACTGGTGTGATATGCAACTGATTGGAATGGCCGAGAGCGATGATACTGTTCCTCAGCACTGCAGGATGGGGCCGACTTTAGAATTGGCTTTGATTTAAGTCAGGCCACAAACTCCTTTTTAAAACTCATTTTTAAACTTTTCAAATCACTTTGACTGGTACGTCTTGACAGCACTGGATGGGTTGGACCCAGTTCCCCCCACCGGAGATGCATTAATTCCTGGTGGTGATGAATTCAACAGGGTGCCTGAAAGTGGAAAATCCCTCAGAGATTTGGCTCCACGTCGAGACAAAAGCATCACACAGTTGCTGCAGATTTTTTTGTCTGCTGCATTTGTCCGCGACGCTGGTCTCCCTCTATCCACCACATCCCGGGGGGGGGGGTTCTGCTCCATCTGGCCACTGTGGGGGCCACTTCAGCGCAGTGAACCCACTGTCAAAATGCCCACTTTCGCCCCAGAGAGCCGCCGCTCGCTGGACACTTTCCTCCTTTTGGAACCGTTTTCTCCGTAGCTGCTGGCGAAGGTGACACGTGAGGATCCCCGCAGATCAGCAGTTGAAATGAGCCGAAAATCTCGTCTGGACGGGTCAAGACCGAGCGATCGGATGGCAGAGTGAAGCAGACGAGTCGGCCAACGACAATTAACCCAGCGAAGCAGATAAGGGTGTTAGTAAGAAAAGTTCCTTTAGTGCTTCTCTGGATGAGACTCTCCACTACATCCCTGCCTTAATCCAGGTGAGGTCAGCGCCATGTAACAGAGTGTGTCATTGGGTTCAATCCGGCCACCGGCTCAGACAGAGCTGCCAGAGCGAGGCCTGGATGGCATGGATCTTTATCAATGTAGCATGACAAACCGCTAATCCATCGGCCGCCCTGACCAGCGAGCGTGCAGGACAGTTCGCTCCATAGGCAAAAAGAAAACAACCGCAATTTAAAGCTACAGTGTATAAAATCTTTATGGAAACCCCGCCTGAAAACACGTTGTTTTTTTTTATTCAGGGAACTGACGGGCTTCCATAAAAAATGCTGGCACAAGATGGCAGCTAGCTAGGAGCGAGACCCTGATTGCTGTGTGTATGTTCTTATTTATATGAGGGTAGAATTACCAAATGACTTTTATTGCACTGAGAGTTTACACTTTTAATAAAGTATTTATGGGCAGCAGGTTAAGCTTTTACCAATATAAAAATCATAAATCAAGCCACATTTTACACAGTGGACCTTTAATAGTTAGATGCCTCAATAAAAGTGGAGCTATCGCTACAGTGTTGAAGAGGAGTTTTCAATCTGAACTCAGACTAATTCACTCCTCTGTCTTCTATTCAAAGCTACTTTTAAACAGCTATTGAAGAGGGTTAATATAAAACCAAAGAAACGGTGCAGTACCTGTGGTGAACAGGTCCTCTGAAGTTTGGGTCAAACTTGCGCGGCTCACCTGGAAGACATGAAGTGAGAGGTGAGGTTAGATGGAGAGGAGAGAGAGGAGAGAGGATAAAAACCACAAATCACCACCGACTGAGTGCGTCGGTGGAGAAAAATGTTCCATTATGTCGACAAGAGTGACCACATTAGAGAGGAGGCAACATTAAGAACATGAAAAAATGGAAATGGATGTTTTCCTCTAAAATAATGACGCGATTAATTCTCGCGTGCACAACAGAACCATTTAGCACTGTTTGTGCTGTCATAAGAGTGTTTTTTCTTTTGTTAAGAAAAATGGGGGCTTAATTTCTAATATGAACTAATCACACTAGCCACAGCCAAACAAAAACAGGATGAGAAATACTTCTCCGTGGCTGCCGTCCCCGGGTAATAGAGGAACAAACGAAGGAGCTGCGGGGAATTAGTGAGGAGAGTCCACAGCACGGGAGCAACAGAGGAACGGGGAAACTTTTCCCAATTTTTTTTCCTCCATTGTTTTTTTCATTTGAAAAGAGAAAACGGCATAAACCAGGAAGAGAACAGGAGAGAGAGGGAGAGAGAGAGAGAAAAAAAACGTGCATCCGCTGGATGAAAAGAGCTCTGGCGCAGAAGCCGTCCCACGTCTACGCCTTGATGCGCTCCCTCCGTCACCGCGGGAACCCGGTTCAAAAGTGACATCCTCGCCTTCATCAGCGAGAGGCGACAACCGTCGGCGCTATTGCTACAGCTGGGTATTTGCTTTTTGTTTATCAAAGCGCGGCGGCGGCGGCTTCGTGCATCAGCCGCGTTACGGTCTCGTCTCTATCAACTCTGGCGCCAGCAGGAACAACACGTTGAAACCCTTGGAGGAGAAAAAAGTGGCTGATTTAAAAAAAAAAGAAGAAGAAGAAGAAAAAAAGGTCCCATATTAGGATGAAAGTCACTTCACCGGAGTTTTCTAAAATAAGCTGCGTCTCTATCCTGCCAGTGAACTCCCCCAGAATTTAAAATGATCCCTTTTTTCCATGCCCGTATCGCTCTTCACGACTTGTGCGCCAAAGCACGTCGCTCTGTTCACAATCCCCCAGGTGATGTCACAAAGGGCACCGATGCTTCAGCGACCACTCCCGGGGTTAGTGAGAACCCACCCCCACACAGGTGCTTCCTTTGCTTGTTTCTGTCCTCTCACAACACAGCAAAGCAGCAGTTTTAGCAGGAAGCTAACCAATAAGAGGTTCCGCTGCGGGCCGAAAGCAGAGGGCTAAGCACGCGGCGAAATTCATAGAGTTTTTAATGCTATGTTTTAACAGCGCAAGGCTGCTCTGTCTCGAATGGGAAGTTTTAAAACCCGTTTTTAGAATATCGCCCCTTTAAAGGAAGAGGCATAAATGCAAAACGAGGTATCAAACGCAGCAGCGCAATAAATAATAAATAAGCCGAGAGTCGAATCAGGCCAAAATAGAGATTCTCCCGTCTGACGTAGCAAAATAACTGCGTCTCCCGGCGGCGCTCGTCAGCCGGGGGTCTCACTCCCTGCAGGTGTGAGTGGGCGCACGGATTTCCATCCCTGCACTCTAATTGCTGCTGCTTCCTCAGCGAGTCTCTCACCCATCGCGGCAGGGCAATATTCTCAGGCAACTGGGGCAAAGTAAAAAAAAATTGAATAAAGAAGTACGCAGAGGAGGAGGTAATAGCGCTGCACTGTTTGATGTAATCCGTCAGTTCAATGAACATGGCCGGCACGGGAACAAGTCCACAGCTGCATTTTTGATCTTTGGAGAGTAGCTTTCGGTGTTCTCGGGACGCTGGTGAGGTGCACGCGCGCACGTGCACGCACACGCACACGCACACGCCAAGGGTTCTGTGTCTTGTGGGTGTGGAACAGCGCCGTCGCAAAACCTCCAGGTATCCTCAAACTTATGACGATCGTGTGAAATGAACACATGCTGAGTCACAGTTCACCTGTGCAGGTTAATGACCCCCAGGACCCAACAGAGATGGTCAGCTGAAATAACTCACTTTCTCTTTGTACATCAGTGTGTCATACTAGCACGATGGTAGAGAGGCGTGGTCATCACGTTGCAATGTTTCCTCAAGCCTGACGGCAAAGTGCCCACAGGAAGGGGCGACCAGTCTGACCTCCTGTCTGTCAAGCAGGCCGGTGAGACCTTGGGAGGTTGAACCAGTCTGAAGGTCCCCTTGGAAAAACCCAAAGCCAGTGAAGCGAAGCAACGTGGAGGGAGAGAGCCTGCTAGGCCATTTTCCTTTTTATTCTTTCAGTGTTCAATTAGTGCAGGTTTTATAAGCGCACTATGCTATTAGCAGCACTCCTTCCAATTTCTTTAGTTGTAATTATTGTTTACCACTCACAGTAGGTTCTTTAAAACAGAAGTGCTGTATCTCACTTCTGCCACAACTAAGCTAACTCTCATTCCTCCTTATGCTTCCACTATGTGTAGCCGGTCCTGGCTAGAGCGCAGCTAACAGAGATATATTAATAACCCTTCAAAAAAAGGGGAAAAGTCAGAGGACGATTAGCAAAGCCACACCTGTTGCTCATTGCCAATGTCTGGATAATGAGGCAGGCTGGCTTCCGCTTCCTCTTGCCGAGCCCCGGTACGCCGCCAATCAGAACTGCCACCTAGTGTTTGCCCTACCCAACAATGGTTTATCTAAAACAACAGAATTGCCACCATAATAAAAACATAAAATAAAAACTCAACTAAAACACATTTTGTGAGTTGTTAGGTAGGTTAATCCTAGCGAGGATAGCTAGCTACTCTCTCTGCTGTGTTTTTCGGGCTGAAAACGGAAGCTGGTCTCGCTGAAGTGTAAGAATTCTTCAGCCAAGGACGTAGTGTCATCCCGAACAGGTGCTCGCTGCAGTGCACCGTCTGTCACGGCACACAGGAGGATGCTCCTTAACCGTGCCCAATAAAAACTAGTCCTCAACGTTGGGCGTGGCACCATACATCAAACCAATTATCCTTTACACACTGAATACCAAAGGCCTGTCAGTATTTTGTCATGATAAACTGCTAGGTATCCGAATCATCACGTACTAGGACACAGTGCGGTTAGCATCCACGTACACGTTTGGTTGGCACAAAGGTACTGAAAGCAACATCGGCGCGCAAGGCTTCAGATTCTGGCCCCTTTCAAGTAGCAGCGGTGCAAAAAGTACTCTGAGGGTGAACTTCTCTTGTACTGCGACTTAAATTGCCTTCGGACGCTTTAATAGAACATGACTAGCAGGCCGCATCGCATTAGCTCATTTCAGAGCTAATTAACGCCAAAGCTTCTGGGGGTTTGCAAAAATGTGCAACTGCAGGAATAAGACCAGAGATAAATTCTTATGGATTTCAAAAAAAGAAGAAGAAGAAGAAAAAAAGAAAGAAAGAGTCCTTTCATTGATCTTCTCCCGGTGTTGTGCGGCTATATGCAAAACACGCTGCGCTCTCTGCAGACTCGGTGGAGATAAAAGGCGGCCGGTCCATATGGTGGGTGTCAGCGCGATCACGCTGAGATCAGGGGAGAGTCGGCGCGGCGCGCCGAGTGTCAGGGAGGAGAGTCAGGTCAGTGGTTCCTTGATAAGTCGTCTGTTCGGAGCCGCTGCCCGGGAGCCCAGCGGGACGACCAGCAGGCAGCGGTGGGGAGGGAGGACGACACGGAGCGCAGAGCAGAGCTGTCGACGTGACGGCGGAGCGGAGGACATTTAAGGCCGAGCTAAAGTGTGCCGCTGAAGGTGATTGAATATGCTGAATCAGGCCAGGGCTAAATTTAGCTTCGGAGCCGTGGGTGCGCACACACGGCATCGGGGCCGAGCGGCTCACCGAGGCCGTCGTGCTCTCCTTCCTCTGCCGCCAACAAGAAGAGATTCCAAGGTTCTAAAAAAAGAACGGTGAAACACCTCGGGAGCCTGGACACCGGCAGGCTGGGAGCTCAGCGGGACACCAGGCTGCTGGGTGCGTGCGTGTGTGCGTCTGTTGAACTAGCCTGTGTGTGTGTGCTCACTGTTCAACAACATCTGGAAAAAGCCTGGCAGGCATGTCGCACTGGGACGGCAGCAGAGTCACGGTTAGCTCCACAATCTCTCTACTGTATTGACGTATTGGCGAAAAGATGCACAACACGCAACACAGTCGGAGCGGAAATCAAAAGTGCTCCGAGGCAGCGAGAGCGGACGGGTAGAGAGAATCACGCAGGTCAACCATGAAAAAAGAAAAGAAAACAAATCTCAGTTCATTTGAAACAAGTTGGCCGGAGCAGACGTCCTCCGGATCAAAAGTGCAAAAGACTCAAAAGTCTGTCTGTGCAAACCTTGAGGGGGAAGAAAAAAAAGTTCTGAATAACTAAAAAAAAAGTGCATTAAGGTCCGTAATTAGCCAGACAGTTGAGGAGGTGAGTGACTGGACAGATCGCTGAGGAGGAATTGGAATGAAAGAGTCGCCATCTGGACTAAGATGATAAAGCTCCAGGGGAAAGTCACAGTGGAAGTTAATCAATTTCTATTTCACAGAGGTCCAAACACACACGAACGCACACGGTCCCGTATTATGCAAAACCGACTTTACCAATGTTTTGGGACAGTCATATGCGTCTCTTTTCAGAAACTGTACAGAGCTTAGTGGGTAATAAGTTCAGCCAGACGTTCGCTCTGCCCTCTGAGACCACCTGGTTTTTCTTCCCTCACAAACATGTGGAAGAACCAACAAAGGATCTATTTTAGCTGGATGTTAAAAAAGCATTTTTCCCAGGAGGCTGTAAACAGAGGGCTAAATCCACTGTTCTAGGGATTTTAAGGATTGTTTGGATATTCAGTGCAAAGGCAGAACAGAAAATATGTAGAAAAATCTACACGCAAAATAAGAAAAAAAAAAAAAAAAAGTACTTAACTTGATTTTTTAGTTTTTTACCCAACAGCCTCGTCATCTCACCTTTCTCCTCCTTTTTCTCCTCAAGCCTGCCCCTCCCTTCCTTCACACATTTCTCCGGCCTTCTCAACAAACACGTCCAGGACACACACACACCACACACACACACACACACACACACACACACACACACACACACACACACACACACACACACACACACACACACACACACACACACACACACACACACTAGTGTCCCCCGGCTCCACTGTCCAACACAGGCCTCTTTCATGCCGTGGTCAGGCAAACAGCTCGAACACCGCAGGTGCTCTACATGGGCTGGGTCAGAGAGGCCGTGAGAGGACGACTTTTTTCCTGTGCTGTTTTTTTTTTTGCTCCCCTCCCACACCTCCCATCTGCAAATGTGCTGATTCACACACACATGTCCCAAGGAGAGGAGGGCAGCAGGCTCCTGGGAGACTGCGCCACCAGCGGCTGGTTCAACGGCCTTCAGCTAACGCCCGGCCGGCTATGAAACGGACTTTAAAGGAAAGAAAAAGAAACGTTAGACAAAATGAATAAATAAAATAATCCCACACAGCGGCTCGGCAGAACGGGAGCGTTCTGTGAATCGGAATGCCGCGACGTTCATTCATATTTGATGAGAGCGGCGGCTCCTGCCAATCCGCGGAGGGATGCGACGACAGGAAGACGCTCCCGGCCTCTGTGTTTTATCTCCGGTCCGTATTAAACAATTAGCAGGGAGGAGGTTTCGTCTGCAGCACGAGGTGCAGCTTATAACAAAGCTGCTTTGGGGTGGAGGATCAGCGCCGCTGGATAATGGCGAAGGTGGGAGCGGTCAGCAGTGGGCCACAGCAGGGGGGCGTTCACTGAGAACGGGAGTTAAGAGGATGGGAGGAAGATTACGGAAGTGTATTGCTGCCATACTAAAAAAAAAAAGAAGGGGGGGGGGCTCAGAATCAGTTCAACTGTACTGGACCGTCTTTGCACGCGTCTCCAACTGAAGTGGCACCTGTCCCATTGAGCTCCTGCTACCTTGCGATGGCTCAAAATGTGGATGTGCTTCGCGTGACAACATACCCAGCTTGGATGGAATTGGGATGGTGGAGCTTGCATCTGCGGAGTCTTCTGAGCCCCTCCAGTCGATCAATGAGGAACGACGCTACCGCAATAGGGTTGGATCCATTCTTTCAATCGTACAACCGCCCATGCATTTCAAAACCCTCCTTAAAGTAGGAATATTAGTAATAATGTTATCGACGGTGCTCAATAAGTTCGGGATCTCATCATGTCTCAAGCCGATTGCGAAAACGAGCTGCAGTGCCTCGCTTTGGCCATGTTTTGTTGAGTTTTGATAAAAAATAATGTGAAAATAATCTAGTAAAATGTGAAACTTCTCACGGAATTACTTCATACTGAGCACTTTTTTTTTTTTTTTAATATGGCAGAAATATGCTTCCACAGAATGCAGTTGGGGACGATTGCCTTTAAAAGTCCAGTGTGTAAATTTGGCCTGATTTCTGATTTTTGTATTGGTATAAGCTTAATATAATGCACAACAATACATTGATAAAAGTGTATACTTATAGTTCTTGTATATCTATAAGAATATACATAGAGCAAGGGTCTTGCTCCCAGTTGGTTGCCATCATATTGATCGATATCGATAATTATCAAAAAATTTCAAAATATATTTTAATTGCAGCGCTGGATGTTTTATACTATTACTTTATGACCGACTTTTAATAAAGAACACTCGAGCACTGAATTCAAATTTTTATTCAACCACCTTTTTTAAACACAACTGAATTATTACTATTTTTTTTATTATTATTATTATTTTTAAATCTTGGGTCCGGTGGCTGTGAGAGCGTCTGTTAACAGCGCCACGTTTCGGTGTGGCATACGCATTACATCGTTTTCACCCACCGTTCCATTTCCATCTGCCAGCGTGTGGACGCGATTTTTTTCGACCCCGGGAAAGAAAAAAAAACAGTAACGTTCCCGTGTGGACAGGGCCTCACTGGCAAGCTCGGGAGAGGGAGGGTGAGCGAAAGAGTCCTGCAATCTAAAACGCAACCACTTGATGTCGCTCTTTCTTCTCTAAATATTCAAATATTAGACACTTGACCTTTAATTGGCTTCATTTCACTTGTGTCACAGGAGGGCACGTGCAGACAACGTGTTTCCCAACCCTTGTTGGTAAAGAGGGGGTAAAAAAAGATTTGGAGTCCATCTTTGAAAAATGAAAAAAAATGATAGCGGCTAAGGAGCTCCAGATGGCTCCTCTTCTGCACAATATTACGATGTGGAGAGATAAAAACTCTCCGTGCAGCACCAGAATGCTCTCTCCCTCTCTCTCTCCCCTCTCTCTTCTATCGCACTGGCAGGATCCAAAAAAGCATCTTTTCCTGCCTCGGCGCCGTTCCCCCCTCTCCGGAGAAGCGAACAACCTTTAAAGTGCTCGTCTCCTTATTGAGACAAGACAACAACATCCAGATCTCGGGGTGTAGTTTTACTTAGCGGAGGTCCCTCGGGGAACCCCTCCACTATTAGAAGTCGGTGGGGGATGTGGTTCAGCGAACCACAGGGTTAACGTTCAACATGACTCACCAGCAGTTTTTTTTCACCGCGGATATTTTTCTGGAGGAGAAACAGGGACACGTTGCAGGATGGTGTCCCCGGCAAGTGCCAAGAAAAGTGGGATCCGGGAAGAGATTGGAGCCCCCGAGAGGGGAGTTTGCACCAGAGAGTGTCAGCCTGCTGCTCTGGGAAAAAGAGGAGGTGCTGTGGGGGTTTTGTGACCTTGGTTACTTCTGTGGAGGCCTCCAGGCACGTCGTCGTGCTCCTGCTACGGCCTCTGTTGATCGGTGACAGGCTGTCCGGCTCGGACTGGAGCCGGCACTGCTAAGACTGAAGACAGAAGAGGACACGCACTGTCTGCACGTCAAAATATGCAAACCCCTCAAATACCACAGCATCATCCCAGCCTCAAGAAACAAAGTTTGCACAATAAGTTACTCAAGCAGACCGACTGTGCACATTAACACGTGAGACATGACCTGTTTAAATCTGTTATTACGTACACCATATTTTATAGTTCCATTAATCCAACTGACAAGGAAGAGTACTTCTCTTCTGTGAGGAACTGTGTTTAGGCCACTTAGTGGTCATGTTAGTAGTGATCTGGTGACAGCTAACTGCACAATTAAGAGCAGCGACCTTCTAACTTAGCTGTGTTTTTCATCACATACCAACAACTACCACGTTTTTTTACAGAAAACACGGACATACAAATTTCTGCCGTTGCCTGGAAAGCCTGTCTGCGGCTGACTGGCGGCTAACTAGCAACTAACAAGCAGCTAAATGTCCCGTTTTCACAGCCTCGTACCAATAACTTCCCAGTTCTTGCTACTGTGCAAGTGCGAATCTCTGACAAAAATGATTTACTGACACACCCCATGATGAGTGCGAATAAATATCTCCCAAGTGCAGGTGGTGACACATCTACCTCCTTATCAAAAACAATCAGGGAAAGAATTAGCAGCAACAGAAGGTGGAGTTATTAAGAAGACTGCACAGAAATACCAGAGACTAAAGCATGTCGGTTCTACTCTGCGCAGGAGAATTGTTGAGTGAGCATTGGTTTTCATTCAAGGATGAGTTTCTGCAGAGGACAATGACACTTAAAAGGCCAATATTAGCAGCGAGTCTCGGGGGCAAAGTGGGCTGTTTGAGCTGCAACCGCCTCGGACTGCAATTTCCCAAGACAACTCTGTGAACGTTTGATTCCAAATCAGGCGTCCGTCAGGACCCGACACTGGCTCAGTGTAGAAATACAACATCGAGGGGGAGCTGCTCACTGTTTAATTAACATTGTGCCTGAACACTTTCAGCGGTGAACGGAACTCCTATCAAAATTGCTGCTTGCGAAACCTTCACAGAAGCGTGTGAAATATTTGTTCTATTTTTCCAACGTTACATGTGAGCAGTGCGGCGTTTGCCCAGGGCGACTGCTATATAGTTAGAATCGTTATATAATATACGAGCCACTGGAGTACACTTGAATCCAGGCTGTAGAAACAAATGCAGAAGTGCTGAATGGGGAGGATGCAGCAGCCAGCAGTTTTCACACACAGCTGCTGTAATGTGGTTCAACTTTTATTTTATTAGTGTTACTGCGGGTTTCATAAATGCACCTTGTGTTTTTGGCAGCAGCATTGACAAGAGATCAAATGACGATGTGTCACACTCAATCTTAATTGGTATCTGACCGGCTTCCAGAGAATCACACAAATTGTGTCAGTAAATAAGTAGATGAACATCAGCAACATCAGCACAGCCAAACCTTCTGACTCGTGGAAGCCTGAATAAACGGCATAATTGGTCTTGTTCCATTTGAGATGACATTTCTCAGAGGCGTTGCACATCTTGAGGGGGAGAAACATCTTATGTAAACACAGAATGGAAATGGTCTTCATTACTATACCAATCATTCCAAAAGAACTGTTATGGAAAAAAAAAGTTTTGGATTGTGAGCCCTTTTTTTGCTTTTGATTTAGTGAATGGTGTTGCGTCACCAAATGGGAACATTCTAACACTGAATTCATATTTTCCTACACCCAATAAGATGTGTATTTACTGATATAAAACTATTTTAGCCAACATTGAATTGATTCAATGGAAGTAATAACTCTGAACTTCGGGAATGAGATCTAAACATGTTTATTAAAGGAAGGACTCCAGCAGAAGGGACTGCTGTTAAGAAGTGCTGCACTAATGCAGACATATTTGTGAAACAATGGTTGCGGTGAAGGGAGGGAGCCAATATAAAACTCGTCTCAGTTGAAAGCTCCTAAAATATTCTTTCAGAACTACCCTCGCGCTGAGCTTGCTGACCACACACAAGCGCAAGGGAGCCAACAACACAAAGCAGCTGACCTTAACCAATAAAGCAGCAACGCTTCATCCCAAGCTTAGGTGAGTTCACTGGACGTCGATGGGGCAAAATGATGGTCTTAATTAAACCATCCCACTGTGTTCCATACTGTTTGACGGAGATGGGCATTAAGTTAAAACAACAAAATGAAATTCAGGGAGTATATGCATGGAATTGTCACCCACAACACTTTCCTAAGTACCAGCTCAGAGTTTAAAACCTGTGCTCGTGTTTTTCCTGCATGCCTGCAGAGAGTAGCCAGAGTCTGCTGCTTGCTGACAGGCGGCAGTCGTGATTGGCAGAGTGCTGTCGTCATGAGATTTGTGTGGGATATACGAGGTCAGCATGTGGAGGAATAACAGAGAGGAACAGTAGCCTTCCCCACCACGAGCTGTCAGGAGCCGACTCCAAAGTGTCTGTGTCACCGTGTATCGGCCAGGCTACTGTACCAACCTCACTGATGGTGGGCCCGTTCTTTTTCTTTTTACCACTCACACATTTTGGCTGATGATGATGATGATTTGGAGTAATGCGTCTATTATTTTTTTATTTGGGGTTGGCAAGACGGATGAGTTGGAATTGAAAAGCCAAGTGATCCCGATGCTGTACAACACCGAATGATCAATCAAAAACCAATATATGCTTAAACTAGAAGCTGAAGTGATTTGCCAGCTGTTTATTTTTTTGGTGACAATTCCAACTTCCTGAGATGGTGAATCACAAGCGGCACAATTTTCGCTGACAAAGGCCAAAGACAATCAGTAGCAGAGAAATGAATGACAATTCAGATTCTGGGTGAGACTAATTGTTTGATGTTGTTTTTTTGAAACACGTTTCATTAAAAGAAGAAAGAAAGGGAGAAATGAATAGCAGCGTAAACGACTTCCTGCTCAGGAGGAAGGCGCAGCGCTGTGTAATCGGGTGATGATGACAAAGGGATTATGTTTCTGTGATAAACAACGTGATTACCAAGGCAGGCTAATGGACACAAAATCTCTAGGCGGATTAAGCCCTAATTGCTAGCCCGGGGCACCGGAAATGTCACTCGAAGACAACAAATCCCCCCCGTTTCCATCACTGTCCCATCGTCCAATGCACCTGGAGCGCAGCTGTGATTACCTCTGATGAGGACACGACATTTCTGTTTACACTCTGCCGACGTTGGCCCATTTTAGCACTTAAGCGCTGCAAAAAAAATTGAGGTGGGAAAAAAAAAAGCTCCCGTGGTGTCCCGAGGGAAATATTCAAGGACAAATACAACACGAAGCTAACCTGGCAACATGGACAGTTAAGTAGCTAAAGGTGTCCGCAGCAACTTTGACAGCCACTTATGTTAGCTAGCTAGCTACGAATAAAAATACCATGAAATATACCAAATGCTTACGGACGGGGCGATATCCACGTTGAAGACCATGGCTTAAACAGTCGACGTTTAACCATAAGTAATTAGTACTGAGGAGATATGTGTATTTGCGTGACAAGGGCAAAGTGGGGTGGGGGGAGTAGTATGACTTGCTGGACATAACTCCAACAGCAGAGATTTTTTTTTTTTTTTTTCCCCTATCCTTAAGGACAAGCTAACGGAAATGCATGCCAAGAACAATGTCTAGAGGTGATGTCAAAAATGCTCAAACAAAACACGCAAACAAAAGAGGTGCACGGGGAAAAGACATCCTGCTACTTATCCGAGCGTGATGAACGTAAGCAAAAAAAACCCGTCGCTGTGGCCAAACTGCGTAACATATTCGGTGTCAACCGTGATAAACAGTTTGGTCCAACCGCGAGCGCCGTGCCATTAAATCACGACAGAGTGTCAAGTGGTGTGGGAGAAATACATAATCGTCATCGTTCAGGTGAAGTGGGGTAATGTCGTATCCCGTTGTCTCGGCGTCGAGGTGGAAGGAAAATATCTTGGCGTTCACAACAAAGACGGAGCCACTCACCGTAGTAGGAGGAGGAGGGAATGTCCGTCTTTCTAGCCATGGCTCTCGGTTGGGCAGATGCAGCACCGTCGCCTTGGTTTTGAAGACCGCATATGACACTCGAGGCGAATTATGTTCCCGTTCTGTGGTCCCGGCCGAAGCAAAAACAGTACCTCGGGAATGTGGAAGGGGCTCTTTGGGCTCTTGGAGGATGCCTCGGCCACGCAGCTGAGCGTCAGTCGTGTTTACAGCGCGACGTCATTAATTATTCCGAAACGGCCTTAAAGGGGACGCCGTGCGTCCCGGCACCCTCTTTGTTCAAGCGGCGTTTCACCCCGTCGTTTATCCAGCTAGTGAACGGCCATATTCATAACGCCAACGGCGTAAGGGAACGGATATATTTTTGGTACTTTGTGTGACCTTTAATGACATGGAATTTCTCAGGTTATTCAATCGTAAATATGACCGTTGTTGGCGTTAGCGGGGTTAGCCCGAAAGTACCTTTGGTCAATGGAGAAACACTGACCCCTTGTGGTGTAATGCGAATTTGCTAATCCAATTCATTTAGATTTATATTAAAAACAAACAAACAAACACTGTGATTCACTGTGGTTTGATTTTCAATCCATCAGAAGTTCTTCTGTGTATTTAACAGATAAAACATTGCATGGAGGCGGGGGGGATTTTCTCACTTCAATCCTTTAAAAAAAAAAAACCTTACATACTTGCACACACACAAAGATGCTACTGTAAGTCCACCACTGTGACTGTTGGGAGCAATCTTTTACGGTTTGAACTGAACACAAATTATTTAACAGCAAACCTTATATAGTTCGGTTTAATGGATCTGTGACGGTAACCAATGCTATAAACATAATCCTACCACATCCATATGGCCCTTGTTTTGTTTTTTTATGAAGTAAATTAGAAAAAACAATCAAACAAAACTACATGCACTTTCCTGTGTGCCTGAAAACAGCGTGTGACTTTATGTGTTGAATTGATCAATATTATGAAAAAGCTCGCTGCCCCACAATTTCTGGAGGAGTTGAGTTCAACTCTAAGAATAAATGATTTTCCTGAGTTGTTGGCTTATCTGCTAGTCATTCAATGAAAACTGTGATTGTCAACAATTTGCAATTACAAAATCAGGAAGTGCAGAACAGTCTATCCCATTTTGTGTTTTGCTTTGTTTTCCAGCCTCATATTTTTGATGGGAAGGTTTCATCAGGCTTTGTTTTTGGGAGCACCAGAAAATGCACCTCAAATACCCAACAATCTGCATAGTCATTCAGTTGTCGTTATGGTTGCTGTTGAAACAGAACAATACAAAACACTCTTCTTGTGAGTTTCATCAGAGAGAAAGTGACTCAATAACGCAGCAGGTTAAATGTGAGACAGTAAACGCTGTGGATTATTGAACATTTTTACCCTCAATCAATTAGTCAAAAAGGGCAAATGTGGAAAAAGGAAACATACACGGTAAGTAACAGGAAATTACATCTATGATTGAAAGAAAGCTTATCCCACCTCTGGGTGGTCTCTCTTTGAAACACCAGGGCATGATAAAGCATGCCACACCACACACATTGCTGCCACATTTGTTTTGTAGACATGGATTTTAGAATCACATAAACTGATCATACACCTTTGACATGAGCCTACACTTTCTAAAAAGTGGAGCAAGCAAAAGAAGTACAGGGCAGTCTGGGAAGTTCAGTGACAGGGTCAAAACACACAGTTAATTGTGGCATGAAATGGTACCTTAGTTTTCCAAACGTCATATGCACTTTGCTAAAAACTAAATATTAATTTTAAAAAAGTCTGTATCAATTCATCCTCACGTTCTCCAGTTGAAAGAGTTGTTGGCTATTAGCATATAATACAGTCTGAGTGATGAATCCCCCAGACTTTAACCTTAGTGCAGTTTCTTTACTCATGCCCTACAGTATCTTCTCCCCAAGTTGGGAACATTACACATATTCAAACAAACAACGTCACGGAACAAACAACAGGCAGCATACAAAAAGAGAGAGAGAGAGAGAGGGGGAAGAGAGAGAGAAAGAGAGAGCAAATTATTCCACACCAGCATTGTACTTGGCTCAGGCAGCTGTCTGGCGCCTCACTGGATGAGAGGACCAAGTTAATTAAAAAAAAAAAAAAAAAAAAGGTTGTGTTTCTGTCGTGTCCATCTGTGCGTGTAGGTGTGCGTGTGCGTGTTTGTTTTCCAGAGCAGTGTCTGAGATGCACTGGAGACTTAGCAGACACCTCCAATCAAAACACAGACAACCAGGTCGTCAGAATGCACGGTGCAAAGTGCAATGTGCAACACTACTCATCAGTTAACAGTTACTGATTAAATGACCCCATCAATGATTCTGACATATGATGTCAACAAGGAAATAAGTTTGTACATTTGTATGTGTTATTATTATAAAAACATTGACATTTTGTAATAACACTATTTAGCACATACATGTATAAACATGCTGCATATTAACGCTGTTTGTGTGTGTTATTAAAAAAAACAACCTTTTGCTGTCAACTGAGGCTTCCTTAAATCTGAATAAAAAAGCAAATAAGGACTTCTCTCTTATTGAATAGATGTACCCTTGACTTTGAAATAGAAAAAAATTATTTTTCCTGCTGCAGAAATCATCTGTCAGGTTTATTTTGTGACCTGACATCTCAAAGTTATCAAGCATCAAAGCATCAAAGCTGAATCCTTGTTGAATCCCTGTTTTGTTTCCATATCACATTGCACGGTTGCATGCTGTTGTATTATCAGTTGTTATCCTGTTGCACATTGCATTCAACACAAATCACTTTGTCTGGCTTGCAGACAGAAAGCCAATTAGTCAAGCAGTCAACTCTTGTGCAAAACTGGGCCAAAGAGATGAAAGTGAATAGTTTGTGTTCCCACTCCAGCGCTGCTTTCAAATAGGTTACCCTGATCATCAGATTTTTCCCTGACAACATTTGGCCCAATATTCTGTGATGACACGAATAACTGATACATTCCAGGAAGGCCAGCTGTTCGGTCTGTGAAGAGAGACTGGTTGAAACAACACATGAAAGAACAGAAGCAACAATAGTTGCAATAAATAGCAGCAATTTCACGCCTCTTACCAACCACATTGCTGCCTCAAGAAAATAGCTCTGGCAGTTCAGGTTGCTGTGGTGAATGAGGTAACACTGTAATGGAATGTGCAAAACCTTGGCTCAAATACCAGCAGAGATGATTGACTTAATGCGGAGCGGTTAGTGTTTTCTATATGACATGAAGTCATTATTAACAGCTGAGACTCGACAGTCTCAGTCTTTTGTTGCAAGATCTCAACTGGGCACTTTCAAAAATCAGAAATATTAGTTGCTACATAAGAATGTGTAGGGAAAAAAAGTCACTGTAATGTCAAGGCATGTGTCTTACCACTGTAGTGAGCCATACACAATATTCACAAAGAGATGTATGGTCTGATGATGATGATGATGATGATGATGATGATGATGATGATGATGATGATGATGATGATGATGATGGCACACCTGATGTCTCTATTAGGAGCAGAATTTTGCATTTATATGTATTTTTTATGTATGAAAGGAGCTATACAAATAAAGATTGATTGATTGATTGATTGATTGATTGATTGACCAGTGTGATTTGATTTTGGATGCCAGGGAGGATTCTGGTGTTGACTATATCTTATGCATCTGCATATACATGGAGGGGACAATTAGTGGCAGCCCATTGAAAATGAAAATGATTATTAATTTTTGTAGATATTTAGGGTAAACTTGATTAAATAGTTGGTAAGGTGGAGCTTGTTGCACTTGACTCCAAAGTTTAAAAAAAAAAAAAAAATCTTTGGAGGGGAAAAAACATGCTGAGAATCTGTAGTGACGCAGGAGCAGGGACCTGCCTTGAGACGGATATTACTGCGCAGTTGTCATAACGTAATTTGCGTAATTAACATGTCATTAACCCCGCTGTGTGAACAGGGGGAGGGGAAAGAGGAGGAGGAAGAGGAGGAAGAGGAAGAGCCGGAGTTGTTTAGGACCGCGAGGAGCTCCGCGGTGAGTGCCGGCGTCCCTGTGGAGGAGGAGCGGGGAGAGGAGCAGCGGTGCCTCGGCGTGTCTCAGCCCGCCGCCACCGCCGCTCAGGAGTCGAGACGCTCCGTGATCCCAGCAACCCCACCAGAGGATGAAGGCTGCACCTGCGGTCGGAGGAGCGGCGAAATGAAGATGAAGATAAGAGTGGTGATTATTCAAATCCAAGTCCCAAAACACACGCGATAACGTCCCTTTGTTTAGTTCTTAATGATCTTGCAGCTATAGGAAGTGACTTGCAGGCTGTTTGTGCGACCCGGTTCTCTCTTTGATCGTTTTGTATTTTAATCTCTCTCTCTTTTTTTTGGCAGTTCTCTGAATAGATTTATGCATTTCACATCACGCCTCTGTTTTCCCTCCTCTTTTTTTTCTTTCATCATAGAACAAATTTAGAACAAGCAGTGATTTTCTTTTCTTTTTCTGCGCATCTGAGCGTGTTGAGCTCTCTGGATCTGATCTCAACTCTCACAGGGAGTAGAAGCATCTCTTAGAATTCTATTGCATCCAATTAGCAGCAACACAGTTGTCTTCATACTGGCTCCATGCTGCTTTTTATGGTCTGTTTGAACTCCCCCCCGCCCCCTGTCCCATATGTGTCCTCCAGTGCCAAGGAGTTGGTGGCATCATCCTCATCACCACGGCTGCCAGTTTTATGTTGGTGTACAACAGCAGCTCGGGAAGCAGGGATTCTTCTTCTTCATCTTCTTCTTCTGCACCTTCCTCACGCCGTTTGGATGGACCACCTGTTCTGTCCACGGAGAAGCCAAGGAGCGGGTTAGCAGCCGCCGCACTGGAGGGGTACACAGGTGTCATGGATCACAAGGTAAATGCACCATCTGTCCACTGATTGACAATTCTTCCTCTTGATTGCTCTAATAAGATTGTGTTTGCCTTACATTTAAAATAAAAAAGGGAGACATAAGAAAATAAGAATATAATTACAGGATATTCTTATTTTATTAAAAATAAAAATGTATTTAAAATAAAATAAAGAAATGCAGGTCAGACACGAACTTTGGGAAGTTCAAAGATACACAAGAGACACATAGGGATCAGGTTGTTGACACTGTTTAAGCAGGTAGATTTAGGTAAATTGGATTTTTGCTAGATTTCATTAGAAGCTGATTTTGTCATCTCGAACCGTGGAGGAATAGTGCAGTAT
Source organism: Thamnaconus septentrionalis (assembly GCA_009823395.1). Taxonomy (NCBI): domain Eukaryota; kingdom Metazoa; phylum Chordata; class Actinopteri; order Tetraodontiformes; family Monacanthidae; genus Thamnaconus; species Thamnaconus septentrionalis. The sequence goes on along the minus strand of CM020508.1, from coordinate 8,382,707 downwards.
TTGAGATTACACACACAGGCTTTGAAGTCTCCATATTAAGCGGAGCCGTTGCCGAGCTGCTCCGGTGGAAGAATTTCACTTTCCCTTGACAGCTTTTTTGGACATAATATCTGTGATGTGTGTTGAGGGCGCTGATTTCTGTTGCACTCCTGTACATGTCTAATACTGACTGCACCTAATCTGTATTCCACTGTCATCCGGCTGAAGTGCAAAGAGACCAGCATGTAAATGTTGAGTTCAGGTACCCTGAAAAGGGGATTTTTGAAGCTTTGAGTCCTGGCCTGGTTTCCTAAGGAACCAAAATATCCTTCTCCATGCATTTGAGTTGGCCTCTCTAACAAAAAAAAAAAAAAAAAAATGGCTTGGGTTTTGACTTTTGGTTTTCCATTGATCATTGGTATCATTTGGTACTCATTTGATAAAGTTTACCTCTTTCTGCTTAACATGAAAAGTGAAGCGGAAGTCTAACTGCGGCAGATTTGCTTCTGAAATTCCACAAGTAGATCATCTCGCCAACTTTTCTGACTTCAAAAAGGTGAATTTTGCTGTGGTTACAGCAACTTTTCATTCTCTCTGTAGTTTACCCCGTTTCTTGATCCATTATGAATGGATCCGCCATGAAATATTTAGTGACAACGGCACTTAAAAACAGGACGGCTTTTCTTCCAGAATGTCCACGCAAGCCATCGACCACTGTAATCTTCTGCAAAGTGTGTGGAACACAGCCGGCTGTTGCCGTCATGCAGGAGGCCCGTCCCTCAGATCCGGGCGCAGCGGCGCAGACGGCTGATAGATAATCTAGACGACGGCAACGTGTCGCCCTTCGGTGGGAGGGATGTGCAGCGAAGCTCATCAGAGCGGAAAGATTGTTATGTTATGGTTGCATCACCTGGCGGGAGAGGATTTGGAGGCGGGGAAAAAGGGCCAGTTTCCATTTCGCCTTTCACAGATTAATGATCAGTGACATGAGAGTCTGAGAGAGGTCTGATCAGATTAACGCTCGCTGTTCTCTGACTATTGACTGAGTCAGACGCAAAGGCTCGGCTGAGTTGTCGTAACCCTCCTGTCAACGTCTTCAGGGTAAGAAGACGTACACATTGTGTAAGGTTCACTGTGAAACCTAATAGTAGTCGATGTTTACAGCTCCAAAATGAGAAAAGTCCCTCTTTGCCTTTTTTCCTCCTTTGCTGTTAAAATACACTGTTCTGGAAATTAACACCCAGCAATACCCAGAGTTTACATTGGAGGAAACAAACACAGGGCTAAATATTCTGCTTTCAGGAGGATCTTTACTGTTTTTTGGGGTCTTTGGGAGGATTATCCAGTGAGACTCCAGCATGAAAAGTGAAGATCTGACAAATGTTTTAATAGGGGCCCTTTAAGGTTAAATAAATACAATTTCTGATTCTTCAAAGAAACGGGAAGCAGTTTCGACTCTCTCTGACAGTGCAGTCGTTTTATTATTCACACTTTCTTGGCCGCGCGCCTCCTCCGACGCTGACGGCCGATCTGTGATGGATCCACACTGCGACATTTTCATACTGCTTAGTGTCACTCTGCCCTCCTCTTCCTCGGGGGATTCCGGCTCCTCTGCCAAAGACGGAGCAGGGGAATGACTAACTAGACCTGCTGCTGAGCGAAACAAGAAGTGGGATCTGCATCCGTCTGTACTCCCCCCTCCCACTTCAGGGTCCTTCCGAAGGTTTGGCTATAATGTGAGGAGCACCCATATGGATTACACACTTCCTACACTAAAACAAAAGCATGTAAAGGTGGGAAAACATGCAAATGGCCGAGTAGTTGGTATTCCATCAGAGTCCAGATTGCTCAGAAACACGACTAGATCTTAAATTTAATGTGCTCTTTTCTTTGCTTAGTGACATATGGGAATATTTCCCTTCGGCTTGTGGCGGGTCCGAGCTGCTTTCCCCTCAGTTATCTCTCAAGTAAGAGGCAAAAACGCACCAAATACAAGTTAAACTGTGCAGCCTCCGTGCAAAGGAGGGTCGATACACATTCAGCCTCTTCCTTCGTTTTCCACTTCTTTATCAGGGGGAGGAGTGGAGGAGGTGGCGGCGGGCAGGAGTGAAAAGCAGCACTGAATCCCACAAGTCTATTTATTGAGAGATCGTAGTTCAGGCCCACAGCGCTCTGTATTTATGCCAGGCATCCTGAGCGACTGTGAAGAAGTCTCCCTGTTCATTATATTTCCCTCTATCTGCCCACAGTGTCTGCCGGGTTTGCAGAGATGGTTTTTCTTTCCTCTCTCTCTCTCTCTCTCTCTCTCTCTCTCTCTCACAGTGTACTTTTTTTTCCCGTTGACAAGCTAATTAGAGCTGCAGGGTTGAAAAGACTCTTTCAAATGCGCGCAGGGAGACGCACGCACGTGAGTGCACGTGCACCGAGCGACTGAGATTTTGAACACCTTGCCACGCCGATCTCGCTCCCATTCTCACGCCCGCCTCGCCTCCTCATCCACGCGCCGCCTCTGATGTTTCGCCGATTCAAGTTAAAAAGGCGTTGACCTTTGAAGAACCGTCGGCAGAATCAATCTACAAGGGCCCCGGCGCGCTCTGTAATCACAAAAGCCCGCGCACAGGCGTGAATGTGGATCCTCCGCCGCCGCCTGCCAGTTTATGATGTTGCCTATCTCCCCATTATGGGGCCATATACCTCAGCGCCTCCAGACAGCCTTTAATGCAGCCACACTCGGAGAGATAAGCGCTAATAGAAAAAGTCAGGTGCGCGTCCGTCGACGCCAGCTCATCGCGACTGTAACCGTTTAAGATGGATTATGAAGCGGGTGTTAACACGGAGCTCGCCAGGCGGATACTTTACAATGAAACGCCGGTGTTGAAGTCGAAGAGCCAATCGGATCACTTTGCATTTCATACCTGCTGCTCAAACGAGGTCTGCTTTCAATGAGGATAGATTCAATGAGGTGGAGCCGGTCTACTCACATGCACACACGCACGCTGTGATGGTGACTGTTTGAAGAAAATAACAAGCGACCAAACAAGGAGCCAAAGAAGATAATGACTCAAAAGTATTGCGTCGTTGAGGCCTGACGGTGACATGACGATTTGGGGTGATTTCAATGTCATTTGCTCGCCACAGAGAAAACAAACACCTGAAGCGTTTTATTTAGCTCCAGCCGCAGCGGCGAGGGACCAAACGATGTGCTGACGGTGAGAGGTAACCGCCGTGAGCCGCCTTGAAAAGCGCGGACGAAGATAAAGAAAAGGAAAAAGTGGCCGCGGGGCTTGTAAACAATAGCTGCTGCTACTAAAGAGATTAGTATGGATGCTGAGGCGAAGGTTATTTTCTATGTGGAAAACATTTTCAGGAGGTTTTGACAAGAGTTTCCTGAACTGCCGCAGTGCAGTGCGTCACGTCGTTGTGTCATCGCCAGCTGTCGCTACCTGGCTGTAAGAAGACTTCCATTTATTTTTTCCTCGCCTCTATTTCCAACTGTTCTCTAAATGGGCTCTTACCCCAGAACGCACGAGGTGACTTCAGCAGACTGGGGAAATAGACACAGCAATGACCATGAAACCTTTGAACATCATAACATGCCATCAAATCTTCTCTCATCTTCTTTATTCTCGGCTGAACCATTACCTCGGAAAGTGCACAGCTTGATGATGAAACACGTCATTGAAGAAAATCTCATTCAGAGTGTCTCTATTGTGAAAACAGAATGCTGCAGAGCCGAGCGTCTCACGGTGAATCCGGCCGCCCTGGTACTTCACCCTCTGCGGATGATTGCCCAGATTTTTTTGTCCTCTTTTGATTACCTCTCGACGCCTGCCAGAGCCATCGTGAGCGTTTTGCATTTTGTGCATTTCGGTGGTCGAGCGCTGCGGCTGCCGAGCAAGGTGGCACACGGGACGCTCCGCGGTGCAATATTAGAGGCTGACTGATGGGGTTTGCTCTGAAAGCAATTATGATCCAGGCTTCCCCTGGGAAGTATATAAACTGGATAATACTGATGAGTCTGGAGGCCGTGTCAGCCATAATTGACTGCTGCTTCGGCTCTAAAGGCCACAGCTTTGTCTTTCTCTTCACGCCCTATTGAATTTTCCAGGTTGGGCGGTGCAGACAGACCCTGAAAAGTGCAATCCTCAGGGAGCCGCACTGTATTTCTGCTTTATCTTCCAAGGAGTTAATTCAAACGTGAGATAACTTATTCGTTTTGCAGCGGCTCATTAACAAACGGACAACAAACAATGTGACCGGCTGATGCTGCTGTTCTCTGAGAGAACAGTGAAAGTGAAAGGTGTTCAAAAATATGCAGAATTTGATAACCATGCATCCATTTCTCGGTGCTGCACCCTTGACTGGACAAATCACCAGTTTAGCACAGCGACACATAAAGAGACACAAACAACAATTTGCACTCAAAACTCAAATTAAGAGTTGGCAATTAGCCTAATGTGCACGTCTGAGTATCTGAGAAGAACCCATGCACAAACATGCAAACTCCACACAGAAAGGCCCATGTTGGGAACCAGACGCATGATCTTCTTGCTGGGAGGCAACAGTGCTAACCGCCGCTGAAGTAATCGCGCAGTTTCCTGAAATCTTTCCTAAGAGCAAGAGCGTATCTGCCATTTGAATTAGAAACCTCTTTGTTTGCTGCAGGGAGGATGAATTATTTATGGCTGTGTCTTGAATGAAAAAGTTATAAACGTTCCATGCCCGATTTACAAATTAGCCCTCGTAAGGAAAAAAAAAAGATATCTTGCAGGTTTCTGGAGTTCCGGACGAGTGCAAAAATGTAATTCCAGCCATGGTCATGGTCCTCTCTTCTTTTACTGCATTAATCAAGTATGAATTTGCAGCATAGATCCAGAAGCGGAGTCGGAACTGCTGACTTAAAAGCAGAAATCCAACGTCTTTATATTGTCAGAACGCTTATGGTCAGAAATACACATGACTGTGTTCAAATTGCATTATGTAATTTATAAATATAGAAATGAGGGACATAAATCAAGCCTTTACTACTTTCAGAATCATTAGACGATTTACTCATCCTGTAATTTATCAAACTGTTCCTGGAGACGCACATTCATCAGAATCAGAATCAGAAAAACTTTATTATCTGTTGTGACAGAAAATCGTCTTTGACGTGGCCCATAAAACCAGAGAGATTTCTGTGAAAAAACTATTGTATAAGTTTAAAACTGGCAATTTTAAAATGTTAAAAGAATAAATAGACAATAAATTGATCACATTAAGCTGTTGTGTTTAAAATGCTAGTGGCAATGGGTATGAATGAATTCATGTCAAGTCTCACCTCTATGTGTTCAAAGAGGTGGTACAAAAACTTGATTATCAATTGGGGAAGATTAAACCACCACATAATAGCTTTATTCTATTTTATATGAAAAATCTTTTTATTAATCTTCACCTTTTTCATTATTATGGTATATGTATATTTAGACGAAGGATGACGCTGTTGACCTTGTTTTCAGACAGAAAGACAGTGCTGGCATTTTACACAACAAAGACATTTTTTTAGGTTCATCGCAGCCAATTTTTTTTCTTTTTTTGCTGCCATTTTTGCAAAAAAAAAGAAAAAAAAAACAAACTCATTCATGTGTTGCCGCTTTGAACCGTCGAAAACATCCTCTATATCCACCCGTGAGAGCCCCTCTCACTGTGATGCGGCGCCGGCAAGTGGCTATTTCCCGGCATCATCAAGCTGTCAGCGGCTCCGGGGAGGAGCTGCGCCGCACGCGCCTCCACATCACCGTCAAGGACGCCATTATCATTTCACAGGCACTCGAAACTACACGCAACCTTCAGTTGACTTCTACAAGTCGCACGCGTTTGATGACTTTGGGAAAATGTCGAGAATTGCTCGGGAATGGGTGTTTGCACAGCGGCCAAATCTCTCTTGTTGTTGCCAAGCAAACACACAGTTTAGAGGACTGCGATTTTTCTCCTCTCAGACAGGGGGGGTGTGTTTGTGCAGTCAAGCGCGTAATTTGCTCCAGTCTACCTGTTATAGGAGTTTGTGTATAGGTATGTGTGTGTGTGTATAAAATATGGTCACCAGTTGCACAATTGCACTTGCCTGCACAGTGGCCTTAGGGGGTGTGGCCACACTGCTGCACAAAAATAGGAGACCACCTCAACTGCCACTCGCATACAATCCCCTCCAACGTACACACAGACAAGCAACAGCAAACACACACACACACACACACACACACACACACACACACACACACTTGCAAGGCAATCAGTCAGTGTGGTCAGAGATAGTAGAGGAGTATTATAAATATAGCAATGGGAGCAGCACAGCCTGTGGCGCCAATAATATCACCTGTTTGTGCACGCGCGCGCGCGCACACACACACACACACACACACACACACACACAAAAAGTAGCTGAAAGAGAGTGGAGCCCAGATCATTGCTCAGAATGCCACCCATTCCGGTGGAGAATAATTCATGTGAAGCGATTCTCCCCCACCCGCATCCACCCCGCCTCCTGTTGTGATGATTCAATCTGAGCTCTTCCAACTCTTACAGTCCAGTCAGATGTAAGAATACCAGACCAGCAGGGTCCAAGCCAGAGCAGCAGCTCTGCAACATACTCTACTTTACCAAGTAGAATAAAGGCCTGCCATATAGAATGGGAACTCTGAATTGGTAAAAAAAAAAAAAAAAAAAAAAGTCAAATTCTGACTTCAGAGGGGCATTTATGGTGGCACGGGCAGCTGGGAACTGTGAAATTCTGACTTCTGAGGGTAATGGAATGCACCATCATGCTTTGCTAAACTGCAACATTTAGAAATGCTCTACAGGTTGGTTGGCAAAACTGGCCACCACTGCAGCTTCCGTGCTCGAGTCTCTGTCACCAAACCTCCCTGTAGCGTCTGTGTCTTTCTACCTGACCCCTGGATGCTAATTGGTTATGTGAAGCTAAGATCTGAAGACGCACTGCAGGACTTACGTCCTGGTGACCAGCTGTGGTCATCTCATCGGCAGCAAAAGGGGCTGGGAAATTGACAGCTCCGAGTGCTCCAGACCAGCGGTCCCCAACCTTCTTTGCGCCATGGACCGGTTTAATGTCAAGCAGTATTTTGAGGGACCGGCCTTTATGGAGTGGTGGATAAATACAACAAAAGAACATGACATTGTTAGAGACCACTGCTCTAGATGGCTTTCCCTTATTTATTTTCTTGTTTTCCAACAAAAGGGTGACCTTGTCTTCCAGGAAGGAAGACAATCGCTAATTGGTTATTTGAAGCTAAGATCTGATAAAAAGGCTTTCAGACAGGAGGCCAGTGAGATGTAACAGTCACATTCTGCCGCCCCGCCGTCTCTCCCAGCCTCTGAAGATGCACTGCAAGACCTGCGCCCTGGTGACCAGCTCTGGCCATCTCATCGGCAGCCAAAGGGGCCGGGAAATTGACAGCTCCGAGTGCGTGATCCGCATGAACGACGCCCCCGTCGCGGGTCACTGGCGGGACGTCGGGCGGCGCACCAGCCTGCGGGTCGTGGCCCACTCCAGCCTCCAGAGGGTGCTGCGCAACCGGCAGGAGCTGCTCAACGCCAGCCAAGACGCGGCGTACATCTTCTGGGGGCCCAGCAGTAGCATGAGGCGAGACGGCAAGGGTCACGTTTACAACAACCTCCGGCTGCAGAGCCAGCTGCTGCCCAGGCTCAGAGTGTTCGTCATATCGCGCCTCAAAATGCTCAAGTTTGACGAGCTGTTCAAAAGGGAAACCGGGATCGACAGGTAAACAGAATCCATGTCGTGATCAGACCACCCCACACACCACACACACCACACACACACACACGACTCAGCCCCTGCTAAGAAAGACCAGAAGCTGAAACATCCTATGAAGTGCTTTTAAAATGCGTAGGGGTTGTATTTAAAACTCAGCAAGAAAGCTGCAAGAAGGTGGAAGAAAAGAGAAACAATCATCAATATTTCACATCAAATAAGGTTTTTATGCAGCAAGAGACCCCAAAACAGCAGGCAAATTTCTAGATAAGATATTCACTGGACATGACCGGCCTCTTTTAACTCGAGGTAGAGGCTGCAGCTGGGAGAGCACAGACCGATTATGGAATCATAACACGCCAGACAGATACAGTAATTTAGTCAATCAAGGCGCTTACATGCTTATCTGCCTGAACAGTAAACCAAAGGCGAAGATAGGAGGATGTCACGCATGAAGGATGAATCCAATCACCCTCGGCGCCGTGCAGGCAGAGTGATTGTCAACATCAGTGCTATTTACACATTTAGATTTTCTTTATTGTTCCTCAAAAAGGCAAGGATATTCATTGAGGTGATTCTTGCGTTTTTACAGTTTGTCTTCTGGATGCTCCAGCAAAAATATAGACGGCTTTCGCGTGTTTATTTTCTTGTTTTCCAACAAAAGGGTGACCTTGCCTTTCAGGAAGAAATCCAACTCGTGGCTGAGCACCGGCTGGTTCACCATGGCCATCGCCCTGGAGCTGTGTGACAGGGTCAACGTGTTTGGCATGGCGCCACCGGAGCACTGCAGGTACCGTCACATCTTCCCCCAACATCTCAAAAATGGATGTGGCTAAAGTAGCTTCAAGGAAGTAAAGCCGTCTCCTCTGATGTCCATTTTGATCATCGGCAGATTCATTCTTTTGTGTTGCCAAATTTAAAGTAAAAAATTCAGTTTTTCAATTTTAAAATTCAGACTTAACAGATGCAGAATGTTTGTTTGTTAATAGCTGCATAACTCTTGCAACTTCTTGCAGCTTTGGAAACACTAACAACAAAGCTTCAGAGAGTTTGTTAGTGTTTCTGTTGGCCACTTAGCATTAGCATAAGCAGGGAAACGCTGCAAACTTTGCCTTAGCACTGCCGAGTTCAATGTGTATAAATATTCAATGCTATAAATTCCGTAGCTTTCCAAGGGTATTTTCTTCCAAACAGCGCCTCACACGTCAAAGAAGATGAAGATGATATTGTGTGATAGCACAATAGTGTGACAGTGTGATAACAGATGTGAAAAAAGAAAAAGAAAAAAAGGTTCAGACTTCCATACAACGCCTTGAAGTAAAATGTTGGCACTTGTTTGCAATGTGAGAAAGAAAGAAAGGCGAAAAAGAAAACAGCGAACCTGTTAATTTCAGACTAGGTGTCAGACCACCTAGTTTTATTGCTGCTTTTTTTCTAATCTTCACAAACTCTTGTGTGAAATGTCTGGCACGTGCTGATCAAAGTCTCACTCTGTCAATTAGTTAGCTGCAAACGTTTACCACACAGTGTTATTCTTAGATTAGATTAGAACATCTAATGCAGAAAAAAAGTCTTCCTGATGAAAAAATGAGACGACGCAAGTGTAAGTCAACACTTCATTTGCTCTCCATCAGGTAAAAAAATAAACAAATTCAGTACGTTTGATCACACGAAGCAGACGAAAAATCACTTCAGCCGCACTTTCACGTCATGTCTGGTCACGTCTAACGTTTCTTTGAAGCCGACTTGATGCATCCAATAAGATGAAAGACAATTGTCAGTGCGAGAGCCACAAACGAAATCCTGTCTTTATTATCTTTTAATTGCTAACATTTGACACACAGAAGAAACCTAATTATTCACTCAGTATTTAAAATAAAACAAGGTCGCGTCTGCTTTCATGGTCAGTTTCCTAGCAACCGTGTTCTTATAATCCACTTTAAAGCTAAGTCCCTGACTTCTATAGCTCCAAATTGTAGAAGTTTCATCTGGAGACCACCTGCTTTATAAATAAATCTTTGTCCAATGCAGCTGGATCAAAAAAAAAAAAACAATTAGATTCTAAAATCTATTTAGAATTTTTGATACATCTATCTTGGCAAACTTGAATCCATAACAGCGTAGGTCAATCTTGTTATGCTATAAACAATCAGAACTGCTGCAAGCTGCTTGTACAAACCACAGAAGAAGACGGAATAAAAAGAGGAAGTTACTGCAAGCTTTGTTGCTGAGATATTAGCTTTGAAGCTGCTGCAACAGCTTCTATTATTTCAGCACGGAATGGTATTTTTGAGTTTGTCTCTGTGACAAATAGTGCACAGAGACAAAGAGACACTGACTGGCCTTTGGCAATGTTTTCCCACATAGCTAGCTGCGACTTTAGCTGGTGTTTTATTATCAAGTAACCAGGCTGGTGAAAGACTGAGGAGATGTTTGTCCTTGCCTGGTATGTTAAAAAAAACAAAACAACTAAATGCACACATTTCACCAACTGGACGCGCAAGTATTTATTTATGCTGGGAATGGCGTGGGAAGTGTTTCAAGAGCGCCATTGAAGTGAACCGCCGGGTGGATGTGACAGTGTTCTCCACAGAACCCAGTGTGATGGTGCATAATGAGCACGTCATTTACCGATCTGCCCGTTTTCCTTTGTTTTTCTTCCTCCCACTCCCATCCATCCTCCCCCTTCTCATCCCCTCCTCCTCCTCCTCACCGCGCAGATCGCCCTCTCATCCCTCCGTGCCGTATCATTACTACGAGCCCTCCGGACCCGACGAGTGCTCCATGTATCTGTCCCACGAGAGGAGGCGTCGAGGCGGCCACCACCGCTTCAACACGGAGAGGGCCGTGTTCGCCAACTGGGCGCGGACCCTCGACGTCCACTTCTACCAGCCCGACTGGACGCCCACTTCTGGGAACGCCAGCAGCGGCTTTTCACCTTCTTTGTTTCAGCCCGTGTGAGCCGAGCTCGACTGGAGATGGAAGTTAAAAAAAAAACAACCCAACAACAACTATGACTATGAGGGTGCGCGTGATGAGAACACACCAGACAGCAGTAGGACAGGACTTTCTGCTGCTAAAGCAGCTTGGCAGAATGAGATCGCCTCATAGTGACGGGGCCGAGCCTCAGCTGTGTGTTGACGATTTGATGAATTTCATGGAATCAAAGCCACAGGGCTTGGAGCTTTTTTTTTTTGCTGTTTTTTTTTTTTTTTTAACTTGGCTTTATTAAAGCCAGGAGCTGTCAACAGACAAGACCACACAGCAATAACTGCGGCAGCATTGTTTCATGATCCCCCACCGCCATCAATTGTTTATGCACTAATCCAGTTTTCAGCTTTATGGTTCTCGCAACAGACAGACAGTAGGAGGGCGATGGCGGCAGACAGACGCTCTGTGATGACGGTGGAGGAACGCAGCGCCTGCTCATACTGTACGTCTGTGTCAGCGACAGGACTGGCCAAACGCATGGCAGCAGAGCACTGTAGCTAAACCCCAGCCGTTAGCGTGAGTGATGATCTTCACTGCATCGATGCAAAGAGGGGAAACGTGCTGAAACACACATGCCCGATCAGAAAGCATCTTTAATGAACGTTTTGGTTGGTGAGCTTGTGCTTCAGTTAGACTCTGCTCAAAATGTTTGGTTGTTTTTCTTCTTTGTTGTTGTTGTTGTTTCATAGCTGAATAAGGGGTGGTCCACCCAAACACGGACATTTCACCCAATTACTGCCGTCACTCACCGCTTTGTGGCTGTAAGCTCTGGAGACAATGTCTGGTCCACAGTCTGAAGTTTGATGGATGGAAACATTTCCACAGCACAGAGCCTAAAAAACAAAAAAACAAGCAAAGAAACAAAATTTGTCCAAATTGTTTTCTGGTTACTTTGACACCAAACGACAAGTACAGACACATGCGTCTCTTCCAATGGAGTCTGTGCTCAATGTTGGCTTCACCGGTTGGATTTCAGTCAAATGATCCAAATCCAAAAGAGTCACGTGAATTGGAAAATACACCAGCGTGAGCAACCACAGAGTGCTGATTGACAATTTGGGTCAAACTAACCCTTTAAGCAACACGCCTGGCTGGGGCCCATGATAATAACCAGATGACCTATAATGTGGTTATCTAGAGGTGAGAACCAAAAAAAGCTTGACAAATACAAAGGAGGCAAGAGTCGACAAGGCAGCATGAGATTCGAGCGCAGACCAAATATTTTGATCAACTAGGTGTGACTTTTTCTTTTGTTTCAACCCGCTGTTTGACACGGTTGATCGTTGCGTCAACAGATGTTTGAAAATTTGTGAAACGATGTCTTTGTCAATGTCAGTGTCAAGGTCCATAATGGAACAAATAAAAGAGATTTTTGATTTTCTAACACCTTTTTTTTTTTAACAACTTATGAGCATATGATGTCTGAGGATACGGCTCTTTATTGGTCCCAAGAGTTGAGTGGGACCAAAGACCTACTGCCAGCACAGAGCTACATCATGCACAGTATCCTGAAGCTGTGAATTGCTACAAAATGAAAATAAAAGCATAGAATAGAATAAAAAATAGAATAGAATGCCTTTATTAGTCCAACAGTGGGGAAATGTGCATAATTATAGCAATTGTGTAGTGCAAAATGATGGAAAATTATATTAATTAAAAGAAATAAGGCACTAAAAAGTTAAAAAAAATAAAACATTTGTAGGGTATAAAAGGAGAAAACTTTTTACATCTATTTACAAGCATGCTTGCAAAGCAGGCATGTACAACTTCAAAAGGCATTTGTTTGTGGAACAGTCACAGACCAACAAAGTAACAATAATACTTGTACAGTGTACTTCAGTTTACTGTAGTGTTCTGCTGCCAGAAAAACAAGATGGTGATGATGACTCCTATCTCAGTGTGCGTACACGAAAAAGATGCAACACTCAACTCAACACTGTCCAAATGAAAGTGGCATCATATAAAAAGACATATCTGTTCTCCTGCTCGATGAACAGATGGCTGCTGCGAGGAGTCCGTCCGTGTGCCTAATTATGTTTTTTAGGGCACAATTTGTTGCAGTATTCACGCCAAATGTCACAAAAAGGCCTCAGAGGCATTTTTCTTTTCCTTCTCCTCCTCCTTCCCCTCCTTCTCCTCCCTCCCTGACATCCAAAGAGCCAGTCAGCCCTCCACAGTGCCAGTGCAAATGATTACATCAAAGTGTCCGGAGCGGCCTCTTCTGTCCGGTCCTCTGGCCTCTTCAGCGCACAGTGAGGAGCTGGTGATTAGCCAGGGATTACAAAGTGCCATCCGGACATAACTCCAGGCAGAGTGGAGCGGCGGCTAGGGGCCGCCACTTCCGTTTCCCGCAAATATTCTGAAATCAGCGGCGAGCGCAAGAGTCTCCTGGTCCCCCGATGGCGCCATGATCACACTGTCTTGTAGAAAAGCCCATGCAGCGCTGACGTGTCACGTTAAAGTGGTTGTAAGATCAGCTCCGCACACCAATTAGCGGCTCACCAGTGTTAGAGGGGCTGGATTTTTAGAGGCTTCAAAGGGGGGAGACGGATTGCATGTGCGAGGCTCGTCTCTCTGGGTTAATCACACGCTGGAGGCACATCCGCGATGTTCCGTGACCTTGGAGAAGTGAAGGGAGAAGCTGTTGCAAGTGAGATGTGGTGAAACCTCTTCAGGCACTTGCAGGATAATTGCGCTTTGTGTGTGTGTGTGTGTGTGTGTGTGTGTGTGTGTGTGTGTGTGTGTTTCAACATCGACTTGTCTCCACCACAGCATGATTTCTAGCCAAAAAATAAACGGTTTTTTTGACGTCTTTGTGGGGGAGGACTATCAAAATGCAAATAGTGTCATAAAATTCCCACTTCAACTCCTGGTACCACATTACAAACAACTTTGAATTCCTAAACTGCGACATTTTTCAAACCCATTCCATGATTTTCAACCGCATAACTTAATTTAAAATAAAATTGAACCATTTTAAAGAATCAAAAATGGGAACGAGACAAACCACTTGTATTTGCTGCGATGAGCTATCGGCTGAACGCCAGATGAGTGCTTCATGAGTCTTTACTGACACCTGGTGGCCTGACGTGACTTTGCAGTACTCATATCTGACCACTAACCCATGTCTACTGCACTGACATCAGTTTATATCGCCATAAAGCTCAGCCCCTTTTTTCCCCCACTCATTTTAAGTGGCTACGTTGGCTGTAAACCTTGTAGATTTGCAGAATGTTCAGAGCTGTCACTGAGCTTTTTACTGTCGTCAGTTTGATGAGGCTCAGATGTTCCTTCCCTGCCATCTGTCTGGGGGTTGCAGCGTAAGCTTTTCCCATGTGGCTCCTCACTAATTAAAGTTGTATATCTGAAGCTTGTTTGTGTTGTCTCTCCGAGGGTCAGTTTGCATGTCGTCATTGCTCATCAGGACTCTCTCAGATACAACCCAGCCCCGAGTAAAGGCAATTTAAAAATCCAGATATTTTTCAATCAGAATATTCCACATTTGGCATTCGTGATACTACAAATCCAGCATGGTCGCCAATTTCCATCACAATCTTTTAAAATGGGTCAAATATGATGACTTACATTAATCAGTATTAGTTGATGAAAAATTATTTTGGGTCAAATTCTGGTCAAAATGTTTTTAGTTTTGACAGGTAGGAATGTTTGTCATCAAGCTCTGCCTGTTCGGAAGCCTGCCTAATGAGTTTCAGGTGACGCACACAATTTTTAACAGCCTGGAAGTCAAGCAAACCTATTTTCTCCACAAAGACAAAATTCTTTCTGCAAGAAAAACTGGCCCCCAATCAGGATAAACAAGCTCCCTGTGCGACAAATCTGCGCAACAGTTGGCAAATTCAGTTCATCTGTCTTAAGAAAAGGTGGTGCAACATTCACTGTCGGTGTAAACTATAAAGTTTCTTTTGCTTCTCTCTGTCTCTCTTACTCTCTCTCTCTGAATGATTCTTGACATTATACTTGCATGTGAGTTTTGTTACATAAGACCAAATCTCAAAATGTTCTCACCTGTCTTAATGTACACACTCTTAGTATTAAATGTAGGAGAAACAAAAATAACCACAGAAATCAAGAGATGAGATTGTAAGAAAAATGGGTGAGGAAAAATTTCTGATCAAATTGGGCTGTTATTCACAAATGCTCTGGGTTACCAGGAGCTGAAAGCTAAAAGCCACCACTTGTTGAGGAATTCTCTTTTTACGGAGTGCTTTGACCTTTCAGGGACCAATTTTTGTGTTGCTCTCTGGCAAATGTGAGCCATTAACCAAAAAGCTCAGAAGTTGCAGGATGTTTTTTTTCTATTCTTTTTTCCACACTCTCGCCCTTCAGCCGTTCCTTCCAGGCTTGATAAACAGTTCTGACACATTTTCTAACTTGCCGCCGCCGTTGCTCCATTACTGATTTACAAAGAGGCTGTTCGGTCAGGGTGACAGACGGCAATAGGAGATGATGATGACAGGGACAAGATGAACAGAAGCAGGGAGAACCAGCACACAAGTACTTTTGTTACCTGTGAATCTTAGCACAGAACATTGTGTGTGTGTGTGTGTGTGTGATTAGTCAGTGATGCAGGGGTGGAGGCGAGAGCGCTGCAAGCTGAAAGCCTGCATTACAGCTTGTTTCTGCCATCTCACTCGATCTCCTCGCGGCTCCCTCCGAGCCCCGCCGAGGCATGCAATCTGCCGCAGCAGCCCCCATTCTACGCGGCCGGCTAAAGGATGCGATTGTGCGCGCACGTCTCACATCATTGTCGCCGGTCGAGCCATTGTTGGCCATTACCAGCGCGCGGCGGATAAATCGGTAACACGTGGAGCCTGAATGTCCCGTGGGAGGAGATTGCAGCACTGAGTCGGATTAGATTAGTGTCAAATTAGTCCACGGAAAGAAGCCTTGAAGGTGTATGCTGCCGCCGCCGCTGCTGCAGCAGGACAAGATATCCTGTGTTCACAAAGAAGAGAACAGACAAATCTGTGTGTGTGTGTGTGTGAGAGAGAGAGAGAGAGAGAGAGAGAGAGAGAGAGAGAGATTGAGTGCTCACACCAAGACAGCAGCTTGACACTTGACACCAGCTCTGCTACGCTCAGGTGTCGACTACTCTGGCCTCTCCTCGGAATGAAACAGTTTGACTTGAGATGCGAAACCCAACGCTAGAGGTACTAGCTAGAAGCAAGCTAATTTGGGCTGTTTGTGTCTGACGGATTTCGCAGTTGATGATGGTTCACAATGAAATTTCTGTCAGATTTAAGTTACCGGTACTATGTCTCCAATTTCACCTCTGACTTTTATGCCAATGATGATGTTTTCACTGGTCCTGCTAACCACATGTCTCAGACTGAAAGGTGACATCCTGTAACATCTACTGAATTTTGACCCACTGCATTGCTTGTAAGGCACAATAATCATTCATCCATCAAGAGTAATAATCATCTAAACAAATATCAGGGTCATTTAGGGTCATTGGGGTTATGGAGCGTGTCTCAGGAGCAACTGGGGTGGTCCATGCCCCTCAGAGACAATCGTTTGCGCTCACACCAACAGCCAATCAAGAGTTACTTATTAACCTAATGTGCATGTCTTTGGACTGTGGAAGGAAGCCGGAGCACCTGCAGGGTATGCACAGACACAGGGAGAATGTGCACTCTACACATAAAGGGCCAGAGTGAGACTAAAAAACAAACCAAAATACCACTAGAACATACAGTCCTGCAAGATTCATCTCTGGTGGAAAAGCAAATGTGTTCAAGCAGTTTCGTCAACATGATATTAAGGGTTTGGTGAGTGTTTAAATGTTCCTGTTGCAATGGGACACTGTAAGTAGACAGACGTCAGATGGTTTGCCTAACAAGTACCAACATCCTCCAAACTGACACAAACAGCATCAGTGTTTTTTGGTCTTAAGAAGAAAAGCAAAAAGGTTATTTTCTGACTTTTTAAATGAAGCTATATAATATTAAATCAAATGGTGGTATTACAAAATGTAGTTTAATTTGGTGGGTATTTAACATTTGTTTTTGGAGAACTTTGGTTTCACAGTTTTGGACCTGAGACATTTACCTCCAGGTGATGTGTGCATCTGTTACCTTGCTTCACAGTGAACACCCAGGAGCTGTTTTGTCGGGTTGTTCTCTTTTCTCTTACTTACAGGAGGTGAGGGACATGAGAGAGACATATTTCCGCATAATCAAACAACAATCACATAAAGGCTCAAACTTCCTCTGCACTCAGCCAAAACATCACTCCGACACATCCTGTCTGGACAGCGAGAAAAAAACACACCCAAACACTTAGGTGCTCATAAACAACTGGCAAAACAGAAAATAGAATCGTCCGAACCAAATTGCGTTTGTGGCATAAATGAAAACTTGTCGCAGGAAAACAATTTCAGATGAGCTATGGTGTGGGCAATGTTTTTGTCTATTAAGAGGCACTAAACACCTTCCTGCTGGAGACGGCCCACTCCTCACTGAGAGAGAGCGAGAAAAGGAAGGAGAGAGAGAGAGAGAGAGAGAGAGAGAGAGAGAGAGAGAGAGAGAGAGAGGATAATAAGGCTTGGATGGCAACAACACTGAAGAAACAGTCACATATAGAGTCAAATCATAAAAAGTAATGTTAAACTTTATGGATTTACAGATCACATAGGCAGATCTCCTGTTTTAAGACGTTTCAAGGAGATGTGCTTTGTTCCATATGTAAAGGGTTATGAATTAATAGCACCGTTTACAGCTACAGTTCATTTTTCAGTTGACAAAGCAAACTTTTAAACATTTTTTTTTTCGCTTAACGTGCTGAATTTAGGAATTTTGGAAAATAGCATTAATATTAATGGATTCAGGCTGTGTTGCCTTGTCTGTTGTCACTTACACTAAGACGGGAGGGTGAGCCACACGGCATTCAAATGGTTTTGATATGGATTCTCACCACTAGATTATGCTAAATCACACAGACAGGTGTTTTTTTCAAACATACAGGTGTTTTTAGTTTGTCTTTTGTTTTTTGTTTTTACAAAAGTCAGAAATTGACTGAGGTGATCAGCCAGGTGATATTATTACTAATATATGAATAGTAGTAAATAGTTTATTTGCCTGCTCGATTTGGATTTTAACAAATAAATAATAAAACTGTACTTTTAAGACAACATGAAAAATTGTCTTTTTGAATCAAAAAGATTTTTGCACCACATTCGCAAAAAATGTATGATTCCTTGAGAACAACTATTCGAATTTGCACACTTACAAAGGTGGGGGAGGGGTTACAGTGCACACCCCTGATAACAAGAAGTAATCAGCAGGATACAGCATGATTTTTACTTTGAATCACAGCCAGAGTCTAATTTGCAGCACAGAGGTAGACCTGGGCTCACTGTGCGGAGCGGCTACACCTCTGAGGTGGGCTCACCATTTTACAAGTGCTACCTCGCGGGCTGAGCCTCCACAGAGAGGGAAGCGCGCACAAGATGAGCACGTCGCAGCCTCAGCAGCGTGTGGAACAGCAGCAGTTGGTGGAACATCAGAGGGACTCGATGCTGGACTAGCATCACTTCAGAGTGATTTGCTGACCGGAAAGCTACAAGATCTGGGAGAGAGTGAAGAACAAGTTCACTCATGTCAACAGAAAATGAAAGCTGAGGTAAGAACTGGCTGAGATTTTTGATCAAAGTTAGGACATTAGGACATTTTTGCAGCCTCGCTTTAGTTGTAAATTCTGACAGAAACTATTCAAATTAAAACTGATTTTGTGTTGCAACAGAAATAGACCCTTAGTTACAATCAGGTGTTTTGTCAAGTGTTGTTGGACCTCCTGATATTTCACTATCAATCTTTGCACTAAATCAGTTTTGGTTGTATAAGGTTATTGATCATTTACCAAATTATCCTAGAATAAAGTTCTAATCCCCCAAGGATAAAGTTCTGTTTCTAAAACAGGCAGGTTAAAAGTGATTTCCAGAAATTCATGACTTCCATTCTCTCTTCTCCATACCCCATAGTCGACCATGGCAGCCAATGGGAGCTCAGAGGAGGTTGCAGGTCAGAGATGAAGCCAGGCAACAGCAGCTGCGGACAGCGGGAGGTGTCGGTGACGGCCTCGGCCGTCTCCATGTCTGTCGGCATCTTCTCAAACAGCCTCGCCCTCTTCATCCTGCTCAAGTCCTACAAACGCATCCGGCTCAAGTCCAAGGCGTCCTTCCTGCTGTTCGCCAGCAGCCTGGTGGTCACGGACCTGCTGGGCCACCTCATCAACGGCTGCCTGGTGCTCTACGTCTACAGCTCCCACAAGAGGTGGGAGAGGTTTGACCCTCACAGCATCCTCTGCAGCGTCTTCGGGGTGTGCATGGTGTTCTTCGGCCTGAGCCCCCTGCTGCTGGGCAGCGCCATGGCCGTGGAGCGCTGCATCGGGGTCACCCGGCCTCTCTTCCACTCCACAACGTTGGCCACCCACCACATGAAGAGGCTGCTGGGGCTGACCTGGCTGCTCGCCGCCGTGGTGGCGGCGCTGCCCGTGGTGCTGTGGAGGCCCTACAGGGTCCAGACCTCCAGGAGCTGGTGCTTCTTCCACATGGAGGAGCCCCGGGACTGGCTGGACGTGCTGCTGCCTCTGCTGTTCTCCATGCTGGGGCTGCTGGCCCTGCTGCTCTCCTTCGTGTGCAACACGCTGACGAGCTGTGCACTGCTGCAGGCCAGGCTGCGGCGCAAGCACCACTGCAGAGGAACATCCTACCACCTGGAGATGATCTGCCAGCTCCTCATCATCATGATGGTGTCCTGTGTGTGCTGGGGCCCTTTGCTGGTAGGGAAACAGCTGGAGACCAGGCTGCAGCTCTGTCACTAAGATTATAATGTAGCACCATTTAGTCTGTTAGTCTTGTGTGCATAATCATTTGCGTACTTGCGTACAATGTTTTCTCTGCTGCTATTAACAATGTTTTATGGACCCCTCTGCTAGATCCACGTTATCATACTGAGCATCAGAGCCAAAGCCGAGCCACCGTCAGTCAGTCTTCTGATGGTGGTCCGTATGGCCACGTGGAACCAGATCCTGGACCCCTGGGTCTACATCCTCCTGAGGAAAGCGGTCCTGAGGAAAATCTTCACGCTGCTGTACAAATGCAGGAGTCCAAAGTCTCGCCATCACCTGCACCTCTGGAAACGCAGCGTCCTCCGCAGCTCCACCGAGACTAACATCTCAGGCGCTGGCCTGCCAGACTGCCGCTGCCTCAGCAGATTCCCTCTGCCTGACACTGGCATCAAATCCATCGCTTGAGTCCATTGTTTCTATGGTCCAGTTTCATCCCGACGTCGTTCCAGTAGTTGGACTGATCACAAGATGCTTACTGCTTTTTGAGTAGCAAGATTATCGCCAAAAAGTGTCAGTATTGTTGTGGGACACTGTTTTATCAGGAATTACCTGTGTGGGATTCAAGACCTGTCAGTCAGCACTCTGCATGTTGATCTTTTGTGTCAATGTAATGTTTTGTGCCAATGCTTGAGCAGCACGTTAAGCACCTTCTTGTTTTTAAAAAATTTTGTGAATAAAAATGTTCAAATTGGTGACACTCAATCTTAATTATAATTTTGATGTGGATTGTGGAATTCAATTTGGATTCAATATGGTCATCATTAAATATACTGTATACCTTAAACTGACGTGTTGTCGTTCTATTGTTTTTTGTTGGAGTTGCCATTTCTGTATCCTGTCACTGCTATTGTTGTTGTACTACTGTTGCCATAGCAGCAATAACAGTAGTAGCACTATATATATATATATATATATATATATATATATATATATATATATATATATATATATATACACGTATATATATATATATATATATATATATATACATATATATATATATATATATACACACGTATATATATATATATATATATATATATATATATATATATATATATATATATACATATATATATATACATATATACATATATATACATATATATATATATACATATATATATATACATATATATATATATATATATATATATATATATATATATATATATATATATATATATATATATATATATATATATATATATATATATATATATATATATATATATATATATATATATAAAAAGCATAGTAAAATGAGCTATAGTCTCCCCTTCATAATGTGTGTGGGGAGGTGGGGGGGTGGATTACGGCAAAAACAAGCTTCGTCATCTGCAGCACTCTGTGTAGTCTATTTTTGTAATTTTTAAATTTCCCGCTAGAGGGCAGTGAAAGCCCCACATCCAACTAGTCCCGAAGAGAAGAAGAGTAATCTCCGATTTGTGACGTAATTTCTTCCTCATAACCCTCCATCTTTCACTAGCGCATGCTACACTGGACCTTTAAGCAGGTTTGAGAAGAAAAATAATTGTGGATGTTTCTCGGTTTATGGTTGTTGATGTGTGACGGAGCCGTGACACGCCGTTAGCCGCGTCCTCGCCTGCTCCCGTGTTGTGTTTTCATTCCTGCAGCCGCAAAGCGGGACCGCACACACACACAAACACACACCATACACACACACACACATACACACACACATATACAGCTGAACATTTTATCACCGCATCGTCTCGTCCCCTCATTTTGGCTTTTACAGTGATGTGATTTGCTTGGGTAGCTGTACCACTAATTCGTTTGCCTGTAAACTTCAAGGTTAACGCCTGGTGCTGTTGAGCTAGCGTCTGTCGACAGCAGCAGCAGCAGCATGCTAACTCACGGGAGATAGACAAAACATTGGTCAGTGTATTTTCCTCTCCTCATTCTGCAGGGGTGATCATGAATCAAGAAAAACTGGCAAAGATGCAGGCCCAGGTGCGGATAGGAGGAAAGGTAAGTCGATACTCTGCTGATAGTGAGGAGGTGTTCGAGACACACATTACAGTACTACCGCAGTGAAGTTGCTTTGAGGTTGGCGTGTGTGGGTTTTTAAGGTGAAGCAAACAGGGAAGCGGCGTCATATGGAGACCGTCGACACTGAGGCGACACGAACCAATTCTTGTTGAGATAATCACTTTCTCACTAAAAACGTGGAGGTTTTAATAGCTTATAGAAAAAAATGATATCGTTTATTGTACCTTTTTTGTCAGTTGAAAGCAATTTTACTGACACCTTTACATAAATATTTGAAAGGTGAACCAGTTCTGCACCATGTGACCTAATATATATATACACAGGATGCTGTTACTATGCAGAAAAGAAGAAAAATGTCTTAGCAATACCTAAATGAATTAATACATTGTTATATTTTCATAAAAAAATACAATTTTAAATGTTTTTTTTCTTAACTCATATATAATGACAATCTTTTCTATTACAACATAATTACGATTAATCAACAACTTTTCATGCTGTTGGAGACTGCTGCTACCTCTTGTCTGTTCTCTAAGAAATGTGCATGCATTGTAGGGATCTGCACGCAGGAAGAAGAAGGTTGTACACAGAACAGCAACAGCAGATGACAAAAAGCTGCAGAGTTCATTGAAGAAGTTAGCTGTGAACAACATTGCTGGAATTGAGGAGGTAAATGGGCTAAGCCTTACTTTTGAGATAGCTTAGTTGTTTGTTTGTTTAAAAAAAAAAACCGAGAGAAAAAAAAAAAAGATCAACTGGAGTGATTTTGCCCCCTCAGGTGAACATGATCAAAGATGACGGGACCGTGATCCACTTTAACAACCCTAAAGTTCAGGCCTCTCTATCCGCCAACACCTTTGCCATCACGGGCCACGCTGAGACCAAGCAGTTGACAGAGATGCTTCCCGGTATTCTCAGTCAGCTGGGAGCAGACAGCCTCAGCAGCCTGCGTAAACTGGCAGAACAGTTCCCTCGGCAAGGTGGGTACTATCCCACTGTACGAATGTCGTACTTTAGACCTAAATCAAATATCAGGTGAATTAAAATCATTACATTTATTTTTCTACCCTTTTTTCCAAAGCTCTCGAAAACAAGGCTCCAAAGGCAGAGGACATTGAGGAAGAGGACGATGATGTTCCAGGTACTGGTCATTAACACGATAAGCAAGCAGTGTCGAAGCAGTTTTGTTGACAAATCAAATGGGATTGATCCATAACGATCATCACACATGATTAGTTTTCTGGTAAATCGTTAAAGAGCTATTTGCCTTGACATTCACATTAGAACACATTAGAAAGAATTGGGTTTTTCAAGTGTGATGTTTCACCACGTTTTGTCCTCCAGATCTGGTGGAGAACTTCGACGAAGCATCAAAGAACGAGGCAAACTGACACACGGGGAAGAGAAACTCCACAAATACTGGACTGTAATAACGCAAGAGACCTTCTCTGCTGTTTTTAAGCCAAGCCATCCAGACATATCAGACACTACTACCCCAAACACCCGTGACCCCCAAATCCCCACAAAAAACCCAGACTTTTTGAAAAAAAATAAAATTAAAATCCATGGCCTGCAGATGTCCAAGTCTGAATGGCTGGTGCAATTATGAAATTAAAAAAAAAGAAAGCTCTGGCTTTCAGGTAAATGGCTAAATCCACTCACAGCATTATCAGTCAAGTACTGAACAACCGTGGTCAATAAATAAAGTCTTAAGGTTTTTGTTTTGTTTTTTGTTTATGAAACAAAATAAAGTGTTTAACATTTTACGTGGTGTGGCTGTGGTCATTTACAATGTATCTTTCTCTTCAGTTTGCATGAAAACATTACACTAATTAACTGATACCAGCTCTGTACTGTAAAGACACATACATTATAGCAAGGTGTGCATGTGCACACAAGGGCTGGTAGGCATCCACATGTGGCGTATGGGGGCTGCATATCACCCCCACAAAGTGGAGATGGACATTGGTGCGCACCTCTTGAGCTTTCCTCAAAGAGCCGCAGAGACGCACAGGGGAGGAGGAGGAGGAGGAGGAGGAGGAGGAGGGAGATCACAGGCAGAGGGGTACAGAGAGGCGAAATCATCCCATCCTCCGCTGCTGAGCAAGGTGCTGCTGCCCGAATTCTCCTCCTCCTCTTCCTCCCCCTGCTCCTGCGTCTCTTCCTCGGCAGCTCCAATGTGACAGCAGGGGGGGAAGATGCTGAAGTTCTTCTCCGCGCGGGATGACGACAACGAGAGTCTTTTGGGGGCAATAACTGAAGGTGAGCCACGTTGATTTTTTTTACCGGCGTTCGTTCTGCGCCTTCGTGTTTTTGTCACACACCAAAACCGCTGACACAGCACAGCATCGCCTGTGAGGCGCGCGAGCGAACGCGCGCGCGCGTGTATGTGTGTGTCGGTGCGTGGACGCATTTCCACGCGCGGTTATCCGCAAACGAGAGAAAAATATGAAACGGAATAAAAAAATAAAAAAAATAAAAAAAAATCTCACCGGGCTCGCGGTGTGTTCTGTGAGAGCGGGATGCGAGGTGAGTGTCGCATTGCCGCCGCCGGCCTCGCGCCTTGCCCGCGAGCAGATTCAATATTATTTTTTTTTAATGCACGTGTGTGAACGAATGCGTCAGCGTCCCGCGAAGCGATCGCTCCACTCAGCTGGATCGCAGGAGGAAGCTCACAAAACAGAGGAGCGACAACACCGGCACACATGCACACACATTTTCTTCCATTATTATCATGATTATTTTTGATTCGCCCTCCCTCCCCTCCTGCAATGACCGGGTCCAGCCTCTCCAATCAAATGTTTCCGTGAAGAGCCACAGCGGCGCAACGATGCGGCGCGTGTGCGGCGGATTGCTGCGCTTGTTTTGAGTTGTGTTGACAGTCCTGAGTCATAACTGGTCACCACCGACCGCGATCACCGGCTGTTACCAGCGGCTCCGGATTGCACGGACTCGCCGCTGCATCTCCTTTTGCTCGTGTGCAGTAATGGCTCATTGGTGACGGCTGCTCGGTAATTGGCTGTGAGCAGGCGAGGGTGATTACCTTCATGGGGAAGCTCTTCATGTTGGGGCGATCGATGAAGTCTTCATGAGGCAAATAGCTCACTGGGCTACATGGAGCTGCGGCGAAAGCCCTTTATAGATTTAAGGTTCATTTGAAGGCAAAGTGCTAGTTCAGGTGATCAATGGTAACTTTTACATATTAACCTGCACTCACTGGTTCATCTGTCTTTTTGGGCATGCGCCAGCTGGCGTGCCACAAAAGGACTGATACTCAGCTGCAGAGCAGGCGGTGGTGAGCATATATCATCTGCATAGGTCCTCATCCAGAAGAGCCAATTAAACTGAGACCTGAGACTATTTAACTTTTTGTTCCCTGTGGTGCCAATTACACTAAATATTCTTTGCATCAGTGTCAACGCCACAACAAGCCTTTACTCCCATTTTAAAGGCCAAGTGTGTAACAGCTCCAAATGGTCCATTGCCATCAAATGGAAGAACAATACACAACCTATCCCCCTATCCTGGCTCTCTTTGAGTAACAAACAACCATCAGCACACTCACATTCATATCTACGGGCAATGCAGAGTGGCCAGTGAGTACTGCATGCACGTCCTAGAAAACTGAGACCCAGGTTGAATATGAACTCACAACCTTTTTGTTGACAGGCCAAGCCACTGCATCTCTTAGACACCCTACCAATCACTCCCTATATAAAATAGATGCATAGATGCATCAAGTGGGACGTCACAAAATAAGAAATTACATTAACCGTGTTTGCATTGTGCTTCCGTATCATTAGACACTAAATCTTACACACTGCTCCCTTTAAACTAGATGTCGTTCAGTTTGCCTTGACTCAACTCTCAAGGGCACTGAGTCAATACAGCCTTCAGTGATGACTGAAGGCCGACAGGACAGGGTCAAGGCATAACGTACCGCATGCTTTTAAACGGCCAATTAGCACATGCAACCGCAGCTTCTTCACCTAGCACGTCATTACCGGGCGAGGATGCATGAAGAGCGCATGGAGGTCCGAGGCATTAAGTGCGTATGGTCTCATTGTCACAGATGAAGGGGACATTCCTTCTCTTCACGACACCAACCACCACTGGCTGAACAGACCCTGCCTGCTGGTGCTCAAGGACGGTGGCGTGTCCAAGGGAGGACTAGGTTGCAGCCAGATACAGCCAAAGACTCTGACAGACACCTCCTCTGAAACGTCAGGTCGAGGCAGGAGCGGGCTATGTGCGCAGAAAACACCTCATCACCCCAATAAAACTGGCCCTGAGCTGCAGGAAGGCAGCTGCACTGTGACCGCCATCTCCGCATGGAGCGATGGCCGCTTCGGGGAGTCATCCAGCCCGCTGGCTCTGAGCCCTGCTGAGGCCGCATGGCCTGAGGAGGAGGAGGAGGCGTCAGAGGAGGAGAGGAAGGTCCCGCCTTTGAAGGAGGACTCGGTGATCGAAGAGAAGGAACTGGAGGAGAGCGGGCTGGAGCAACATGAGCAGACCTGCAGCTCGGAGGCCACGGCTGCACCCTCGCGTGAGGGGCCGCACGACGGAGAGCTCCAGACGGTCAGGTTTGATGGAGGAGACACGACTGGCAGCAGAAAGTCAAAGGAACAGGAGGGAGCAGCGGGGAGCTGTGCGGCCGCCCCTCCGGATCCCGACAACGCATCAGAGCAAAGCCCCGCTGGTATCCTGTCCCAAGACCAGGGCGCCGTCCTCGGGGAGGTTGCTCCAGTGTGGGTTCCTGACGCTCAGGCGCAGGTCTGCATGAAGTGTGGCGTGAAGTTCACGTTCACAAAGAGGAGGCACCACTGCCGTGCCTGCGGGAAGGTGAGGACGTGTCCGTGCAAAACATTTAGTGTAATCTTTTTGAAGGTTTCCCAGTAGCCTTAAAACATGCGCGCATATCGTTTTGTCTCAGGTTTTCTGCGCACTTTGCTCCAATCTGAAGTTTAGACTCACACATCTGGATGGCAAGGAGGGACGCGTTTGCATTTCCTGTCACTCCACCCTAATCAAAAGTAAGTCCTAACATATTGCTTTTTTTTTTTTACTCTTATGATATTAAATAAGTAAACTTTGATATCTGCTCCTCAGGGACGCCCCCTAGGATGAAAAGGAGGGTGTGGTTTGCAGATGAAATACTCAGTAAGCAATCCGAGTCGGCTCCGACCACACCACTCAGAGGGAAGGCATCGTCACCGCTGATGACACAAGTGCTGAGCGGCCAGGTCAAAAGTCCCGCGGGTTCACCACAGCTTAGGAGAGCATCGCGACCATGTCGGACCAATACTAATGTGAGACACCCTTAACTATGTCGCTGGATATTTCAGACGATTTGGTTAAAAAACAAACAGTAAAACACAATTGTCTGTGGGTCTTCCAACGCACTTAATGCTGTGCACCCTTCCTCCTCTAGGAGGCATGTGGTCCTTATGGGTGGGGTACCTCAGCTTTGGTGAGCAGCTCTGCCAACCTCATCCCCATGGATGGTCTGCCACCCATCCTCACCTCAACAGGGGTCAAAGGAGGTAAGATTCCTTGAGCACGGAAAACTGACTTCAGATATCAGGACGCCGGACCTTCTTTTCTGGCTTAGTGGCACGAGACAGGTGAGGGTCAGCGTGAAAACTAGATCACTGAAGATTTAGGACTGAAAAATCAATGGCACCAAAAGATAATGATGTCGTATAAATGTAAAAGTGCGTGCATTAACCAATTCAGTAAGAATAGCTACTGTTTACTTTAACAGGTTAGAAAGCAGTTTTTCTGCATCTCGCAGGGTTGGAGGAAAGCCTTCAGGGGAAGTGACACTATATTGATTGGTGGATCAGCTGTAGCAGACACTAAAGTGTAACGTCAGCATTTCTCTGTTCCAGCAGCGTTTCTGAGGCAAGATTTGATTTCAGGTCTAGTGAGACACCCGGTGGTGGGGGTAGCTGGCAGTGGAATAAAGATGCATGACAGAATTTCTTTACCGACAAAAGCCTATAAGGCTAAGTAAGAGTGTAATGTATTGGCGACACAATCAAGCTCAACACCACTGAGAGCCACAATAAAGCAAGAGCACCATTTTTTTTAGTAACCACGTCGACATAATCCTCATGAAACACTGCCTTTAGCATATTTGTCAGGTAATCCAGCACTTACATTACTGATACACGGGCCAGGATTTCATTCACCAAAGGTTGAGGGCTCTTCTTTCGGGCGAATGTCTTGAAGACTTTGGGGACGAAGCCGGTGCATCTCCAGGGCTGACACAATAACCAGTGCGTTGAGTCTCGGGCCGAGTTTGCTAATAGCAGTTAGCCACTTTCCCCAAGTGAGCAACTCCGCGTTCAACCCACGGTAATCCTATCCAATTGGTTTTAGTGAGCACAATGTCCTGTGCGTTTTAACTTAGCTTTCTTTTCTAAAGTAAAGTAAAGTAAGTTGCGCCAGTGAATGACCTACTTCCCTAATTTTGGTTTTGAGCTGTTTGCAATAGCAGCGCATTTGAGCGGCCGTTTGTTTACGTTTCACTCGTTTAATGTCAATCAGCGGCAGTCGGCGCATACATTGGCGCCAACGCGGCACATTGAAATGGCGTTGCTTGAGTGCACTGCAGAATTTACATACGTTGCCTGCAGTCTTTTCTGGTGACAGCAGGTGGGGCTCTGCCCCAAATTCCTACATTGTTCTTTTCTCCCTCAGACTACACGGTGGAGGAGCAGCCCTCCGAGATGGTGCTGATACAGGAGTTGGAGAGTGGAAGGGCCAAGCCAGTGGTGTTCGTCCTCAATGCCAACCTACTCGCCATGATCAAGCTGGTCAACTGTATGTCCCCTCTCCTTGTTTGCTGGGTCAGATGAAGTGATTGTGAGCAATAATGTGGTTTTCAGAGATTCAAATGAATGTTTTACAGATAAGATAATTATCCAGGTAAATCTATTGGTTTCCGGGGGAAAAAAAATATTTTCTCATGTGTTCATGTTTTGAGGTGAATTTTGCGAAAATTGCCTTTGGTGGCTGAAGGTTCATATTTTTGTTTACACACTTTTAATCTGTCATTAAAAATTCACATCACCTTTAAAGATCAACAGACTATCTTTCTTTACTGTTCTTCCACCTTGGTATTTTTTTTAATGCATTTTCCTCCAAAACCAAGACACAACATTTTTTTTCTCTACTGGACCCCTGAATATTTGCTGTATGTGGGGCAGATGTGAACAGGAAGTGCTGGTGTGTGACGACCAAGGGGATGCACGCTGTGGGCCAGGTGGAGGTGGTGGTGCTGCTGCAGTGCCTGCCGGAGGAGAAGAGCTTCCCAAAAGACATTTTCAGTCACTTTGTCCAGCTGTACAGGGACACACTCACGGGTTAGACTACCCTGTACACATTGTTATTATGTGTTATGTTTTTTTTTTCTGCTCTAACGTAACCTCTCATGTTCCGCCTCTCTGGATTCCCGCAGGAAAGGTTGTGAAACATTTGTCGCTGTCCCTGTTTGGCGACCGTTTCCTGGGCAGCGAGGAACACGCAGGTTTTCTTTACGTTCGCTCCACCTTGCAGTCCCTCCAAGGTCTACCCCTGCCCAACCAGCCCTACCTCTTTGGCCTGCTGGTGCACAGAGCGGAGGTGGTCTGGGCCAGAGCCTTTCCTCTGCGTCTCATGCTGCGATTAGGAGCAGAGTACAGATGTAAGGGAGGGACGTCGTCAAACTATTCCTGGGTCTGGGACTCCTTATTAGTGACGCCTTTTGTTTCTTGTTCCAGTCTACCCATGCCCCCTGTACAGTGTGCGCTTCAGGAAGCCGTTGTTTGGGGAAATAGGCCACACCATAATGAGACTGCTGGTGGTGAGTTTGACATTTGTCTGTCCTTCCGTTGCACTCCAAACCCACCATGAATATATTGACCTTTTTTCCCACTGCATGACTTCCAGGACTTTAGGAATTACCGCTACAGCCTACCCATGGTGCCGGGGCTCATTGTGGATCTCGAGGCACAAAAGACCTGCATAAAGATACCAACCACCGGATATAATGAGGCAAAACAAAAACCTTTCTGTTGTTCACAAAGTTAAAACAAGTATATCTCCTTCCTTTAATTTGCTCTCATTTGTCTCTTTTTTTAGCTCATGAAGGCTTTAAATAAGTCCAACGAGCACGTGCTGGCCATCGGGGCATGCTTCAACGAGAGCGCAGACTCCCATCTGATCTGTGTGCAGGGGGAGGACGGCCAGTACCAGACCCAGGCCATCAGTATCCACAATCAACCACGCAAAGGTGGACAGCAACCCAAAACTCTCAGAGAAAATTGATGTTCTGTTGTTTAGACATTTTGTTATGATCCAAGCAGTAGTTCGGAATGTAAATTAGGAATCGAAAAATGCTTTGCAAGGGCTACGTCGAGCCTAAACAAAGCTGCCACAAGGTGGAGCCAGAGGGTAGAATGAACACCTGGCTTGTTCTACAAACTTGCAAGAGGTGTCGTTGTGCTTTGTGACGTCACAAATTAAGCTGATTTCCAGACCTGCACTAAAGACAATGAACAGGTTCAAGTGCACATGGGACCTTTAAAATAACTGTAGATCCTGGGGTGTTTAGATGTCTTTTTTTTTTTTTTGTAATTTTAAATTTCGTAATTGTTTCGACACTGTATTGTTATTGTCAAAAGGGTTTTCCAGTACATATTCATCACTGTTAAGGCTTTAATGGCAGTCCCACTTTGTTTCTGTGTTTTTATTGTAGTGACTGGATCCTGTTTCTTCATATTCAGCAGTGCACTTAAAGCGTCTGCAGGGTACCTTGCCAAATCCAGTATCGTGGAAGGTAGGATGCCTGCTCAGAGGTGTCGCGTCCGCCTCCTCCACCTCCTCTCCCACTCCCATCTTTTACCTGCAGGGAATGCACTGAAGAGGTTCAACTTAATATCATATAGACGCATGTTCAAAGTGCCAGCTTTAACACTGGTTCATTCGGCCTGTGTTGATCTTTGTATGTGTGTGTCTGTGTAAATTTAAACAGACTGTTTGTCTAGGCCTGTGTACACGTTGGTGCATGTGCGTCTGGCCGTTGTCGTCCGCTTGTGTGTTGCTCCTGTACGGCTGTGTCCTCTCTCCAGATGGACTAATGGTGCAGATCACTGTGGAAACCATGGCGGAGCTTCGCCGGTCACTCCGGGAGATGAAAGACTATACTGTCACCTGTGGCCGTCTTGACCAATCAGACAGCCAGGAGCTTGTTTGTGTTCAGTGGGTGGAGGAGAAAAGCACGGCGAACAAGGGGTGAGCGTGGTTTGAGGTTCATGTTGCAGCCTCCGACTGAAGCTTTGGTGCTCGACGAGAACAATGTCAGATTTAAAAATAGCTCAATGGAGATCTGACAGAGGGCCGGTACACACCTGCAAAATATGTAAAATGGGTATGTAACAACATCAAAGTCTCACATTAGGATGATGCTTTGATATACAATAAGAAGACGAATAAATGAATAAAAGTGCTGTTAGCTATTATGAAACAGTGACTGAAGTTAGAAGTTACTGAAGGCAGAGCAAGGGAAGCTACACGCTATAAGAGCTCCTGACAGGCAGTGACTGAAGATGATTCAAGGTCAAATCCATGCTTTATTTTAAAAAACTCTCTTAGAAACTCTCAGAAGTAGCCATTTCAGAAAGGAGAGATCAATCGAAGAAGAGCTATTTTATTAATATGGTATCTACTTATTGATATACAATTGCGCCGCTAAAGTCATGTCTCCAAACATTTCAAAAAAGAAAACCTATCAAATCAAACAGAAGATGCCCTCAGCTGCTCCCAGGTGTGTCTCGGTGCAGGAAGAAAGCACTTAGTGATGTTCACGCCCCCTTTATACAGACTCTGCCCCTTTCCTAGATCTTAGTGACTGACTTCTGTCACATTCACCACCACAATGTATAAAGTTTTATCTTATCTTTTATCTTTTCTAAAGCGCTGACCGCATATCTTCCGTGGGTGTAGTGTTCCTCCAGCCATTTTAATCTTTGGTCTGAAGTGCTTCTTTTGTTTCTGTGCCACACAGAATTATAAGCCCCATCGATGGAAAATCCATGGAGTCCATCAGCAGCACAAAGATGTTTCAGAAGTCAGAATACAAAGAGAACGGAAAGATCATCCGCTGGACAGAAGTACGGCAATCCGTTAGCAACCTGGGTCAGAGGCTCGGCTGTGTCCTGCCTTTATATTGACCTTTGCCTTTGTTTGGCGCAGGTCTTCTTCCTGCAGAGGGCCTCTCAGCCCAAAGGAGGAGCAAGTGACTCGGCCGAACACAATCGGCTCATGGAGCGGATCGCCCGAGCCTTTTGCCTGGCACTGTGTCCGCACCTCAAGTTGCTGAAGGAGGACGGGATGGCCAAACTGGGCCTGCGGGTCGCGTTTGAATCTCAGGAGGTCAGTGCGGCCGCTTGGTACGACATTAAAAAAACACTCATGACAGAGATGTGTCTTTTCAAAAGCAATTCTCATTTGTAAAGTACAAAGAAATTTGTGACGGCAACCTTAGAAACTACATCGCTGCATGTATGTATTTGTACCTTGCCTGTGACAAAGTACAAATAGTTGGTCATACATTGAGAAGTCATTTATTGCAAGATTGAAAAGACTAATGTGTAACAATTCAATGAATGTAAACAGGAAATGTAAATGTTTTAGTGAAAGTCACCACAGATAACTTTGTGATTTTTTTACCATGATGTAATATCAAGTACACATTGAATATGGACGATTTACTCATTTTACTATTAAACTCCTATCTGTGAGCGTATATTGATAAATGGTTTGTTTTGATATTTGTAGGTGGGATTTGTGGCTGGAAGCAACGGACTGCCTCTACCAGCTCAGTACCTGAACGCCCTGGATGGTGTACTGACTCCTGTCTTAAACAGCCGTGGATGTAAGCGTGGCGAAGAGCCTGTTGTGATGGAGTTCATCTTTTACATCTTGGAGAACATCTCTTAAGAATGCACATGCCTGTTTTTTTTAATTTTAATTCTTCTTCAACACCACTGACCACAGCTCTGTCTCTGAGTTCAGCTCAATAAAAGCGTAAATAAAAGGGCGATCCAGACCACACGGATGGTCTGCATTCATCTCACTGACTCACAAGTAGAGGCAAAGGAGTAGTGCTGTTTTGGTTCGCACCCTGCCCTGCTACAAACAGACAATCTGGGAACGCATGAGACCTGGGACGCACCATCAGATCAGGGTACCGCATCGCACAACAGTAGCAAACTCCATCGCTTGATATCGTTCGCGTCGCCATCTTCAGTAATATTTGCCATATGAAGAATACCTTTAAAAGCGAGGAATGGATTCAACCCCCCAACCTTAAAGAGAAAACGAGAATGACTCGAGGTATGCTGTAGATCTGTAGTGACATTTGATGCACACTGAATGAATTCCTAAAGAATGTTTTAATATTGAATGTATTTTAATTGATTGCTTATGAGATGGAATATTAGTCTAGAAATAAACTAGTAGCACTGGGAAATACTATTTTGTCATCTATGAAATTATATTTTTCTGCATGTGACCGTCGCCAACAACATACTGCCTGCCAGTTGTTTCATGTCAATTTGACGCAGCCTTCATTGAGCCGGGCTTCTGTTTCAATTAAGAGGAGCAGATAGGCTGCTGTCTGACCCCACTGAACCGGTTGATGGTTGAGGTGTGTGGGTGGGTCCGTGGTCTACAGGGTGCCTTCTTGCTGCTCAGTTCTTGTCGAACAAAGAAGGGGGCTCTTGTTCAGCTCCTACTTGCTCCACATACTTGGGATGCTCCAAACAAGAGGCAGGAGCAAGAAATGTAAATAATTCCCCCTCTTTGTTGCAACAGAGTAAGAGTTGTCATCGTCAGATGGCCTGACGACTCGCACTGAAAAGCGTTGTTGTGGGTTTATTGTACATCCACTGCTCGTAAATGAAAATACCAACTCAACTCAAGTGTTAAGATAATTTAAAATGAATTTATTGGCATTTTAAATTTTAAATACACAATGTAACAAAAATTTAGAAAGTCTAAGGCATACTAATACAATTAGATTTTTTTTGGGGGGTGTTGTAAAACTATTTACAAAAGTATTTTGAAGTTTGATAGAAACTGTACAGTCATCTGTCCACAAGGGGGTAAGGAGGGCAAAAATAAAAAGCGAGTGAAGGCAAGTGAGGTGACATAGAAACAGACTAGGAGGTTGTTGCAACGTCAGTGAAGAACAATTAGGTTCAAAACATCTTCTCTTCATGCATTGTGTTTCATACATGGTTTTCCCAACTCAAAAGAAACAAACAAACCAACTAAAAGGTGGAACCCCCACTGTGGAAATCATTGACATAATTTTCGGAATGGTTTGTGTATAAAACTAAAAACAAACAAACAGAAAAATCAAGAGGGGCAGGAATCGTTGAATACTCTAGGCCTTTTTCATCTTGCCCATGTGAGAGCTGCCATTTTCATGACATGTCGAGCCGTTGGTGGCACCGTGGCTGATTCCGTTGCCCTGCTCGTGGTGTTTGCCGTTGCTGTGCACGGCTGTGCCATTCTGGCACTGGCTAATGTCCTGTTTTGGCAAGCGCTTACCCTTCACGTAAGCCTGCACCCAGAAGTTGGAGAAGAGCACGAAGAAGGTGGTACCGTATATCCAGACAAGGTGGATGAATGTGGGGAACTGGTAGTCGCAGTGGTCCATGAAGTAATACTGGGTTGCGTGAAGAGACACGAGCACAAACTGGATCTGTTGGAAGACAATCGCATTAAAAGTTAGCCGAACCCTGAGTGCAGCATAGTGCCGACCTCGTGACGAAACGTGGGGATGGATGCGTACCAGCTGAATGGCGGTCATGTATTTTTTCCACCACAAAAACTTCTGGAAGCGTGGCCCAGCTGCAGAGAGGCCATAGTAGAAGTACATGATGACATGGACAGTGGAGTTCACCATGGCATGGAAAGAGCCCATTCCACCTGCGGCAAAGAGGAAAAACACAGTGAGTCCAAGTCAGAGATACAAGGAGAGATAATAATATGTTCCAAAAAAAAAAAAAAAAATCATAAAGGTTTCACTCAGACTCAAGCTGTTAATCATTTTCTTCTATACAGAACTACAGCTTGACAAGACGAAGGTTTCTTTGACCGGAATACATTGACACAGATTCCACATGACACCGGGTGCAAACCGACAGCCCAATCTTTGTGACCTGCTACTGTTCGGCTTTATCAACCCACCGGGAGCATAGAAAACTCCCCACCACCAGGTCCAGGGCATTAAGGAGTGGTGGAAGATATGAAGGAAGGTTATCTGGCCGTGCTTCTTCCTCAGCACAAAGAAGATCTGATTGGGAGAGTACATGTCGATAAGTTAGGAGATAAGCAACAATGACCGAAAAAGGCGTTG
The DNA here is from genome assembly GCA_009823395.1 of Thamnaconus septentrionalis. Lineage (NCBI taxonomy): Eukaryota > Metazoa > Chordata > Actinopteri > Tetraodontiformes > Monacanthidae > Thamnaconus > Thamnaconus septentrionalis. Next base: position 8,347,668 of record CM020508.1, on the reverse strand, counting down.
ATGACCATCAGGACTGAACTCACTGTGTCCATGAGCTCAATAATCTTGGAGAACCAGAAGAGCCAGGCAACTTGCACCATCTGGGTCAGAGAAGAAAGCACTTCTGTCAGGTTTGAACAAAGCTTAACAGAGAACTTGAAGGCTAATCTATCATGAAAAAACAGTTACTTTTCAGACAGCACATGAGTTAAAGGAGTTTTACCCGTAGTGCTTGGGGACTGTCAGACGTATCGATTGCATCGCATCGCCAAGTATACGTTGTGGCCCAACCGGACATCAAGAACTGAAATACAAAAAAAAGCATAAATGAATAAATACATGTTAAAACTGAAACGACAGAATAGCAAAATTAACTGCAAAGTAGTGGAACAGAGAAAATTTAACTGGTCAACTTAAGTTGAAGACTTTAAAAAATGGGTGCTTACTTCATAGACAATGTATATAGAGAGTGCCACGAGTGCAAAGTTATAGACTATCATTGGTCCTTTTAGCTGGAAGGGTTTCCGATTGGCCATTATACGGGGTCCGAGGTACAGTACAAAGAACAGGTAGCACAGCAGTATCGCAGACATGGGAATGGGACTCTGCATGAGTGGATAACCAGTCATCCTTGGATCTGGGGAGGAGGTGAAACGAGAAAAATTAGACCGTTCAACAGGAGACCGACAATACTTATGAAATGTCCGCATGACGTCAGGGCGGCCACTTACCAGCCCTCGCCAAGACGTAGTCGTAGATATCCACAGCGTGTGAGCCCATCTCCTGAATTCCTCGCAGCACGTTCGCCATCCTTAAGCGTCGCTACCCAATTTATCTGCCAAAACACACACACGAGGCTTGCCATTAGTTTTGCCGCAATTTAAAGACTTCACACACACAAAAAAAGTTCAGCATATGGAATCATAGGACAGAACAAAACACATTACAACAAGTACAATCGTTGAACGTGGCGAAGTTTTATCTGGGGGTCACTGTGGCGAAACAGAACAGACCTGCAGCTGCTTACGAGGAGTCTGAAGTGACGGGGCTGTATAGTGATAACAGGAAGAGAGAAGCTTATCCTTCAACAAACAAACACTCCCGATGACTCCCAACCTGCTTTGCCCAGACTCCAACCACTCAGCAGACACATGGCCTGACATTAAGGAGGAGGTGCTAGGTGCGAAGCCCTCCTCCAACCCTGAGGCAGCACTCTACCGGCTTTCCGTCCACTGCTTCTCAACTTCTGACCTGATTCTACACACAGACTGCTGAGTGGAAGTGGATTACAGGGAACGAGCTGGCATGCTGAACAAGGAGTTTAACAAAAAAAACAACAAAAAAAAACAATTAGTCACAAAAAACATTAACATTAAAGTTCCTCGATAAACAACAAATGCCGGGGAAAAAAAAACTGTGTTGATCACATTTAAATTGGGAAACTGTCAAACAGAATGAGTTTGCCAAGTGCAAACACAAGTATGCCTGAGTGGCTTTCAGAACTGTGTGTCGTCCACATCTCTGTTGACAAAAGGTCTCCCTATCATGGAGAGAACTGTTAGGGGGCCACGCAGGGCGTGTTCGCTGTTGTTTGATCTACATCCCACAATGCTAAGTTCACACTAGCCAAAGTATCTCCCTCTCTCATACTCAACACACTTCGGGGTAATGCTAACATTTAGGGCCAGTTCATTCAACCTGTAAAATAAAGGGAAGATTGGTGCAGATGCCTCAGCAAGACTACAAGAAAGTTAACAGGAGTCACTGTCCCCACTGTGAGACTGGCAGAAAGTCATTGGGGTTTTTTTTTTTTTGTTCCAATTCAAATACAGTTTTCAAAATATGCAAGCCTGTCATGGTCCTCAGAAAGAAGATCTGTTGAGACAAAGAAATATTAGTACATTAAATACAGGACTTGAAATGAACTCACTTTTTTCCTATTAGGCGGCCACAGGTCTCACAAGTTACAAGTAACACTAGTTCACCTCCTGGTTTTAACAGTTGTCACCCACAAGGCAAAGTCAAAAATCAAAACCGCAGTGCGTTCCTTTTTTCTTTTCTTTTTTCTTGGCCGTTGTGCCTCCAGGTAATTTGAGCGTAACATTCCAAACCCATTACTAACTGCCAAACTCAGCAGTCAATAGAAGAAGGTCCGCTGACGGGGGGCCCCAAGGAGGCAGATGAAAGTTTTGAATTTTTGTGTCAAGGAGTGACAGTGCAGGAAGAAATGGTGAAGTTGAACAGTTCAGATGCATGGCAGAAAACTCTTACACAAAAAGCTGTGGTTGTTTTTGAAATAAAGTTGAGGCGGGCGGGCACTTCATATTTCAACAACAGTATCATCATGACTGTTGTGCTGAGTCTGTCTTGTTCTGAGGAAAGATTTCTGACAGTTAAATTCATCTGATCATCCAGCCAGGCCAGCTGGAATGCTTGAGATGGTCGTAATACAGTGACCCTGAACTGTGCACAACTTCAGAGTTCACACATGACGCCAGGAGAAAAAGAATCCAGTTGTTAAAAAAAAAAAAGGGGCAAACTTCAGTTTATTTGGTGCTGCACTGAGTCTCAATTTGTGCAAGTCTGTACATCCACAAAAAAAACTGAATGAGTTTGCTGGCACCGAAAGCCATCGGGTGAAAAGTCTTACGGCCGAGACGACACTGAGGGGGAAAAAAACTAAGTCGTCCACCTTTGAAACCCAGAGAAAAGCTTTGAGAAACATTAAAACAAAGTCCCTTGCACTGTAAGTCGGTGAACCCAGGCAACATCCCAAGTGACAAAGTTCATGTTGTAAAAAACTTCACTGGAGCTGCCGCTGTTCCTTGCCACCAGTACCAGCAATGGTGACGTCACCTGACTCTTTCTAAGCTGCGGAAATTTCACGGTGCTGCTTTGGAATTCCACCTCATAGTGTTGAAAAAACTAAATTCAATGATCTTTTCAATGGTGGCCATTGTTTAGTTGTAAAAATCCATGATGCTCCTCCTGACAGTGTGATATAATTACTCCCGTGACAGAGTGAAGCAGTTTAGCGGCAGACACATGACCGAGGACGGCAGCAGTCTGCATTTTAAACACTGACATTTTGTCATGTGTCAGATGTTTATCATTTACAGCTCGCTGCTCAACGGCCTGTGCCAAGACTGCAGGTTTATGCAGCTCTGCACAAACACACATTCCTTGGATATGTGTTGCTGCGCTCACGTATTTTTTTCGCCCCCTCAGGAAACTTTGACAAGAGGGCGGCTGGTTTGCTACTACTGTGCAGATGCGGTGCGGTGGAAAGAGGGAAGTCGTGTCAATGGATCACGCAGATGGAAAAAGAGAGCTCAGGCTTAAGAGGAAGGAGTTAATGAACAAACGGAGAAGCTGACATGGAGAACAGGGGAATGCCAGACGGTTGAAAGACACAGTGAAAGAAAAAAGGAAAAAAAAAAAAAGAGTTCCAAAATGTTCCTGCTTAAAGGAGGTGGGTGGGGGGGTTGAAAGCGTGAATGAACCAAGACCCAGAGCAGCTTACCAACAAGTCAGGTCAGCTACAGATTGAGCAACTTACCTTGTTAAGACTTGAATTTTTCCTCTAATTGATCAAGAGCCTACTCAGACTTCTTTCCTTTCTCTATGAGCACAGCGATCTAAGAGGGCGAAACAGCAGCAGCAGCAGCAGCAGCAGCAGCAGCAGCAGCAGCAGCAGCTAAGAGAAGAAGAGGAGGAGGAGGATGGGGGGAGGGGGAGACTTAAAAAAAAAAAAAAGCAAAGCAGAGGAGAAACGGGGGGGAGGGAGAGAGACGCGGGAGTGAGCCAACGAGAGACTGAAAAGGACAAACTGTAACTGGTACGGCAGTCTTCTGAATCCCCACCCTCCCTGACTCACACACACTCGATGAATAAGTGGCTCACAGAAAGAGAGGGAGGGAAGGAGGCAAAGCGAGGGAAAGGGGGGGGAGCTAGAGAGAGAGAGCGAGAGAGAGACAAAGAGAGAGAGAGAGAGAGAGAGAGAGAGAGAGAGAGAGAGAGAGAGAGAGAGTGTGTGCCGGTCGGCGTTCCTGACAGAGTGAACCAGAGCGAGGGTCAAACAGCCCCTATTTAAACCCACGCTGGGCAACAAACTAGAGGACCGGCCGCTATGGGCCGCAACCAAAACTTCAATCACCTCCCTCCCTCCCCCTTCCCCCACTACCACCACCACCCCGCCCTCTAATTTACTCCCAAGACACGCCCACTGAAACACACACACACACACACAAGAGCAGAGTCTGGGGTTGCCCTCTAGTTCCCTCTCTGGGTTGGGCCGATAATATCGCTGGCAGCGAGTGAGCGGGCGAGCAAGACATGAGTGGAGATGCTGTTGTCATGAAGGGGGCTATTGTTACGCCCCCGGCGGCTCCCTCTCCTCTCCTCTCCTCTCCTATCCTCTCCTGCCCTTTCCTGCCCTCTCCCATTCAGCAAAAACCAGCCGTTCTCCCCCTTCTCTCACTTTCTCCCTCCATCCGCAAGAAGAAGAAGAAAGTCGTGCCTAAAAAAAAAATATCACTGTTTATCCCAAGACTTCCGTTTCGGTCGAGGGGTTCCAAATACAGTTTGTTTCCCCTAAGAAAACGAAATAAAATGCTACGTACACTTACCCGACAAAGTGTACAAGTCCAGTTAGCTCGGACAAGCGGACGGGCACAACAGCACGTCAGAGGGGGAGGGGCTAATGCATTGGAGCCGGCATCATAAACGGTCATAAATTCTGTGCGTTTGCACAGGGTTGGCCGCGCAGGAACCGGCGGCGGACAAAACCAGTGTTGGCGCTGGGACAACAGGACATCGCACGCAAGATAACACTTAGGACTTTTTTTTCTTTTTTTTTTTCCTTTGAGTGATGAACGTTCACCACCCCCTGACAGGAGTCACGCTGATCCCATCGCCGAGGCCCCGACAACGGCCTAGTGAAAGTATATCTGGCAATAATACAGAAATAAATGTCGTCCACATTGATTGGGGTTTTGGCAGAGGAGCTAAATAGACAAAGTGGTAGTGGCGGTAGTCCTGCTGGTGGTGGTGGTGGTGGAGAAAAAGATTTCATATTAAAAACAAACAATATAAGGGCTTCTTTCCAAGCTAGCAACAAAAACAGCCGATTGTTCGTTCTTGTAGACCATCATCATACTGTCGCCATGAAACCTCTAACACACGCAGCGATTCTTATCACAACTACTCTGAACATACTGACAGCCTTGACCTGAGATCTTCCCGTGGCGCACTGTATCTGATTGACAGGGGCCGGTTTTACCAGTCACTCCAAAGGTGATGGCGGTAAAGGTGGGGGTGGGGATGAGAAGGGATGCGGGGGATGGCGGTAATCTATCTTTATTTATTTATTTATTCATTTTGCCCCTCCCCCAAATACCAAAACACGCCTCACAACATACATAATGGTCTGTTGCCAGAGCAGCTGACAGTGTCACTTCAAATATGGCAGTCATCTCGCTCGTCTCGTCCGGCGAAACGTCACTTTCCACCTCGTAAACCTAAACAGCCAGTCCACGCTGCGTTGTGTCAAGATCAAAGTAATGTTCAATTTAAAAAATAACAATCAAAAACACATATCATTTTATGGACACTTTTTGTTCAGTCAATAAAAGGAAAGTGTGCGCTGTTGCTCCATATACTGAAGCAGACGCTGAAAACAAGTGTTTGCATTGAAACAACATATAAAACAATAATTCCCATCATTCTTTAATCTAAAACTGTTTCCAAAAAAAACAATTTCCAATGTAGAAACATAGTTGGAAAGTCTCCGTTTTCCAGCAATATATCTCACACTAGTGTGCAGAGTCCAACTTTGCTGCCAGGCCTTTGATCCCCAAGCAAATATCAAGTTGAAATAAAGCAATAATGTAAACGCAAGATCATGCAGTCTTGCATACACGCAGGTCTTTGCCAGAATGGAACTGTGCACAATGACGGGGAATTGTAGCATTGTAGCATCTCCGGCTTAAGACACGGCTCCGGCAAACAAAGGACGCACGTATTATATAGTTTTTGACATTATTTTTCACAGGTCACAGGAAATGCTTGAATTACTCAAAGCGTTAATCTGAGGACTGGATCTTCAGTTGAAACTGAAAATAATGATCAAACACAACGGCAGTCACTTGTCCAGGGTGTCACCCTGCCTTCGCCCTAAGACAGCTGGGATAGGCTCCAGCAGACCCCCGTGACCCTAAATTGGAATAAGCGGGCATAGAAGATGAATGAATGAATGAACAACGGCAGTCTCGGAGAAGACAAAAGCTTCCTCTCGGTCCACATACTAAACTGACGGAACTGTCTCACGATGGCAATGATAACATTAGACGTATTTATACACACACACACAGACAAACAACCGAACAAACAGGTTCTGCAGTTTTGTCAACAAGTCAATGAGCAAACACATAAAAAAAGGAGCTCCGAACCAGCGAGTAACTATCTGCCTAAGAACACATACAGTCTCTAGCTGATCCTCGTCTCAACATGTGGCAGCCGACATTCAGACGAATAAGTGCCTATTTTTTTCTTCAGAATTGGATTTTCTTCACTGTGTCAAACAGAGGAGAAACAAGTGTGTGTTAATTAGAGGTCACACCATAGACACAATTCTGGTTTAGAGTCTTTACGGTTTAATGTTTGTCCAGTCCAGAGTAGCTGCCTTTGTGTTTTTTTTGTGCTGTATTTATTACACAATTCAACTGAAATTTAAAAATAGCTAAAATCAACTTTTTAGCGAAAAGACTTTAACGGCATGTTTTGCAATAAGAGAATGCTGAGAATGCTGCAAAGGTCTATTAGGTCTTTCTTATATCAGCAGTAATACACATGCATACATAAATAAATATATTTTCTGCAATTTCATCCAGGGGTCTGATCCATCCATTTGATGCCAACAGATACCTTTTGGATACATGTCTAAGGTCTGCATTTCCTTTCAGACAAATTCACTTTTACATTCGGATGGAGTGCAAATAAACGTCCCAGACTCTTTCTTTAACGTTTTCGGGTCAACTGGCAATACTATTGTGTCAAGAAAACAAACTTATCCCTGGTGTAAACAACAAAAGGGAAAGGAGCCATGCTGGCAGTTAACGGCAACACAACAGTTGTAACCATTAACACCCCCCTCTCCCCCCCAATGCACAGGAATGCTGCAGGACTTGCCCCAGGACTGACATGTTTGCACCTTCATAGATACACTGTCTTGCATGGGGGGTGGGTGAGGGTGAGGTGGGCGGTGGCGGTGGCGCAGTATCGTCACCACCGGTCAGTATTGAGACAAAGCAGTTTCATCCCAGTGGTACAACACCCCCTCCCTCCCTCCCTCCGTCTGCCCTCCGAGAGAAACTCAGGCCTCCAAAGTTTCCCACAGATGATGGTAAAAAGTAATTTATTTATTGATTTATTTTAAAGTAAACTTGAAATTTCATCTGACTTAACAACAGGCTATGGGAGATTTTCTGTATCTGGACTTGACTTTTGTACAGCATCTTTGCCATTTACCTCCAAATGATATGATCAGCTGCTCTCGATGCATTTCCGCAACCTCGATAGCGCAATGACTCATTGGCAACGACAGCAGGCACTCAATGACCTGTCCGTCCATATTATCAGATGATTAAGACCATGCCAAAAGCAAACAGAAGGAAAAGATTACAAAGTACCCTCATAAAGAGGCAAGTTGAGCCAAAGTGATGGTTCTAAGAGCTTACCGTTTACTAAACAGTTGACTGAAACTGGGGTGGGGGAGGGGTCAAGTTAAGTGTGGCCATAAAGAAAAATATGTTAAAATAAATTATTTATTACTAATGACAAAAACCATGTGAATGTTGCCTAACCTACATTTCTCCAGCTGCAAGGGCTAGAAAACTGATGCTAGTTGTTAATCAGAGTGGGATGTGTGCCACTTTCCAAACCACTCAGGTCTGAAGTTAATCATTGTCCTTTATGGAGCTGTTATACATTTAGTCATACATTATTGCCAACTAGTGTATGATTAACTTCATTTTTTGAATAGGGCAACAATCGTAGACTTTTAGAGTCATAAAGCAAACTTAATTCAATAAAGTAAACAAAGGCGGAGGTGTGTCCTTTCCACTTTAGAAAATATTTGTTTCAAAGAGAAAGAAATATTTCAAATATCTTTGAAATATTTGTTTCAAAGAGAAAGAAAAAAATGAATGCGGTTGTGAAAAACTCAACAACTGCAGGAGTGATACTACTGATAAGAATAGACAACATGCTGCCAACACAAGCATGTGGACAGACTGCATCAAATTAAGTTTAATTACATGTATGGGAAAAAAGAATGCATTCATCTTCATTTTACAGAACCCTATCGCCATTGTTGTGGAGAATCACGTCGGCGTTACTCTTTGAAATCGAGTTTCAAATCTTTACAATGGTTCCAAAGTAGCAAAAGGCTCTGTGATTGTCCTTACACATGTGGGTCTGTACAACACGACACGTGCAAAAGATAAAATCATTCTCTTAAAAGAAAATGTCACAGCTTTCATGAAAGTAATAATGCCACATCCGCGATGTGTAAAATGATCGTGTTGAAATTGTGGCTGCTGCACCCTAAACAGCATTGTTAGTTTGTGGTAATAGCTAATTAGACAGGAACACACTTTTATTACTCCACATCCAGCTGCATGACTGCACAGGACAACAATTTGAGAAATGTTACGGTGTTCGCAGATGACCTCTAAGTGGAATTCCAAGCGCAAGGCTGACTGCCAGGTACTTCCTCTTGTCAAACCATTGAAAGAAAAATAACCTTAAGCATCAACGATAAGACATCCACTCACACGCCACAGAGGAAAAGACATTGGTGAGAGCATAAGTCTTGGTTTTAAAAACAGTTGTATAAAGGTAAACGTCTCACCCATCTCCTTATAGCCTGCAGTACCTTTACAGCTTTACGATACACAATAGGCTCGACAAAGTAAATAAAGCCAGACAGTCCCTTACTTAAACTGCATCTGTATTGTTATTTCAGAGCTGGAAGCACTGCTTGCATCCATATCTGGTGTATTTTTGTTACCTGAGCTAAGCGGGTGAAGCCTGTAAAAAGATTAGGGGCTCACAAAAACTAAACAAACATATTCTGAGTCAGCAAAATAGTAAAATCTTCCATCCCCGTCCAAATATCAGCACCTTTATGCAAAACTTGGGGTGTACTATATAATAATTTGAATCTGTCCAAAAATGAACTTGTGTCAGCAAGCACTTCTTGTTCATTGATGAATAATTTAAAAAGATTCTCAAATTTGTTTAATTCTTGTGTTAATTTCAATGTTAACGGGCATACGATTATAATCTTTCACTAGTCCATGTTGGGTCTGCTTCTAGTGGGCTGGTGGTTTCACGACACCAGTGACAGTTCACCGAGCAAACGGTAGTTGGAGTTGCGCAGGAGTGCAACTGTGAGGAAAAGAGAAGCTAAGGAAGCAGAAGTTTAAACTGTGATTACAATCTCATGATCCCCCTCTGTGATGACAGACACACCAGCTTCCTGAGTTACAACACAGTAGTTACCGGAAGGTACAACCCCTGGAATTCCACTCAACAGACGCCAAAGCAAGTGTTTCAACAAACGGCTCGACAAGCTAAGCACATTGTGAAAGTGTTTCTGTGATCTTTCCGCTGCAGCTGAGAGGCAGAGACAACATGTACAGACTTCATATATAATACTGTCACTAAGGGCTGAAGGAGGGAAAAAAATACTTATCACAATACTACAGCATATTATAACTAGCAAGTACATGCTTCATATCTTGCATGGACATAAATAGCTGCAACCCAGGGCAGTTTTCACGTGTCTTTGAAGTCAACTGACTTGACAATTAAAGCCACAAACACTCGGAAAGCTCGTGTAGTGTTGACACCACTATCACAAACACACCTGGCTGGTTGACCTTGGGACAATGGCTCTCTTACTCGTAGGCGTTAAGACGCAGCCATTGTTTACATGTCTACATGCCTGGTGATCCATACTGTATCTGGGCAAAAGCTCACGTGTGATGCGGAGCATCAATAAGAGCCAGCTTTCAATCGGTGGATTCAGCCGCGCCATGTTTAGTCATTCAACAACAACAACAAATAGAGTAAGCCTTCTGTTAAGAGCTTTCATACCCCCACCCTCCACCCTCAAAAAAAAAAAAAAACCCAAACATTTCTCAGTTTTTGCTTTGTGCTACACAAATAGAAGGGAATACAAGCATGGTGGCTGCCAGGGGGTTTCCTGAGAGCAAAACAAACACCTGTCAGAAACCCAAAAGTGACTTTAACCTTTGTGACATCGAAACGGTATTTAGGACAAGCAAGAGAAGAAAAACGGCAGGGACTTCACTTCATTGTCCGACACGCCTCCTTTACTTTCTGCCAGTGACACAGCAGCGTTTATTGAATAAATATATCATGCAGCTACCACTGACATACTATACTCAAATTTTGTTGCATATTTTCTCACACAGCCCTATTAGAGTCTGAAAGATTTTAGGGGGTGATACACAACAGACTTACAGTATACACTAAATTCCAATCGTTGCATTCTGGTTGGCCCAATTTTTCATTCATATGATTAAACTGGGTGCTTATAACCTGTACTGTACAAGCTAAACATACCCCTGAAATTAAAAGAAAATAGATCATCTTCACACAAATGACTGATGGAAACAAGTGTGAGTGCTTAGTTACTCAAAACACAAGACATTTTGTAGGTCAAGGAAAGCCTCAGGTTCAGGACAACCAGGGCTGAACGACAGCAGCAACAGCAGCATGACTGTGAGGAGAAGCGTTCATTAGTTACACCAGCGACTTACGTCATGGCCGGTTCAATAGTAAAGCTACAGCCTACCTGCAAGGACTTGGTGTATAAACACTCATGTTTTCATGCAGCCAGCAACGGCTAGAGCTACGACAGTTAAACGTCACCCTTCGCCTTGAACGCGCGGAGAGTGACTTTGGTCGCGACACAGTGCGGAAGGAGACCACCGCCGTCTTCCGCACACTGCATACGCAAACAAAGACGAGCAGCCCATCCCAAGGTGGGCTGACAGCCAACTGGTGAGGAAAACTTAATACGCGATTTATGTGCGTGACAAGACCAGGCGGTCTCACGCGGCCAACACACACACACACACACACACACACACACACACACACACACACACACACACACACACACACACACACACACACACACATTTAGCGGGGTGCAAGTTCACCGAGGGTTTGATCCGGTTCCTAAGTTAACGGATGTCGGGGCTGACTAACTGGCGCCTGAGTTTAATTTTAAAAAAAAAAAAAAAAAAGTGACATTCCGACTGATCCATCCACGGAGTAGCGCTTTAGTGTACGCTTCTTTAAAGACGTTTAGAGTCCACCTGTTTAAAAAAAATAGCTTTTGACTGCAACTGGGTGTCAAGGGCTTTAATATGACACCGCTAAGCAGATGCAGAGCGCGACCACTGAGAAAATGCATGCAGCACACCTGAAAATCTAAAACGGGGCAAACACAGCGGACGATAAGCACGAACCCAGTCGACTTTTAAATTCAAGCGTTCTGTTAGGGAGTTTGTGTTGGAAAGAGAAAACGCAGTTAAAAAAAAAAAAAAACTATAACAAACCTGCAGCGTGTCGAAGAGCCGAATGATAATGTCGCCAAAGTCGTGTGTGAAGTCGGCTCTCCGCTTCCTCTTCTCTTCTGTGTTTAAATCTTGGCTCGACCCAGCCCTGCGGCTCAGCACAGGAAAGGTGGAGTCACCAGCACACCACCGCCCGGTCGCCTAATATGGACGTAATCAACTTTACAAACACAATGTATGGCTATCTATCTGTCTGTCTATCTATCTATCTATCTATCTATCTATCTATCTATCTATCTATCTATCTATCTATCTAAAACATTAAATGCATAATCATCATCTCATAGTGCTTTACGAAAATAAGAATAACTAATTTTAAGTCATACTTAATAAATAAAATCCACAAATAAACATACAGATGGCCCATGTCAATTTCATAGAGCTCATTTTATTTATTTATTTATTTATTTATTCATTCATTCATTCATTCATTCATTCATTCATTCAACGTAATTTATTTTTGATTTATTTTTAGGCTCCGATTAACCAGGAAAGGTCTCGAGAGAGAATGTAGCATTTTTGCAACAACAACAATAAAGCGCAAAGTGACTGACATATTCTGTTGGGGGTCAATCGTAAATCATGGTGCCTCTACACAATGAACTTAGCGCTATCTGTTCCGGAGCCTTCGGCCTGTCTTGCGGGAAACACATAATCAGTCATCCATCACTAGTCAAGTTAAATATTTTCATTATCAGTTCCAAAAAGTTTAAGGGAACTACGTCCCCAGTACATTATGCAATGGTCAAAATCGTAGGAAAAGTACTAAAGGTTTCAGTAAAGATCTTCTTTGGCCTCCCACTGCTGCAACTACTTGTAGGCATATATTTTATAGCTTGGTATTTACAATCCATATAACAATGCTTTTGATTTTACCTTTGCTTGAAATTGAGATTAGAGTAATGAAACAATTGCAAACAACCTGTCGTGTTGTAAACTACTATGCTCTGCATGAATCACTGACTTTCATTTAGGCTCAGTGGAAAACGTGCTGGTTTTGTCAGCGCTAAGAGACATCATTCTTTAGGGTGAGTAATGGCAGCTGCATGAGGACTACGCTGAGTGTAGATCAAACAACAACTACATTTCCGTGTGATGACATGAGCACAGGCAAAACTAGAGCAGAGGGCAGTAGCAGGTCTAATCTGTACTCTGTCATGCATGCACGTTACTCATAGTTTCCTGTTTTGTGTCGTCATCTAATGAGTTTTTGAAAAGAAAAAAAAATCACCTGCAAAGTGATGTATGTGCCACACTACTTTCGATTGTCACCACTGCACTCTTGGTTTTCCCTAACCTCTACCCTTGAAACAGATTCTATTAAAAAAATAATAATAATGCAGCAATGCACTCTCCTGCATTATGGTCAGTGATTCTAAGTCACTTTTACCCTTTATTATATATATACACTTTAGGAGATTGTAATAGTTAGCGTACTAGATCATAATAAAAAAAAACAAAAAAACTTGGTTGGAAATGTTTCATCAAACCACATTGGAAACATGGGAATATATTATGTAATAATTCCTCGAGCACACACTACTTTGACATAATAGTTATCTCCTACTAGAAATTCAGTCTTTCACATGCGCAGCACTCACAGTGGCCCCTAGTGGATATGTTGTATTAGTGCAAGTTCCTGTTTATCTGGCTTAAAAAAAGATAAATAAGAGAATAATAAATCACCCTGGTCAGTGCTTAAAGGTAAAATAAGAGTAAGGCATAATAACCATCATTACTTACATAGACACAGACAGACAGATTTTTTGTGGGTTGTTTGGGAAAATCATGTGATTTCAATTTGGGATGTCATTTATAAATTACTCCCAGGAAGAGATATTATCCGATGCCGTCCAACAGTTTTCTTACGCAGTCATGCTGGAGGGTCTTAAATGATAAGAAGGCAGATTTCCTTTCCAACTGGCTACACATAACAAAGGAGAGAAACTGAACACCGTCATCATGTCAGAGAGATCCATTCACCTTTGACACAAATAGGCAGTCAGTCAGAGAAGTTTTTATAAGATTGCCCCCAAGGCAATCCAGAAAACAGGCTTCTCTCAGTCAGTCATTGCCTGTTTGTTCATGATTTCAGTGGAAATTTCTGTGCGCTTTTTCTTTTTGTCAGAGTTCAACAACAACATCGGGGAGAAAAAGGCAAGGAATTTAAATAATATGTTATTGAGGTGTAAGGGGAAAAAAACGAAGGCATGGGCCGCTAAGCATGCTGAAATGTTTGTGGGATCATTCTGCTCAGCTTCTGTCCTGTATGTGGCTTCAGAGGAGGGGTTGTTTTCTCAGGACCTTTTACCAGAAGGCCGGGCTTTCAAGTGGGCTGGCTAATCTGGCTGCAGGACGAGGGATGAGAGGAAAGGGAAAAAATGGAAGAAGAAAAAAAAGAGGGAGGGCCGGGAGAGGGAATGGTCTTCTACTCTTTCACTTTATGGCTTCTCTGTGAGCGTGCACAGGCACACACACACACACACACACACACACCCGCACAGAAACGCGCACAGGACTTTGTCCAATAGACAAAGTCAGGATGTGACATCACCCACAGGAAGAGAAGCCAAACAACGTTTCTTTGCTCTTTGACTGCTGTGTGTGTCTGTGCCGCGGGGTGAAGTTGGAGCCTCTCGGGCTGTTCGAGGCTGGCAGCGAAAGAGAGGAGCCGGAGGAGGGCAACAGCTGCTGGATCTGTCCTCCGCCCGCACTTACCAACAGGGTGTAGCGCTCAAATCCTCCCTGGACGTTCTCATCGGCAGCCCCCCAGATCCCGCGCTGCAGGAGTACTGCCAGGTACAGTGCAGAGTGGGGCTTTGCTTCCCACATTGCAGCCACTTTTTGGTTTTAGTCTCTTTCATTGTTGTTGCTTCCTGATTCTCATAGACCTCTTTGTGTGCGTTTGTGTGTGTGTGTGTGTGTGTGTGTGTGTGTGTGTGTGTGTGTGTGTGTGTGTCTCTCTCTCTCTCCTTTTACACGTTCGGTCTTCAGCGGAATTGGGTATGTTTGCAGTGAGAGAGACGAATTCCATTGCGACCATGTGAGAGGATGCCAACAGTGCGTGAACAGACATGCCTGAGTCTGAGGCTGTTGAGGCACGCAGGGAGACCCAGTGTGAAATCATAAATTTCACCAGTAAACATAGTTTCCAAGTCTGTTGTCTAACCTGAAGTAATGTGTAAGAATCCAAGCGGTGAGACAGTGACTATAAAACATTCCTTGGTAAGACTTTACTGTTTAGTGTGCGTTTTTGTGCTGTCCAATGACCACACAGTCATAATCCCCCTGTGGTAAGTTTTTGAGCTGAGATCAGACGGACAGTGAGAGCATGTGGAAACAAAAGTAGCCCGCTCATATATCTAGTGCTGTCACGAGCAGAACGAAAAGAAAGTCCAGACGAGGAGGCCACAGCAGGAATCTGAATTTCAGTCGACCTACTTCAAAACGCACTCCCAGTTTTTTTCTTCCACGTTGTGAAAAGATGAATCAGACAACAGAGAGTTCTTGCTTATTCAAGGCAACGACCACAGGAAACGTGGAGAGCGGCAGTTGAAAATGGGACACAAATGCGGATATAGTATCACGCTGCAAGTCACTTGCCCGTTTGTGACAGCGGAGTCAAAAGTGTGCGGCCAAAACACGTAAAGCACAAAATGGAAAACTAAATCCCCCGCCGTAATTTTGCGAGTCAAATACAATAAAATGGCAGCCTGGCATTTCATAATTATATGACCGGTTTGTTTCTGCAGCGATCCGAGAGAAGGACTGTCAGTTATTGGTTGTGTGTCTTGTGACTCATGTCCCAGAAGGGGAACTGACTGCCTGTGTTTTCACTTTGACAGGGTCTCTAATCCAAAAAACTTTGTCATGGTTATAGTGTCAACTTTTTTTCCTACTCTCCCAAGGACGCTGAATGAGCTCATTTCTTGGCAATAGATACTGTTTTTTCTTGCAGTGTTTTCTAGAATCACACATTCTTCAGGTCGGTGCAACAGGCAAACAATTCTTGTTTGACTTTGTTGGCCTCATTATTTTTCTACCTGCAACGCCCATCCGTCGTTTTGTCTCGTCATCTTTTCGAAAACATTATTCGTTGAAACACTGTTGTAAATAACCCTGCGTCTCTGTTTTACTTTTGATGATACAGACGATCAGCTTTTGAGATTCTTTTCTAAGTAACTGAAAGAAAAGAAAAGAAAAGAAAAGAAGAGAAAAGAAAAGAAGTGACTCTCTGGCTTCTCTCCTTCTCTTGTTCTGCTTCACAGAAGAGGCTCCAATCATATGAAAACAAGCGCCCCATGTAATCTCAGCAAGACAGACCCTGACCCCCCGTGACCTCATTTGTGAGCCAGAAACAAAAAAAAGGGGGGGCTGCATCTTTCAGGAAACTCCCGCTATCCAAACCAAAGTTACCATAAACCCGGAGAGTTTTTTTTCCGTTCGTCTTCTTTTCCTCATCTTGAAGGGGAAACCTCTGAGTCGATGGCATTGTGTCTTGGACAAGTGTTCAGCAAAGACAAAACGTTCAGACCGAGAAAACGTTTTGAGCCGGGCACGCAGCGCTTTGAACTCTACAAGAAGGCCCAGGCGTCGCTCAAGTCCGGCCTGGACCTGAGGAAAGTGGTCCAGCTGCCGGAGGGGGAGAACATCAACGACTGGATCGCCGTCCACGTGGTGGACTTCTTCAACAGGATCAACCTGATCTACGGCACCATGAGCGAGTTCTGCACAGAGCGCACGTGCCCCATCATGTCCGGGGGCCTGAGGTACGAGTACAGGTGGCAGGATGGCGAGGACTACAGGAAGCCCACCAAGCTGCCCGCTCTCAAGTACATGAACCTGCTCATGGACTGGATCGAGTCGCTCATCAACGACGAAGACATCTTCCCCACCAGAGTAGGTGTGTGACCATTCTTCAAAATTTGACTTCTGCTGATATTGTGACCTGGTTATATTGGCTCAAAGCGAGCGTTTCCTCTGCACGTCCTTGAAGGGACGTGCAGAAAGAAAGAAAAAGGGAAAGAAAAAGGCTTTGATTGCGTTGCTCCACTCACAGCACAGACGGATAGAGGCTGTCAAAAAAAAAGTCAAAATAAAGAAGCTGAGACCGATTGCTCATGTGACTTGAACAGATCAGAGGCCTTACTGGAAGAATGCCACTTGGTCCGGTTGATTTTCTTTTTTCTTTTTTTTAAAGAGGGGTTTTGGTTTGTTTTGGTTCACTGCTGGATAGAGGGAATGTGAGAAAGTGCTTGTTCTAGTTTATTGCTAAAGTGGAACTCATGGCCTGATATATCCACAGTCCCCCGGGGCGCTCCGGGCAAGACTAAATAAGGATGAGTGAAACCACAACCGTAACTGGTATGATGGCTCCCCATCTTTGTCTTTAGTGGACCCGCACAGCGTTCCTTGAGCATCACTGCTGTGTGCAACCTTCCTGTTGCCACAAAAAGTTCCTTTTTGTGGCTTCCTGGTTCAGAGTAGTCTCTAAGTTGCAAGGCTGCGTGCTCGAGGAACTGAATCAAAGCTCCATTCTCTTAAGTTGTGCAGGTTTAAGTCCCTCCACTGCCATCACTGTACCAAATTGGCTAATAGTGATGAATGAAACACTCTGATTCTGAATAAGCCTTGGTTCATTTGTTTTTCATCCACATCAGATTTCATCAATTTTCAAGTGTAAAGTTTGCATCTTTAACCATAATACATGTATATATATAAATGTATGTATGTATATTTTGTACAATAATAATATTTACTGGTGGAATCAACAATTCTGAGGATAGTCATTTCGAAAGGTCTGCTTTTTTCTTTACTTTTTTAAAAGTAAACTTTTACTTTTACTTCCCCCTTTTTAAAAACAAAAACAAAACAAAAACCCGCTCCATTATCAGTTCCATTTTCTCAAATTGTCTGCGCTCTTTTCATGAAAAGCCTGTGGCCACATGTGACTGAGCTATTAAACGTTGTGTCCATTTTCCATTCAAGCAAATCATCAATACCGCTTTGATTGGACATGACCCTGCATTCAAAGCCGGATGCTGCTTTTGATTATAAAATATCACGTGTCATCATGTAATTGGAAGCTAACTCATTCTTTTTCATTGCCAACGTAAAATTCCTATTTTTCATTCACATATTTTCTGTTTCCTTCACGCCAGGCGTTCCCTTCCCCAAGAACTTCCAGCAGGTGTGCAAGAAGATGCTGAGTCGCCTTTTCAGGGTCTTCGTGCACGTTTACATCCATCACTTTGACAGCATCTGCAGCATGGGCGCCGAGGCCCACATCAACACCTGCTACAAGCACTACTACTACTTCATCTCAGAGTTCAACCTCATTGATCACTCTGAGCTGGAGCCATTGGTGAGAGCATGGTGTGATGCAGAGAGGTGTGAGAGGTGCAGCGGAAGGTGTGAGAGGTGCAGCGGAACATTTTGTATCGGACAGGCTGTCCGTGTCACTGTCGGTGTGACACAAAGTATCAGCCTCGTTACAAAGAAATTCAATGAAAAAGGACAGCTTGTTTATTACTCATTCTAATTATAATAACTCCTTTATGTAGACCAGTAATATAATTATTCTCCCCTCATTTCCTTATATCAAAGAAAGTTATTATCTGCTTTATTGGAAATGGTATAATTTGAAGTAACACCCTCTAATGTTTCCTTTTCCTCACAAAGGAACCTCCATCTCATACGAGCCACAGTGAATAGCACAAGGCTAAAAGGCTTCACTTATCATCATTAGGAAGCCACAGCGGTGCAGAACCGTCACAATGCAAACGCAGGAGTTGTACATTTAATTATGACGAATGCAAAAGAAATAATCAAATAATCATAATTTAATGGAGCTTGTTTAATTGTTTCTTTTTTTTATCACCAAAACATTGGCTTTTGCTGCCATTCTGTTAAGGTCAATGTGTAAATGCTCAGTCTGCTCATACCGGGTCTAAATGCATTTTTATTCTCCTTTCTTCCAGAGAGAGATGACAGAGAAGATATGCAACTAAATAGAGCCACGTGTGGATGACAGAGTTTACATTTTGATGTTATCTGAGCCTTGTGAGAAATCATCGGCTTTGAAACCCTCCAAACAAAGAACTTTTTCTATATAGCTGAGTGAGTGGTTTTTGAAGTACAGCTGAGAAGATTGACTCGTTTCTTCTGAAGATGTGGGTATTGCAATAAGGTGCCATTACATTAGAGAGTGCGTTGTATTTTTGTATGTCTTGTTCCTTGTACAGATACAGTTTCCCTCTAAGCATGTTTGGATATGTTTGAACTCTTCCGTTGCTTTTATATCTCATTTTGTTGATTTTAATTATTTTTTTTCCATCTTGTGTCGCAGTTTGATAATAAAATACAGCCAGAAGCTGAGCTTGTGTCTTGTGGCTTAGCTATGTTTTGGTTTCCTTTTTAAAAATCATTTTTAATATAAATGTATTTTAAAAGTCTACAAGAAACCCAGCTAGAGAAAACCCCTAGCTAATGACACAAATTATCAAAGCTGTGTGATGACGTTGCTCTTTGATCAAATCCAGCATATACATAGTTCTAACTAAACAGGAGAATTTATAAACTAGAAACATGTGTCGATACGTACGTGACATCCCAGGTAAAACCGGTACCTCGCACAGAAATTCCCCACTACGTGGATTGGGGCGTGGACAAAAGCACGCCAAGTGACGTTCCAGAAACAGCTGTGCTCTTGACGAATAGAAGAACGCGCTTTTGCAAAAAGGGGCGGGGAAATGCACTGTTTATGTGCTCTTCCCGCTCCGTGCGTCACTGGCCGTCTGACTGATGGGTTTCAGCTAGCGATGGGCGCTTGCATCAGCTGCCCAAGCCTCTGAGCGGTGGGGATCCGGCTGGCTTGAGGACGCTCTCCAGGTTGGAATGGTTTCTTGCATTTGTGATGTGGTGTGATGTGTTTGATCCTTTCACTGGCCGAGACCGACCGCTGCATTTTAACAACTAGCGAAAGAACAGTCTGGGACAAGCTAGCTACAAGCTGTTGCTCGCTAGCTAGGTGGGGATAATAAATCGGAAGTAGCGTTGAACCTGCAACAGCCTGTAATCCTTAATTTGACGGACCACATTGTGTATGTTGTCACGTTATGGTAGGGGTCAGACACAATGAACATGCGTGCTAATATCAAGTAACGACGTAATAATAACCTATCACCAGGCGCAGCCGGTCTGTCCTTGCGGACTTGCTAGCTGTTAGTAGCTGAACTTTTAAAGCGATCGTGCCAGAATATGTTATGACACAGCTCTCGCGTGTCGCAAGACGTTATGTATAGTAGCTTGGGTCGATATTTTAGGCATCATTACACGGTTCAGGTGCCGTTGCTGAACACTGAGTGGATGCTAGTATATTTATATATATATACTTACAGCAGGAAGCCCATGCTAGCCGTAAGACATTAAGCTTTTGCATGACACTGTCACGGTTATAACTCGAGTCAGTTTATTCAGGTTCGCTTGAACGGCTTTTAAGCGGTCTGTCTTTTTTGTTTTGGCGCCGAGTTAGTGTTTATTTTATCTTTGCCCCACCCACTTGCCCCGCACATACTCGGCAACTGACTCAGTATTTCCTGGTGTGCTCCCAGCAGGCAGACATGGTCAGACGCAGCATGATGACAGAGGTACAAGTCTTCCAACACCCACTCCAGGTAGGAGCCCAAACCACTATTTCCTGTCATGTGTCTGTAGGACGCCATCAGGTTACAAACAAAAGGAGCCAGCTAGCTGCCTGCAGGTCATCCACAGAGGAATTCTGAGGTTTCATCACTCTGCAATGACTGGTTGTTTAAATGCTTCTGGTAATATCCAGGTCGAGATAAGGCCAGGGACAACGTTTGCTCAGTGCTCATGATGGCGCTGTTTTGGCAGGTCATCACAGAGGTAGTTGTTGTAAGACTGTGGCTGTATATTTACCCCTTTAGCAAGAGAAATATCAGTCTTTTCCCTTCAGAAATGTGTGAAGTCGGCTCATTTTGTTCTCCTGCACCATTTTCAGATGAATACCGTGTTGATGCATTTGTTCCCGCACTCTCTCAAAGTTGCTCCTGCCCGATCACTCTGTCAACTCTGGCACTCTCTGCCCTTCTCTCCCTCCCTCCATGTGGCCTCTGTTACAGGGGACCCCCCTGGCTGTGGGCCAAGTGAGGCACGGCTGCAGAGGAGTCCAGGAGAACGGGATCCCTTCAGAGGAGAGGCAGCATCTCTCCCAGGGCCCCGCAGGTACCACAGCTAAGGAGCCGTTTGCTTTAGAAACATTTAAGAATTTTTTTTTTCTAAATTGAGTACTAAACTAAATGGCTTTGTTCTGTTTTTGTGTTAAGAATTTGAGAAAAGCCAGCCAGTGGACATTCCTGATGCAGCCAAAAGGAAGAAGAAGAAAAGGACAAGAGCCACCGACAGCTCCACTGGCACTTTCACTGGTATAGTGTTTTTAGTTTGTTTGTTTGTTTTTTTACCAGGAGCAGGGTTGTGAACGATATATTAAATTCAGAACTACTCTTCATCATCTATGAACACTTCTACAAGTCAATCCACTCATCGCGAAACTTCAAATTGTCACTAAAAATAACTGAAAAATAAATTCACTGAAAAAAGTAGTATGGACACACACGGATTAAAATTACTTCCCTCTTAGATCTCTACAAACTGACCGACGAAGTGCTCGGACAGGGGGCCTATGCAAAAGTCCAGGGATGCATCAGTCTTCAAAACGGCCAAGAGTTTGCTGTTAAGGTGAGAAGCCCTAAGGAGTTTTTATTCCATAGTTTATAAAACTAAATATCTTAATAGTTTTTGCATGACATTTAATTTGGAAACAAATTGTAATTGGTCTGCTTGTTTGTTTTTTCAGATCATAGAGAAAAGTGCGGGACACAGCCGCAGCAGAGTCTTTCGAGAGGTGGAGACTCTCTATCAGTGTCAAGGAAACAAGTGAGCACATTCATAAGACACGCGTCAGCCAAATGCCTGAGAGTACAATTTGAAGCAAGGAGTCGAACCGTACGGTCGAGCTTCTCAGCGTAGCATCAATTAGTCAACGGTCTCGTGATTGTTTGCTTTGTGCTCGCCTCAGGGGAAACATGTGAAGAGCGCACTGAGCCATGTGAGCTGGCAGCGATGCCGTTCACAGGTTTAGCGGCTTGAATTCAATAAAAAAAGAAATTGATTCGTTCCGATCGATTCGCCACATTTCACGGCTGTCTCATTACTGGGCGGCTTTTGTTTTTATGATACAAGTTTTGGCAAAGGGAATCAATGTGGAGGAAGTGGTAATGGGGACGTTGGCAGTCTTTGTCTGCATTGGGCTGCCTGGAGCGCAGTCACGCAAAGCGGGCGCTCTGCGTGACTGATGCTGCCTGCAGGAAGGCGCACGTGACTCAGACCCGGTCCCAGTGTTTTGGCTGGAGCCGTGCACGGATAGGAGCGCAACGCTGGGGCTTCACTCCTGACAAGAACCAGACAAACTTTTCTGGCCTTGACGCAACAGATGTCAGCAGTGATTAGTGGACATTTGATCCATCCATCCATCTTCTCCAGCATCTGGGGTGCTGGAGTCTGTCCCAACTGTCTAAAATGACACTGTGGACTGTTCACTACAGGTCCGCATAGAGAAAACAACCACTTGCACCCACATTGACACCCATGTATAACAGGGCGAACATGTAAACTGCACATACAGAAGCTCCAGGCATGAAACCCGCGACCTTGAGGCGACAGTACCAACCACTGTAACACTTTGTCCACCTAAGAGACGTCCTGTCATGTCATGCAACCACAAAAATGAGCCATTCTCCTCACTGTCCGCTGTGCTCGCTGCAGGAACATTTTGGAGTTGATCCAGTTCTTTGAAGACAGCTCCTGCTTTTACTTGGTCTTTGAAAAGCTGCGCGGAGGTAAAAAAAACAAACAAACAAAAAAAAAACTGACCTTCCATTAACACTTTCTCTCCTTTTGTGCAGCTCTGCCCTGATCTCTTCTTGGAAACATATTTTTCTTGTCTCCCCGCGCAGGCTCCATCCTCACACACATCCAGAACCGGAAGCACTTTAACGAGCTGGAGGCCAGCAAGGTTGTCAGGGACATCTCGCAGGCCCTCGACTTCCTGCACACAAAGGGTAGGCGCCTGCCGCACCGGTCCCCAAGAGGACGGCCGGATTATCGCTTTGTCCTGACGGTGGTCACGTGCCTTTGTGTGTCTGCAGGGATTGCCCACAGAGACCTAAAGCTGGAGAACATCCTCTGTGAATACACTGACAGAGTGAGTGACTTTTACCGGCCGTTAAGGGCTTCAGAAGGACTTGGGAGTGTGAGAATATCATAACGACAGCCGTCCTCCCCTCTGCCTCCACCAGGTGTCCCCAGTTAAGATCTGTGACTTTGACCTGGGCAGCGGAGTGAAGCTGAGCAGCGCCTGCACCCCCATAACGACCCCGGAGCTCACCACACCGGTAAACCTCTACTCCACCACCACCACCAACACCAACACACAGCGCAAATGCAAATTGCAAAAAAAACAACTGATGGGCGACGCCCCCTCTTTGCTCTCCCAGTGCGGCTCGGCCGAGTACATGGCGCCAGAGGTGGTGGAGGTGTTCACGGACGAGGCGTCCTTCTACGACAAGCGCTGCGACCTGTGGAGCCTCGGGGTCATCCTCTACATCCTGCTGAGCGGCAGCCCGCCTTTCACAGGCCACTGCGGCACCGACTGCGGCTGGGACCGAGGGGAAACCTGCAGGACCTGCCAGGTACCATCAACATATTCTGTTGCAGCGACAATAAAAGTGCAAAATGGGGGAGTTTCACTTTATTTTGCTGTCTTGATGGATACTCTCATCCGATCAGTCAGCGGCTCCATTTTTCACCATTTGATGGAAAGGTTGTCTAAGTGCTGTGACTGCGACTCTCCGCCCACAGAGTCACCTGTTTGAGAGTATCCAGCAGGGCAAGTACGAGTTCCCAGAGAAGGACTGGGCTCACATCACAGAGGGCGCCAAAGATCTCATTTCCAAGCTGCTGGTCCGGGACGCCATGCTGCGTCTCAGCGCCGCCCAGGTCCTCAAGCACCCCTGGGTGCAGGGGGTGAGTGAGCCACTGGGTCCTCACACCAGACACTGCTGCCTTGTGTTTTTTTATTTATTTTATTTTTTTTAAGTTTTAAGGAGGAATTATTTTTAATCTTGTAAGACCTGAACTCTTGCAAGGCATGCATTTTTATTTTCTCTTTGATGTTTAGGTTAATTGTAACCTGATGATAATAAACATTCAACACTTCTATAGATATCTGAACAAGAATCAACCATGAAATTTGTCTGAATTTTTTATCTGTTTGATGTTTGGATTGGGAGCCATCTGAACTGGCTGGGTTCTCGGCCATCTTGAATCTAACATGTGGTGTGTTACACTCTTCTTCCACCACTAGGTGGCAGTTTAATGTTCTCGTAAGTGGACACCAGGCCCTCGTAGACCAAAATTTAATATTGTGGTCTAGACGGTGATGTAAGCGCCAGGTCTTAGGAGGTTAAGCCACATCTAAACCGTCTTTAAGTTGATTTTTTTCTTTGTTATTGACAGAATGCACCAGAGAGAGGTCTTCCAACTCCCCGTGTCCTACAGAGGTACGGCACACAGGAAGTCATCCTTGTGCAAATAATGAAATAGGAGAAAAATTGGTTCTTCACAGATTAAAAGGAAACAAGAAATGGACCCGTGACTGAGGTGTCTCCCGTTGCCCCCTCCAGGAACAGCAGCACCAAAGACCTGACCCAGTTCGCAGCAGAAGCCATCGCCTTCAACCGGCAGCTGTCGCAGCACGACGAGCAGCAGGAGGACTCGGGCGCCATCGTCTGCACCATGAGGCTCTCGCCGCCGTCCAACTCCCGACTGGCGCGGAGACGCGCGCAGTCCAGCGCCCTGCGCAGCGGAGCGTTCAGGTCCCCCTCGGACAACCTGGCGGCCTGAACCTGACTGGTTTTTCGACTGGGAGTGTGTTTGTGTGTGTGTGTGTGTGTGTGTGTGTGCGTGTGCGTGCGGGTGCAGGTGTGTGTTTTTCACGGGAAGCTTGGTAGGGTCAGCCGCTCCCTGTCAGAAGCGACCCGACTGTTCCTGGTGATGTCGCTCTTTCCCTATGGCCAGTAATCTCATCACCGGGGCAGAGGTCGGGCACCCAGGGAACGGCTAATCCTCGGCTCCGGGCTATTAAGTGGAAAAAAAGCTTAAAACTCCTGAGATTTGTCCAGGAGGCGTTTTTATTTTTTGGTTTCGAACAAGAACTGTTTCTTTTGAGCTTTATTTTTTATCTGAAGATCTATTTTCTACTATCTGAAGACGCTATCACGAGCGTAAGAGCAGTATATACAGCAGAAAACAGCAATTTCTGCTACAATATTTTTTGATCAATTATTTATTTAAAGGCCCAGTGTGTAAGAGTTCTCCTCACCTCAAGTTTATGCCATGCCCTTGTTTTTAGGTGTCTGACCTGCGAGACTAGAAAACCCAGAGCAGATCCATGTTGCTGGCAAGTCAACACAATGTTGCCACCTCTTCACAAGTGGACACACACTATAAGCTAATGAAACACAAAAGTATTTTTCTTTTTACGAACTTAGTATAAATGTATTTTTTTTTATTCCATTCCAGGACAATAGATCTCATAAGATGTTACACATTGGGCCTTGAATTAGTGCATATCATTCACACAGCCTACCTGTGTTCTCTACAGTTTCCCAGTTGTTTCTGTCCTGATGCAATATTCACTTTTGTTCCCGACACCCCTTTGATTTACTACTGTGAATTGTTTTAATGTGTTGTTTTAATGCTGCTTACTGCTCAAGAAACACTGGGAGGAAGGAAGGAAGGAAGGAAGGAAGGAAGGATGCTAACTAACTGTTAGTTGCACAGCAGTTTCTGTGAACGGGTAACGTGTGATTTAACGCAGCACTGCTGAGCAGGCGGTCGTGTGAGGCTGACTTTGAGGCATGAAATGTGAGCGGAGGTTGGAGTTACTGTATCATCTCTCACTGGAGCACAAGCTGCCTGTGGCACGGATACTCTTTAAAGCAAGGCGCTTATTAACAGGGAAAATATTGGATCACATCTGTCCCGCAATGTGAGTCTAAAGCCAACAGCGGTATTTGAGTTGAGAAAAGTTAGTTTTTTTTTTAATCTCCGATGTTACCTCAGGCACTGAGTTGCACCAAGTCTTTGCAATTGCACTTTGTTCTGTGCAAATGCAACACCTGGTTTTTCAGAGTGTATATGATCTGCATGAGTGTTTGGTTCATCCAGCTTGTGAATAGTCAACGTTTTCCGGTCATAAGAAGTTTTTTTTATATATATTTTTTTTATTATTATTCTCATTCATTTTTTTTTTACACAATTTGGTTTATTTTTAGGCATTTTCTGTTCTATTTCTGGTCCATTTTTGTGCCAAGTGAAGGACTAATGGACTAATAACTTGCGGCCACACTGCCGCTTCCATCTCAGGCACAGTGTTCCACTCTGTTTGAAAGTGGGACACATGAGTTGGTCTATCGCCGCTGTATTAACTTTATGTCTTACTTAGTAAACGGTATCTTTTCCCTGCATCTGCCACGTCCCCATAGCAACCGAGGGGTTGTCATTTGCAGACCAGCATAGTCATGCACTTCAGCCTGGGGGAAGGCGTTTGTGTTAAAGCATCTTTTTTTTTTTCTGCGTCAGATGTTTTGTGTACACCACATAGCTTGTTATTGTCAGGTTACATGCAGTAATTCATGCGCTCTCATGAATTGTTTCCAGTCTGCAATGGGATCCTGATCATAATGCTCTGCAGCGTTATTGGCCACATTTTTCACCTGTGTCCTTTGTTCTCAATAAAAAAACAAACAAACAAAAAAATCATAAGCCTCCGCTGTCTGTCTGTTATGCAAGTGATGACTGCTAATGGTACTGCTGCTTTAACTGCAAACCAAAATGTAATAGTTTCCTGTCACTGTACATAACAACATCATTTGCAGCATGAGTCGAAAAAGCATGCAGTATATAGGCTATAATGAATAGAATTATTTATAAAAGCTAATCAAAACACTGTAACAGTCATCATTTGTAAAGCTGGAGATACATTGTAGATTGTAAACAAAAAATATATATATGATAAGAAATAAAGATTATTGATTGATCCCTCATCTAAAATTAACATTTTCACTGGGGAAAAAAGTGTTCCGTTTTCAGAACAGAGCCTTCAGACCTGATTTTTCAGTCTGAGGTTTGTTTGGAATGAAAGAAACGGGCAGCAGCAGTGGGATGGAAACGAGCTTCGATCGAGAGATCAGTCGCTCGTCAGTATTTGATTGGACAGCTCTCTGGCGTCCCCAATGGCCGAGCCTCCCCACGACAGGTGGAGTGTGCCGAAGCCGTTCAGTGTGCGCCGCTGTGGCAGGGGAGAGACCTCCTGCAGCTCCGCGGCTCCGGCGCCACATGATGGACGGACTGACGCACCGAGTTCACACCGATTCTGGTTCCTGTTCTGATCTGAGGTAAGAGCTGCTGACAGCCTAACATAGGCTGTGCATTGGTTTTTATTGCCTCTTTACTGTGTGGATGATCTGTGTGAGGTTTGGGTTTGATTGGGATTTTCGAAACATTCATTCATTCATCATCATCAACTCATCATCTGAGTGCATTGTTAAATGTACATTTCAATCAGCATATTACTGGTTTGTTTGGCTTGAGAGGATTTAAAAAATATAGATTATTTTAACTAAGCTATTTTTTAGTTCAATTTTTAATTTTTTTTAAGCAATCTCATCAAGTTGTTTCATTTTTTTTTATTTTGTAATGCACGAGTTTCTGCCATGTGTGAATTGTGCCATACAGAGCTTGCGCACATGTCAAGCTCTTTCATCTCCTCCTCATCTTCTCTCCAGTCGTTAGATCCGAGAAGAATCATCTCCGCGCAAGAACCACCATGAAACCCGAGAAGACCTCTACGCCGTCCGCCCCCAAGAAGACCCCCGAGCAGCAGCGGCTCCTGCGGCACCAGAACCTGCCCTCCCCGGCCCTGTGCTGCGCCTGCGGCCTCTGCATCCTGCTGGCCGGGGTCAACATCACCCTGGTGGGCGCCTTTGCCTTCAGCACCTTCGTGCCCGCCGGCAACGCCCCCATCGTCGTCGGCCCCCTCCTCCTGCTGGTGGCCGTGGCCTTCTTCGTGGCCTGCTGCGCGGCCAGCAGGGGGCCGCGGGCTCAGGCCACCCGCCGGGCGGAGGGGGGCGAGAGGTGGGGCCTGATGCGGATTGGGGAGGTCGCCGTGGAGATGGAGACGAGCGAGCACACGCTGCAGGACACCACGGCCGTCCAGCTCAGCCCCACCAACTCGCCCGCCTCCTCCCACAGGTCCGGCTCCAGCCAGGGGGCCGCCGCCCCGCCCGGGGAGGGCCGCCCCGCTGAGGCCTGTGACGCCGGGTTGGCTGAGGCGAGCCTACCGTGACCTCTGACCTCACTGCCCAGGACACTCCCTCCACACAGCAGGGACTCGTCCGCCATTGGCTCGGCTCTTTGTTGCAAGATGGACTCGCTGTCCACCCATCAGTTGCTTGCTGTCATTTATTGTGGCCTTTTAATGGCAATGGAGGCGCAATCTATTGTCCCTGAAACTGGAACGGCTGTTTGTTTATCTTTATCTTCCCTGAAACGACCAAAACCAGGGTGAGGTTTTGCCTCACTTTTAAAGTAAACGCCACAGCCGGTGAAGGTTAAGAGACGCCGTGTGTTTGCACATCTCACGCTGTATAAATGATCCAGAGGAGGGAGATTAAACCGCACTGCTCTCCTGACCCACTTTGGCTAATGTTGTGGTTAATGGTTGTCACCGGTGAACGTGTCCAGCCGATGCACTCTGAGCCGTGAAAGCTGTTCTTTGTCTCTTTGTCTGGCAAATCTCTCACAGTGCTGCTTTTAAAAGGTCCCATATTCAACAAAATGTACCTTCCCAACAAGATGTGTACTCCAGCCTGTCAACGAACTCCCCAGATATTAGAGAAGTCCATCCTTCACTTCCTTTGTTTGCTTCTGCCGCTTTTCTCTTGAAGTCATCCTTTTGTGACATCACAAAGGGCACTGATTGCAGCCACCCAGGCATTCCCTCTTCCCAGAACCCTTTTGCAGCACTAACTGATTTTGTTCCCGTCCATGTGAATAAGTAGAAAACAAAAAGCTTATTTGTTTTTTTGATGGGATGCTTTAAACAGAGGGCTAAATTTGCCTTTGTTCTGCTTTTGGATCGTGAATAATGTGAAGCTGCTCTGTTAGAGTCGAAGGGAGAAAAATATTGTATGGGCCTTTAACCTGTAATCAGCACATCAAGCTGGAAATCAGGAACAACTATGTCAGTGCATTTGACCTGCTGTAATGATTTTCCACATGTGCATTACAATAATACAGAGCAACTGGGCATGAGTGTGTGATTTTGAATAAAGATACAATTTCAACTGTCCACTGTGTTCATGAAACTGAATAAACCGATGAAAATGAACAACGAACCAATGCCCGACATGCACACCTGGGAACATCAGACGCAGCCCAGACAGTGCGCATCCATCAGCGGCTAAATGCTGAAATAAAAGGCGGGACGGCAGGAGTGCAAACAGCTCCTTCCCAACACGCTGCCCCATCACTCGGCGTCCGAGCCGGCAGTCGTGTTTACTCACCGTCGTACATCTGCCGTCCACAAACAGAGCTGGGCGCACACTCTGATCCCTGTTCACACAGCTGAAGCTCTGGAAAAAAAAAACAGATAAAGGAAGAGTGGGAAGCCCACTGTTACCATCGTTCACTGTGATTCAGGTGATGGATATTACAGCTCTCATGTGCTCATAAATCAGCATTTCAATCACGGTGGAGCAGAAAATAAAGCATGTGTATATTACAGCAGATGTGACTTGGGGCTCAGATGTGTGATGATTTTTAGAGGCTGAAGCACATTTGGCAGTGCAGCAGCAGCAGCTGCAGCAGCAGACACCAGAGGTGGTGGATGATGCTGGGACCAGTTGAGAGGGAAGCTGATGACACTTCTGGGTCTCTTGGAATTCTATATGCAATCAACATCACTTCCCGCCACTCCATGTGCCAGTTTTGCATGGCAGGCACACAGAAACAAACCGCCTCCCTGCAGGTTTTCAGCAGCCTCTGGCACAGCCAAAACTGAACCTCCCCGGAGCAACACAAGGATGTAACGGCTAGAATGCTGAGTGCAAACAGCACTGTTTATTGCACTAATAAGACTCTTAAATTGTAAGTTAGAGGATGGTTATCTTGGTACTTCGCCTCCTGTATTGTTTTTGTATTTTACTAGTTCAGCAGGCCCTCTTATCGACATCCAAAGCTGCTGTTTTGTTGCTTAGGGACGTCTCATGACTTTCTACTGTAGATGTCAAGATCCAACTGGCTTTGAAGATAGAGAAAGTTGGTTTCCCTGAAATCCAATATGCAGAATATTGTATAAAGCCCAGCTGAGTTCCACTTAACTTTAATTATTTCAGCCACTTATGAAATTACTCTACCCTAAAGTATCATATTGTTTCTTCAAAAAAACAAACAAAACCCAGTTAATGGATACAGATGCACAAGAAAGATAAGAGAAAAGAAAAAGAATGAACCGACATCCTCATTAAAGTCAACATTTGCTTTCCTATTCAGAGGAAATCATTTAGCTTTCGGACTTTCCCCCTGATGATTAAAAACCATCCGTTACTGAGGGGAAGGGAAAGTCCCTTATTAGTTTAGAGCAAAAAAAAAAAAAGGAACTGAAACATGGGAGGCAACAACTCAAACCAATAAATTAGCAAAACTGCAAGGAATTAAGAAAACAAATGGAAATCAAAGTAAAACAAATATAAAAGGACACACTCCCCACCGCCAAAAAAACCCAACAAAAATCTAGTGTATGTAACAAGTCACAGTGAGCACATACACACACACAAAACATGAAAACCAACTAGTACCTGAGCCAAGAAAGATGTGTTCACGTCGTACGAAAGAGCTTCATGAAGACAACCAGGGAACCAAAACTCATTAACATTAACAAACACCAAGAGACAAACTTGAACAAGCTTCCTCTCTACAGCCTGGTGCTTTTATAGTCTCCTTCCTCCTGATTGGTGCAAGATAGCCAACAGGTGTGCAGGAGGCTGCACCAATCAGGACCCTGCGTGAGGTTGCAGGGTGGACCTGAAGGAAGCTGGATGGAGGCGGGTCAAGCGGGTCAGAGTCGGAGATATTCCACCGCCTGTTATTTGTTATTATTATTATTATTATTATTATTATTATTATTATTATTATTATTATTATTATTATTATTATCATTGTTATTGTGAATCACCCTATTCCAACGGTTTCAGAGCAGAAGCTGCCTAATAGCAGGAGCTGACAAGGTGTTCTTCATCTCGTTCTATTCCCCTCATCACATTAATGATCCCTGAATGAATCGCAGTAGGCTGCTGCTATTGTGCTGTAATAGCTGCCATTAAAAAAGAAGAAGATTTTTGCAAAGGTGTAGTCATTTTTGAAAAATCATTATTTTGCAGGCCCAAAATAATTAGGCTTCATTCATCGATCCCACTTATTCCTCTGTCTTCACACATGAGGTAATTATTCATTAGAAAAACCAGACATCACGTTTGTGATATAATTTTGTAAAGAAGTCGACTCCATCTTTTTTGACTTGAGAACAGACACATCTGTATTCCACCGCCACGTTCATTGTTGATGTGTCATTTAGCCGCCAGATGGCAGCATCACCCTTCACATTGCGGTTCTGAGTCTGGCGCAAGTGATCGCGTTTTTTTCAGTGACTTTACGCGATTCGTGATTGATCTTATTTGCTTTCATTGTGTTTTTAAAACGTTTTGATGGACTAAATAAAGAAAATTAAATCAACAATTTTTTTTGCCATATTTAGCTTGTCAGAAAAATTGATCAACGATTTCTGGTGGATGAAGCTTTGTTGTTGTCGATGACGATTGTTGAGTGGTGACGATTTTGCCAGGATGGTATTGCACTATACATTAGTGACTTCAATATATTGTACAGGGGAATGATAAAATGCAAAACTAAATTAAAACTTTTTCTCTTCTGTTTCAGAAACTGAAGTTACCGCTGGTGTGAGCAGAATTAACGTTTTGGTTCGCAGGTTACACAACTGAAGAGAGCAACAACGAGAATGTTGTTGTAGTTATTTGGTTTCAGTAGAGTTAAAATAAAGTTTATAGTCATTAATTCTTAAAGTATGAATATGTTGGATGAAGTCTTTATGAGTGAAAAGTTGTTGTTGTTTTTAATCTATACAACTCCAAACAATATACATTTAATAAAGATAAAAAATATTCTTGTATGCATGTATGCATGTAATTCACTGTAATTATCATTCTTGTATTCTTTGGTAAGAAAAATTAAAATGAAAAAAAAGAAGCAGAATCCTCAAGTGGAACACAGTCTTCAAGCAACCAGCAATTTTTCTTGGTTGTGGAAGTTCAACAAGAAACAAATTTTCTTGTTGTTGTTGTTGTTGTTTTAAATAAAATATTACAAGCTTCTCACAGGACAGTCATGAGGTTGCCCTGCCGACTTAAAATGATAGTTGGGAATATACTAGAGATATGAAATTGTTATGAAAAAGCTTGACATTGCCTTGACATTGCCTGATGATATTCATTTTTATCATATATCACAAGCAGAAAAAAAGTAAATCCCTAAACAATTTTAAGTCCATTCAATATCCAAATTCCATTCAATATGAAAAGTGCAGTGTTCTAGCAGGTCTTAAAGTATTCCCAGAATTAGTCCCGGTGATAATTTCCTTTAAAGAATATAAAAATGAAATGGTGTGCTTCAGAATTAAAGAGCCACTTCATTCATTTTTTAAAGTTGATATAACTTAAGAGTGTTATGGCATCATAAACCTTTCACAGCAGGCCAAGCTGTGCCGTTTCTTATTTCACTTCATTGCTGCTTTTTTAACCTCTTATTTAGCAGATGTATTTATCATGTACCGTACACACCGTTTGACCCTGTGCCCACCGCTCCGTCCTGTCCTTGGGCCTGCCCCTGGTCGTCAGCCCGCTGCTGCAGAGGCGTGGCGGAGGGCCTCCTGCGGCTCTGGAAGGTACCTGTGGGAAATACATTGCAAGAAAACCAGAAGATAGAACAATAACAAGGTCAGCGAGTGTTTCGACCGCCGCCGCCTTTCGACGCTCGATCGCTGGCGTGAAGCGTCTCTGGCCACCTGCTTGTCTTTCCCTCGGCCATCCTGCCCTCCGTCTCATCGCTGATGTTTAGCAGAGCAGGCGGGTTTATTATCCCCGCCTCTTAAACTTGAAGTGTCATTAATTTGATCGCTCCATTCCCGCTCTCAAAGTGCCCCCCTCCCCACTTCTCGAACAGCGGCTGGTGTGATCTTATTCCTGAGGACTGTTGTGAGAGCTGACTCGGCTATTGTAAAACAAATGATATCTCTGTCCTGTTGGAATAATCCTAATCTATTTCAATGGAAGGGGCCGCATTAAAATGACAAAAGGGGGGCGGTGGAGGATATTTCCATCGCGTGACAAATGTGCAAACGTCCACCAAAGCTGAATCAGACACCAGGTTTTAATGGCCTGATTGCTCGTTCATTTCCCGCCTCATTCTCTCGCAGCCCTGCTCCCTCCCTCTGTAATGCCGAGCTGGTCATATTTTGTCCCAGATTAGCAAAGACAGCGGCTGACAGTTGCCTCTGCTCAAGGTATTTAGGAGACATAATTCATTCATAGATCTAGAAGTGCCCCCATTTGTCATCCCCCACATTTTTTTTTTTTATATGCTCAGCCTCCACAGTCGCTCATTCCTCTGGGTGAGAGAGTGTGTGTGTCTGTGTGTGTGTGTGTGTGTGTGTGTGTGTCAAGGGAGATGAGAGCCCGGGCCAGTTTTCAGCTGATGTATTAGCTGGCATATGCAAGCAATGAATTATCAACGAGGTGAAGGAGTCAATTATCCACTCCTCCAGAGGGTCCGGGCCTGCGTGGCCTCGAGGCTCCTTTCCATATTTACCAAATCATTTCACACAGAAGTGGGGGAGGGGGCCACACTCGCACACACACACACACACACACACACACACACACACACACACACACGCTTACATATGGCCACAACCTTGCCTCATCCTCTCCTCACCTTCCCAGCTGCTTGTGCTCACTGCTGCCCCCTCTGTCAAGTGCTGGAGTTTGGGACAGGTCTGGTAATAAATCCATTCCGGGCGCTGCGACTGCTCAAACTGAATTTGGCTCAGCCGGGATAGGCGCGCCGTGACCGCCACTCCTTCCCGCCGTGTCCCACTTCCTTCCCCTGACAACCCCCCCAACCCCTCCCCCGCCCATCCAAGCTATATATGTATTAAAAAAAAACCAGGGGCACTGATTGACCGCGCCGCACTGCCTAATAGAGTGGATATGGTAAATGAAATACCCAGCACTTTCATTCCAAAGTCTCTTACCCCCTGCGTCCCCAGTCACTTTGCCTTGACACATTTTCTGAAGATTGAAGCTTCTATCCTGTTTTTGATGACGGCAGGCCGAGACGGTGGCAGCTGCTCCAGGACCCGGGGGGACCCTCGACGCGGGGCGGCCGAGCTGACGGCGGGCCCCTGGTGACTGACAGGGCTGACACTTAGGGAAATGAGGTCGTTAGACAGCATTACAGCGGGGCTGATAGCTCGGTAATGGGTTTTAAGTTTGGAGTTTAACCCGGAAGCCCGCTGGGGATGCGGTTTGATGCGCGGGCGGACAGGTGGTTTCCTGCAGAATCAAGACAGCAGCCCTCACCGGACAGCGAGCAGAGGCACTCTGGATGACGGAGGGCTAAAAGAAGGGATGAGGGAGGTGGAGAAGTAGGGGGGGGGGAAGGTTAGAGATGCGCAGAAAATGAAGAGCTGATCCTTCACAAACTTGAATGACTTTGTACTTCATGGACATCTAATAATGGATTGGATCTATGTAGCGCTTTTCAAAGCGCTTTACATTGAACCAATTATTCATTCACACCGGCGAGCTACATGTGTAGCCACAGCTGCCCCGGGGCAAACTGACAGGCCAATCTGCGCCAAATGGCCCCTTCGACCAAATATTCTCTCAAATTCGTATGAGGCAACGTAGGTTAAGTGTCTTGCCCAAGGACACAACGGCAGACTAGGATGGACCCGGATTTGAACCGCCAACCTTTCCGTCATTGCACAACCAAGTCTACTTCCTGAGCCACAGTCGCCCCAAATCTAATTGGAACGTCAATACAGGAAAGAATAGACTCTTCTTTTAGCCAAAAAGAAATCCAATCCCTAAGACAATGAATTTTCCCTACATCCTCGTTGCGGAAAAGTTTTGCTTTTTTTCCCCCTGCGCTACCCTGCGCTCGGCTTCCCGGCGGCTGCGTCGAGTCTTAAGGAAGGCCGGTCTAAATTTAGCGGCCGACGATAAACTCTTAAGTTATAAGACATAGGCTAATGCGCCAGGGTGTTAAAAACCAGTGGGGTAGTTTAGCGGAGATTAGGTGACGTATCAAAGACTGGCGTAAAGCTCCGTCAAGAGAGCCGCGCGGTTGTTTGCTTGGGCATCGGCGCAGGCTATTCAAGGGGAGAAAAATGAAAAAATAAAACTGCAGGATGCACTGGAGGAGCTTTAGCTGCCAGCCAGTGACTGAGAGCAGCATCTCCCCGAGCCTCACCCTTGCAGCCACGACTGAGAAGAAGAAAATAAAAACAGCTAATGGTCCACTCCTGCTGCCCAGTGGGTGGCGTTCGGCTGGAAGATTTAGTGGGACGTTATGAGCCAGGGCCAAACAAGTCACACGAGAGGGCGAAATGAAGGAGGCGCGGAGGAGGAGATGAATCACAATTTTTTTTTTTTTGGGCTGCCGTGGGATCGTGGGATTGTCGCGGCAGGTGACGGAGGGCTCCGTGTTCAGACGGCGACGGCGACCAGGAGGGTCGAGCGACACAAATCAAGTCGACTTCCAGACGAAAGTTTGAACTCCAGGCGTCTCGGTCACAACACCCGGGAGAATACACAGCCAAGGAGTGATTTCTGCTTTATTAGACCTGCGCCTGTGTGTGCGTGTGTGTGTGTGTGTGTGTGTGTGTGTGTGTGTGTGTGTGTGCGTGCGCGCGGGCACGTCCATCCTTCCAGCCAAAGTGTTAAGTATCTTTCACAAACTGGCGGCGGCTTTAATCGGCATCTGTCAGGCGCCTCATTATGCTCCAGCGAGCCAAAAAAAGGGCCTTTCTTCAAAGTTGTGGTTCCGAGCGAGAGCGAGAGGGCGAGCGAGAGAGAGAGCGAGAGAGAAGAGTGGCCCTTTCACTATCAGAGGTGTGGATGATTGCTGCGGCTGGCTTTAAGTGACAGGTAAATTGCAGGTTAAGTGGAGAACACAGGCTTGGAACAAGAGACTCGGGGCTCCTGCAAATCCTCCTTAGTCTTTAATCTGAATACAAAAGGCAGCGGCTGAGAGGTGGGGGTGGGTGGGGGGGATTAAATCTGACCCCTCAATGTTCTGTTTGTTCCACGCTCCGACTCCGAGGCCTCCGGCTCGCAGCTCCGGCGCGGGAGGACTCCCGATCCCAGTTCCCATTTCACCCCTTTGGGGAAAAAAAGCGACACCGTCCACGTTTGGCGTCGCCGGCTTCTCCCCCAACCGGCGGCGCCGCCCACACCAGGCCTCGCTTTTTGTATTTCAAGCATCTGTTTACTTAATAGCGCCCCGACCCTCTGGAAAGTTGCACGACGGCCGACGTGGCGTCATTAGCGCGGGGATGGAGGGGTGGGAGAGAAAAAACACAAATTCTTTATTTAGCGGCAACAACCGGTGAGAAAGACGAGAAGAGGCCCCGGGGGTGAGGCAGGCGGTTAGGGCTCGCCGAGAGAGGGAGAGAGAGAGAGAGAGAGAGAGAGAGAGAAAGGCGCTTTGGGTTGTCAACGTTTTAGAGGCTTACAGTCAAACCTATCCGGGCTCAGGAGAGAGGAGTCTGGGTGTTAGGCAGGCAGAATGACTCCTGATAGAAGGAGTTTACGGCTCAAGTCGAGAGGAATCGTCTTGGCTCCCGGATGAGGCGACGACTAATTGATTCTCTGAAGTTTCCTGTCGCAGAGCCCGATTACAGGTATGACCGGATTAAAAAAAAAAAAAAAAAAAAGGAGTGGAGAGGAGAAAAAAACAAGGGATCTGGAGGAGGGGAACGTTGTTGAGGGGGAAAAAATCAAAGAGGAAAAAAAAGGCAGATGAGGGGCTGCCACGGACGGATCAGCATCGCTTAGGCGAGAGTCGAGGCCCGCGCTTTTGTGGCGTGTTTTGTTTACGTGTGCGGAGCTACACACACACACACACACACACACACACACACACGCGCGCTAACGCTAGCGACGCAGCCGCGTTTGATCTCTGCGCTCGGGCGTCAATCTGCCGGGTCACATTGCGGGGGGAGGGGCCTGCTTTTTCTTCCGGCCCGGTGTGTCGCACCAGGAGCGCATTGTGTCGTGGCTGTACGCACCCCCCCCCTCCTCCCCTCCGCCCCACCTCCAATCACTCACTTCTGGTTAACGCGTCTCAAAGCCGGAGGCGTGCGTCTCGGCTGTAACACCCCTCCGTCTCCCCCATAACAGCCCGTGACAAGATTGAGCACCGGTGGCCGGTGGGAGTCGTGGCGAGGCGGGCTCCGAGTCGGGAGAGAGAGGGAGAGAGAGGGTGAGAGAGGGAGAAGCGCTCCGGGAAACGCAGAGTTAGGCAGCGTATCAGGACCTAAGCTGTCACGCGTGCTGCTGTTAATGGCTTGTTTAGTGGCAAAAGTCCAATCTGGGGCCCCGGAGAGCCATTATTCCCGGGGTATCGATCGAGGGCCCCGCGGCCAGCGTGGCTCGGGCCCCCTTGTCCCTGATCCTGTTCAGTAAAAGCGTACTCGTGTCAAGGTGGTAATTATCATTGATCTGTAGCCGCCGTGACGAGGGCAGCCGACCCTCGCCGCCGCCGTGATTCATGCCCCGGCGAGGCCAGAGGTGGCACTGCCACGTCCAGCAAACAAAGGAATCGGAAAAAGGGACGCCAATGGATGCTGCTTTTTTTTTTTTTGTGGTGGCGGGTTTAAGTGCACAAAAGAACCACAAGAGTGTCGGTTAGCGTGCAGCATGCAGGGAGCTTTGGGAAGCAAATCTGTCAGTGGTGAAATCGGAAAACTTCTCTGCTGATCTCTGTTGATCTGCCTCTGTGTGGTAAGTAGGTGGCACAGTGAGACAAAAGACGGAGCACAACTTGCAGGGACACAATGTTAGATGAGTCTGTGAAGGATCTCAGTCATTCACGTCGTCTAAAAGTCCTCACTTAACCCTTCTACTTCAATATTATATGAGGCTTTGTGCTCAACCTTAATGGTTTGACAAGTTTGCGATCCGTTACTGAGACTACATCAGCATTTGGCTCCTCGGGTGATAACTTCTGCTGCTAGTTTCCAGTAAAAAAAAACTAAACACATCAACAGGTCACTGTGGACAGCTGCCGTTTTACACACTCATGGTCTCAAGGGGCTCCAGACTAGTTGTTTGAGGCTATTAGAACGGGATCAACCGCATGACTGACAGCAGAAGTCCCTCCTCCTGAAAGGAGACGGCCCCAGTGTAACTGAACCCTGGGAGGATGGCTGCTCTGAACTCCAGCAGGCTCCTGAAAGCTCTTGAAAGGCTCCCATCCAAATTGTTTCCCGCCAAGTGCTGCAGGACCGCTGTTCAATAACTGTGGGGTGAAGCTGGGGTTTGGTTGTGAGCAAAACAGGAAGCCGGAGCAAGACAATTACTATATTATCCTGGTTACTGTCTGCTTCTGACTAGTTTGAGTATAATTTTAGATAAATAATGCGGCACACTGGTTCGCTGTGATGTGGCAATGAGCTCCAAGTACTTTCACTTTTTTAGATATATGTTTTTTTACTGTACCAGTACCTTGCAACAGTGTTGATCCAATCAACCTTTCAAGGTTCTTTGTGTGATATTTTACAAAACATTTTCAAAACGTGCATAAAACGTGACATCAATCCAACAGATTGCGGGAACCAACGTTGCGGGACATCATCACATCAGGCAGCCTGGATTCAAATGTAAATGCGCCACGAGCAGCACCTGGACGTGCTGCTGCACGGAGGCAGGCGAGGACAGAGGACATGGATCTGAGAGCGGGAATCTGACACAGAGCGAGAGAGAGAGAGAGGGAGAGAGAACGGCGAGACAGTTTTGAGGCAGGCAATCAGTTTTCTCCCTGTGAGCGCTGGAGCGGGACCCCGCGTGTCACCTGCAGTCCAAACCCCATTTCCTCTGATTAAGTCCCCTGAAATATTCCATTTGTCAGTGTCACGGCGCCGGCGCTTGTTGCGGCGGCGGCGAGCACTCGGGTGTGTCTGTTGACTGTGTCATTCTCCACTTTACATCCAGACACTGACAACATCATCGCCCCCTCCGTCACCCCCTAATGACCCCCCCACCACCACCACCACCCTTCTTGTTTCAACCCCTTTGCCTTCGCTGCCTGCGGCGACGGTGACAGGAGCAGCGGCGTCGGGATCCGTCCCGCGACGCCTCGCACGGAAAAACAAAGAATCGCGTCACAACTGAAAATCTCCCGGGACTTCCATCTTCAGAAAAAAAAACAAAAGAAAAACCCAAAGCCGCAGTTTGCGTCGGGTTTTTGGTGGGAAAAACGTCGAGACCTGGAGCGGCCCGGCCCTCGGACTCTCATGCGTGTGATCTAACCCCATTAGCAGCCAATGTCTTCCTACCGAGCCCCGGCCGGCACGCTTGAGAGGATGGAAATTTCAATCTCCTCTCTATCATTTTCCCTATCATTACTCCATCCACATCCATTTCTCTCCTCCGCCCAGAGTCCCGAGAGGGAGGCTGGGAAATAAAGAAAGACAGAAAGGAGGGCACCGTGCACCCGGTGCCCAACTTTAATATGAGCCGAGCGGGAAGGAGAAGAAGGAGGAGGAGAAGAAAAAGCAGGAGGAGGAGAAGAAAGGGGGGGGGTGTTATACATTATTAGAGGGTCTATTATCAAGCCGCTATCACATTCCCCGTCCTCCTCCCGGTCCCTCACTCTCCTGACAGGTAGCGGGCGGGCGGGCCGACTTGATGACCGGACTCAATCACCTGTGACAGTTTTGATTTGATGTCACTCTCCGGGTCGCTCTATTTGTTTGAGCAGTTAAGAGGTAATTGTGTGACATTGGCGGAGGGAAGACGTGCTTTTTGGCGCCCGCACCCGCTGAACCGCGGGGACGAGGCCAGGCAGTGTGGCAATAATAGATGAGGGCTATTTCCCCGCCGCGCCTTCCCAGACTGACTCTGTGCGTGCGTGTGTGTGTGTGTGTGTGTGTGTGTGTGTGTGCTGATGAGCCT
The DNA here is from genome assembly GCA_009823395.1 of Thamnaconus septentrionalis. Lineage (NCBI taxonomy): Eukaryota > Metazoa > Chordata > Actinopteri > Tetraodontiformes > Monacanthidae > Thamnaconus > Thamnaconus septentrionalis. The sequence continues at coordinate 8,307,557 of CM020508.1, read as the reverse complement.
CTCTCTCCTCCCAAAGGGAATTTAGCTGCGAGATGCGTTTTGAGGGGCGACGCGAGTCTCCAGTGTGAACAACTGTTTTCTCTGTGTGTGTGTTTTTTTCCCTTCCTGTCAAAGATGAGTAAAGCGTCACTTGGTGGACTTTTCCAGGACTCGACGAGTCATTGGGCCTCACAATATTTGTTTTTGGACGCCATCTCAGTTTTTTTGTGTGCAAAGGGAGTAAACTACAAAACAAAAATAGAGGGAAACGTAAAGCTTAAAAAGCCCCATGTTCTGTTCTTATCCTCTAGACGTGGCCTCACATAACCTAAGAGCTCTATCGGATGTTCAGAAAACAGTGTATTTAGCCCTCTGTTTACAGCCTCCCACAAGAAAATACTTCCTATAGTAGCATCCTGATTGGGGTTGTGCTTGGGTGTCCAGACTGAGGTGGCTTCGCTGACCTTGAAGAAGCATCGGTGAGGTAACGCGTGCTTTGTGACATCACAAGGGGCCGATTTACAGCATCACCGCAAATTTCACTGACAGGCCAGAGACACAGAAACGCTGGCAAAGAGAATTTTGTGTATCATCCAAATGGACGATGACGATAATTTCTAAAGTTAAAGTCCCAGTGATTGTCACATCTGGAGGGATGTGAAATTTTTCCTTTGCATTTGAGCCATCCGCTGAGGGAGCGGTGGGCAGCATTTTTACAGTAACCAGCTGTTTCTTCAGGAATATTGAACAACTCTTGTCTGCTCATTCTGTCGGGTTCCTCGTTTTAATGTCCCTGTTTTGGCCTTGCGGTGCAAACGCTCACTGGTGCCCAACAAACAGACAGAACAGCTGGCTGGCAGACAGACAGACAGACAGAAGAGAAGCGCAGCCTTTCGCAGCAGAGAACCAAACTCCTGCAATCAAAGACCAGACTCGGAGCGTGAGGGGTTGGACCTCCGTCGTCTTTGCCATCCAGGCTTTTAAAAGGGGGGGGGAAGTGCCTGCTGACAGTAAACCTTCTCAACTTGAGCTCCTCCACGTTGTGATCCAGACGCTCTTCGCAGCTGACAAAGTAAGTTGCCGCAGGTACACACACACACAAGGTGCACTCGGGTGAGCGTCTGCTTCCTCCTCCGTGTCAAATAGTTGAACTGAAGAAGTAAATCAGAGCTCAGGTACGTTGGCCTTTGGTATCTGCCCCTGGATGTCATCCTCAGTCTAAACCAGTGACTAAACTGAATGACAAAAGTGATGAATTACTGGCCACATGATGAAAAACGTCTGCCAAAATCAAGCCGCCAGGTTAGTTTGGTCAAAATCAAGCGCACCTTGTCCTGTTCTCTGATTTTTTTTAGAACCCAAAGTAAATCTGATCTTTTCCCTGCCTATATTATACAAACAGCGGCTGCAAAGTCCCATCTGCATTCAGCGATCCTCCAACTCGGGCTGGCTCTGAGTGCCAGAGATAATCTAGAATCCCTCTTTTCTTATGTAGAAGAAGAAGAGGAGAGAAATCGCGGCAAATCTGTGAGCTTCGGCTTTACTCCCCCTTTTCTTTTTTCCCCTTCCTCTCCTTCACCTCCTTTGATTTGTCCATCGCTTTGTGCAGAGGGGACGAAGGGGTGAGGCGAGGCGGGACGGGGTGGGGTGGGGCAAGGAGGGGGTTAGGGGGGGAAGAGAGAGATGGAAGCTGACCTGCTCCAAAAACACTAACTAAAAAAAAAGAATCATTTAGAATCAGAGGCGGTTGTGTTTTTCTGCTCTGACCGCCGCGCAGCCGGATAGTCTTTGGCATGCGAGGTGCCAGCAGAACGGCTTTCCCACTCGGCACGTTGAGCTCATCCATTTGTTTGTTATCTCAATCCAGGATTTGGGGAGATACAAAGCTGATTAAACAACAAAAGCATACGGGAAGATAAAGAACACTTAGGTAATGGGTTTAGCCCGCCTGCTCAGGCACGCCAAACTCATCCACTTTTTCCCCTCCGTCTGCTCGAGACGCGTTTGCTTTTCTCCTTCTCTCTCTCTCTCTCTCTCTCTCTCTCTCTCTCTCTCTCTCTCTCTCTCTCTCTCTCTCTCTCTCTCTCTCTCTCTCTCTCTCTCTCTCTCTCTCTCTCTCTCGCTCCTCCTTGATCCGGACAGTAGAGAGAAACAGAGAGAGGATGAGAGGAAGGAAGCGTGACAACAAAAAGAGTTGAGGAGCCGAAGACGCTGTGTGTGTGTGTGTGTGTGTGTGTGTGTGTGTGTGTGTGTGTGTGTGTGTGTGTGTGTGTGTGGGAATGCAGGATTTCAGGCCTAGGGGCAGGTGACCTGCTTGTTGTAGGGTTTGTTAAAACAAGTACTGTTGAATATTGTTACATCGGTCACGTTGCCCACAGCAAACAGGAAACTGCTGTGACAAAGAAGTGAAGAACCCCACCGGGGTTGCACACACACAGCCTTTCATCTTTGATCGTGAAATTTCGACTTTTATCTCAACATTCTGCGTTTTGTCTCGAAATTGTATTTTAACTTGAATTAAAAATTTTGACTTTATTCTTGAAATGAAAGGGAAAAAATACAACTTCCTATTTTAATTTCGACTTAAGAAATTTTTTTGGCTTTATTGGTGAAATTTCGACTTTATTCTCAGCATTTCATCTTTAATCTCGATTTTTATTTTTTTTTTTTTATTTAAAAAGTCCTGTGTTCCTGTTGTAATCCTGTTCTGTCGCAGAGTTTGGACCATTGAAAAAAAAAAAAAAAAACGTAATGAAATCAAACAAAGAATCAAACAATGTCTGGAAATTAAATCTAATTGAACTAACAACTAAACAAAAGCATCACAGGACATAAAAAAACAACATTTCAAAAAGTTTTCTCCTCCAGTCCATTTCATCCTTTCACATTGTCGTGACATATTTGCCTAATGCAGTTTGTACCGTGTCCCATGTGTCGGCTGGGTTGCTGTCGTAAACCAATACAGAGCCATGACAGTCACCCCCCCGACCACCACCACCACCACTGGTGAACCTGGCAAGGAGGGGAAAAAAAGCAATCTCAGGTCTTTGCCGTGGCTCTGATAATAACGCCTTCACAGAGGTCAGTGAGAAATGAGGGGGAGGGAGGGGAGGGAGTTTGGAGGGGAACATATTTACGCTCCTCCCGTTGCCCCCGGTGGAGAGGAGCCATGAGAAAGGTGCTTACTTAGACGAGATAAAGAGGCCGATGAGAGGCAGCGGACTTGGATTAGAGGAGGGAGACGATCGCGGCCAGAATAGGCAGGGAAAATAGGGAGAAGTGAAGGGGGGGGGGGGGCGAGGAGGGTGGGGGTGCTGGAGGACAGTGAGGCCGGGAGACGGTGTCTGGGCCGCTTGGATATGGGGGGAATATTAATCTGGGTTTAGTGTGAGCAGGACCCCACAAACGGCTCAAGCAAACAGAGCTTAGACGAGGCCAAGCCTCGGAGAAAGTCCTAAATCTTCACATTAGCTCCCCGCGTTTCTCCTGCTGAACCCGTAAGCTCTTTTTCTAAAGGACAGCACAAACAAACCACAGACCCCCCCCCCCCCACTCAACCCCCGCCTTCCACACACTCGCACCTCATGCCAGTCCTACACTTCCTCCCTCGCACGCACACACACAAACACACAAACACACGCTGAAAATCAAGACGGCTTTGGGAGTCGAGATTGCAGAAAATTTTATAAATCCTGGGCCTGAGTGGATCGGGAGAGATTAGATGGGTGCCCCTCTTAAAGTGACAGGATGCCTCCCGATTGTGTTGCTCATTCTCCGCCGTGCCCTACTTCTGTGTCGGCGAAGAAAGAGGGAGCAAGGACGAACACTTCAGGGGGCTCGAGGAGCCGCCGTCGAGATAACCTTGGCAATCCGAAGAGGGGGGAAAAAAACTCGAACAAAATGTTGCGCTCTTTTTTTCGAGGCTACCGTTCGTTTATAGCTTTCTACGTGGGAAAAAAAAAAAAAAGATATTCTGACAGTTTACTCAAAGGTTCCGTATGTTGCGTAACTAATGTCAAACTCAGTAATGGCTCCATCTTTTCTTTGTTTGTAGACTTTTGATGCCAAGTGATGTCACAATAATTATTTAAATGTGCACATCGCTCTCTTTCCAAGACACTTTTGGAAAAAGGCAAAGAGAAGAACACAAAGCTTTTTTGTGAATGTTTTGTAGTTTAAATATTTAGGACACATTTCTGTGAAAACCAGTTCTGGATCTGTCAGCTTTGCAAAGTTAAACTCCTTCCTCCACCCTTGGTCACAAGGGTCATTTTTCACAAGAACATTCCTAAAAGATGGATAATTACACTGTTGTCAAGAGGTCGTTACACATTTTAAAAAAATAAATCACGGTAAGGTCGATCTGATGGAGTCCAGGATGAAAATGATGAACAATCAGGTTCTAGGTACAGGATGCGGAACTTTTGTGTAGCAAAGTGCAGCCGTACTTTGGCAGCGGAGCTTTAAAGAGGGTATCAGCGCGTCCCGTCGGAGAGGGGAGTCGCTCAACCTCATCCCGTCGCCCGCAGCTTCCCGGCGGGGAGGGAGACGCGGAGGAGTCGGCTTCTCGCTGAGTTTCATTAACCTGACCGCATGTGCCAACAGCGGCGGTGTTGGACTTAATCAGAGTGACACTGACACACTCGCCGCAGTCTTCTGGGTCACATGGGAGGCTCATCCAGGACCAGGAGCGTTCAGGGACCTGCTGCTGCAGGAAAGCCCACACTCGTTTGTTTGCTCGTGCGTCGCCGGTGCCGCCTGCCTGCCTGCTTGGCGGCTGACACGCTCATCGCAGCAATCACGCGCAGAGCTGAAGTATGTTTTTTTTTTTTTTTTGCTGGGTTCCAATTAGGCGTGGAGGAGCGTTTGATGTGAGGGGAAATGTGTCCGGCCGCTCTGAGCATCGCGGGTAAATGTCGCCGTGGCGTGAATGTGATTTGAACATCAAATGGAACCTTTCGGCAGCGTTAATGTATCGCAGGCCTTCTTCTCGGTCACACTTTAAGTCATTACGGCCGAGGGGAAAATCTCCGACATGTGCGGTAGGAAAATAAGGGAATAATAATGTGAATTAAATACTGTAGGAACTCAAACTTCTGTGAGTAATAATATGTGAGTTTTATAAAGTTCAATTACCATAGTCACATAGAATTCTTTTACTGAAATATAAGTTTGGCTAATAGCTTTTTGAGGACTGATTAAACTAATTTTAAAAAAAACATCTTTTGAATGTGGTCAAATATTCAACCAACATGGCAAACATGTCATCATTATATTAAAATTCAAATGATACACCTCAGTACAAATCACAATTTTTAGTGCATTTAAATGCAGAGTGAGACTGAGAAGCATGTAAAACTGCAACGTGCAATCAGACCACATATTGAATGTGGAATAACTGTGGTGACTTCACACTTTGATGAATTTGGTGAAGCTCAGCTGAAAGTAGCATCACAAACATCAGCACCACCATATATAAAAACTCTTGTTGTCAGATATGTAATAATCAGGCAATGTTAGCATTAGCTTCCTCTAGCTGGCAAACATGGTCCATAGCTACTTGAGCTCACTCTGACTAGCTAAAACCACTGTGTCGCGCGCTTGGTTTATGCTCTGCGATTGTGGTTGTCACTGTAGAACACTCTTCAGAGCAAGAGCTGCGGTCAGATTGTAGAAGAGGTGGCTAATTAGCAGTTGTCGCTCCAGGTAAATGTACAGAAGTTCTCAAAATGGAACAGCGCCACCTTGTCAAGATTAGCGCAGCACTCCTTAAGTTCAGCATGCTGATGTACAACAACAAAAAGAAGCACGCATTCGGAACACACGTCAAGTGTATTTGGCACAGAATAAAAGATGATAGTTCTCTCATTTGTCACTGTGCTAAGAAGAATGTCTGGTAATTGGTTTGCACAGAAAGCACTCCAGATCATCTGACCCTGACTAAACTTTCAACGTGAGGTTGGGGGAATAAAAAAAACAGCCCATACAGGTGAGTCAGACTGCATATACTTTTGACAAGCGCACAGAAAGCAGAATTACGGCGCGATTAGCCTAATGCGCCACGTACAGGAAAAGCGGCAGTTTAAACTTGACAGCGAGTAAGAATCCATTTCTGTGGACAAGAATTACTAATGGAAAGAAGTAAAATGGGGGTCTTAGATATGTACAGTAGGAGGACTGGTTGTATTTAAGCTCCCCGCAAAGTCTCCCACTGGCAGCATTATCCGGCCTGTGCACCTGTCAGACAACAGCACGCGGCGACAAACGCACCTTCATTCCAAAGGAGCCTTAATATCAGACAGGACGGCTCCTTCCCCAGACCGGCTAGCACTTATCCACAGGAGTCGAGGAGGAAATAAAAAACGAACTAAACTCAGCCTTTCTCAGTCAAGTGTCTTTAAAAACAGGTCTTAGACTTTATGGGCAGACGTGTGCACGTAGAGCCTGACGGGTTATTCCACTCTGCACAGGGTGACCAGGTGTCCAGTAGCGGCGCCTGCACTCACTGCCACAGCAAACCCTCATCGAGGCGACGCCCTCAACAGATCAATCTTCCCGTGACACTTCATTTAGACTGCATTAATGTGGAATTAGGGCCCATTACGGCTATTGGCAGGACCTGACAGTCCCTCAGCAGCGCAGTGATCCTGGCTTCCCACGAGGGACCGGCGCTGAATGGAGCAGATAAGGCCTTTTCAGCCCTGCCACAAAGCTCAGCGAGTCATTAGACTTTAATTTTTTTTTTTTCTTGGAGGGTGGTGGGGGGCACAGGGGGCTTTCTTCCACTCTGTCAGCAGTATTGCTGATCAAATAACAAAAGTTGTGGTTGTTCTTTTCTAAGCTCCTGTGCTTCAAACCATTAAAAGTCCCACTTATACACATTTTCAGTCCTATATTTTTAATGCTAAAATTTTGGAGAGAAGCCATGAACAATATATACATATACAGAAATATATTTACAAAAAACTTTTCCAGATCACTTGGAAGCAGCACATTTAATCCTTTCTTTACGTCTATATTGCAAATAAGAAAAACAAACAAAGCCAACATGCCTCCTGCAAAAGCTTCCCTGGTTTAAAGGTGGCATAAACAAGTACTGGGCCCCTTTGTGACATCACAAGAGGACGTTGCCTGTTTTGGTGCAGAAGTGGCCAAATATAGAGCAGCAAAATACTGTAGGTAAAAGGTGATTTTTTTTAATTTCTGGGGAATTCATATTGTACAAAAACTGTAAAAGAGAGTGTTGCAAAGAATGGCACCTTTAAAATAACATCAGCACCTCTTAACAGTATAATGTGATTTACCTCATAGGTTGCAATATGGAGACGTGCCTTCTGAAAGGCTAATCATGATCCAGTGCGAGTGCCAATTTTCAGCCTTTTCACAAGCAACATGACAAAAACATGACTCATGTCTGCTGACGTTTCACCTCTTCTCTGCGTATCTTCGTGTTGCAGAAGAAGGATTTTTTTCCCCCTCTTCTTCTTCTTGGCCCGCGCACGTGCGATAAACAGCTGCTTTTTGTGCCTGGAGACTGGAGGCTCGCTCTCCTCCTCCTCACTCTTGCCGCCTCTAAAGCGTTTGCACCCGGTCAAGCTCGCAGAAACACCTCAAACGTTCCGACACTCAAATAACATGATGCGGTTCAACACACACACACACACACACACACACACAAAGAGTCAAATCCTCTGCGAGGAGATACGATCCTGCCTGCTCTCCCTCTCGTTCCATATCGACATCCGAGCAGGTGAGGAGGATCAGGGCGGGGCCAGGGCGGGGTCAGGTCACCGCTTGACTCCGCCCAGTCCCGCACCTGCCACCCCCCGCCAGCAGGGTTCACGGCGAGGACCCCCCGCCAACCCCCTCTAACCCACCCCCACCCCACCTCCTCCCGCCTCGCGCATCCTCACTGACCAGGCGGCTGAGAAGCATATAGATACCCCCTTAAGGAGCTTTGCTCTCTGGAGGAAACTTAATCTCCTTTTTTAACGCCATCCCAAGGCTCCTCGCGGGCCCTGAATAGGCGGGGGAGGAGTCGGCTGCCGAGTATCTCCGAGCCCACATGGCAGCCCAGCCCAAATCTGAATATCTGAGCCACGGCGGAGCTCCAACGCCAGCACAGGAATTAGCCCTCTGACAGGCCACGCTAAATCCCCCGCCGCCGCCGCCCTCCTCCACCACCACGCTCACTGCTTCCTTCTTTTACACTCCTGCAGCGGCGGCGGCAACACCCCCCCCCCCCTCGCCAAAAAAGAAAGAAAAAAAAATCACCAAGTCTTGCACGTGCATGACGTGCATGACAGGCAGTGACAGACAGGAAGTGAAAGGAAGAGAATTTATTGTTTGTCTGTGTGTCTCTATATTGAGGGAATATTGGACTGAGGTATTTCTTGTGGGGATGTGGGTGTGTGTGTGTGTGTGTGTGTGTGTGTATGTGTGTGTGGGGAGGGGGGTGGTGGGGGTCACTAACAAAGAAGTTTTGCTGCTGTTAAAGTTAAAGTTAAAGTTAATGTAATTGCATTTTTTTTGCTGCTTTTCTCTTGCGAGAGTTTGAGGACAAGATTTAGTCCATTTGTTTTACAGTATGAGTCTATTAAATATAAACTGTGTGAATGTTTGTAAACAGACGGCTAAATGATCTGATGGAAAGCCTCGAGCTATATTAATTGGATAATCATATATCTGTTATTGGTGAGGCTGTTTGTCCTCTTTTTATTTAGCTTCTGTATGTTGTATGTATTTAATGTACTAAACCAGTTTAAGCAACTTTTTATTTGGCACATCTAACAAATGTGAATTACCGCACCTTATCTCTCATAAGCAATTATTTTAGAAACATTTTAATTGGTATTGATAGGAGGATGAATCTGTTTGTTGGCTTCACATCCAGGCAAATAAGAGCATCATTCATCCAACCACTGAAGACTCGGCGAGAGCAGCAAACCACAACTTTAAAATTGTCGTTATAAAAACTGATCTCAGGAGTCCATTGCATGAAATAATATTCTGGGTTATTTTAGTTCAAAACGACAAAAACGAGCTGCCTGATGACTATTTTCCATTGGGAGCATTCAAGATGACCCCCCTGCTTCCAAAACCAAACTCTCCCTCAGCGAGTTTCCTCTCGCTGCCTTCTTGACCAAAGGGGCCGGGAGGCAAATATTAACCCTGACGGGCTTGTGTGAAAATCTCTGAGCCACTTTATTTGGAAGGAGGTGTGACAGATTACCGAAGAAGGGCGGATTCCTCAGAGGCAAGAGGTAGCGGCTCTCTTTGCCCAGACACTTTGGGACCCGTGCTCTGACATGCTCCTTTAGCACCCTGTCAGGAGACTATTCCCAAAGCAAACAGCCTCTCCAACCCCCCCGGGACCCTCTCCCTGCGCCAGGCGGGACCTCATAAACTCCCTGAAAAGGACTTAGAGTGCTGAGGAGCCACAAGAAAACAAGACGTGGGGAAACCAAACAGACCCGACAAAAGCCCCGGACATGGTGCCTTTAGTGGGCTAAACGGCAGCACGGTGTTCACTTAGCCCAGTGAAAGGGAGAGCAAATTTCAGCTCCGTTTTATCTCGGCAGGTCCAAACACAGACCGGAGCTGTATTTCATGCTGGAAAAGTGTCCCGAGTGATGCCGAGCAAATCCGCCCCGGGGAGCAAGCAGCCTGTTAAACTTGTTTTCAGCCTGATATACAATATTTATTCAAAATCCGTTTATTCTCTCTAATTCTTCTGGAAAAAGTCACCAAAGCTCGGTCAAATGTGGCCTGAAATATATGAGTTTTTTTTTTTTTAAGGAATGTTAAAGCCACACTTTGGGGATCTAAAATGCATCACTATTTATATTGAACAGAATAATTAAGTGCACGTGACAGAGCGCCACCTCCCAGTGATCCCAGCGAGGCAGTGAAGTGGCGTCACAGCTGCTGGAAGAGGACTCGAAAAAACATCAGAGCGAACCGGCGTCGGACGCAGGAGAGTCATTTATGACCGAGGTGCAACATTCTGTCACGGCGGCGATAATACGGTCCGCACTGGCTTAAGTGAGGCAAGAAGTATATGAGGAATGTAATAGGCGGTTTTCCACAATCACAGCATTCAGCGACCCAAAGGACGGGAAACACGTCCTGTAACCTGCAGCTCAGGGTGGAAGTCACTCCAGGTGCATTCAAATGTTCTGGTTTAACCTGATTTTTTTGTTGTGTTCAATTATTTTTATGCATATGCTGGAAAGTGACTTGCACAGAGAATCATCTTGTGCACTCATAATTAAAATGTACATCACCATTCAAACGAAGAAGGTGCCTGCAAAATGTGATATTCACATTCTGCATGGGAAAAACAACCTTCCAGTGTCTTGCAATCGTCTTCAGAACATGCAGTGTGTTTTTACTGGTTATTTCTTCGGTCAGTAAGTTGCGAGTTCGCTGCACGCTGAGCCATGTTGACACAATATCACAACGCTGTCTCTCCATCTCACAACTCAGAGCTGTGATTCGACTGCTGAGTTGCGACAAAAGCTGAACCAAGCCCGTAAAAAAGCAAAAAAAAAAAAACAAAAGCACACACACACACACAGTGCTTTGTGTGTAACTAAACCTCGGCCGGCTCTCTCGGGGTGGACCGCGGTGACAATCGTCGGGGGGGCGGCCCGGGGCCCTCGATTACAGGGGCCTTTTTACTGGGTCAAATGTTTGGAGCGGGCGTTAATTTGCAGGTGCTGGCACGGCGGCCGGCGAAGGTTCAGCAGGCTGCCGCGCCAGGCGGCGACGTGGGAGCTAAGTGGGAGGCTCTTAATTCAGGAGCGGCAGCCTAATGAGTGGATTCCTGAGGGGGCCGGAGGGATCACCGCTGCCGCCTAAATTGAAAAAGTCGGACGGATCATCCATTTATTCATCATCTGCGGAAAAAAACGTATTAATTGGAATTCAATTTAACGGTGTGTGTGTGTGGTGTGTGTGTGTGTGTGTGCTTGGTTTAATGTGACAGCGTATGTGTGTGTGTGGGTCCACAATCACAGTGCACGTCGGGGCCCTCTTTTATGACTGCACTGCGCCTGATGGGCTCTGAAATACATTTCTCCCTGAGCCCCCCGGGCGGACTTAGATACACTTGTCACATAATCAAACGTGAAATACAAAGTAGTGTACGGAGAAAAAGGGCCAGGACTTTATTCCAGGGGAAATAATTTACTTTCTACTCCCCCCTCGACCCCCACCCACCCACACACACACACACACACACACACACTAACCGCCCATACCCTCCGCCGCCATCCTCGCCGCCGCTCTCGCTCCTCTAGCTGGCTGCTTTCATGTCATTTAGATGAGTGGTTAATAAGGCAGAGCGTTAAGAGGATTATGATCTGGTTGGGGCCGTAGTGGTGCTACTGCTGCTGCTGCTGCTGCTGCTGCTGCTGCTGCTGCTGCTGCTGGTGCTGGTGCTGGTGCTGGAGGTGGTGGAGCTGAGGGCGGGCAGAGCCAGCCAGAGCATCCCAGGCAGCGGGATGATGTGGTAGGGGTGGGGTGGGCTGGGGTGGGGGTCCATACGGTTACAATAGTGGGCAGGAGGAGAGCATCCTCCTCACTGTCAAGATTCATTTAGTCAGAACTAAGCGCTCCTTCTTCTTCTTCTTCTTCTTCTTCTCCTGCTTCTTCTTCTTCTTCTGCTCTTTCGGGGTCGGAGGAGATTTGCTTTGAAGACTCTCAATCTACCTCTTCCCTCCGTGCGTGCGTGCGCGTGCGTGAGTCTTAATGAAGACCCACAAAGTGGCCCAATGGGGGCGGAGCCGCAGGTATTGTTAAGCCAATGAGGAGGTGAGAGTCCTGTGAATGGGGCTTTCGGGGTTCAGTTTAAGGAGATGGGGAGGAATCAGGCAGCCTCGTATTTTAGCTTCCCGGCCCTGTGAAGATTTGAGGTTTTTGTGAGCCGGTGAGGATCCGAAGATGGAAGCTTAGCCAGAGGAGCGGAAAAAAAGCAGGGTGGGGGCTTTTGAAGAAAATGTTCTTTTCTTATGGGGGGGCTATGCAGAGCAGAGTGGGTATCATTTGAGCCGAGCTTCAGATGATTGAGGTAAGACTCCGGCCCAGGTGGAGAGGACTCTCCTGGGGAATCATCCTCTTGATGAGTTCCTAGAGGAACTTTGAGGATGGACGAGGCTGAGGCAGGAGGAAATAAAGCCGCCAGACAGAATCGGACCGCCGCCGCCGCCGCCGCCGGCCGCTAGCCGTGTCCTCTGGTGCCTCCTCCAGGAGAGGCTCCTCAAGTAGAGCCTCTCCTGTGTTTTTAAGCACTCTCCATGATCAGCTCTGCTCTCTAAAGACACACACACACACACACACACTCCACCATCACCACCACCCCACTCCCTCCCACCCATCTCAACCTCCCACCCCGCCCCTGCGACTCACAGTGCCCGGCGCCGGGCGTCTTAAATGCATCTTTAATTCAGCAACTTTGAAGTGGCACTCCGGCAAATGCACTCAATCAATTATAAATGAAATAATCTCCTTATAATATTAGAGATTTTTTCAAGTCTAAGAAATACCGGGAGATTAGGGAGCCCAAATCAGTTTTAGCGGTATCTAAAATGACAGCAGGAGAATCATCGGAGGGAGCGGGTAGAAACTTAAAATGATTATGTAGATCTGTGTCACCGCAGAATGTTTCTGCAAATCCCCGCTGGATCTACCGCGACGGAGGAAACAGATTATTCCTGGCCTTATTTAAAGGGTTGGAGTTCTTAAGTGGCTTTTTTCCCCCCTTTCCCAGGGAAACATTTATATATATTTACACATATATTTACAGCCTCCTCGCTCTCTCTCCTTCCCTTCTTCTCCAGTCGCTCCTCCAGCTGCTCGGCCACCACGCCGTCACCTGACTTGCCTGTTGTGTGAACGGTAAATCTGTTGTTGGGAGTTCAGCCCACGGCGATGAGGACGGCGCTAGATTAGCTGTCGGCGGTGCGCGCATTGTCGTCGTTACGTCTTTACACGTATTAAGTTGTGTTCAGGTGCTTGTCTCGGGTCGCCGCATCTGCAGCTGCTGCTGTTCAGTGAACATCCTGAAGGGAGGATTCACAAAGGAAATTATATTGCATCACTATGTCGATTCGGGCACCGGTGTCGGTTGTTGACTCGTGTTGCAGAGTTTAATGGATGAATGAAACAACAAGAATTCCATCCCATAAACTCCAACACCGAGGTGAGGCAGAAGAAGGAAAACACGACATGAATTCAAACTGCTACTGTGGGTGAGTGTGAGTTTCCACACAGCCTTTAAATGTGCATTTAGAAGAAGAGCGCACTAGACAATTCAAGGAAAACACATCAAAATCATGAAAAAAAGCTTCTGCTAAGTTGCAAAAAAAAAGTTTTACGCATGCATATGCAAAAAAATTAAGAAATACTGTTTTTTAGTTTGTTCGTTTGTTTTTGACGGCACTTGAACATTTTTTTTTTACTCTGTTCTCATAAATATACGCAATCAAACGAGGGGAAACCCATATAAATTAATATATCATACATAACTGACACTCAGCAGATCATTTTCTTACGACTGGAGGAGCAACACGTCCACCTCCTTGCAAGTGGACCTGCTGTGATTTGCAAACGAATTAAAACGCAGCCTTATCGAACTAAAAAACAAACAAACAAACAAATAAAAACACCGATGTGTATCATCTTTTCCATGTAATGCTAGTAGATCCCTTCAACTTCCTAATTTGGGTTTTTTTGATGTATCTCGTGAACAAAATGATTCAAATGTAAATGAAGTCGGCGCTCGCTCTGCTCGCTTCCTTTTCTTTCTTTTCCGTTCTCTTCTACTTTTTCCAACACTGCAGCCGCGGTGTTGATCCTCTCCAACCATTACTCACCCGGCTGCAAATTATGAGGCCGAGCACATTTCTATCACGCTGGGGTTCATTCATCTTTGATTACACCTTTCAGATGATATAAATTAGGCCTATCCCACGCTGTTAGCGTGATGGATTGCAGGGCAGCGATATGAAATGCGCTGATCAATACCATGGATTAGTTTGTGTGTTTCAAGGCTGTGCAGTTCCGCGGGCCTGCCACGCGGCGCAGACAGAGAACGCAGCTCTAAGTCCACTGAGCCGGACTTTGGTTTCTGTTTCTCCCGGGTTTCCACTGGCCGCTGCAAGACCTGGGACAACCTCTTGACTGTAACTTCCAGAGAATCAATGGAGGGCAAACTACTGGAGGGCAGAGGTCACACCGCTTATAGAGGGAAGCGTGTCTGTATGACCTCCTTTTTTCTGTGTGTTTGCATTAAAAGGCCCAAAGTCAACATTGCCCAAAATATATAACTCATGATTTATTTCACTGAGAATAATCATCTAAATTTAAATCTAGATCTAAAAAGAAGATCTAGATTTAAAAGAACAAGTCCACTTTTAAGGGCAAACTACTGAGCTGTACATTATTAATATTTGTACAGAATGTGGATCTGCGGAGGGTTGGTGTAGGAAAGATGTTAAATCAAATGGTCCATGAGAAAAGAGCTCCCGACAGTTTAGTGCCAAAGGCCTTGCTTCTGTGGGAGGATTTGTCTCGGTGAGCAGTAGGTGTAAATTCATCAGGTGCAATTCTCACAAGAATAAATCTCTTTTATATTTTCAAATAATCGTCCTGCTTGTGTGTTGTTCCATTTTTCTTCTGTCTCCCTGTTGTTGTTTATTTTTAGGTAGCGGTAGGTTTTCCATTATAAAAGGTCTCCCTAAATAATACACAGCTTTTTTTTTTTTACAGTAATTTTAAGGCTGTTAAACATAAAGTTAGTTGTTTTTTTCAGACGTGTCAGTTCTTCAGTTATTTGCAAAGCTTTGATGGACTCATGGATTGTTGATTAAAATGAGCAGCAAAGTGTTTAAAGGCTCATCACAAAACTGTACTTGAAAAATGATGATGTCATCAACTGTTTAATGAACCAAAAAGGGACAGTCTCAGACAGCAAAGTCAATGTTGTCACTGTCGTAAGGGCCCAAGAGAAGTTGTGTTGCTACGACACGGCGGCTCTGAACGCAGCTCAGTGCAGCCGGGCGCGGATGATTTATTTCTCTCTTTGCTCATATGATGTGTGGAAAACTATTAAGGACGTCTTGTGAGATACCCTTTTTTTTGCCTCAAAGCGGGAGGAAATAGGGAAGGGGTGGGGTTTGAAAATAAAAAAACAGGAAGTGATGATGAGAAGCTCAAGGAGACGTACAAAAGCATTAGTCAGGCCTAATGAAAGGTCTCCATACGGACGAGGCGGCGGGTCAAACCAATAAGCCTTTCAAAATCAATCTCACCAATTACTGTCCGCCCGCACACAATCGAAGCTGGCAGATGCCGAGGGGGAGGGGCCTCGGCGGGGGTGACAACTTCATGTTTAGCTAATTATCGCCACTTCTGCCGGCGGCCGCCGCCGCCGCGCCTCCCCGACGCCTCCATTGTTGCTGCTGTTAAACAGTTTGCGCTGCTGATTGATGATGAAAAGGGGCAACATGCAGCCACACCTCTCAGGGGATCATGTGACATAATGTGCAGTGCATCCCACGCATACACACACACACACACACACACACACAGTGACCCTGCCAGCTGGCCTGGGCTAAACACAACACACTCAGCTCAGCGTGTATAGAATACTGCAGGGACCGACTGGCTATGAATGCATTATTCATATCCATCTGACGGGACCCACACACACACACACACACACACACACACACACACACACACACACACACACACACACACACACACACATTCAAATTCAGCCACTTTATCATATCAGTGGCAGGGCTGAGAAGTCAAACATCCCCGTACACGCTCCCTGCTCTCTTTCCTGCACCGTCATCAGATTCCCTGGGTCTCCCTAGTGCCCCCCCCACACACACACACACACACACACCTCTCATTCATATTCATGTTGAATCAGAACTCCTGCCGCAGGGGCTCCACTGCTGAACGGCTGCAGCAGAGCCCTCCAGGCCAAGGGGACGCAGACAGGCGCTAAACACCGTCGCGCTAAGCTCGCCGAGTGCGACTGAGGGAGGCAAGTTCTTTTGTTAAACCCGGAGATTCCAGCCGACTCAGTAGAAACAAGCAGGACGGCCCTCACGTCACGTCTTCCCTCCGAGCGGTTCCAGCCGTGCCTGCTAATCACTGCTCATCACGAGGAGATGAACAGATTTCCATCAGCGCTGCGGCTCTGTGACAGACCCTCGCTGCTGAAGTGGGGGGATGGGGTGGGGGTCTAAGGGGGGATTACTAGCCAACCAGAAGGCAGCAGCCACTCCAGCCACCTGACCGACCCTTTTTACATGGCCACTTAGGCTCAGCAAGACACCTTTATGTTCTCAAGGAGCCCGTCTTTCTTCTCCCACAGCCACCCCAGACACCAAGAGGTTGATCTTCTTCCATCATGTCAATATAAAGGCACAGGGTGTCCAGCATCATGTGACTGAAACTTTCCTGTCCATTAGATAAGGAAAGTCTAAGGTTGTCAAAAGGTCAAAATTTTCATGCAGAATTTTGTGTAGATGAGGTCAGAAGTCTGTTTTTGTCTTTTGGTCGCCAATTTGTGTTCTGTTTTTTTGTTTGTTTGTTTTTTTTCATTCTCTGGCCTGCAGTTTTCTCAACAAATTAAACTTTTTTTCCCCTCAAAACAACTTGTGAGGTCACTTAGGACCGACGTCCCGGCGGACGGTCAGTGGGTTAAAGCTGGATATGTCCACATGAGGACAAACCAAAGCTCTCATTCAAGTGGCTTTTTGCCTGAACAAGACATAAACCCGGATTAGGAAAAAAAAACACAACAATAAATGGAGGCCTTATGCTCATTTGGTGAAACAGTGTACGACGGAGCTTATGGAGGGAGGGGGGAAGAGCCGGACTGCCCGGAGCTGTCGGCCGAGAGCCGGCAGACGCGGCGTGACGTCAGCGGCCCGTCGTTCATCAGCTTCCAGGTGTCGCACGGGGAGCAAATCAGAGGCCCAACCCGGATCAGGAACCCCTCGTTCCAGCCGCAGATTTGGATGAGTGCAACTTGCGGCGCCTTAAGCTCAACAGATGAGCTTCAATTATCTAAATGTTTGAATCCCGATGACCCAGGGACGATTTAAAGCAGATTTAACAACAATAGCCAGATGTTGGATGCTGAGAGGTAGCAGGAGCGGAGCGGTTATCACACCCGCAGGATTTTTCCCTTGTCTTTTTCCCCCCTCCAATCAAGGGGAAAACACGGAGCCGCTCCTATAAAGTGCTTCCAAATCAGATAAAACAGACGGAGAAAATCAACTTTCCCCGTGTAAGTGTGCAGCGCTTTGCCGGGCTGATATGGACCGGAGAGGATTAGTCCAGGAAGGGAAGCTGGCTTCACGGGGACTAGCGAGAGATGGGAGAGCAGACGTTCCCTACTTTGGCAGGATCATTGGAATTAAACAGTGAATGGGAGACTTTTCTTTCTGTGTCACGCAGAAGTTTCGTCGATGCGGGAGACACTGCTGCGCTTGGGCTTAATTCTTCGTAATACTTGACCCATCGTTCAGAACATCGCTCGTCATTTGCATCACCGTAAAGCTCTTCGACAGCCCTGCGCGATCGATTATATGTGGGATGTTTAAATGTTAACACTAGCTTTCTAATGTTATTGTATCTAGAAATTCAAATAATGTATTTAAGTCCCACGAGCATAATTTATCGCTCAGCTGACAGGAAACGTGACTACATGTTTTATTTTTTTGCGTATATAAGGAATGATAATAAACACAAATACTTCTTCAGCAGACTCTACAGCAGGGGTCACCAATGTGGTGCCCGCGGGCACCAGGTAGCCCCCAAGGACCTCATGAGTAGCCCGCAGACCCGTTCAAAAAATTGCACAGCTCGTTGAGCTGGGTCTAAAATTCAATTTTATCCAACCTTCTCAAGTCATTTTTGATCGACAAAGTATTCTGATTCTGAACATTGTGCCATTCATGAAAGCCACTCGATATGCAAAATTCACTTTACCAATGATTTAGGACTGTAACACATACCTCGAGTTAATAAAATAAAAGTCCAGTTAGGAACAGACTAGCACATAACTTGGTTGAGACTATAAAGTGACTATATATAAGTGACAGCAAGTGTTTTTATTCTCTACAGAAGTTCAGTTTAAACTGTTGTGTTCCGGTCGGTGTTGAGTCAGTCTTACCTTTCAGTCCAGGTGACTTTGCAGGGACGTGTCAATGTCACAGAGGAGGTTTTGACCTGAAATATAGAGACATCAACGTACAATAAATAGACAGTGAGAATAAACAACAATACACAAATAACCAATTTAGAAAACATTCTGACAGTTTCATATCTTTTAAGTTCTCATCAGTATGCAGCCGTAAAGCATAATGATTTCCAAGGCTCACCGTCATTAGCTCATCTGCTATACTGGGCCTTGGTAGGTCCATATTAGTCGATCAATTTCCCTGCATTTCATCATCCATTCTGATTTAAAAAAAAAAAAAAAAAAAAGCCAGGAAGGGTTTATTGTTGGTTTGTTTTTTTGTTTTTTTCATAAGATAAAATTCTATTTTTCACATTCTCCCATTCCAGTGAGGCGAACCCTAATTAAAAAAGAGCAGCGTGTGGCGGTGTGGTTTCCAGCCGAGGTGACTGTCCCGGGCTCTTCCCCGGGTGACACTTAATTACGCCGCATAAATCCACTGGCAATTTGTCAGCCGCTCCCCGGCCCCTCCCTCCTCAAAACCCTCAACCACTTCCCTCCACTCCTCCTTCACATTCTAAGCTCATGTAATGAATCACTAATCACTTGGTCCCTGATGAGCATTCCCAGTCTATTATCTCTTAATTACCCCATCCGGAGGGGGGTATCCGCACCAGCCAGCAGAGGGCGCTTAGTCAACCTAAACCACAGCGGTTAGCGCTTGGCGTTGCTCTACCCAATGAGGACGGTGAATTTACCGTCGGGCGGTGATTTATGTGTGTCACCGCGTTCCTCGGCTGTTTGAGGGGCGAGCTGACGCTCGCGGCTACGCTGCTTTATATACGGCGGGGACTTGGGGTTTGGGGGGGGGGAACGGCTTGTTCTCACTTCTCGGCCGCGGGCCCCTAAATGGTTCTCTTGTGGAGCGTTGGGAAGATGGAGCCTCTGACTCACGCAAGTCGTTTGCAGACGTGACACCCGGGAACCGAGTTTCCGGAGAGCAAAGATAGAAATTGGAATTGGCAGCCGACATGAAATGAGGTCAAAAGGATTTGTCCCACACACACACACACACACACACGCACACACACTTATACACACAAACATACATGTGCGCGCACACACGCACAAGAAAGAGGGTCCTTTAACTTTACAAGGCGGGAGGTGGGGGTTTCTGTGAAGACAATGGCGCCGAGGATGGAGTGTATCTTGAAGAAACAGGCCCCGGAATAAAGAAGCTAATTTGTAGCTGTCACAGTTTTCACCGGTTCCCACACACGTGAATTAATCTGGTTTCTGTTTTTTTTTTCTTTCCGCCCCGACTCGAGTCGCCTGCGAAGTGAGCGTGGCTCGGACACAGGTCGAGGTCAGCCAGCCGCCGGGACGGAGCGGATTGTCTGAAATTCCCATACTCCCTCGGCGCAGCCCGGGAGGAGAAAAGAATGGGTTCCTGATCACACAGCGGTGGCTTGTTTACATCAACCGGGTAAACCTCCAGAGGGTTTTTTTCTTCCCTTCTTTCTTTTTTTTTTTTTTTTAAGGGTCCGTAACCGACAGATGCCCCCTGCCAAGCCCCCTCAACAGTTGAAGGTTTCGGAATTTAATCTCGCTAATTTTGACATATCCCTCTAAGGATCTTAAAGCGTAGCCGGAGAAAAGAGGGTGGGGGAGGGGGGGAGACGGAGCCCGTACAGGCCTTTTTGGAATCCCGGTGTCCGTTTTTTGTCAGCCCTTTATTGAAAGCCTGTCAAAAATGGTTAGCTTCTCCGGTGAAACTACTTCTTTGCATCTTAGCTGCCGGCCCTGCCCTGTGTCTGCACATTTTCTTTCTATCCCCTTGTTTCTCTCCTTTTGTTTAGATAAAGCGAGGGATTAGGAAAGATTTGCCCCCATAAAGTAGTGGTTTGATGGGCTTTTATCCCACCATGTTGCTAAAGCTGTGTAGCCCCTGGATTAGGTGCTGACAATAGGAACCCTTGTGCTGGGCCACAGCCTCGGGGCCACAAGCAAAGACGGGCTCTGAGAAAGAGGAGGAAACAAACCTGCCAACCCCGATATGTCAAGACTGCCAGGGAAACCGTACAGTGGGGCAGCGTGGCCGCTCTACGGGATCACACCAGGGACAAAAATAGCGGGAGCCAAAAAAAAAAAAAAAAAAAAAAAGTTATGCGCCATTTGCACTGCGGTAACGTCACACCAAATCGACACCTCCGCAGCTTTTTCTTTTGTTTAGTTTTATCTAAACATCTTTGTCTTTCAGACCAGCAGACTTTGTGTTGGCGAGCGGCAGTTGCCTTTTCTGACCCAACAAGGCAACATACATTTGTCAAGCTGAGCCAGTTAGCAGCTAATGACGTTGCTTTAGTTACTAGAATTGAATCCCTGATCTTGACCTTTCCACTGTCCCCTGTTGGAATGCTTCCTCGTTCATGCATGGATCTGTTCCTGCCTAATACTGAAGTAACGTGACCCAGTGCCTTGGCCCAAAGGTCTCATATTATGCAAAATTTGCTTTACCAATGTCTTTTTTTTTTTTAACAATAAAATAAATCTCTGACCTCACAGTGATAAGTACATCATTCACTTATAATTTGCTCCCTTTGCTTTGCCAAAAGTATGAATTCAATCACAAAGTTGTTTTTTTTTAATCCCTCTGTGATGTCACAAGGGGCACTAACACTTCACTGAAGCCTCTCCCAATTGGGTGACCAAACATACTCTGCTGATAAACTTTTCAGGCTATTATGTGGGTTGTTTTTGCTGATAATCGTGTTTTTCCAGGATAAAAAGTCAAGACAAAGAGATTTGAAAAGTGATATGTTGATGTCAATTTCAACAAAATGTTTGGGGCATGCGTTTCTCCAGTACACACCTCCATGGAGATGACCATCTTAAACACAGCCGCAGGACCGCTGAGGGCCAGTTGCTTTGTTACTCCAGTCACACAGGTCCCGAGGAGGCGCTCACTCCCGAGTCATACATCAAAATGATTAATTTCAGCCAAATGAGCACAAGCTAACCTTGACTGAGAGCATGTGCAGGCCGGTGCGGCTGCACTGAAGCCTCATATATTCATGAAGTTACAAGAAAAAAACCCCACTAATGATAAAAGTTAATGGGCTCTGAAGGCTGAAGGCATCAACTTCCTCCCCCTCCCACAATCTGATGTAAAATGCTACTTAGAAATATATGGAGGCATCTGAGGAGGGGAAAAAAATTGTACAAACGCTCATCGTGCGTAATAGAGCTGAAAAGTAAACCGAGCGCGGTTTATAAATCAGCGCAGCTTCTTCCGGCTGAGCTTTGATTCAGGCAGCCAAAGTCCTGATGCGGGGGATAAAAGTTTTGATATTCAGGAGCAGGCGGGAGGATGATTGAGGGTAAAGACGATAACTCAGAGCTGAGGAGAGGCTTTAACACGATAAAGCCTGAATGCAGCCAGAGTGCACAGAACAATGAGTGCGGCGGCGAAATCCACGGAAATCTGAGATGAATTTGGGGTTTAGAAAGTTAGTCTGGAGCGAGCGGCGGGCGGCGAGATCCTCGGGGCTGATGGAGGATGAGGAGCCGAGCGAGGATGCTCGCTATATAGGAGAAGCGGGAAAGTGGCGCGGGGATAATCGTCACAACCAGGACAGATACCTCTCCACTTCAGGGAGCGCCGGTGGAAAGTCAAAGGGAAACAAAATCGACTTCTGAAGGGAGAAAATTCCTGAACGCACCTCAATATTCAGAGTGTGTTGCTTGTTCACTCTTTTAAAACATGTTTTTTTTTTTTTTCCAATAAGAGCGTCCAGGACTAGTGGATAAAGTGGGACTTTAACCCTTTTCTGTGTTTACTTCTGCTGTTGCTGCTGTGACTTAAACTAGGCGTGGGCAAACTAAGGCCCGGGGGCCATATGCAACCCGTTAAGTTTTTTAATCCGGCCCACCCAACTTAAAGAAATGATATTAATCATCATCGTCATAAAGTAGCTGTATTTCATCAATGTTTTCAGTGTTTTAAGAGTCATTTCCATGAAGAGCTGAGTACCGTGGGGGCTTCAAAGATAAATATTTTGTTGTAACTTTGCTTTGGTTCATTTTTAATTGACATTGTAAGCACATGTTTTTTTACATATTCCATGATATATTTTTTCCTCTTATGAGGTGGGTCACCCAAACACTCCATCCAATCTGCTCCTGCTCCAGCCCCTCTGTCAAATTGTAGAACCCATTGTGGCCCCACCAGTCAAAAAGTTGGCAAACCCTGACTTAAACCCTACTTGATAATAATACTGGGACAATGAAAGATTGGGTTGCCAGATTATTATTATTATTATTATTTTATTTTTGAATAGTTTTACCTTCCTTGTGAAAAGTCTCACTGAACCTCGGCAGATAGTTTACTTACTATTTTTTTTTTTTTCAAACTAGAAGACACTGCTGGATATAATACCCCACTGTTTGATGGGATGTAAATAAAGAAAGAAAGAAAGAAAGAAAGAAAGAAAGAAAGAAAGAAAAAAGTCTCCTGAAAAAAGAAGTGGAAAAAAAAAAAAACCTGCTGCAGGCCTGCACCACGGCTTCAGTGCAGCAGTCTGACAATAAAAAGCTGTGTGTCCACTGCTCCACTGGCCCTTCTATCACCCTAATAGCAGCGGCATTAAAGCCCCTCCTCAGCCATGCTGGACATTAGCCCGCATTAGGCTCCGTAAAAAAGCAGATTTGAGGAAGAGCAGCTGAGAGGAATTCCTCCTCGCTTTAATTGCTTTAGAAACGGTTCCCACAAAGAGACACTGGCCAGATTTACCTCCAGTTTAAGTTCTTATTTCCATCGGTTCACAAGTTAATCCGATTTCTTTCCCTCTCTTATGGCCTAAACGCTCTTTTTGACGGACAGGGGGGGAAACAGAAGGTCGGAATTAAATCAACAAATATTAGAAAAAAGCCATTAATATTATTGTTAGTATTAATATTGTGTGTCGGTTGGGCCGATCTCCACTTGTTGCTGGGAAACGTCCACTGATCGTTTTGTTTTGGCTTTGATCATCTTTTATTTCAGAAAAGAGGCTTAATCGTAATTACTATAAAACCACGGGAAATAAATTTAAAACTGGACGTCGACTATTTCGCCACATCTGAACGGCAACACCGCAGCATGAAGTCGTGCTGGCTACAGATCAAACGATTTTCCAACCTTCACCTTCCTCTTTTTCTCATCGCCGCGGTGGGAAAAAACAACAACGCTAAAAATATATGAGCTTTACTTTAAAAGGCTACTTTCTCGCTGCCCTTAATTCCAGCCTAAACGGTTTTTCTCCGGCAGAAGGAATCTTTTCTCAAAACCTTGAAGAAGAGAGGGGCATTATTGTTTTAATCCTCTTACCAGCAGTCATTTTAAGACATTTTTTGGAGGGTGAAATGGCGTCTTGTCTCCCCGATTCTAACCTAAATCCCTCGGGGCCCGGGAGCCGCTGCAGGCTGCAAAACACACACACACACACACACACACACACGGGGGGGGGTGGGGTGGGGTGGGGGTGGGGGGGCAGCAGGAAAATAAAATTAAAACACGGCATTAGAAGCTCATATGCAGGGGAGTCTGCCATCACTGTTTGCATGATTTAATAATATTAGGAAAGGGAAAATATTTAGGTCTATTTTAATTTATGATTTAATTAGACTACTTGGACTGTTATTTCAGGAGTAATAACTTAATCACAATGAATATCACTCTCTTATATTGGCTAAAATACTAGCCAACAGTTAATCTAAAAAATATAATATTTTTCAAAAGAAAAAAGCTGGAATGAGAAGAAAATAACCCTAAAATAAATGTTAATTGTTAAATGTTAAAATATTGCATTTTCTCTTGAACTTCAGCCTCGTTGTAAAGTATAAATTAATCTCATAAATCATATCAGAAATATCATTTACATTCAGTTTTGAATAAGATTTTGGGGTTTTTTTTCCCGAAAAGTTTTTCAAATTATACCTCTTAAAAACAACAAAAACGACCAAAAATAGATTTTGTCGCTTTTAATACAACTGATAATGATCAATAACACAAAAACACAGCCCTCTTGTAAGAACAGTATCATGCAGCAGCAGTTGAAGATGTTGAGTACAAGAGTACACACACACACACACACACACACACACACACACACACACACACACAAAATCACCTCTGAAGCGTCGGGAGATGAAGAGGAGGAGGGTGGAAGGGGGAAACAGAGCAGCGAAGCGACGTGATTGGCTGGCGGTGGGAGCGCGTGCGGGTCCCGGTGACCCCACCCGCAGAGCTTTAAAGGCCGCCGGAGCGGAGCAGCATCCTCCCCGAGCACAGAGAGAGGACAGCCGGGACGATCACAGCCCAGGATACCGGAGTCACCGTCTGTTTGGTTTTTCTCCTTTTAAAAAGAAAAAGAGGAAGTAGAAGGAGAAGAAGAATGAACCGGAAGCTTTTGAAGAAATTAGTGAGGAGGATCTGAGAAAGGAAAAATATTGGCCGCTATCTCTGGGAAATATTAGGAGAAAAGACACGAGCAGGACAGAGGTAAGAAGTTGGTTGAGAAAGTTGAAGTTTCCTGTTTTGGTCGGGACTCTCTTGGAACTATTTTGAAAAAAAAAAAAAAATCAGTCTAAACAATCCTGATTCAATTTATGTTGAATAGAAAAATGCAAACAGAAAACTTAAGATAACTCTTGTGCATCTGTGTTTAAAGGGTCCGTGCCTTAAATCGTCAGTCAGGTTTATAACTGCTCTTAAATAATGAAGGTTACGACAGTTTAAATATTTCCAGGTTTGATTAAATGTGAGAAAATTGTTAGTAGGAGAAAGTTTTCCCAAATCTTTTTCTTCATTATTAATTTTGATGTAATTTTGTCTGCACAAATTTTTGTACATAAAAATGTACACATTCAATTTCAATTCAATTTAAATACCACAAAATATCCATTTTATTTAATTGTTATTTCATTTCTTAATTTTTGTTTCAACTTTTATTGTTATTATTAGTGTCTGACTGACCTTTGGCTTTCACACTCATCCCATAATTTTTTTCACCTGATGTTTGAGTGCTGCTCATCTGACATCATGCATGCGGGGCCTGAGGCGATCATCAGGAAACGCTGTTTATCTCCTCAACCTCATGGCAATTAGCATAATTAGGCTTTAATCAGAGCCCGAGGCGCTGAGACACGGACCTGAAAAACGAGCGTCATGCTGAAATTTTAAGTCGCAGATTTGTTTTTGTATTTGTTTTTTGTTTTGTTTTTTTCTTAACAGATTACACCAATCCAGCCAGAGGGCGTGTTTTTAAAATAGCACAATAGAATATGTGTTTGAAAAGAAGAAGAATGCATTTGTAAACGCGCACAACACGCACACAGTTGAGATGTCAAGGCAGATGATGAATTAATAGCCGCAATCGCGGGGCTCTATTTGCGCTCGCATTAGACGGCAGCGCCAACTGGGGATGTGGCGCATATTTCACGATGGACGTGTCCCGCACCTCCGTCAGCCTCCAGGCGTGTGAAAGTGACCCGGGAACCGCCGCACATTGAAACAAACGGCCCCCCTGCTCGAGTCACAGCCACGGAGCAAAGTAAATATTTGGCCGCACCTGCTGCCTGCCATGCAGCGCGTGGAGGCGCCGTGAGCACCAATCCACCTGGAAACTCTGGACAGGAGAAGAAAAATGGAATAGATTCGTTAAAATTCACAGTAATTTAAATGGCCTATTTAGTGTTGTAAAAACAATTATACAATTTAAGCCACATATAATTCATTTGTTGGATATTATTTTAATTATATCTTCACAATTGAAAAAACAATTTCTATACAATTATTTCTATAATCGACTAATGTTGCTTATTATTTGAGGGGCCATTTTTGTTTTTTTGAAATTTTATTTTAGAATGTATTCGAACAATTCAACGCTGTTGTTTTTTTGTTTTGTTTTTTTACATCTTGAGATGTGTCCAAAAATGTCAGGTCTTATGTATTTGATGACAACTCGGGAGTTGTTTCCTCATTACCAATACAGCTCATTTTAACAGTTGTTGACTTATAAATTAAATTATTTTATTTGGAATTGTTCGGAGTCACCCCATGTGATCGTTTAATTTTCAGTACATATCTGATTTATTTATTTATTCTTCGTTTAAGTGCACATTTCAAACCATCCCGACTTTTTTTTTCGCAGCCTCTGAATCTGTTCGCACCATTGAAAAGCTCCAAACAGCTGCACGGCCTGAAGCCTCACACGGCTTGTTTCTTCCTCTCCCTGCAGACGCCGAGGCCCGCCGACCATGCAGCACTACGGGGTGAACGGCTACTCCCTCCACGCTATGAACTCACTCAGCGCCATGTACAACCTCCACCAGCAGGCGGCGCAACAGGCCCAACACGCGCCTGACTACAGGCCCTCGGTGCACGCCCTCACCCTGGCAGAGAGGCTGGCTGGTAAGAAACAACAGTAGCTCCTCTCCCGTCATCCCAACGTTGCACTTCGTTTTCACGCAACCTGTTTCCAGACGGCTTCACTGACCCATTCAATTAAACCCGCTCGTCTCTCTTGCTTCTCAACGGCTGCACATTTCAAGACATCATCCTTGAGGCTCGCTACGGCTCCCAGCACCGAAAGCAGCGGCGCAGTCGCACCGCCTTCACCGCCCAGCAGCTGGAGGCCCTGGAGAAGACCTTCCAGAAGACCCACTACCCGGACGTGGTGATGCGCGAGCGCCTGGCCATGTGCACCAACCTGCCCGAGGCCCGAGTGCAGGTGGGTGGTGGCATTTAAAGGTCGAGTGTGTACAAATTTCAAGGAAGCCTACCAGTCAGGGGGCCTTCCTTAAATTCTGGGCTTCCTCCAAAAATGGTGGCGCAAGATGACAACTAACAACCATGTGTGTTCTAATGGTAGGAAAACCCAATTAAATACACTTTTATCAATGTATTTATGGGCAATATGTCAAGCTTTTACCAACAGACAAATCACAAGTATCTCCATCTGTGGAGTAAAATTGTGGAACAGACTGAGTACTGAACATTTCAAGCTTAATTTTGCTTAAAAAAAGACATAAAAAAATGATTCTCCAGAGGTACATTGGCAAATAGTACAGTATAGTACTATACTATAGTTCTACAGATCAAAATGTTGCAGGATATGGTATAAATATTTGTAAAGGACATATTTTGAATGTCAAAAAAGAACAAAAAATACGATGATGTATGTATATGTGGATATGTATATGTATCTGTGTATGTATGTGTGTGTATGAGTATGTGTGTAAGACAGTGTTGAATGATTTAGCTATGTTATGAAACAGTATAATTTAGAGGGTAGGATTAAACAGGTTTATACTTCTTCCTACTCCTTTTCACTCATGTAAACTGAGTTACTTAGGAGGTCGCAGATGCGACGATTTTGTTTGTTTTTGATTTATGTTGTTAACTCTTTTTTTTATAAGTTATCATTTAAATTATGAAAATAAAGATGCCAATATCAACATCAATACCAATACCAATACCAATAAATCAAGCCAAATTTTACACACAGCCAAAATTTTTGAAGTCTTTTCTACTCAAGCCTGTGATTCAAGCTCTGCTCTCTCCATCCTCTCCCATCTGCCAGGTCTGGTTCAAGAACCGGCGGGCCAAGTTCCGCAAGAAGCAGCGCAGCCTGCAGAAGGAGCAGCTCCAGAAGCAGAAGGAGGCGTCCGGGGCTGCCGAGGGTCCGGCCGAGGACCCCAAGGCCGAGCTGGCCACCGGCGCCGGCGCCTCCAACGGCACCACGCTGCCCGAGGCCCGGACTCCTCCCCCTCCATCCTCCTCGTCCTCCTGCCACTCCGAGACGGCGGCGCAGCCCCAGGCCGGCGAGATGAGCGTGGAGGTGAACGTCACCTCGCCAGAGCCGTCGGACAGCGAGTCGGCGGCAGAGGACAACGGCGAGCGGGAGGAGGACGAGCTGCGAGTGGGGGAGGCCAGGGTGAAGGTCGCAGAGGAGATGCGAGGGGAGGTGGCGGGAGCCCAGCAAGGGAACGACTCCCCGTCCGGCAAGAGGATGAACCCCTCCTCAGGTACCCCTCAGTGTTTCCTGAATTTT
This sequence comes from Thamnaconus septentrionalis, assembly GCA_009823395.1. Taxonomy (NCBI): domain Eukaryota; kingdom Metazoa; phylum Chordata; class Actinopteri; order Tetraodontiformes; family Monacanthidae; genus Thamnaconus; species Thamnaconus septentrionalis. Next base: position 8,279,273 of record CM020508.1, on the reverse strand, counting down.
TTTTTTATATGTGTTTGATGTTGGTCCTGCCGTGAACTGGCACTTTGTCCAGGGTTTGACCCTGACTTCACCCCATGACAGCTGGGTTAGACTCCAGCTGAGCCCCACGACTCTGAGTGCAGGAGTCAGTGGGTATGGAAGATGGATGGATGGATGGATGGATGGATGGATGGACAGACAGATGGATGAGCGTACAGATGGGTGGATGTCTGTCTGTATGTATGTATGGATGGATGGATGGATGAATGGACAGATGGACGGATGGATGGATGGATGATGGAAAGATGATTGCATGAATGAATGGGTGTATGGATGGATGGATGGATGGATGGATGGACGGACGGATGGATGACATTTGGAGAGATGACTGGATGGGTGGATGGATGGATGGATGATAGTTGGAGATGATTGGATGGATGACGGATGGGTGTGTGGATGATGATAAAGGAATGCGTGTGTTAATGGATGGATAGATGGATGTGTGGATGGATGGAGAGGTGGATGGAGGGGTGTATGGATAGATGTGTGGATGGATGTGAATGGATGGAGGGGTTGATGGAGGGTTGTATGGATGGATGGATGTGTGTATAGGATGGATAGATGTGTTGTTTTCCACTTGAATTTAAATGAATTTCTATTCATCCTGCATTTGATTTTTTTCAAACATGCTATACAAATAAAACTGATTGATCCAATACCTCCAACAAGTAGAGAACATACTAACAACTGTTTCCCCTCCTCTTCCTCCTCCTGCTCCTCCTCCTCCTCCTATCAGATTCTCCGTTGGGCTCGCCCACCCTGCCCCCCTCCAGCAGCGCGGCGGCCGCCAGCGCCGGCCTGGCGCAGGGCAACTCGTACGCCTCGTCATCGCCGCTCAGCCTCTTCCGCCTGCAGGAGCAGTTCCGCCAGCACATGGCCGCCACCAACAACATGGTGCACTACCCGCCCTTTGACATGGGCGCGCCCTCCTCGCTGCCCTACCTGGGCATGAACGTCAACATGCCGTCGCCGCTGGGCTCGCTGCCCTGCCAGTCCTACTACCAGACTCTGTCTCAGGCCCAGCAGGTGTGGAGCAGCCCGCTGCTGCAGCCGCCGCCCACAGCCGCCGCTGCAGCCGCCGCCCTCCCCGGGAGCCTCAACAGCAAGACCACAAGCATAGAGAACCTCCGCATGAGGGCCAAGCAGCACGCCGCATCGCTGGGATTGGACACGCTCCCCAACTGAAGCTCCCAGCGGCGCACCGCGGCGCTTCACACCCCCCGGTCAGGTGCCGATCGACCCCCTGATCCCGCGAAAAGGCTGCGATTGTGGGCCACCTTTCACTTTCCTCCTGCCCTCCCCCCACCTAAAGTCATTCAAATCAATCCCGGGTTAAATGGCCTGGTTTCGGCTGCTAAAGCAGAATCATTTTCAATCGTTTTTCAGAACTTTTAATCTAATTGGACGCGAAGGATCACGAAAAACCACGACCACCACGCAAAAAAACGCAAAATGTGACACAGATGCCATAAGTCACGTAGGGAATCCATGGTTGTTAACGTCTGTAGATAGAGGTCACCGCAGGTATGTGAAAACAGAGGGCAGAACAAGCTCAAAATAAGCTCAAAATAAATAAATAAATAAACACCCCAAAGGGTCGGAAGCTTTAGATTCAGCTGGAGGCGTTTGCCTCTGTTTTTACAGAAACACAAGGCACCCGTAAAATCTGCAAATGCAAAACCAAGCCTTGTTGGCACATAAAAATTACAAATACAACGCGAATGATAATTGCACAACCAAAAAGCTGTTTGGGCCCGTCAGCTCGGCTGGGCTCAGTCAGCTGGGACCCAGCGTGCAGTGTAAATATCCCTCCATGTTCACCTTCATCTGCACGGCGGAGGAGAAACTCCACAACCGCTTTTGTGTGAAAGGATTTGGGGTTTTGTTTAGTCTCGAAGCAGGCTCACGCCAGAAACTGATCGTGGTGGTGGTGGTGGTAGGTGGGTGTGGGGGGGTTTTGGAGGGGAGTCGGTTGATGCCGCGAACTCGACCGAGTGGTTCGAAAGAGATGCATGGCTCTCGCCGCCTGGACACTGGCTGTACGATATCCCTGTAGATTGAAGATGATGTATTTCTCAGCTGTTTAAAAATGTCCGTAATTTATCTGTACAATGCAAAGGAATAAATCCTAAAGTATACGCCCAGTGGTCTCTCTGTGTGGTCAGTTGGAAAATGTGCTCGGTCTGGGTGGGAGAAACAACACAAGGATATACGTAGCTCTTTACGGAGAGCTAAACGAGGTGAAGATCACGGTTTCAGGTCGACTTCCGACGTTCCTCGGATGCAGAGTAGAGATATGTGAGCAGAGAGGGGAGGACAGAAAACGTATGCGGCCTGTTTTCCTGGCTTTAGAATAACACTCCCAGAGCATTTCTCCCCAAAGTTTCTCAAATGAAAGAAAGTTTGCAACAAGAGAGGGATTAGTTGGTGCTGTGTCAAATCCAGCCTCCCTCTGGATGGCTGACAGCGCCGAGAGGGAGGGGGTGACGGAACCTCAATAAACAGTTAACGAAAAGAAAAAAATCTACACATATGGTAAAAAAAAAAAAAATGTCCCCTTGAAGACACCTTGATGAGCCATAAATAATTCAGACACAGGAGGTCTCGCGGAGGTTTACATACCACATGGGGGAGAACCTGCCACTTGTTCGCCCCGGCGCAGGAGAACTAATCCTGAATGAAATGACTGAGGCTCGGTGTCAGAGCTCTCGGAGAGCCTCCCATCCACCCACCCTGTCAGCCGAGGTTTGGCTGCACCGAAACAGAACGCTTTTGCCATAAGAAGATTACCTTTGGTTGGGATATCGATGGATTAAGTAAGAATAGGATGAGATAAAAAAAAATAAAAAAAAAAGGAAGGGGAAAAAAACCGGGGCCTGAAAGGGTCCGTGGAGTCAGCAAAGTTCAGACACCTGTTCCCTCCCCCTGCTCTCCTCTGCTCTCCTCTCCCGTCTGTAAAGACTATATCAGTGTCTCGCTGCAGAAAGGAGAGGTGGGAGAAGGGAGGGGGGAGGTTGTCCAGTAGAAAACAAAAATAAAAATATATATACACATTTTTTTTCTGAAAAACAAAAACAGGGCTGCAAAGACAATTCCAACAAGAACCTTTGTAACTTCTCGCTCGGGATTAATCTTTCTATATGTCGTCAATTTGTCAGGAGCATTTAGCCCCAGAGCTAATGAGAATTCGGTGTTTGTGCGCGCGTGTGTGTGTGTGTGCTTACGCGAGACTGTGCTCGGCGCTAAGCCGCTGAAGGTTTCCAGGAGCTCTTTGATGTGTATCTGGGCAATGCGCTATTAGAGGGATTTTCCTAGTTGACAGCTCAGAGAATGTGTGGAGGAATTGCGATGCCAGCGGGCCTAAAAGAATGCTGGAAACAGGATTAGGATCATATTCTGGCAGCTGCTGTCACTTCATCAATGGGCTAAGGTTTCCTCAGTGACAGCCCTCCTTCTCTGCCCCGGCTAAAACCTTTAGCAGGGCCATAAAAGGGGTGAGAGAGGGGAAAAAACAATGATTGAATGGTGCGCTATGATTCCGGCGCTGGTTCACTCCGAGGGGCTTTGTGTTGGGAGGTCCGGGGGTTAGGGGAGGGAGGGGGCCGGCATTGATTTGGAGGGAGGGGCAGGTTGCGGGGTTGAGATAAAGGGGGCATTTGGACGAGTTGGGGTGGGTGGGTGGGTAGGGAGGCGGCGGCGCGAAGGGGAGGGAACCCTGGTTTTCCTTGGAGGTTTTAACACCCAAAAGCTGCTGGTGGTGGAGCCTGCTGGGGAGTGGGAGGGGGGGGGCAGTGAGTAGCAGCAGGTGGAGAGAGAGAGAGAGAGAGAGAGAGAGAGAGAGAGAGAGAGAGAGAGAGAGGATACGGCACCTTCTCCTCGAGCTTTGCAAGAATCCACAACCCGCTGACACAGAATGAGACCCGGCCGCAGCTCGACGGCTGTGATTTCAACGCCGGAATCTCGCTCCGTCCATCTCGTCAACCTCCAGCTGAAACTGTTTTCAGTCAGTGTTTGGGTTGGCCAGTTCATCAGAGTCCTTCCTTGGTAATAAAGGCCACAGGAAAAGCAAAATAACAAAATACAGGAAGTGACAACCAGTGTTGGCGAGTAATCTATAAGTAATCCACTACTGGGCCCTGCGATGAACTGGCGACTTGTCCAGGGTGTACCCTGCCTTCGCCCTAAGACAGCTGGGATAGGCTCCAGCAGACCCCCGTGACCCTGAACAGGAATAAGTGGGTATAGAAATGAATGAATGAATGAATCCACTACTGTAATTAAACTACTTTTTGAGTAACTAGTCATGTATCTAGATTACTGTGGCAAACAATTTTGTTACTTTTCCTAAATCTGCTAATTATTTTAACAATATGGGTTTTGCTAAAAGTACCAGGGCTGTACATGAGTTTGTTTTGTGAAATGTGAAACATTCATTTATGTTCAGAGGACAGAGGCAATATTTGGAATTGCAAAATATGCACTTCAATAAAGTTCATTTTAAAGAACTGAGCAACTGTTACTTTATCTTTTTTTAACTAAAGTAATTAGTAATTGATTACTTATGAAACAAAGTTGTTAAAGAAGCAATTAGATTACTTTATTAAGGAGCAATCAGTAATCAGTAGTTGCATTACTTTTATGGAGTAATCCCAACAACACTGGTGACGACAAGCCTTGCTAATGTTTACGAGAGTACCGGATGTCGGTTATATAATTGGTTGAAATTTTCACATTGGGCATTCATTGAACATTCTGTTTTATCATTGGCTCCCGACTCTTTGGCAGGAAACAGGTTGGAAACTGATACGCTGTGTTTGCAGGTAGCGACGGGAAACATTGTGGCCTCTACCAATAGGAAGCTTGTTAACCTGTTAACCTCCTCTCTTCCCAAACACTGGCCCCTCGCGTTCAGTGGCGCACCAAGTTCACATCCACTGGGGGATCAGAGATTTTTAGTCACTCCTGCTGGAGTATCACTCAATGACTTAGGAATGTCGAGCTTTCTCTCAGCTCATCGTCAGCCCAACGACCAAACCAGAAGTAATAAATGGGCTTTTGAAAGAAGTGCTGGGCAGCCAAAGTCTGCAGACAGAGAAATTACTTGAGAAAACGAAGAATATTATGAATTCTAAAGTATGCACAGTGGGTGTACAGATACTTCAAGCAAATCAGCATCATTACAAACTACAATGACATATTACACTCTCGTCCCATTGCTGGGATTAGTCATATTTTGATTTTCTTCTTCTTCTTTTTCTCTCTATTTGGTTGCAGTATCGTCTCTCCTCTAAATCGAGGCCTGCGACTTGAGACTACTGAGGATCTTGACTGGGGTGGTCTCCGCCGTGCACCGTGCACCAGCCCCTCCGAGCCGCAGCTAAAGCCTCGCCGCCCTGCCGCGCAACTCCACACTCTGCTCACCATCGCGAAACAATACTTTCCACAATGGCACAGGAGTTTGATTGCTGGCGACAAGTTATATAATGCCGGGAATTACAGAGTAACATGCAAATGCTAAATCCCACCCCTGAGAAGTGGATGAGACGGACTGTATCTGCAGGCTTCACTCTGGCTCCCTCCAGCTTTGTGGCGCCGAGACGCTCTCCTTTCTCCCCCTGACTCGGGTGATAATCCTGACACGCACTGTCTGCATTTTTTTTTTTTTTTTTTTACTGTACGTGTTTAAGCGCATTTGCACGAGCATTTATCTCCCCAATGTAAACCAATTTGGCTATAAGGGCCTCGGGCCAAGCGAGGCGCCACGGCGGGGAAGAAAGGAAAACCCAAACCTCGGCAGATGTGCGAGGAGGGAGGGACGGAGGAGGAAGGCTGCTGCTGCGGTGGAGGTGGTGGTGGTGGTAGGGGAGGGAGCTGGCGAGAACGCCGGCTGGGCGACGAACAAGTGAATGCAGCAGAAAAAAAAAAAATAAAGAGGCAAAAGCGGAACGGCGCGGAGAAAGAGAGTGTCCCTTGTCCGAAGGGTAAGCTTTTGAAACTCGGGATAGGGGCCTTAAAAGCCGATAGAGTGTGGATCACCGAATTGTTGAGTCACAGAATCGGAGGAAATCATCCCGGAGCTCCCGGTTAATCCCGTCATAGTGAAATCTGCGGGCCCCTACTTCTGAAGATCCGCCGCCACCGCCGCTGCCTGAGTCTCCAGGGGGAGGAATACTGGAGACTGCTTGCATTGACAGAGCTGCTGTTTGATACCGCCTATACACCTGTATCAGCTGTCTGTTAATCCCCCCCCACCACCACCACCACCACCACACCCTTCCTCCTCCTCCTCCTCTTCCCCTTCCTCCTCCCCATGAGTGCTCCCTCTTCGGCGCAGCACGCCGCCTCCGCCGCTGGTAATGGCTGATGAAATGGACCAAAGACCTGAAAGCTGCCAATCTCGCCGCTTCTCGCCGTCCCCCCGGTAAGTGGCGGCGGGCGCACGCCGCGGCTGAACTTGTGGCGTTGATCATCTGGGCGCCCCGCTGCGTCAGACATCACTACCTGCAAGTCTCCGGGGGGGGGGGCCCATCACGGACTGCGGCGGGCTCCCTGGTCCCTGAAATGGGGACATTAAGACAGAATCATCCTAGTTTAGTTAGTGGCGATGCGGAGGCCGTTTTTATTTGGCAGGCCCCGAATGTGTGGCGGGATGGCTTTTAAAGTACCTGATCTCGTCGTCCAAGGTTGCAGCGAATGAGGTGTTTGCCGCTCTTACCAATGAGACGTTACATGAGGGGGAGGGAGAGGAGCCGCTGTGCGGCGGCGGCGGGCTGAGCCGAGGCCTTCTGGGAAACTTCTGGAACAGGTTCCAGTTTGGTGGCTTCACTTTTTGTGTTTGTTACGTCTCTTGATGGCACTCGGCGCAGAATAACGGCAGAAGCGACCGGCTGGTCGGTGTTAGAAAAGAAGGAAGGTGGAATAAACAAATACATTCTTTTTTTTTAAAAATACATTGGATGTGTGACTACGGTAACTATGGTCTTTCTCTTGTAGAAAATCTAAACAGTACTTACCTTTCATTACAGATTACTTAGCTCTTTGTTTATCTGTCAGGTCAGCTGACCTCTCACCTTCATCTTTCATTTCATCAGCAGGAAAATGTGCACATTATGTAATTTCTTTTGCATGTCTGTTCTTCAAGCTACAACATGCCAAAAAAAAACAACTTCATCATTTATTAACATAATCCTTTCACTGAAAAGGTTGGTTCAGGGTTTTGCTCATTATATTTATTTGGGAAAGTCCCGAAAGTCTAATAGTGCTACTGACATAAGCAGTCAGTAGGAGGTTGGTTGTCCGGTTTTGACCTGTCACTGTCAACAATTTAATTTTTAAGTTTTTCTGCCTGTTGGCCAGGACTCCCTTGGAAAAGGGGTTTTTAATGTCAGTGGGACGTTCCTGGTAAAATAAAGGATAAAAAATATATACGATGAATAAAATGTAAACCAGGATTATTATAAATATTGCAGTCTACAATTGATTGTGCTGAGCCGTTAATGTAACGAGATGAGGATTCATTTCTGTACTGATGAGCTTCTTTAGCACATATATCACTGCTCCGTGACCCTCGCCTGGCTTATGCTAAAGCATTACGCTCTAAATTGAGTTTAATTCACATAAATTACAAATTGTAATTGGTGGCCTAAATCTATGAAATGGGCTGACTGTGTATCCGTGTGTGTGTGTACCTGTCATTGCCTCTGTCTCAGATCCCGAGGGGATTTCTGAACAATGTCACGTTTCCTTCAGAAGCCCCGAGTCTCTCGGCTGCCTCTTAAAGCTTAGCGCTCCCTGACTGAGAGGCACAGCGAGAGTCGCACTCTCTCTCTCCATGTGCCACAGATAATGCTAAGAACGACCTCTCAATTCCAGCTCCCCTCCTCGCCTAATGTGCCCTCCTTCCTCACACACACATTCTTCCAGACACACACATACACACACACACACACGGACGTTTCCTTTCAATGAGACAGCAGCACAAAACGTGGCGTATTGTAATGGGAAACGCCAACATTGTCCCTAATGGTTTCCCATCCCCGGGAGAGTTTGGAAACATATGTAAATTTATGTAACCCCAACAGAAACACATATTTACAATAGCACGGGCATAATCACAATATGACGACACGGTGCGCTGGCCTCCTAGATGGAGGCGCCATGTGTCATTAGTCTCCTTTATCTCTTCCCCTGCTTCCCCCGGCACGGCCGCGGTGCGACAATCGCTCACAGGACAGGAGAGTGAAAATGATCTGCGCTGGCCTGTGGGCTCGGTGATGGAGGAGGAGAAGAAGAGGATGGAGAAGAGCTGTGGAGGAGAGCGAAAAGCAGCAGGCGCCCTCACCGAGTCTGGATCATGGTCTTCAAGTTGCACCTCCAGTTTTAAACTCCGTTGATGTGGCAATGAAAGAGTTCATGGTCCAGGTTTAAAAATAAATAAATATTGGCAAATAATATTGGCAAAAATCTGTTTTAATGTCGGAGGAAAGTTAATTCACATAATCGAGAGCTAACTTCATAAAATGAAGTCAGCTCGCCTCACAGATTTTAGAGACAAACTCAGACGTTACATGTTTAAGAAATTAGCATCTGTATAATATTCTTAGTCATTACATAGCAATAGAGAAAATTCAATTTATTTCACTCATCTGAGGTCCTAAAAGTATCTTGCACTTCTTACACTGGTAAAATATATAACTGTTATTATTATACTGCTAATAGAAGGAGTGTTTTGTCCAAAAATATCTGAAGGTAGATTTTGATACGTGCTTACAACTATAATAGTCACATTGTTAACATTGTCAATTAATAATGCAATATTGGTATTGGTGCAAATAAAATAATTTACAACCCGAGGAGAAAAACGTGAACCGTCATATGGAGATGTTTCAGTTTATTTCTTAGCTTTAGCACCCTTACCCCCACCCCTCCCTCTCGTGGCCTCCAGGTCTTACTTCTTGCTCTGTCTGACCACTTTCTCCACCTCCTTCATGAAGCGCAGGCAGAGTTCATCCTGCCACGGCAGAGCCACGCACTGCACCGCCACTGGCAGCCCCTCAGCCCCGGACACAGCCTGCACAAAGGAAACAGCCTTCAGTTGTCACAGCGACGGTCTTCTGTCTCCACCTGCTGACCGACTGTGGTATGGCTGCTTTGGCGCCTGCTGCGACTTTTAGATTCTTGTATATTTGTGAAACTTATCATTAACTGCGTGCACAATCATGTTGGTTTTTGCCACACCAACATTCCACTGCCGTGTAACGTGACATGTGACAAATGTCACCCAAACCTTGCAAGGTGCTGAATTTACCCACACCGTCCTCACAATAAAGGCAAAGGGGGAAACTCAAACTGTGACTGAGGTCACTAAGTGCAAACTGTAGGCCGGCACGCATCTCACCTCTTTGAACAGTCGGTCGAAGCGATCGTGGTAATTGCCGGTGTAGCTCCTGAGCTTCTCCTCGTCCTCGGCGGTCACTGTGGACACGGGGACGGATCCCGCGGGGAAGTTGAGGAGGTTGTAAATCATGGTCAGCGAGACGGCATCTGGCAGGTTGACAGAAAGAGAGGCGTGGCGTCAGTCGCTCTGCACAGAAACGGGAAGCTTTATAATAAATGGGAGGCGCAGAAAACAACCCAGGCTTATCTTATCTTATCTAAACTTATCTTATCAACCCTGGAAATACACTGGACATTTTAGCTGCTACATCAGGCCCGGGCACGATCAGAGCGCGACGCGACGCAGTGTTGTTGTTGTGGTCTTTTCAGAGAAGATTTCAAGACATCTATTTTGTGAAAATGGGTAACTATTTATTTTCCATTTAAATATTTAAAAAATAGACATGTCTACACCTGTACTGTGTGGCTGAGTGTATAATGCACTTCTATTCTATTTTTATTCTGTAAGTTTTACCATGGGTGTGAATGATACAATATGTTGCATGTATGTATTTTATTTTTTATTTTATTTTCACCATTATTATCTGTTCTCAATTGTTATTATATCCATGGTTTGCATTTTTTATGTGTCAATAAACAGGTTGAGAAAGTTGCCTCTGGTAACGTAATGTATTCATTCTATACACAGCTTTCTGTGCCCAGTGTATTTCCCCCGTTATAAAGTGGACCGTACGGGAATTCTTGCCGCAGTAGAGGAGGTTGAAGGCCGGTCCGATCACGGGGCACAGCAGGACGTCGATGTCGCGCCGTCGCCACTCGGCTATCGTGTCTTGAATGTAGTCCTGGAGAGGACGAACAAACAAGACTTTAGTTCTTTGTTGTTCTGCTGACGCTCGAACATGCACAGGCATCATCGTACGCAGGGCACTGTACCTCGACAGCGGCGTGTTGTTTCCACACACCTGCAGGTGATCTGAAGCAGGGAGAGAAGCAGAAAAGGGTCTACAGTGGCAATATGGATCCTTTGCCTGCTTGTTATCAAAGCTGCGATATTTCACTCATTGTCAGATCGCTGTTTTCACTATGGACTACAAATGTTCAAACCCGACTGATTCTGACAGATCTTCAAGAAACAGCATATTTAGCCTCACGTTCACAGGCAACACATAAAATTAACTCACTGTTAAAATAACTGCTTTTTTAAAGGGAGACACCAACAAGCAAGTAAAGCTAATCCGACAAGGTTTCAGTGCCCTTTGTGACATCACAATGGCATGTTTCTAGAACCATTTACAAAAGAGGAACAAGCCAAAAAAAAAAGAAAAAAAAAAAGCATTTTTTTTCATTCCTGGGAAGTTCAAGGACATTGAACATAACTTTTTGAGTCACAATTTTTGATGCATTGATGTCAGCACTGGACACTTTGATACCAAACAGCCAGAGTGTCAAAGAATCAGACAGTGCCATTCTCACCCCACTCCACAGAGACTGTTGAGAACGACGGAGCCTCGAGGAAACTGCCAGAGACATTAGAGGGAGGTTACTGAGCACACGGTACTTCAGACAGTCACGTTCAGTATGGCCAAGGAAAAAAAATATATATTTTTTTTTTATTCATCCATCATCACAGTCGAAGGACTCACCAGCGGTCTGAGCAGGAATGAGACTGTCTTCTTCAGCCACTTTGGAAAGTAGTATGGAAAAACCTGAGCTCTCAGACAGGGATCCAGGGGGCCTCCCTCCCTTTAAAGACAAACACAGAGTTTTGTCGCTGGCATACAAGAAACCACTTTGATTTGTTTTGGGTTTTTTTAGCTTTTAGCGGCCGGAAAAGGAAAAAAAAAATCTTCAAGGTTTAATGGTTACATAAGACCATGTGTCACAAAATATGCTAATATATATCTGAATACACAATTTTCTTAGATTCAGTTTAAGGGCTGTGTTGCCAAGCATTGAGTTTTCTGCGCGAAAGCACTTTCAATAAAAACAGACTGAGAGCTGAAATTAAAAAAAAAAAGCATAACAGCTGGTGCAACTGTTGACAAAGATGATCATAGTGAAACTGTCCAGGGTTCTACTTTCTCTTTTGCATTTGTTCTGATAAGACTTTCCTGCCTAAGCTTGATTCCCAATTGTTTTATTACAAGAAAAACAAATGTATCTAATAGGCGGGTCTATAACAGATGTACAGTGAACTTCAGCCTTCATTCTTTTTCCAGCAGCTGCTCTGAGCTGGTCAGCCCCAGACATTGGCAGAAAATCGGCAAAACCAGGTTAGTTGCCTTTTTCTTTGTTAGATATTTTCTAATGTAAGTAAAATATTTTTGTTGATGTATTCAGTTCTCCTAAAGAGTCATGATTAAAAGCCAGGTTTGCTCTAAAATGATGGCTAATGTACCAGGGAAATTTGTTATTCCATATTACTTTAACTCAGAACTTTTCTAAGAAAAGTATTATTTGTACTTATGAGGTTTCCACACAGAAAGTGACTCAAAGAGCACTTCTGGGCGTCTTTTTCTGTTTGTTTGTTTTTGACTGTCATGCCTGAGTGTGGAAGACGGGACAGTTATCTATGTCACGCGATTAGGCAACATCCATTGCAACGGGTTCCAGGTAAGGTTAACTTTAACAGGTAAGAGCGGCAAAATAAAAACAAGGCAGGGAAGGGAATGTAAAGTGGTGAACAACAGGTAAAACAAGTCAGGCTGGTCATGCACTGCGTGTTTGCAGAAAAGTAAAGGACGTATGGATCAATTTCCATGAATGAAAATTTTACAGTGGCCTCTCTGCGTGGAGTTTGCATGTTCTCCCTGCGTCTGCATGGGTTCTCTCCAGGTTTTCCAGCTCCCATCCACAGAACTGAGAACTCTAAACTGTCGATGTCCGTGCATGCGAGTGCGAATGGGAGTACGTTAGTTTCTCTTTCTGTATGGTCCTGTGATGAGTTGGCAACTTGAACAGGGTGTAACCCTGCCTTCGCTAATGACGGCTGGGTGGACTCCAGCAGATCCCTGCGACTCTAAGCGCAGGAGGGCATTCGTCTAGAGGATTATGAAAAGGGAAAGACGAAAGTGAAATAAAGAGCACAAAAGCTGTTGCAGCCCACAAAGGTGGGCTGGATGATGGAACTGAACCTGTGCAATATTACAGTTCAAAGGTCATTTTACAAGAGCTGCAAGTCTTTTTCTTTAGCACCCGTTTAGATTCTGCTGCCTGATTTTGATTTTCAACTGTTTTATGACAGGACACAGGTCACCTGGAGGTCGATAAAACACAGAGGGAATCTCAGCCTTCACTCTTTTGCAGCAGCTGCTCTGAGCTCTTTAGCCCCCGACATGGGCAACAAATCAACAACACCAGGTTAGGTGCCTTTTTCTTGGTTAGATATTTTCTGATGTAAGTAAAATTATTTTTCTTGACGTTCAGTTCCCCTAAAGAAAAATTAAGGCTGATGTACGGGGGATTTCTTTTTAAAATTCTGTATTATTTTGACTCAGCAAATTCAATTTTTTCTAAGAAACAATATTATTTGTAATTATGAGGTTTCCACAATGCAACATTCTTTTTTCCCCCTTACCATTGTATGTGAGCATCTATTTTACACTGCAAGTGCTTCAAAAAGAGCTTTTGGGTGTCTTTGTCACTGTATGAACAAAATCAAATCTTTGACTGGCACGTCCGAGTGGGGAAGTTGAGCAAAACGGGATGGTTTTCTAAGTAAAGATTAGAGACGCAGAGCCTCAGCCTTTACTCTTTTTGCAGCAGCTGATCAGAGCGCTTCAGCCCCCAACATGGACGTGGCAACAGAACGCCAGCTGAAAATCCTGAAGGGGAAAATTCAAGAGGAAATGATGAAGGAACTCAAGAAGGAACTTAAGAAAGAAGTACAGGAAATGAAAAAGCAGTTACTGACCGACATGAAAACTAAGAAGATGGCGAGAAATAGTCAGATGTGGGAACACGTTGTAGAGGTGAGGATATTGAGGGAAGAGTTGGAAAGACAGCAGAGATATTTCATGGAAAGGGAGCAGTGGCTGAGGGAAAGTTATGAAAACAGAACGCCTGGACAGAGCACGGACCCATCCAATGAAGGGGGACTGGTCGACACGGCAGCAGATATTATAGGTATCATAGCTAACCCTCAGGCAGCAGTTGCTCGTGGAGCTGTGGGATTAGTTAATGCCATGATAGGTAAAGGTGGCAAGTGAACTGATGTGGTTTGCACTCAGAGGAATACTACAGAATAGACAAGAGCCAACAACCAGTTACAATGTTAACTGTGGTCTGTAAAAGTCCCCAAATTCATGCTGAATGAGAGGAGTCATGCTATAATTCCTCTCATTCCCAATCCACACAGCCATCAATATTATTACTTCATCTCAAACGTAGACATTATGGGTGTCTATTTTTGGTGAGGTTTTCTAAATCCTCCAAATATGGTATGTGCTGTTAATGAAATATATATATATATATATATATATATATATATATATATATATATATATATATATATATATATATATATATATATATATATATATATATATATATATATATATATATATATATACATATACATATATATATATACATATATATATATATATATATATATATATATATATATATATATATATATACATATATAATATATATATATATATATATATAGAATGATAGAATGAAATGATAGATTTAAGAAGCAAGTATTTGTTGAGCCATGAGAAAGAGCAAATCAGTAAGGATAAAGTGCCTGTATTTAGTAACTACACTAAATTTTCATATCTTACAGCCTGCACTTTTAAAACTATTTTTTTCACCTCTGAGAAATGTAATCACATGTATAACATATCTGTGATATCTATTATACCATGCCAGCAGATACCACTCTGTCCTGCCTTCTCTGTATTGCTTGTTTGTTTGCTACATTAATCATCGTTAATTGTTTGCATACATTTTAAACGCATTTACATACATATATTTTCTGTTGTACTGTGACATCCATGTTTGATCTTGCTACTCGAGTCTTCTACAAAGGTGCCTTGAGTCAAGGATGTCATAAGTTATTTTTTATGAAAATTGTAGAAATAATAACAATTGTTGTTATTATTATTATTATTATTATTATTATTATTATTATTAATAATAATAATAATAATAATAATAATAATAATAATAATAATAATAATAATAATACATATGTCCTTGTAAATATCACCATGATTAAACCATGTTTTTCTATTATTTTTGGAGCCGGTCTGTCGAGCAGAAACAAGCTGTGACTAAAATAAAAAAAATAGATAGATAGATGTTTGTCAAAATAGATAGATGTTTGTCAGAACACGCCCTCAACAAACTTTGTGAAGGCAACACAGCCACAAATCTCATCAAGACTCAGTGAGAAGAGGCTATAATCCCAAACTGAAACAAGGTGGCAGCAAAAATCGCTTTAACGCGACAATGTGGCTGAGACGAAGGTGAACGGGCAGATGTCCAAGCGGCAGGTTAATGGACACCTCTGGGACTCAGACTGTGGTGTGCTGGAGTCGAAGGGAGTGTCACTCTCCACAGGGACTTTGCCCCAATCAAAGGATTTTGATCGTAAACATTTTTCGCACAGCTGACATAACCGCGTCATAAAGAAGAGCTCACAGTTTCTGAAGCAGCGTGGCAGTCCCGTCTGCAAAAATGCCCTTTATCAGCTCGCTGATGACCTCAGGCATCCTCAGAGGAGTGAATGGCACCAACTACACAGAGCAAAGTAACAAAGAAAGAAGGTCTGCTTTCAACAACGTGTAGTCAAAACGCCATGACGTGTAATGTGCTGCGAGAATCACCGTCATCTTACAGTGTGTCCTGCCTCTTCCAGGAGAGCTTTGACCTCTCGCACTCCCCGGGCATTGCTCGGAGACGCCTGCGTGTAGCCGTCGTTCTCCATGTAGCCGATCCTCAGAGGCCTGGAGCCTTGGTAGATCTGAGAGAAGGACAATACCATCCACCTTTAGTTTGTATTATTATTTTGAGGGGAATGTTTCTCTGAGTGGAAATGTGTGCTTCAGCTTTGCTTTGTTTCTAATGACAGTTCTCAAACAAATGCAATCTGTGCTGACCATAAGATTGCTGTTTAGAGCTTGTTGCTTTTGTTAAATACGAGATATCAAATCAAAATAGGCTTGCGTTGCACGATTGGGATCATTTGACTGAAAGAACACAAAATGATAATAAAATATGCACAATAACAATAACTACACACTTTCAGGTGCCCAGTGTAATTCAGCTCACTCACAGCACAGGGACCATAAATGCCAGAGCCAAACAGTCAAATATAAATCTTCAACAAAAACAATCCATTTTTTACAATCAATTAAAAATTACAGTACAACTTGGCAAATGACCCCAAGCCTCTGGTTCTATTTACCTTCCTGGGTACCCACCTGTGTATTAAAAGGTACAGGCGGAACCGTCGGGTCCAGAGTGAACATGTAATCGCAGAGGAGCGCCTGCATACACAGAGCCAGGCTGTCCACGTCCCTCGCCATGGGTCCCGCAGAGGAAAGAACTGTTTTTTTAGTGATGGGCCAAAATAAAAAAAGTCAATGAATGTTTTTAACAACACGTTAAAAAACTAAAGATGATACCGGTGTTAACTCACCAGATTTTTGCCCTCTGTAAATGGGTCTTACGCCATGCAAACTAAGCCGAAAACACAGAAAGAGCAAACCTGGTCATGTTAAAGATGCGGTGGCGCTGAATATCGCAGGTGCACATTGATCATCTATCCAGACAGGCGGCCGTCACTGGGATGCTCACCTCACGCGGCCCGACGTCGGCTTGAAGCCGCAGATGCCACAGAAAGACGCAGGAATGCGGACGCTGCCGCCGATGTCGCTGCCAATGCCGAGCAGAGAGCCTCCTCCTCCGATGAGAGCCCCCTCCCCTCCAGATGACCCTCCGCTGGTCTTCTGGAGGTTGTGGGGATTGACGGTCTGACCATAGATGGGGTTTCCACAGTCATAGCTGAGGATGAAACAATCAAAGAAAAAATATTTTTTAAAATACACACAAGTATTATCATACAATTACAATATACATAAAACATTTTTATTGATATTGCTGACAAATAAGATGTATAAAATTGAATTATTGTGATAGATAAGTAAATGTCAGATTAAGCTGAAAAACATAAGGGTTGGAAGACACCTGCTTCCTAATCTTTTATGGACAGATAGAAAGCCAGCGTGTTTACTGGGATTGTTGATATCTGCACTCACTGAGCAAATGATGGGCTGTTTTCTTACTTGGTTTTCTTGTTTGAACGAAATAATTTTTAAAAATGAATTGCATGTTTGCTGAAATAAAGAGTCAAACATTAGCACTGCTGTCAAGTGTGGAACATTGGCTGACTATGTTATTTCATATCAAAAATCGTTGTGTCAATATTTACTTTAACAGAGCCTGGGGTAAGTTGGTTTTCACAAAGGGAATGGCGCCTTGTTTCTTCAATACTTTGACGATAACGCTGTCCTCTTGCGCAGGTTGGTCCAAGTTAACCACGACACCACAAGAGCAGTCGTGACCCTTGTGTTGAAGATAAAAGGAAAAGAGCAAAAACACACAAGAACAGCACCAATGTCAGCAAAAACAAAAAGTGTTCCACCCAGCTCCAGATGCACAAGTGGAATGTTCTTAGTTGTGCAACTACCATTAAGTAACAAATGACCACATGACAATAAGGAGGCTACCTTGTATTCTATGTTTTCTTTGATGCTGACTGGAACGCCATACAAGAGCCCATCCTTGTTTGAGGCAACTGTTTTTAGTTGGTCAAAACTCTCCAACAGAATCCCTGTGCAGCAGTTCAACTTTCTTTGAACATCTAAAGCCTGTACAGAAAAAGAACAAATTCAGACTGAAATATATGTTTTGTTACTTCTATTGTACTTTCAAGATTGTATTTTTAGTTTGATGTGGATTTACTGATAGAGCTGTGTTCTGTTTCTGCTCAAACCTTTTGCATGTATGAATAGAACACATCCTCGGGGGTCAGCAACTCCTCTTGTAGTTGCTTTGTCAACTCAGACAAGGACAGAGACAGAATGAGAGCTGCGTCTGGTGTGTGCTGAAAGCAAACACACATTAATCAAATAAAAACACCATTAGCTTGCTAGCAAAAATATATTTCACTCCAGAATACATTAAGTGATAAAACAAACTATAAAAACATATAATAGTATAATAACACTGAATTTAACACTGAATATGCAATGGTGAGTATACAACAGCAATGATGCAGAAATTAACCTGACTTTGACCTGAGATACTAAACTGGCCTCTCAAACTGGATTCTCCACAGTGAGAACACCACTATGGCAAACCGAGTTTTCCGGTGTGTGTCCAATAGTGTGTACCAGGGTACACGCCACCGTTTAACACTGGAATACAAAAAATACTGCTGATTTCAGATCAAGCTTTAATTCCACTAGACCAACACTACGAGGTTCACCTAATCTCACGAACCCTTGTCATTACTTTCATTTCTTTTTTTTTGTATGTCTTGTTGCTGATACTTTGTGTCATGGCCATATGCTAATTTTGAAGCCGTTTCCTATGCTGTCATGTTTATTGTTGCAAGTTAAGACCCTCCAGGAAGTCACGCTTTGTCCCGTCAGACAAAACAAACAACACACCTGCACAAATAAATTCAGGAAGTTAACAATAACTGGATGGGTTAATGATGATTAAAGTGTGGGCTTTACGGCCACGGGCCGACATATGACACAAAGAGACCACCAAAATTCATATTTCCATCCCGCGAAACTCTCACCGACTTGTTGTACCGGAGCACCGCCTCCTCAGCCCGCCGGAGGCTCTCCGTGCGCCGGTCTCTGGCTCTCCGAATCTTCGCCTTCGCCTGCCGGTGGTTGTTGAATTTGCTCACCAGCACCGCCAGAGCCCCGGCGACGCAGGCACCACCGGCCAGAAGGCCGGCTGTCCTCCTGTCCGGCTCGGTTCCCTGGAGAAGCTGCTTCACGCTCAGCATGGTGAGACCACGGCGGAGGAGGCGGCTAACTAACGCCGGCTAACGACAGACACAGAGGTCGGTTCTGTCTATTTGCTGGGCTTCCTGCTTGCTTCCAATCCACGGCTGGGCGCGGATATTGTCTGGTTCCGTGCGGAGCGTACTAATCGGCGAGTCTCTATACTGCTGGGCGAGTATGTGGAGACACTAGCCAGCCAATGGGAACTAGTCACCAGTGGAACGTGTCATCTCTTCCTTCTGTCAGAAACTCGTCGTGGTATTATAATGCATAACAGAGAGGGCGCTGAAGACGCCTTGAGTGGCCCATTGGCTCTCCAAATAGTGTGCAACGTGTTGTGTAACACCCATTTCAATACAATTTGAGAAAAACATAGCCTTGTATGTAGATGATATATGTACCAGCATGTTTCAGCTCTACCCATTTGCTTTTAATGCATTGTGTGTATCTTGTCAAATAGTTTATTTCTTGTTACTTTGGCAAGGACAATGATATTGGTTGTCTGCTCTTCACCTTTTTGTGACAACCTGACAGGTCAAATGGGTCCCACGACGAATCCCACAAATTCAAGCCCACTAATCCTGTGATGAATGGAATGATTATGAAACTGATGAAACATTGAGAAGCTGCACATTTTAGTTCTTGACAACACATATTTTAAGTCAAAGAATATATTTCCAAGTGCTATCACAAGACAGAGTGAGAGAGGCATGTTTGATTGATAGACTGAAGGAATACTTGGGGAAATCTCTTCCATGTGGCCAAAACCATATTAAATGCAGGTCTTAAAATGAGAACAACCATGACTTCCAGACCCTGCATACAGGATGTTTCTTCTGATTATGAATCTATTTAATGGCGATGTGTGGAAATAACATTGAGACAACTGAGAAGAAATGGAGATTTCATCATCCATAGACCCTTTGTAACTGTAACCATTCTCCTTGTGTGAGAGGAAGGCACCTCTAGGTCAAGAGTGAATTTTAGCACATTTTTCAGTGTTTTAAAGAAATCATGTTATCTTTAAAACAAGTCTGATGATTAACACATATTTAACATGGCGTGACTCTTGTGTTTAACTAGGCAAACACCCCGTGGTCCCAACCATAAAA
This sequence comes from Thamnaconus septentrionalis, assembly GCA_009823395.1. Taxonomy (NCBI): domain Eukaryota; kingdom Metazoa; phylum Chordata; class Actinopteri; order Tetraodontiformes; family Monacanthidae; genus Thamnaconus; species Thamnaconus septentrionalis. The sequence goes on along the minus strand of CM020508.1, from coordinate 8,259,688 downwards.
CACACACTCAAACTCAAGCATTGAGGTCACAGAGTTTAATGAAACGTTGACTTGGACCAACCTTTCTCTTTCACTGAACACAATATGACACAGCATAGAATATATTTAAAGTTACAATAAACAGCAGATACTTAAAACCACCTTCACATCGTACAACACTTGAAGAAAGTCAGCAGGCAGTGGCGCAACCAGGAGGGACTTCATTTGACTGAATGGAACAGTTTGTGAGACACCTAGTGGAGAAATAGAGGAACATTCAATGATATGCAGACAAGGGTGCAAACAGAACGCGCACAGCTTACAGGTGTTACCATTGATTTCACACAGAGGTGTGCAAATATTATGAATAAAACGTGTGATGTTGGCAAGGTGATGAACTTGCTGCAAATTTACAAAAGAAAAACAGGAAAAGAATTTAACAAATGAAAAAGTATCTACCAGTGATCTACGTGATATGCGGGTATATGCCGTATAACCACTAGAAAAGGTTCTGAAATACTGTACAACTACTAATAAATGCGCAAATATATGTATCAGTATGGTTTCTACTTGACGCGACATTCAAATTCCCATTTAAAATCTGATTAAAATGATGTTTTATGTTCTGATCCGTTTGAGAATTAGCCATTGCTTTAGTGCCGCTTTAGAGAATTTATTGGCGTTTGCGCCACTTTTTGCATTTGTTTGCTGAACCTTTTGTTGTTGCTGTTGTTTTGAAGTAGCTGCAGCCGGACAGATGTGTACAACAGACGATATATAATTATATATAACTAGAATTTGCCTGATTAAAATTATTGTGGGGGTAAATCCTAAAAAACAAATCCCATCGTAAACACAATTCACTAGTTGTTGTCAGCTGACAACGGTGCCACTTACACAGTGGTCCCGGGCGTGCAGGAAGTCAAACAACTCCTCAGTACAATCCTCTTCTGTGGCCGATCGGGAGCCGACCCTGCTCTCACACTCCTCCAGACGCCCCCGAGTATGAACGCAGTGCTCTGCCTCCTCACACTTCTGTCGCACCGCCTCGAGAGGGTCCTGCGATACAAAGCACATCCGTCAGAAACATGTGCTCACGGTCAGAATAGTCACGTGTCCATCCACTTTTATTCCATCATGACACTTTTCATTGATTTTGCATGCAGCTGCTCATAAACGCTGCAATTGAGGATGACAAAGACATATGGTTTGAGAGAGGGGTGGAAAAAGGCCACCTATGTTCACCTAGAATGACCCTCCCTGAATAGAGGGGGAGGTCTTCAACACCATTTCTCAGCACCATTCAATGCAGCCTGCCAATAGGAGGGACCAACAGCCTTTCGGCCCAACTCCAACCTCCTCCTTGCTGGTTCAATGCATGGGATTCTCTACGCTTTTTCAGAACTTAAGGCTTTCGGAAAAGAGGCTAAACCAGTCCAGTTAGCTCAATTTAACCCTTTTACACTAAGATGACCTGGATGACTGACAACCTTCAAAGACATGTCTTTACTTGAGGGTTTTTAAATGCATATTGCATTCATAGTCAGCTTAAATAAAATGGTGAGTCATACACGAGTATGCACAAGCAGGACACCACACTTGTGGCTCTAAAATATATATGGTAGTTTCCTTTACGCATATAATTTGCTGCTGCTACTACTACTTTTTATCAGAGTTCTTCAATGTCACAGCTGAATTATCTTCCATGCCGACTGGGATGTATAGCATTACGACACATGTGTGGGTCACTCTTGAACATACCACCATATCTTCCTCCTCCTCCTCCTCTTCTTCTTCCTCCTCCTGTAACCGACAAAAAAGAGACCGAGTCAGTCGATGACTTCCAAATACTTGAAAGTGACATGAGAAGATATTCTGTATTTCACTGGCAGGGAAATGTTGACACGTTCGCAGCGTTACCTCCAGCTAATGCCAATGGGAGCTAGGAGATTATATAGCTATACGTTAGCTAGCCGTGTTGTTCGCTAACGCAGTTGATCATGACGGCCGAGAGACACAGTGTTAAGTGATAAAACCACTCACATCATCGGGCTCTCCGTTCATAATCATTTTCTCCTCAAAAACCATGACTGCTGCTGCCCTTGCCCTTAGCTGACCGCTTGCTTGTTGTGTTTCAAGTATTGGAGGACACCGGCAGGTCACACAGGCACACGATAGCTAGCACCAGCAGTAAGCTTCCGGTCATAGAATTTCACAATAAAGCTCAGTCTTTTCTCGAGTAAGAAAAGTTGACATTGTAACTGAAGTCTTTTTCAATAAAATTTTCAGAAAGGCGAACTGTTTTTCTTTTATTTATATCTTAACTGTCAGTCGCTTGTGGAATTTAGTGTTAGTTTAGTGCTGCGTGTTTCATTGAATTGACATTTCATGTTGAAATGCCAGGCCCAATCGAGATAGTTTTCTTCAACTTGACAATTTTTTAAACTGTCTTTTTTTTTTTAATTGTGGTGAATTAATTCATGAATTAATCTTGCTTATCAATCGTGTCTTGCTGTAAAGTAAATTATGTTATTTCAGTTGCATTGGCTTATTTGTTGATTCAACCTGATTCCATACAGTAGCTCTCTCCCGAAGAAAAGGTGAAGGTTTGAAAATCAGTATATACCACTAGAGAGCAGCATAATCACTTTTCCAACACTGAAGCGGTTTTCCGCTTTTCCGTTTGCCACTTGCAATAAATCCAACCCCAATATCTTTACCTGCGGGTGGTGGCCCTACGTTGTGTGGCTGTAGTGGAACACAGAGTGAATAAATCAATAAACAATATACAATGAAATATATACTGAAAAATAATATTTATTAAAAACTCAAGAAAAATCATTTAAAATTTCACATATAATTTTCATCATAAATAATGCAATAACCATTAATTTCTTTACAAAATTTACTGCCAAACATATGAAAAAGAAGAAAATTGTATTTCTAAATGTGTTGCTCTGGAATATCTGCCGTTGTCTGTAGGGAAAGGGCCACTGTCTAAAGGGCTAATGGGCGAAGTTATGTAATCTGTTGGGAGGAGTGGTTGTTGTCAGTGCGACACAAAGTGCAGTCTTGGTCACGGCTTGCGATTCAGCACAAAGTCTCTCTCTCAGAGAGTCAGAACTACCGGATCCAAGAGCACATATACTACAACCACAACTGCAGCCTGTTCTGAGCCGGGCTTGAGCCCCCGTATAGGGCAAAGATGGATTCTGTACTTTCTGTGTTTGCGTCCATCTGGAACTGGGACGTTAGAGGCCTGCTGCTCTTCTTGGTAATTTTCATCCTGGTGGCTGATTATATCAAGAACCGGCAACCAGCCAGCTTCCCTCCAGGGCCGAGGGCACTTCCAGTTATCGGCAACATGTTGTCTGTGGACCACAAGAGATTACATGAGAGCTGTGTGCAGGTAGGTCGAATATTTAATGAACAACAGGTCTAAGCAATAGCAGGGACACTTCAAATAAAGAAATCTGACAATTTAACCATTATGTCAAATTTACTTCCAGCTAGCAGAGAAACATGGAAATGTGTTCAGCTTGCGGATGGGCCAAGACTGGATTGTGGTGTTGAACGGGTTCAAAGCTGTGAAGGAGGTTCTGGTAAATCAGGGAGATAGTGTGGTAGACCGGCCACTACAATCTTTGCAGATCGACATTTGGAATGGCGAAAGGGACCTAGGTGAGAAACAGCAGCACTGAGGAGAGGAAAAGGCTTGACACCAGATTGTTTTTTGTCACATGCATTTCACTGATGGCAAACATGTATCTAAATGAACTATGGACAAGAACCCACACTTTAAGAATTCACAGTGAGCTCGTTGTTCACATTCTTTTTGTAAAAATGTCATTTTTCTGCCTTTATTGTCCATCAGGTGTGATTTTATCCAAAGGGCATAGATGGAAGCAGCAGAGACGGTTCGCTCTGTCGACCTTCAGGTATTTTGGATTTGGGAAGAAGTCTCTGGAACCGGTCATGCTAGATGAATTTGACATATGCGCCAAAGAAATCAGGAGATTTGATGGTAAATAGTCAAAACAATACACAGAAAATTAAACGTTGTGCCACTTCTGAACATAAATTGCAAAGAAAATTACAAATTATTCCAGAATTTTGCAAAAGCTGTTGTTTAGAGTCAAGGTAGGTCTGAATTCATAGACAATGTTTTGTGTCTGCACACTGGCATGGAGATGCACAACACAACAGTTCACGTTATCAACGGAAGAGAAAGTTGCAGGTCAAATAGCTTCAAAGAGCTGCCCTAGCGAGAGAATACAACATTTTGAATGAGTTAGAATCATTGTGACACATTCTTGAAATATTAACATTGATGTTTCACAGCAATTCACAACATTTTTTGCGTTTTCTTTCTTTTTTAAATTTCTAGGCAAACCATTCGCCCCGCATCTCATCCTCAACAACGTCATCGCCAACATCATCTGCCACCTGGTCTTCGGTCATCGCTTCGAGTACGACGATGAGAACTTTGGAAGACTTCTGACGATGTTCGACTCAAGTTTTGAGATTGAAGCCTCCGTCTGGGCACAGGTACAGAACTATAAGTGATATAGGATTTAGAGCGATCATCACACACTCAAATCTATGCCATTATATTAAAATCTGCACCATACACCATGTCAAAGTAATGACAAATCATCAATATACCATAAGTTCTTAATAAGGAGAAGTCCAGCATGGATTTAGAAAAAAGAAGCTATCCAACAATAATCTCACTGTTCCAAGCTTCTCCACTCTGCAGCTCTACAATGCCTTCCCCTGGCTGATGAGACGTTTGCCAGGGCCTCATCAAACCCTGAAGAAAATCTACGGTGAAGTCAACAAGTTCATTGCCCAAGAGATTGAGGAGCACAAGAGAAACTTGGACCCTTCGGACCCGAGAGATTACATCGACTGCTTCCTCAATGAGATTGAGAAGGCGAGTCACTGATCCTCCTGCAACAATGTTGCTTAACACAATTTATTTTCTGTGTTTCTTTGGCATACGTCCTGCAATTCAGTCAGCATTCACTGAAGTTGATGTTGAAGTGTTGCCATGCTAATGACCTTCAATTTCTTTGACTTTTTTTGTTCACATTTAATAATCTTCAGACTAAGGGGCAGCCAGACAACAGCTTTTATGAAGAAAACCTGATTTGGTCTGTCTTGGATCTGTTTGCGGCTGGTTCTGAGACCACATCCACCACTCTGCGCTGGGCTTTACTCTACATGTCAAAGTACCCGGAGATCCAAGGTAGGAGAGAGCGCCAGAGCAATGGGACCTCTGAGCATTACCGAAATTGGTCACGATGAAATAACTTATATTGCATGCTAAGAATTAATATATGGTTCCAACTGTGAAAGAACAAAAGAAAGAGGAAAGAAATGTTAGGTACTCTATGACTACCAAAGAGTTGGTTCTTTGGCATAGACCAGGCTACTCTACTTAGCCTGGTCTTGGCTAAGTAGCGTAATCATGATGTGGTTGAGGTTCTCAGTGTGAAACTCTCAACTAAACCTGGAAGGACTTCCCAAACTCATCCTCTCATGTCCTAATCTGGGCTCCATCCATTCAGCTGAGGTTTGACAGTTGAACTTCCATCCCACAGAGAAGGTTCAGGCTGAGATTGACAGTGTGATCGGACAATCCAGGCAGCCAACCATGGACGATCGGGCCAATATGCCCTACACTGACGCCGTAATCCACGAGATCCAGAGGTTCGGCAACATCGCACCTCTCGCTCTGCCGCACGTCACCAACGAGGAGCTCCAGCTGGAGGGCTACACGGTGCCGAAGGTCAGTCATTGTATACACTCTCGTCTGTGTCACACGCATTGCTTTGTTTTCGCCCCTCATAAGTTTTTTTTTTCAATCACCAGGGAATTACGATTATTCCCAATTTGACCTCGGTGCTTTTTGACAAAAATGAGTGGGAAACGCCTCGCACCTTCAATCCGGGACACTTTCTGACCGAAGATGGAAAGTTCACGAAGAGAGCCGCCTTCCTCCCTTTCTCCGCCGGTGAGGAACAACACATTCTGGGTGTCTTTACCTCTTAGACCATACTTACAACACGTAGCAGGCCTTTTTAAAGTAAAGACAGTGAGGGAAATGTGGAAGTGGTCTGGGTCTGAGGCTACTTCGTTAGAGCAGCCTGATGCTAACTAACTTTCTTCTCGTGGAGGTGTTTCCCACCTCATGGTGACAGAATTTCAACAAATGTTGGAAAAAGAAATAAAACTCTTTCACACACTTCACTTTTGTCTACTAGTTAACAGAATGTATTGTTTTCTGCTCCTATTTCAGGCAAGCGGTTCTGTCTGGGCGAGACCCTGGCCAAGATGGAGCTTTTCCTCTTCTTCACTTCTTTCTTGCAGCACTTCACCTTCCAAATGCCGGCTGGGGTGAAACCCGTGATGGACTACCGGTTTGGCATCACCCTGGCGCCGCTTGCGTACAAGGTCTGTGCCATCCCACGCTAGGACCGTCACGATCGATACTGTTTTATGTGCTGGTGCTTGGGCTGTGTTCATTTCAAGTCAAGATTAATAAAGTACTGTTGCAGTTACCACAAGTGAGACACAAGAAAGAATTTAAACCAGGGTGGATCTGAGTCAAGACCAAAACTGCTGGTTTTGTCAAAATAAAGGCAGCAGTGGTTCTGTGGGAGCTGTTATATTCCTGTTGATTATTAAAGTGGCTCTGTCTTAGTACAGCACATTGCTAATGTTTATCTTTTCTGCTGCAATGTGTGAATTCAAAAAAAGCACACATGCTTAAAATGCTATTAAAAGTGTTCAGCTGTTCCTGTTGTTGCTGTTGTTTTAAAAAAAAAAAGGTGATTTACTTAAACACTGTATTTTGTAGTCCTGGACATTGCTAGATAGTGAAAGAAAGGTTACACAAGTACTAACATGTAGTACAGTGCTGAAACCTACCTGTGACTAAGGGGTTTAGGCAACAGTTTATCCAAGAGGAAATCACTTTCATCAACAGAACTTGGTCTCAGAGGTTTATTGTAGAAAAGGTTGACATTTGTTGCCTGTTTAAGTACACGGAAGTCATTTATACTTTTATGAACACTTATATAACACATAGGTGAACTGCAGGGGGGACGGGTGGCACAAAGGAGCTTTACAGCTTTACAAAGAGCTCTGACACCGAAGTTTTTCCATCATGCAAGTGCTGAGCCCCATAACATGCATGATAAGACTGTAGCACTGCCACCTTTGTTAGGTCACTAATTAACGTAGGATAACCAAGCAAAGTTATTGTGAGTTTTCACAGAGAGAATAAAACACACAATGTCTCTTAAATGCTTTTCAAAAAGCCAATTTAGTTCATGTCCGTACGTGGCTGAAGTCAAACACCAGCCTACAAATGGTTTCGAGTGACATTTAACTGGAAATACAAAGTGACCTCTGACTCCTCGCTGAATGTCTGAATGCACCCATGGATAATATACAAAAAAAATACTGGCACCAAAAACAGTTTTAAAATATAATATTTTTCTAAGTTGGATGATTGTCAGCTGCCATGCACAAACAGGGGTTGTGCACATTTCCGTGCCGGTACTAAATGATACCTCTGTTAGAAAGTGACACCAGAGATGAAACAACCAGACTCGCTTGATCAAAGAATCAGAAGCGATTCACTTCACAGACTCTCTCCTTGACTGCTTTCAGTTTTGTGTCTGATGTCTGATGCCTTGGGATGTGGTCTCACAATCATGAGCGTTTTTCAGGACTCACTCATCTGCCCTTCCTGTCTGGACACTGGATTTTGTAGCCGACCCTGTATGCCTGCAGGTACACGCGAGCCTGGTTTATCCTGAAGGACAGAAAGTGGACCAAGCGCAGGTTAATTCCCTGAAACGGAACATGACCAGTGCACCATTTTATTCTATTCTGTGACTGCCACTGTGACAAACAGTCATGTACCCACATGACTGTCATGTCTTGCACAGGGTGCTTAATCTATACGATAGCAGAGAAGATCTCAGACAATCTGGTTTTCAGTGACAGACCTGCCATAAAGTCCATCTCATCTGCCTTTTTTTTGGCAGTTGAGGAGGATGTACTCGAGGAAAAGGTCACCTGTATTTGGTGCAAAGTTTGATTCCCAAGGGTCCACAGCGGTCCACGTAGCTCTCCCGGAACGCCTTCCGTACGGCCCGAGCCATGCTGACCACAGTGGTGACTATAGGGCAGGTTCTAGGAGGACAAGAATAAGAACGATCAAAGATGACAGTCGTGAAACACCATATTGTTGTCATGAAGATTGATCATGGTGTTAGACCATATATAATATTTCAACTCGGATGCCTAATATTTAATATGGAGGCAGCTAAAGAAAACCTGAAAACATATATTGTCATTCATTCATTCATCTTCTATACCCGATTATTCCTATTCAGGGTCACGGGGGTCTGCTGGAGCCTATCCCAGCTGTCTTAGGGCGAAGGCAGGGTGACACCCTGGACAAGTCGCCAGTTCATCGCAGAACATATATTGTCCTCAATGAAAATTACTTTCACATCCCAGATCGTGTACAATGTACCCATCATGCTCATTGGTCAGCAATAGGAAAAAAAATAAATTAAATAAAATGACATTTTAAAAAAATTATCTACAATCATGATAAGTATCTTTAATTTTATTTGACTTTATATGCGCTGAATACACAATAATAATAGCAATAATAATGACATTATTATTATTTTTATTATCATCATCATCATCATCATTATATGAGTAAAATAATAGTCTTTAGCTTGCAAAATAAAAATAGTTTCTGTGCCTGTACTGTACAACACAGAAATTTGTTTTACTGACTTTAAAGCCCAAAACTAAATGCCTAAAAAGCGACACACTGCTCAACTCCCACTTACAGTTTCTGGCAGCGCAGACCAGCAGTGCCCTCGGGACACGTGCAGGTGTTGTGCGGGCTGCAGGTGGCGCCGTGTCGGCAGGGGGGCACGCAGGGGGTGGTCACCGCTGCGGACGCAGATTAAAAAAGTTAGAGCTTCGGCGGCGGTGCGGAAAGGTGACTGACGCGTGCACAAAACGCAGACTCGCCAGTTTCACAGAGGCCTCCGCTGAATCCGTCAGCACAGCGGCACGTGTTTAAGCCCACGCACACGCCGCCGTTCTGACACGGCTTCTGGCACTGAACTGGCTCTGGAGGAGACACACACAGGTGGCAGAGACGTCGTCAAACCGCTTCGATCTGACCTCAAGATAGATTAGCGAGTCAGAACCGTCTGTGTCGTTAGAGAAAATGTTGCACTGCACATGTCGTAGGACAGGGGTGTCAAACTTAAATACACAGTGGGGCAAAATTTAAAACTTGGACAAAGTCGCGGACCAACATTGATATTTATTGAAAAAATCTTCCTCCAGATAGAACAGTAAACCTTTTTATATGGACCCAAACAAGTTCTGCTTCAACCTGAATATGCTACAAGCAAAGCTTAATACAATAAAATATATAACTTCATATTGCACACATGCTAAATCGAATTTTAAATGAAATAATCTCATCAAAATGAATAAAATGTAAATAAAAATAACAACAATAAATCAATGAAGTAACAGTAATCTCCTTCCATAAACGTCCTGTCCTGATTGATGCGCCAAAATACCAGCAGAGCATTCTGGGATGCGTAGTATTAGTGGTACATGTGCAGTTTGTGCTTTTTGTATTGCCTCACGTGCCAAATATAATTACACTGTGGTCCAAATTTGGCCGCCGAGACAGAGTTTGAAGCCTGTGGCTTAGAACATTTGATAAGAAACCAGACTGCTGACTGCTGACTTTACAGTTTTTTGCTACTGATTTCCACACGTGGACCCTCGACAGCAGCTTATCTTTTGACGAGTCACGGTGAATCATGCAGCCTCCAGAGAGATAATCAGTCTTTTACTAGATGGTCTGAGTTCAGGATAAGCGGTGACAGAGAACGGATGTACTGGATGCCTATAAACATCGCAGGTGGGCGCTGTTTTGCTTTATGTGAAGACAGGAAATTCAATTGTTTCATCAAAAGTAAAAAAGCTGATAGATACATTTTTTACCACAGACACACATGTCGCCTTTTAATGTCCTCGTGATTAAATCATGGTCTTACGCCAAATTAGATTTTTTTTTTTTTTTTTTTTTGTTTCGTTTTAACGCCACAAAGACTGAAAAACACGAGTGCGGCGAGCTTCATCCCACCTATCTGGCAACGGGCGCCCTTCCATCCGCCGACACACGTGCACTTGTTGACGTCGACGCATCTTCCCCCGTTCTGACAGGCAGGAGTGCACAGGGCTGAAAACAAGAAGCGAGGCAGTCCATCACACTGCTGATGGAGAAGGAGCCGGATGTGCTGAAGGTACTCACGCGAGAGGCACTGAGGTCCGGTGTAGTCGGAGGGACACTGGCAGGTATTGGGCCCCACACACCTGCCGTTGTTAGCGCAGGGCAAGTCGCACACGGCTAGGAGACGGACACACACACACAAACACACAGACAGGAAATGAATGAAGAATATGGTGTTCTCATATTAGTAACAAGATATGGGGGGGATCATAAGTAAATACAGTGGGACTTCAAAGACAGGTATTTCGTTATAACGCTTTTGTTCATTTTCAAGAGACATTAAAGCACGTGTTCTACATATTCTATGATAGATTTTTTTCTTCTATGAAGTGGGTCACCAAAACACTTCATCCATCTGCTCCTGCTGCAGGCCCTTGATCAAACTTTTAGAACCCACTGTGGCCCCACCTGTCAAAAAGTTTGCCCACCCCTGTTTTACGTCATCTTCACCAGACGGATACAGCAGCTACGAAACCTTTAGCAAACATTCAATGCGGGGGCAGCAGTGTGGGCGGAGGAGAGAGGTGGGAACATTTCCTCTGGCAAAAACTTGTGCACGTGCCCCGCGCTCTGCTGTGCGCACCTGTGTGACAGCCAGCTCCGGTCCAGCCAGGGCGACACAGACACTTGTTCCACCGCATGCAGGTGCCTCCGTGTGCGCAGGGCGGTGAGCACATAGCTGAGGTGCAAGACATTGGTCAAGTCATTTCTTCCACCAACACTCACACCACAATCTTTAAAACAAACAGGTGAAGGGTTGACAATGTGTGAAGAAAAATAAAGGTTTTATTTTTCACACTAAAAAGGTGCAGACGCTGCCACCTGGTGGGAATTTTTTTTATCAATAAATAAAGCAGAGTATATATGTTATATTATTTTGGTGTGATGAGCCTCATGATCGCTGGTAATGGGGCTGACTATCAGTCGTTATTATATAATCATTAATGAACTAACTCCAAATCTGGCTACAATTAGCCATAGCTAGAACAAAGCAGCGTGCATTGATATGAATTCTTGGAATAATTGACATCGCACAGTACCACAGTGCTGCAGCATACCTGAGCATCCTAGTCCAGGGTAGCCAGGAGGACAGTCACAGCTGTTTGGAGCAACACAAACTCCGTAGTTGTGACAGGGTGGCTCACACACAGCTAGAAAGGAACGCTTTAACGCATTATTGGGCCACGACACACACTGGTATTTGCAAGTCAAATCCAAAAAGGGCACATCTGATGCCTGGACTCACGCTCGCACTTGGTGACATCGTCGGTTCGAACCCTGAACCCCATCCTGCAGGTGCAGTTGAATCGGCCCGGGAGGTTCTCGCAGGTCTGCTCGCACCCTCCGTTTGCAAAGTCCCCGCACTCGTCCACGTCTTCACGAAGAGCAGCAACAGTGCAAAAGCAATAAATCAATAATGTACTTATAAATAATTGCAAAACAATGCTTATGTAGACGTTAGGGGGCTTCAGTAGATGATGCCGGGAAATTATTCCAACATACACTACAATAAAAAGTCATTATCAGTCTTGCTGCTTGTGCATGTGTAACCATGGTAAGCTGCAAGGTCTCCTGATGAGATGTGTTGGGAAAAAAAAAGAAAATCACAACCCTCTCGTGTGGTTTTTGTCCTCGAGACGGATTGAAGTCTCACCCACACAGCTCCTTGTGTCGTCGGCCAGCCTCCAACCATCCCGACAGCCACACTGGACCTGACCCTCGGCCTTCAGCGCACACGTGTGTTCACATCCGCCGTTCCTCAGCTTGCAGGACGTAGCATCTGTGCATGTGAAAAAAAACACAAGACTTTAAGAGACCTGCTAGCCTGAAAAAAAGATGACAGTGAAAAGAATGAAAAGAAATGAAAAGCATGCACCCGCACCTGTCCAAATACAATATCTATATATGCACACACACACACACACACAATAAAGGGGTTATATGTTGCCCTCTACACCTCCTTTCTGGAATAACATGTGCAAAGTCTCCCTCTTGAATGCCTGGTATACACACCTGGACACCACAGCTGGAACCTTTTAGCGGGTGAAATGTGTTACGGTGCGCTAATGGGATGCTGGGACGCCCTTAAAATGTGACGCGACGCGACACGCGCTGCCGCGGACGCTGCAACTGTAATTGTTTGACCTGCAGGTCGTGTGTAAATGCTGAAACGGGCACCTTTGCGCTTCATCACAGTAGATAATGTGTGAGTCATACGGCAATGCAGAACGAATCAATAAACATCTCGTATGTCTTGTAAGTATCTGTGGTTATTCTAGTATTGTTTTAAGAAAAAACTGTATTGAAAAAAAAAAATGCATATACAGATGCATATATATATACATATGTATATACATATATATATATATATATATATATATATATATATATATATATATATATATATATATATATATATATATATATATATATATATATATATATATATATATATATATATATATATATATATATATATATATATATATATGTATATATGTATATATATATATATATATATATAACTTAAAAATGTATATTTAAAATATACATATATATAATATATATATATATTTTAGATATATGTGCATATATATGTGTATATCTGTGTGTGTGTATATATATATATATATATATATATATATATATGTACAGTATATATACAAATAGTATATATGTATATATATACACATATATACGTATATTTTTAAATACATTTATATATATATATATACATATACATACTGTATATATATGCAGTCTCAGCACTGACATACGTACTGGTGCAGCGGATGTTGTCGGCGTCCAGCAGCAGAGGGAGAGGACAGTGGCAGGAGTGTCCTCCAGGGGAGTTGCTGCAGGTGTGAGAACAACCACCGCTCTGCAGTTTGCATTCGTCAATATCTGTCCCACGCGCGCACACACACAAAAACCAGCTCAGAGTGAGATATGGTGCACGGAAGTCTCTTGGCTGCAGGCGCCACAGAGAGGGCCTGTCTAAACAGCCCAAACAAGCAGGTAGGCAGCGTGAAATAGGTGGCGGAGCAGCACAGAGTGAACTGACCGACGCAGGTGTGTCCATCAATGTGCAGCTGCCAGCCGCGCCTGCACGAGCAGCCGAACGATCCCACAGTGTTGATGCAAATGTGCTCGCAGCCCCCGTTCAGCGTCGAGCACTCGTCCACATCTGGCGGGATTCAGGGAGAGAGGAGAGTCAGAGTGACTTCCTGGCCATGACAAAACTCGAGAGACGACGCTCCTCGAGAAAATTCTTTAAAAACCCTCCATACACCCCCCGTGCAAACTGGAGGTTGCATATTATTTGCACTGCGATGCATGCGCACGCTTTCCAACCCAGCAAATATAGTTTCTAATCAGTGATGCTGATTCGGGGCGGCTCTGAGTTCCCAGAAGGGATTTGTGACTATGCAGTGGAAAAAGCGCAGAGGACCATCAGACCAGCAGAAGTTTCCAACCGTGACCAAAACCCTTTCCCACTTCTCTTGAGTGCCAGGTTGATCCCTGCAGACCACTGCGGTCACGCCAGCTACGCTCTGGAAAGGCTCAGTCGCGCTATCCACACTTTAAAATTGAGTGCGTTTAAAACTCCTCTTACGGTAAAGCGTACGAGGAGGTTTTTTTTTTTGTGCAGCGTTTTCTGCAAATTCCACCAGATTCTTGTTCTACATGTCCTCAACTACCTCTGAGGTGATTTTCAACTGGTTTCACTGTAGCATTTTCTGATAATCTGATGCAGAAGTTAAACACTGCACACAGTACAAAACCAACCTGGGTCTCCATATACAACACTACCAGTCAAAAGTTTGGACACACCCAATGAATTGAATGTCTTTTCTTTCATTCTCATGACTATTGCCATTGCAGTTTCTCACCGAAGGCAACAAAACTACATATGAACACATGAACACACATGGAATTATGTAGGAAACAATAAAAGTGTAAAAAAAAAAAAAAAAAAAACATTTTATATTTGAATTCTTCAAAATAGAAACCTCTGATAAAAAGCATCTTTGGAGTTACTTAACGTGTTTTTCTGTGCCGCATTATTACATATATCTTGCTCGTATATTTGATGTCTTCAGTATCTATCAGTGTAGAAAGTTGTAAAGATAAAAAAACGGCACAGAAAGTGTGTCCAAACTTTTGACCGGTAGTGTAACTGTCAGTCCCGGCGAATGAACACCTGCGCCAGTTGTGTTGTACCTGTGCAGCGGCGTCCGTCCTGGTCCAGCTGGTAACCGGCGGCGCACTGGCAGTGGAAGCCTCCCGCCTCGTTGGAGCAGTTGTGCTGGCAGTCTCCGTTGTTGACGGCGCACTCGTCGACGTCTGCGAAGGAGGACAATCCTCAAGCACGTCCTCAAGCGCCAGCACCACAGTGTGGACTTCAGCTGCTGTGTCCACGGCCTATAAACAAGCGAGCTAAGCACATGTCCCCGACAACCCACCGAAACAAGAGCGTCCGTCTCCGTTGAAGCCTTGGTAACACTGGCAGAAGTACGAGCCGATGATGTTGCCGCAGCGGGCGTTGGGGTCGCAGCCGTGGACGCCCGATGCGCACTCATTCTCATCTGGAAACACACACACACACAGACACATCACATCCGGAACCAGAATTTTTTCACGTGCAGGGACGTCGGAGCTACTTTGCTTACCCTCGCAGTGTGTGCCGTTGCCCCGGTAACCTGCCGCACAAACACATTTGTAGCCGCCGAGGGTGTTCTCACACACGCTGTGGCCGCTGCACACGGCAGGATTCTCCACACATTCATCCACATCTGGGACAGAGACGAGGACACAGGACAGCTTCTTATGCACAGCTTTATGACTGTTTTTCTCCCCTATTCACTGGCCGTAAAAAGCAGCAGTTTGTCACAGATCATGTTGAGCCTGACCGTAAAGCAACTCATCTTTGTGCAAAATTTATAAAAAATAGTTTCATTGCAACACCCTTATCAATATTATCAAGTCACAATTAGGCAAAAGTCTTTGAAAAGTTGCTTTTTCACCACTAAAAAAAAAGCTGCTTTGTCAAAAATTCATATTTCATATTTGCAAGATGCTTATATTAAATGGTGTGAAATAAAATGTTGCATATATCAGTAAAATGTGCATTACAAAGGGACGCCGCACAACATGAAACTCTTCCTCTGCTTTCCCTGCTTATGGTGCTTATCGTCACCCACAGCTTTTACAGTTTAAAAGGCAAGCAGCAATGATGATGATGATGATGATGATGATGATAAAAAGAAATGCAGTTCATCTCACCTTGACACACAGTGTACGGTGGACAAACAGGACCTGAGAATGAAAAAAAAAACAAGAGCATAAATAATAAAACACAAACAAATCACACAAGAACCAAAGCAAGGCATCCTTCCCTTCTGCCAGCTGGACTTATTAAAACAGAGGCCTCCTTGAAACCCCGGCACACAAAGGCTGCGTTCAGACTGCAGGCGAATCTGATTCAAATCAGATTCCTTCTCAAATCCAGTTTTTAGGGCTAACTGTCCGCACTGTCGTGTGTGACGTCTTATAATTGTGACAGTGGCACACAATGGACTGTATCTAACTACTGTATCTCCCACAGACTTACGAGCCAATGAGTTTCCTCCTCTGTCCAGGGACTGCTGTTTTCTACTTCTTCTGTCTGCTCCATTACTTTACAGCTCCGCACCTGGAATGGCGCTCTCTGGTGGAGCATTGGGTCTTGCGTCGCGTAGAGTGACATCAAGGACAGTCAAAACCCATGGGTGTGTTTGGAGCTGTTCACACTGAGACGCATCTGTCCAAATGCAATTTGAAACTACCTTCTGAAGGTGGTTTCAATCTGTTTTGCAAAAATCATGTGATTTGTGGCTGTTCAGACTATTAAAAGAGGAATCCAGTTTCAATCTGGATGGGCTAAAAATCGGATTTCGGCTGGCAGTCTGAACGTGGCTTCACAGGAGCAAAACACGAGGAACCTCACGAGACCAAATCAGAGTGATTCCCAGCGATGAGGGGTGATGGCAGCCTTACCAACACAGGCCGGGGCTTCTGCTCTGAAGCCCGGCTGGCAGCGGCACACAAAGCTGCCGGGTGTGTTGACGCACACGTTCCCCAGCTCGCGGCGGCACTGGTCCTCGAGGCTGCACTCGTCCACGTCTGCAGGAGAGGGAGGAAGTGGTCTCAGCAGGGAGGTGTTTTGTCTGAAAGGGGGCTGATAGGGTTTTGGACGGCCGGCCGGCTTCACCTTCGCAGCCCCGCCCGTGGCTAGGCGCCGCGTACCCCTCAGGGCAGGAGCAGGAGAAGGAGCCGGGGCTGTTCCTGCACTCTTCACTGGGCTGACAGGCCTGCAGGCCCGTGACGGCGGCCAGGACGCACTCGTCTATGTCTGCAAAGAGAGACAAAAACATCACAGGGGAGTTAGCGGTGCGCAAGTCAAGGCTTTTGACGACCCGCCGGTCCCACACAACTGCATCAATTACCACAACCTGCCTCATCCTGCAACCCGCTGTCATTATACAGACCAATATGTCTTTGAATACAGCTTTTTTTAGTCCATCATAAAGGTGGTTGACAACAACCTTAACAGGCTAATGTCACTTCCAAGTGCCAATTGCATGAAACAACGGACAGAATATAATAACACAACACATTTACCACATCAAAAGTTTTGCTTCAACACTGGCCATGCAATAAGCAAAGCTTAATACTATACAGTAAATAACTTCATATTGCACACATGCAAAGTAAAATTTCAAATTAAAATAAATAGAATATAAATAAAAATTGTATGCCTCTTTTTTATTTTCAAGCCGTCTTGATTTAATTTCAATTTTTTTTTTCAATTTTTGGGCTAATAATACATTTAAAAAGACAAAATAAAGATAATAAACCATTGAAGTCATAATAATTTCCTTCAATGAACATCCTGTCCTGATTGACATGCCAAAATACCATCAGTCGTCAAAAATCCTATTATACATTACTTGACCTGCCACAGCCCGCTCCCGCTAAAAAATCTCTTTGACTCAGCTCAACCCGCGGCCACCCGCAGGTTACAGGTCGGCCCACTCATCACTAGCAGCGGGGCTTTAGAAACACAAGAGATCACACTTCACCACGTCATCACATCACACACTCAGGTTGTGACAAACACAAACCCTGGCAGCCGTCGGGGCCCATCAGGTAACCCCAAACACAGGCGCACGAGTAGGAGCCTGGCTTGTTGGTGCAGTCGGCATGGAGGCCACACGGTCCCGGACCCTCTCCTGCACACTCGTCAACATCTGGTGGGCAGCAGAGAGGAAGAGAGCACGCTGTGAGGTGACCAGTGTGCAAGCCAATTAGAACACTGTGGGAGGTTTGAAAAGATGAAGACGGAAAAGCGTCTTTGGTGTTTGAAAGGTTGCACAGATGATGTGAATTCTTTGCATCATCTGAACCAAAACTCTTTTGTGTTGTTGGTTTTTTTTTTTCTTTAAATGTAAAAATGCTACAATTGAAACACAAGTGAATCTTTTTAGCATTCTCCAGGCTTCCAGTTAATCAAAAGGAAGCTGATTGGTCATAGAATCCGATCCAATGTGCCAGGTTACAGTACTGGACTCAGCAGTCTGGCTGCTGTGCAAGTCTGACAAGCAGTAGCTGCTGTATTTGCAAGCACTCATCTCTATTTCTGTGGATTTGTTAGGAGTCAGGTTAGGGTTAAGTAGCATCAGGACCTAATTCTGCCCCCTTCTAACCTTGACACTCAGCAGCAGCACTGATAGTGAAGCCTTCGGGACAGGTGCAGTTGTCACCCGTCTTCAGCAGTCCAGACGGGCAGCCGCAGCCAGTGCTGTTCACCAGCATCACCTGGTTTCCTGGACACGGAGGAGCAGCAGCGGTGCTCAGAGTAACTGGGCTCGAGGAAGCTGCTGATGTGAAAAAATAACAGTTTTGGAGAAAGTTAAATGGCAAAAGCCAATTAAATAAATGGATGAATGGATGAATGAATGAATAACAAAGGCAGCTTACGAGTTGCAGGCGTGAGGCTCGGCATAGTTTCACTGAAATCTCCTGAGAAATTCTCCATCTGCTGAATCTGCAAGTGGAACGGAGGGAAACATTTTAATTAAAGCCACACACACACGCGCGCGCACACACACACACACACACACACACACACACACACACACACACACACACACACACACGACTGGCCTGGCTCTTGCTGAGCTCATGCTCTGTGTGCTTGAGGACTTCATTCTCCTCGGGACCATGGAGACCTTCTGCAACAGATGGCCGGAGCAGCAGCAGCAGCAGCAGCAGCAGCAGGGCTGGCAGTGGAGTCCAGAGGTGAGTCATCCCCTGGAGGGAGGAGGTGGAGGTGGAGGTGGTGGAGATGGATCACTCAGGCATCAGGGGGTTTAACAAGAACAGAGTAGTCAGTCAGAGTGTGTGTGTGTGTGTGTGTGTGTGTGTGTGTGTGTGTGTGTGTGTGAGAGAGAGAGAGAGAGAGAGAGAGAAGTGACGTCACATCGTCTCAACGTCCCACTTCCAGTACGGCTGCCACACGCACGTGCACATGCACGCGTAGAGCGTGTCCGGGCAGGCACAACAACACATGGGTAGGAATTGAGGAGCCTGTTATTAAGGCGACAACATGCCTGCTGCCAGAACAAAAGGCTACAGGCAGCTGCACAAACAGCTGTAAGCGTCACAATGAAAGCCCGATACGCTACTTTGCTTTCGGTCGTCCAGGGACGACCATGGGCGCAAAGAAAGCAGCGAACAGGAGGTAAAAACTTTGCAGAAACACGGGGACAGCGTATGGTACAAAAACGTATGTAATGATACACAGACTGAGTTTTCTTTAAATTAACATGTGTGAATGGAAACGTTCCTGTATACTCACCCGGGTTAGGGACGCGCGGAGACGGCGAGGTTTCCGGAAGTTTGGCAATGGAAAGAAACTTTACACTGAAAATGAATAAAAGGATACCCGCGCAGCTCCTGTCGAGACTCCCGCTGTCTTGTCCTGCCTGCCTGCCTTTTCTGCCTGCTTGCCTGCGGACTAGTGGAGGGTCGACTCGACTCGGTACCCCTCGGTGGTGTTCGGGGGGTGGGCACATCCTGTCCACGGACCGCGCACTTCCCATCCCACAGAGGAGGACAGGAGAGCGGCAGACATGTCCTGTCCCGGTTGTGAACCCTGACCCCGAGGTCATAAAGCAGTCAGGAGGAGGGTCGGTTAGTCAGTCAGTCAGTCAGTCAGTCAGTCAGCAGAGTCACAGCAGGAAGAAGTTCACATCACATTCAACCGAGGAGGTGAAGTACCGGACCGGAAGGGTCGTACATACAGTTATTACCTCTCCAGACCCCGTATTTCTCTACCCTACACTTCGGAATTGATACAACTTGATTTTTTTTCTTTTTTTTTTTTTTTTTTTTAATATTATCATTATCATAATTTCCCCAATTCAGCAAGTAGGGGATCCCTTTCTGATTAAACATTGTCGCCAAAATCGCATTTTCATTCAAAATGTCAAAGGCAACAGTAGCAATGTTGGCTCATTCTTAAAAGTAACATTTTCATTGTTTCATCAGTGTTTTATTCTTTTGAAAGCACAAGATGGGGGAAAAATAAAATGAGGTCATTTTATGTTAACATGTTTTTAGTAGCTTTCTCAGGGTTAATACAAACAAACAAATAAACAAACAAACACACATAAGAACGGTTTAAGAACACACCATTACAACTCCACTTTCACTTTTCCCATTAGGCAGCGGCTGACAGCGATGGGTTGTTTTTTTTTATACTCCATTCAAATTGTTGCAGAGAGCCATAAAAAGGCTGTTTTTATGCTTTAACTTGCACTAGCTTGTCAGAGAGAAAGAGGCACGAGGGCGGCGGAAACATTCAAATGGAGCCGAGGAGAGCAACCATAAAACATTCTGACAGGGACGTGTTTGTGCATGGATTTTAGGGCAAATGGTCCATTTACATAAAAGAAAATGTGTTGCCACACCAAAGCAGAGAAAAATATTTAAAGACCCAATATGCAACATTATAAAATGATCTATTTTTACTCAGTAAAAATAAATAAGCTATTCTTCATCTGCAAATTTCATTCATTTAGTTTAAGATTCACTTTTTTTTTTTTTTTTTTTTTTTACCATATTATGCTACCAATTCTGACACAATGGGTCTTTTAACAGCATTTCTGTCATGGTAGATGATGACAAAATAATACAATACATTTAACAAATACAAAAAAGCAGCAGGCGCCATAATTTCTTATGCCAAAGACAGCTTCAGAAACCATCCATCCATCCATCCATTTTCAACACCCGCTTATTCCTGAGCTCAGGGTCACGGGGGTCTGCTGGAGTCCATCCCAGCTGTCATAGGGTGAAGTCAAGTCACCAGTTCATCACAGGGCCACATAGAGACAAACAAAGACAAACAACCATTCACACTCACATACACACCTATGGATAATTTAGACTTTCCAATTCACCTCACATGCATGTTTTTGGATTGTGGAGAACCCGGAGAGAACCCACGCAAACAGGGATAACATACAAAACTCCAGACAGAAAGGACTGGAATCAAACCCACAACCTTCTTGCTGTGAGGCAGGTAGCGCTAACCATTGCACCATGAAGAAACCAAAAAAGTACAATTAGTTTGTGTGTGTTACCATTGGGTATTTATCTCAAATTCCAGGTAGAAATACAGACAATAAGCCACCTGATAGCAGCAAAACAACTGGCAGGACAGTAATAGTAGCTTATATAGACAGCAAACAACACAACTGTTAGCCTGTGCGGGGCGGCGACTAGCGAAGACGCCTTCGGATGAGACTAGAAGGGCGTGTCCATCTGGCTGCCCTTGGCGGCAGGAGATACCACTCCGTAGCTTCTCTCCTGCCACCTCAGCAACTGCAAGTGAACCTCTTTTGACACACACACACACACACACACACACACACACACACACACACACACACACACACACACACACACACACAAAGACTAACTTTAAGACAATTTAAATCACATTGCAGAATTGATTCAGTTGGTTTATTGGCAAATGTTGCTTTGTTACTGGAATAAAAATCTGCAACTGGTTCTCTTGACAGATTTTCTTTCTTTTAATTTAATTTTCGTAACATAACCAAACCATTCTTACACTATTCCTTGCTAACGCACAGTTGTTGATTGTATCCAAGTTCTGCTCTTTTGGTTTTTAAGGGAAATATATGGATACATTGATTCATTGCCCATGTGGCCATAACAGGGAAACAGAGGAGCACAAGAGAAGATTCCCGGTTCAGTGTGTATAATAGTCACGCTGGCATCCCACAGGAGTAAGTGCTCGTCAGAGCTGCTTGAGCTGAAAGCAGAGGCAGTTCATTTTCTATTCCAATCCCTGTCAAAACCCAAACCCCTGGTGGCGCTTACTATGTGTGTGCCTGGCCTTATTATGAAGAGGAGATCAATACATGAGCTGTTCTCAGCTGCTGCTTGTGTTTTTGTGTGCTTGTGAATCCTGCGGCTCGCACTGACCTCTTGATTGAGGAAGCAGTAGAGGACTGCAACCAGGAGGCCCTGCGGGAGACATAGTTTCAACCATCAATGATGAGTTCGCCCCACTGAGCTTTAATGTTGATTTTACACAAGTACAAGACAGCCAGAATATTGAAAACATCAGAACCCATGCTATGTGGCCCTTTATTTATTTATTTTTTCTAAACCAATGTGTGTCTCTAGTGTGTCAAACTTCCCAGAGATGAATACATGCTCTACTTTAAAGAAAGGGTGAGCGTGCCATAGGGTGCAAATCTGAAACTTGGCCCTTTATAATGTTACAAAGGGAAAGAATATTTCTCCCAGGTTAGCGCCTCAGAAAACCTTGTTTGTTATACACTTCCAAAGAAAGCACAAAGTACAGCAGAGCATCAACTGCAGCACAAAACTAGAGCTGGTGGTTTAAGTGGGAGGCTGAAATCACAGCGCTAAATATGCTGTTGATTTGCAGAGTTTCTTTCAGATGTTTAATTATCTGACTGCTTCACTGCAGTCTGAGGTGGAAAATAAAATTTTCAAAATCAATAAAATATGTAACCATGAATAAATAAATATATGTATATATATATATATATATATATATATATATATATATATATATATATATATATATATATATATATATATATATATATATCAGAGAGACTTGGTCTGCGTCAACTTAATCTTTATTCTCCATGAACAACGAACGGCTCATGCCACAAATATATAAGAAAACACATAAATCAATAAGATTAAAAACAATCATATTAGTTAATTTTTGAAAACATTTCTATCATCCCTGTACATAAATCAGGGTCTGAAACATACAAAAGATTAACAACACAACAATGAGCAAACAACTTTACACAATGATAGTAAATAATGTGCCTCCAGGCTTGACCCAATTTGGTAATAGCTGATGACGCAAGACGCGAAACGCGTTGTTCACAGGGAGAATAAGGATGAAGTAAACGCAGACCTGTCAGTGTGCGGAGGATTGTATTTTTCAAATATATATTTTTGCTTTGAGTCAATACACAGGGATTAGGCAGTAAAAACTCTCTTAACAGCTGCTGCTCAGAGGTCTATTTCACACCCCAAGCACAGCTGTATATAGTAAAAGGCTTGTATATCTGCATTAGCACTATGCTCTCAAGATAGATGCACATACAGGTTGTAGGATACAGATCGGATTATATAATAATCTGAAAGACATTCTGGGCACGAATAAGTGTGTGAGCCTATGTTTTTGTTTTTCCCCCCTGTGCACGCACGTACCTGGAAGGATCCCATGCAGAGCTCAATACAGAGGCGCAGATTAACGTTGAAGTAGTCGGGCACAAAATTGAAGAACATGTAGTGGGTGCCAAACAAAGGGATGAGGAGGAGGGTGGACTTAGTCAGACGTCTGTTGGACAGAAAGCGAGGGATGATTTTACCCACCGTCATGCATCAAGACGTGCTAATCAGTGAGAGGAACCTGGGATACGGTGCTTTAAGCCTGCGCTCGGTGGTTGTTTTGAGTGGAAAAGCAGCTGCAGCAGCTACAGCGCTGCAGGTTTAGTGAGGGGACATTGAAACGGGACGAGCATATTAATCAAACAGATGCCATGAAGTCAAGCATCCCATCACTTTGCATCACTGCTGGCAGATGTGCACCACCTCGCTGAATGCTTTGGCCCGATTAGTTGGTAAAGCAGGTCGTCCAAAACACAAATGTTCTTTTTTTTGTGTGACTTTAAGTTATTCTTTTCATCTTCTATATGACACCAATTAACTGATTTAATTGTTAAACAGTGCATTTAAATCATTGTACAATATTAAGGCATATACAGCAATGTGCACGCCAACAAGTCCCTGACATGCAAATCTTCCTACCTGTACTGAGAGGAGTTATTGAACTGGATCAGCCGGGGGTTGAGCTTCTGAATCAGGATTCGGATGATGTTCACGAACAGCAAGAAGTTGACCTGAAGATTAACAAAGGGTGGCAAAAAAGGTCAAATTAGATTAAAGAGGCAGGTAGCCCTCGTAATGGTGAAATAAAGCCTTGACAGCAGGTAGAGCAAATGTCACTACAATTCTTATTATGCTAAAAAAAAAAAAAAAAAAAAAGAGAGAGAGACTGAGAACATTGTCTCATTTTTCACTTTCAGCTCAGAAGAAAAAATGCTACAAGTCAAATTAAAAAAGGTTTTCCAAGAGTGAATATTAAGCATGTCTTGTGTTAAATCAACACAGTCTCTGGTCAACTTCAAAACTGTGCAAATACTGTTTCAGGCTAAACATAACCAGTTACCTCGTAATATACAGAAAATGTTTATGTTAGCTGAAGGGAATTATTGTTTAAGGGGATCATTTAAATTCAAGCATAGAAGAGCTCGTACGAATAGGAAAGGATTTTGTATTTCAGTTTGTGGGGTGAAGCAGTGGAATGGGTTGCATGAGAATCTCAAAGGATGTCCAAACATGAGGCAGTTTAAACAATGTTTAATTCAATCAGATTGGTTGTGTTTCTTTTTTTTTTTTTCTCAGTATGAATGATTATTAACTTGTCCTTATTGTTGCACAACTTTGCACTGATTTACTTTTTTTACCTGAGGGAAAGGGGGTGAGATTTAATAAGTTTTGCTTCGTCTCACTCCTTTTCGTATATGCTATATGTGTCAAAATTATTTATTATGATTATTATTTCTTGGGTGTTTGACACTATTTCTTTTGTTGTTGTTGTTTTTGATATTTTGTATAAATTGTTTTGTTGATGTGCACAGAAGCTATTTGAAATAAAAATGAAATGAAATGAAATGAAATGATTTTTTTTTGGTGACAAAATTGATCATTCTTTTCATTCAGTCTGTGTTGACACTTTGCAAACTTTGCCAACTCTCAACTGGACGATGTGATTGCTGAACATCACAACAACTAAACAGCTTAACAACTCTAAGATCAAGATAAATTCCCAAGCAGTGTCTCTGAAAAGAAGACGGATCTGTTTGTGAAGGCTGAGCCTCATTAAGAGTTTCTGTGTCTTTTTCTTCACTCACTGCAATGGAGACAACAATTGGCCCTTTGATGATCCACCAATAGGGGGAGTTCTCATTTATGTCCCAACACCTGCAGAGGAGAGCACGTCAAGAGACGCAACTGAAGGTGAGCGTCTGCGGTAAGAAACAGTCGGTGCAGCTACTGAGTTTCTGAGCACTTTAGTCGGGTTTATTTGGTACTCATTAACACACGCAGGACACTTTAAGGAAGTTTACAGGAGGAAAGACGGTTCTGAGTACGCAAATGTTTTTGTTTGTGTGCATGCACGCTGGTGGCGGTAAAGTGATGTGGGAGGATTGTGTACACACTCTGTGTCCTCGAAGTAAACTCTGGATCCGATCCACAGCACAATGAAGAGCACCGGAACGCCTGGAGACACAGGTAGAGACTTTGTACTCAGTCTGCCAATACACAAGCAGCCTGTAATGACTAAAACACATTAAAAAAAAACACACACACACAAAGCAGTCTATTTAGCCTTCTGTTTACAACCTCCCACAAGCATTCCACAGCCATTGGACCTTCCAATTGTTTTGAAGGGGACAGAAACACGGCAGAGCAGACACCAGTCTGGGAGTCTAAAACCTGGGAGAGGTTTTAGGCCCCTTTCTGACATCACAAAGGGTCAACATTTTTTTCTTTGAAGGGTCACAGAATGGCTTGGGGTGCATGTAATTGTTAGAGAAACAATGATGAAGTGAACTTAAGCCAAAAGAAATGGGACCTTTGACACAATTAAGAGCATTGCAGAAGACTTTTTCCCATTACTGCTGAATTAGGATACATCAGGCTCATTTGGAAAAGTAAATTACAACCACTCTCAGCTGTCAATCAATGCAAGAAAAAAAATGAGGAAAATCGTATGCGGATGACTTCTCACCCCAACCCAGCAGCCCAAAGCCCAAGAGGCAACGCCGGCATTGATAGAAGGATGAGAGCAGCAGGGAATTGAGGTAAAGCGCCTCCACCAGGAGCCAGAAAAAATTGGCCATGGCACAGTAGTGACAGAAGACGACAGAGGCCTTGCAGGCAAGCTGGTACGGGAGAGAGACAGGGACAGAGAAGGAGGGAGTGTCAGTATGGGACAGGAGGCATCTGAAGCAGTGGAGAGCAGCGGAGCGTAGGCATGTCAAAACTAAAAGTAAAGGCAAAACAATTCTATGCATAGAGGGTTCCCGAATTCCTTCATCTGCAACCAAGAGCTGCGGCAGCGTCTCACCGTGGAGAGGGTGCAGTGGTTGGTGTCGTCGCTGGAGAAAGGGCGGCATCCCTGATGAACACGGCCAAAGCTTTCAGGATGAACGTGGCGAAGAGCTGGACGTGGATGAAATTGCGGGCACAGCGCAGCCTCCTGTTGATAAACCGTGAACAATAATAAAATGATCATATCAGACTTCAAGCAAATCGTATTAATTGTGCAGGGATTGAAATGCACAAAAGTGGTTAGAGACAGACTCTAAGAGTGAACCAAACAGTGACTGACGAACCAACCCTGTGCTGGGAGAGGCTCAGGGTCGGCTGCTTAGGGCAGAAAGGCAACTTATTTTGTTGGTTTTTATCTGTTTTTTACATAATAAAGAAGATTTAATGAAAAAAAAAAAAAGACTCAAACCACTTTCAGTTCCTCTCTTCAGAGCCTGACAAGAGAGATCTGCCTCAGCCCAGTTTCCAAATTGATAATTTTTTATGGCATATGAAAGGCTTTCTCTTTTTTCCAACACAATGACACCTGAAGAGCAGCAGGATGAAGACGGCCACGGACAACACGGCCAATGAGATGCTGTAGCCGACGGTGTAAATCAGCTTGACGGTGGCGAAGTAGGACTGCACCGTCTGAAAGCGAGAAATGAGACAAGAGTCAGCCACCGGTCTCCAAGGCGTCACTATTAATCTAATGCCTTGCGCTGAGAACAAATTGCAGACGAGCTCGGCATTCAAAGGGGACAGAAGACGAAGGCAGGAAATAGCTTTATTTGAGTCAAATTGCCGTGCAGCAGAGTTGCTGAAACTCAACTTAGAACTGAAAAAAAAATCATGCTTCATCACAATTGCATCCTAAGGTTGCTTTGTTACACTAAATGATGAGCAGTGGCGTTTCTTACCATTTTTAAGAAGTGAATCATCAGTGAAATTCAAAAGTTACGTTTTTTTTTCTTTTGATTGTTATTTCTCTATTTTTCTCTCTCAGTTTTTCCACTCTTCCATTGACCCTGTCCTCTTGCTCCTCCTGCTTCCCACTCCTCAGTCTGACCCATTAATCCGATTACCTCGCCCCCCCGTCTTTACCTCAGGAATGTCATCATCCACACTGCAGGCGACGTGGTACGGAGGGAAAGGTCTTGACCAGCCGCCACTGGTGCAGTTACGACTCACTGATCCTGTTGTTTGAGAAAAAATAAAGAAAAAAATCCGATGACCATCAACCCGTTGATTCAAGCAGATGTTCACTGTAGTATGAGCTTCAGTGTCATGTTCACCGCTACGCTGAATTAAATATTCAACCTGGAAACAGCATCAGCGAGATATCAGCCTTCCTCTGCGAAATCAAGGGCTGGTTTCCAGAGAGGCTTTTCTCAACTTACAGATTACCTGTTTACAGACCCTCATCACCTGTGCCGTTGCCAAAGATGGACAAAACTGCAGGACATCCCACGAGGACAGTCTCTCCGAAGGCTGCGTGAGGCCAGCAGACGACTGCATCCCAGAAAGGCTGACAACCTTTGGATTGACGGTTCAAGAGGAGAATTAAAAAAGAGTTAAGAATTTTTTAAAAAATGTAACCACAGCGTCGCAGATCGCCACATGACATGTGAATTTATGTCGAAACACGGACCCTCTGAGCTTTCGTTGGCCTGCTCTGCAATGTGCTGCAGGCAGGTGCGCTCCTCCTCTTGCAGCTGGAATATGAGCTCGCATTCAGGGTGCAGGCTGGACCAGGCCTGCAGGAGGAAGAGAGCAAGGAAGCCGGTGGGACAGAGAACCAGCTGTGTAGAAGAATGCGTTGATAATAATGCATGATGATACTGTTGATCTGTTAATTAAGTGTGCGTGTGTGTTTTTCTGTGTCATTATTTTTCTTTCCATAAATTTAATGCAAGCACTGCACTCCTTTCAAGTCCCTACTTGGACCTTGAAGACACAGTTTAATTGCAGCGGTTGGAGAGTAAAAGGCACAACATGATGAGGAATGAGGGAATTGTGTGGGGGGGTAGATTTGCGTGCACACAAATCCGGGATCAAAGACGCGAGGGAAAGAAAAGATAAAGGGGCTTCTTTCAGGCCGATGTGTGATCACGTTTCACGTCCATTTTCAAAATGACGACGCAAATTTAGAGATTGTTCTGCATCTCTGTTTGCCAGTGTGGAGTAATTTGCAAGAGGCTCCGTCAGCCTGCCTTTTGATCTTAAAGAGATTCACCTGGCTTGCACTCGAAAGAACACACTGGTGGTAGATAGAACTTTAATCAAATCATGTTTAATTAGAAGGCGCGTGGAACAGACTCTCGTTCTGGAGCCTCAGTCGCATCTCAAAAAGCCTCAGAGACAAGAAGTGCCTCCAACCTCGTGGATACACAAGCTTCAGTAGTGACACTCCTCCGGGAGCAACGGTCCCATGGGAAACGTCCGCTTTCCCACCAACAACCATCAAAGGGAAGCGATGAAGACGTCACTCACAACTCCCCCCGCCCTTTTAGATCTCCGGGGGGAAAAAAATCTATACCAAAGTGGATTTGCATGGAGTCATTTTAGGGCATTATACAGTCTTTACAGCCTGAAGCTGTCCTTGCGTCATGCAGTTGATTATTTCACCTGGGGAAATGGGTGTAGTTTTCATTCAAAGGAGCAGCCTTACATAAAAAGTAGAGAGAGCTTCTCAAAATGAAAAAAAAGAAAAAAAAAAAAAGCATATTTAGCCCTCTGTTTGCAACCAGTAGCTTGGAGCGGGTCACAGCAGGTCACAGCGAGTAGAAACTATAACTGGCTGTAGGTGCTGTCACTAATCTGAAAGAGGGTTCAGGGAGCTACCGGCCCAACTTGTGACATCACAAAGGGAGAAAAAGGAGAAGCCTTTATTAATCCCATATCAGGGAGATTTGCATAATTACAGCAACAATACGATAGAAAAGAATGGAAATCATATTGAGTAAAAGAAATAAGGGAATAAAAAATAAAATAAAATAGAATAAAAATATCAACAACAGGGAACAAACGGCGATCAAAAACAAGATATTCAACAGTATATTGACAGTTGGATTATTTTTCAAATTATGTACATCATATTGACATATAGATGTTTTTTTTTGCACCTTTATGAAATGTAAGTATGTGAGAAGAGTACAGCTGTACAGCCTGATGGCGGCAGGCAGGAATGACCTGCAGTAGTGCTCTGTCTTGCACCGAGGGTTCACCAGTCTGGAGCTGGAGCAGCCCAGTTATTACTTGTTGAGGGGAATTCAAGAAATCCTCTCATCAGTTCTTCAAGTAGGAGGGAATGAAAGCCAAGCTGTGAGCCCCTGCAGTGTCAGAAACAACCTGAGCAAATTAATAACCGCTTCTTCCTTTTTATTCCGAGTGCATCACCGCAACACGACTAGAGGTGTTGCCCTGCAATTTAAACAGCAATTAGAGCTTTTCCCCAATGAAACATAGTCAGTCTGCTTCACTGTCTTTGCAGGATGGTGCAACATACATGCGTCTATGGAACGCTGCACGTGCTAATCAGGCTTTTATGGGCTTTAATGGAATGAATGCATATGCAAGGCAGAAGAGTGGCCTATATACTGGTAGACAAAAGCATAAATAGCTCAAATGCTGGCTGCATGTGACTGCCAGCTTCCAATGTCAGAGAACATTGACTGTGACTGACTGATTTTGTCTGTTTTGTGTGCATATAAAAATGTATGTGCATCAGCTGCATGACAGTGTGAGAGGCTGAGTAACTTAAAAGGAAGAAAGAAAAAAAAACATTTAGGTGACAGTGATGTGAGAAATGCAACCAAAACCCCACCCACCCCCATGATGCGAGGTTAGCATGCACTCCGCACTAAAATGGTTTTCCAGAGTAGTGAAGCCCATTTCCACTAACTACCTAAATAGGGCCCATTATAGCAGACTTACTTTCACAGATGTTGCATACTATTTTTGAACCACGCTTCGTGGACTCGGTGCAACGTCAGCCTTGAGACATGTTGTGTTTGGTCAGAGCGAGGATTGCATGTCTCCGGCGTTTAAATACTGAATTAATCGTGGAGCAGACCACTGCTCTTCTCTACAGGGACAGTCATTCATTCTGAGTCTTTATGCAACCCGTTTTGCACTGAACTGAACAAGTTTTGAATGAATGTCTCAAGCACTGGCCAAAAAGAAGACAAGCATATTTCTGTGTTTTGTTTTTTTTTTCTACGTCTGAAAGATCTCAACATGTCAGACAGAGATTTGGACAAAACGTGGCAAATCAAATAATTTCTGGCTTTTCTTTCATTCCTCCTTTCTTTCTTTCTGATACAATCTTGCCTTGTACAACAAAATTCCAATCACACCTGAGCCTTCGCAAAAGACCACTGGTGGCACTGTGTTTGTGTTTCTCTTTTCAAAACGTGTGAGTGCCGTGTTTCATGAACCTTCAGTGGTTCATTACAATTCCCAACAGTGAAAGGGAAAGGAATCGAGGAGAACACGGTGATGAGAGTGTGCCCCGTTCCCATTTTCTCTCTGCCACGTTGATAATCGAACCACCTGTTTGCCTGGTTCTCATATTTCTATTACATTATGGAAATTTGCAACCCGGTGCATATTAATAACCCTGCGTGCCAAGAAAAAAAAAAGGAAAGGATGTTGAAAGGAGTGATATCCATGTGAGTAAAAGTTTATCTTTCGCTGCACTAAACAGAAGGTACTTTAAATGATAAACAAATGATTCACAAGAGTAATTAGTGTTCGCTTTCCTGAATCCAACTGGCTAATTATTATTGGCTACTTGTGTGTTCTTACCGCATCAAGTGCACAGGCAAGCAGCTGAACATATTTTAGGCTTCGTGCAAGGTGACGCAGCTGCACACTGCAACTTTCACACTTTCAGGCCCAAACACTCCCATGCCAATTTCCCATCCATTTCTGGAGTAGAGCAAACCCCCAACTGGATCAGCATCAGAGGCCCGGTGAGCGCTGCAGCCATGATGTGGAAACACCACAAAGCTGCTGTTAAAGTGTTTAGCTGCTGCTGAAAGACGCCATCGTCCATCGAACAGGGGACCACGACAAATGAGGGCAAAAACACAATGGAGTCTCCCCTAGCGAGGGGATCAGCTACAGCTTGATGCTTCCTATCAATGTGAGTGGTCATATAAGCTGCTGCACCACCTGGTGGCAAGCAACAATTGAGTTTAAACTAAAGTAAATTGAGAGGAAATCAAAAACGTATTTCCCACGCAACAGTATTTAACCTTGTTCTTTGTTATGTTTTGTTTTTTTGTTTTATAAAGTGCCAACATCGGCATTAATCTCTTTAGCAAGAGCTTGGCTAGCACTATCTTCTTCTTCTTCTTCTTCTTCTTCTTCTTCTTCTTCTTCTTCTTCTTCTTCTTCTTGTTCTTCAGTATTTATTGACTTCTTCTCTTCTGAAGAGCCACAAATAGATTGTGCAGGTGAGGCACAGAAAACCCCGACAGAACCTAGCCTCAAAATTCGATTATTAATCAAAGTCTGACCTACCCCTGAAAGCATTCTCAGAATTTAGCATTTCCACATGAGTGACGTGAATCTGGAGCATGTTGGACCACGCATTGGAGAAAAAAGAATCCTGGCCCTGTGTATGAACAGCACACACAACTGGAACGATCCCTGTCTAAACATCCTCACTCAGTCACACACACACACACACACACACACACACACACCACGTTGAAATCCACGATGACGTGACACCTCCTGCAGAGCCTTTTCCAATTCAGCATCCGTCCAGCGATCCCGCGCGCACGCACACGCATTGGAACACACAAGTTCAAGCAACGGAATTTCATCAAAAATAAAATTAAATAAAATAAAACAGTAAAATAAAATAAATCCGAATGTGTTTCACAAAGTTGGAGTTTAACAAGTAACGCAGAGAAAATACATTGAAAAAGACAAAGGAATATTGCAATTATCTCTAAAATAAGTCTTTCTATATATATATATTTTTTTTTTTATTTTTTTTTAATCAAAACGGTAGACAGGTTTACTTACAGGTGGAGTCAGACACAGAGTCAGTAGAATCCCTCTGAGCCGGAGAGGGGGCATGTTGTCGGCTCCGTGTCTTCAGTTCAGTCAGTCCGCTGGCTGCCTGCCGGACAGGGAGAAGCACAGCAGCAGCTCCACTGAGCTCACAGGCGCACTTGTGTCAGGCGGCCACAACTAAATACACCTTTTCCGGTGTATACCTTCAGAATAAAACCACTTCCGTCACATAGAAGAGGAATAAAAAGTTCAAAGAATATTTGGTTTATTTTTATTTTTAACAACCCCGGTTACAAATATATTGTCCCTTATTCAATTTTACAGGTTCCATTTTACTTAAAAAGAGCTTTTTCTTTAAATTATATTAAAAAAGATTTCCCCCTCTTGTTGGTTTATTCATTTTTGTGGATCGCAAAAAAGCTTTTCCTTTAAGAGAGAAAAGAAATTCCTTCAGGAAATATTCAAACTAGTCACATAACATGCCTGCGTGTTTATGCCTATGCCTGACAAGGTTTCTGATTTGCACAGGAGTCACACAGAGATAATGTGTTGATCTGGGATGTGAAGAACTAAATGAGACACAAAGCACAAACATGTCTTGGAGGCGTCATTCCTGCCATTGTTTATTCATGTTTACTGGATGGTTGACAGGTCTGTCATTAGTGACATTGACTGCTTGTAGTGATGACTCAGATGAGTCACGAGATGATCATCCTTAAGTAGCAAAAAGAAATACAAAAATCTTTCCCTCTGTGAACTGCTTGGATTACAATTAAGTAAACATTTGCGATATAACATTGTTTATACGAGTTGATAAAAAAATCACAAAAGTGCAGCTTTATAGAGAAAATATGAAGCAATGCATACAAATATGCGCCACTTCCACCCATCAAAAATACATCTGTGAGTGCAAGGGAAACAGTCTTCTAAAGCAGCATCGTCAAAAGCCCTGGTTACAGTGAGTAGTGAATGTATATGAACTGAAGTAACAACCTATTGTTACCCAATACAAAGACAAACAGCAGGAACCCTGTAAACGACCGCGCAGTAAAGACCTTGAAATGCAAAATGCTGTTTATATGGGATGTAGAAACACATAATTCTAAAATAAAAAAGAACATTTGTGTTGATGAGTGTTGGTAGGCACTTTGGAGGTTCAGTTGTTACAAACATCGTCAGGCTGTGTTGGAAGAGAATGTCCGCTGGATGGCCACAGCACGCCGTTTATATTTCCTGTTTTTGCTGAAAGGCAACTTTAAGTTCTGCTCCTGTGATCTGCACAACGTTATCAGTCATAAACACACTACTGCTCAGCACTGTGACCGTTTACTTTTCCTCAATCGAGTGCAAACATAGTTGTCGGACACATTAACTCCTGCACAAGTGTCTTTTTTTTTTATCTTTTGTTTTGCTTCCTGTCGTATTTGCACAGAGACTTCATGAATGTTAAACTGGCAAAAATTAAAAACAACAATGTGGGTCAACAGTGTCAAATATAAAGAAGGGAGATTTGTCATACAAATCCTTTTTTTCTTTCTTAATTTAATACTAGCATTGTTAATGATGTAGCAGCATTCTGTGTTCTCGCTTGGGAATATAAAGTTGCTTTTTGTTTTTTTTATGTAAAACTTGTAGAAAGAAATCACGCTCTGACAAGATAAGTTACTAATTTGAAAACTAAACTAAAATTAAATTATATTACTTGGTGTCTTCAAAAAACATGCACAAAGGAAGACTCTCCTTTCTTTTTCTAAAACTTGCTTCCACCGTATCGATAACACTTCACAAGGGCTACAATTAAAACCTGAGCACACTTCGAAACAATAACAACACAAATTTAAATAAAAAACAGCTAATAATCATTAAAACACGTGCATAGAATGAGAGCAAAACAGCCTCCTTTTTTAAAAAAAAAAAAAAAATGAAAAAGTCACTGAATTGCATATCTCTACTATAGTGTCCCTGGAGCTTCCAAACGAACGGCATCAAGCTGAGGCCTTGCTGGGAGCCTGTTTGTGTGTGTGTGTGTGTGTGTGTGTGTGTGTGTGTGTGTGTGTGTGTGTGTGTGTGTGTGTGTGTGTGCGTGTACGTCACAGCACACACTTCAGGGCAAGTCGCTTCCATCATAGATTACGGGCTTCTCCATGGTCAGATGGTAGAAAACTTTCTTGGAGATAAACCTGTTGGGAGAGCGAATCTTACTGCAAATCCCATTTAAGTCTTCCAAAATCCTGTGCGACGGCGTAAAAGCAGATTCAAAGCCAAGTCTCACATACACACACACACACAAAAGACACAAACAAGAGCTGTGCGGCTCGTGTGCTGTACTGTAAAGCCTCCCCCTATGAAGAGCAAAAGATGGCTGTATGTTCCAAACCTTGAGAAGGAGTTGTCGAAGATGAGCGTGTACAGGCCGGGGTGGCGGACTTTCAGCTGGCCCTGGATTGTCTCTTTATGGGAATTGCAGCGAGTCAAAGGAATGAGGACCTGAGAGGGGAACAGAAACGCTGGGGTGAAGTGAAACTCGGTGCACAGGGGCGACTCGACCG
Organism: Thamnaconus septentrionalis; assembly: GCA_009823395.1. Taxonomy (NCBI): domain Eukaryota; kingdom Metazoa; phylum Chordata; class Actinopteri; order Tetraodontiformes; family Monacanthidae; genus Thamnaconus; species Thamnaconus septentrionalis. Next base: position 8,224,975 of record CM020508.1, on the reverse strand, counting down.
GAGGTTGTGATGCAGGTCTAAAGTGCAGAACAGTCCACTGAACCACCTTCAGTAGCAGCCCGACTAGTGTGTGTATTGGCACATAACTGCATGTTGCGGTTGAGGACAGCATGAAAGACACAATACAATGCACACACACGGTGTGCGTCATCACGTCCTACTCTGACGACGCCAGACCTGCATCTTTCAAAATCTGTAGAATGAAAAAACTGTGACTTGGAAGCGAATTTCAAAGGAGAAATTACGCGAGAAATTGAGAGTTGAGGCCACGAAGCATACGGATGACATTACATTAGATTAGATAGACACTTTACTGATCTCAAGGAGAAATTTGTGATACACAACGTGCTTATACAACCATGCTGCCATCAACTACCAACTAGCTCAACAAGTTTTCTCCAGGGAATCGCAGCCTGAGCGGGTGGCCTCCCGCTCTGCAGGGGTGGCTGATTACAGAGCACCCAGGGTCAATCCAATATGTCCAGTAATAACTTTGTAGCCAATTGCTGTCAACTTCAGAATTGGCTTTGACTTCCTGCGATTGAAAAGCTTTCACTTCAGCATTGTGAAAACTTGTGCTGCTAACAGTCCGTAACAGTAGTTTAGCATCTTTTGGTATCAGTGTGCAAAATACCCATCAATATTTGGGTGGAGGGGTCCCCATACTACTGATTTTTACTCAATACCAATCGAAATGTCCTTAAAATGCAGATGGCTTATAATAACCATGCAATATTTCATGAATACAAGCCATGACAGGGGGTCCGACCTCCAAGGCCCACTGAATTTGCAACACTGTTTGACATCATCTATTGTCTGTAATAAAAGTGTAACACCACTGGCCGTACCTTTGAGTTTTCCACCTGAACTTCCTCCGACTCCCTGTAAACGACGCTGAAAGTGATGCTCTTTGGCTCCGAGGAGAAGATCCAGCTGATGGCCGGGCCGCAGTCGCCCACGGCAATCGTGATGGCGCTGTAGCAGCTGGACTTGATGAAGAGCTCCCTGGAACCGTCCCCGAACTGAGCGATGTCGTCCAGGCTGAGCGAGACGGCCATGCTGAGAGCGGGACACCACCAGCGAGTCAGGGTAGGCATCGGTCACACAGGTCAGAGGTCAAGACTGGCACACTCACGTCACGTCTCCCGATCTCAGCAGGTTGATCTCGGAATCCTGAACGGTTGGCACGTGCTCCTCGGGGTTATCTGGGGTCAGGTCTCCTCTGTCGCTGTAAGGTACGACGACAATTACTACTGAACAGGGAAGTCAGCAGTCTGAAAGTGATCAATTTACATTAATGTACTTTTTTAAAAAACAAAAAAAACAATTAATATGTAGATAATTATTAATTGATCATCAAGTTAAATAAATGATCATGGGTGTAATTGTAAATCTTAACCACAGGGACTGTGTGTGGTTGTGCATTTTTCAAGACGCTAGCAAGCAAAGATTCTATTTCTGAGAATTTGAATATAAAATGTGAAATAAAAATCACAAACATTTATGAATGTCATTGTACATCTAAAGCATCTTGACGATGCACTCTACATATTTTAACATTTTATTAAATGAAAAATAAATAAATAAGTGAGTCATTTCCTTCAATGAAAATTATTGATGCTGATTCTATTTCTTTTTAAACAGTGCGACAAATTGAACCAACGAAAAGCGGCATCATGTTCAGCAAAGACATCCATCTGTACAAAAGACAGCGGACACTGTGGAGTGTAACACCTGAAGGAGGGATAAAATCATTCAACAGAAGCACAAAGCCACAAAAGCCGGAACAGTGAAAGGTTAGCGCCGGGACTCACACATCCAGAGCTCCCAGTGGCCGTCTGTCCTGCTCTCCATCCAAGGAGCCTCCCGTGGTCTGGGAATTGGTGTCGCTGTCATAGACGCCGTTGACCTCTTCCTCTGTGATAATGTCGAAGGCTCCGTCGTCAGACCTGTTGCTGGGCTCTGACACTGAGAGCAGGAAAAACACGTGTTAAACTGGACTTTCTGTGGCAAGATAATACTGCACTGCACTGCACTGCACTGCACTGCACTGCACTGCACTGCACTGCACTGCACTGCACTGCACTGCACTGCACTGCACTGCACTGCACTGCACTGCACTGCACTGCACTGCTGGGGAAAGGCGTTGATTTGTTTCTAACTACGCTGCCAAAAATTCTTTTTTCTCCAGCTTCCTGTTCATATTTCTTCTACATGACAAACTTATCTTTTTTCTGCAAAGAATTCTGGCACAGACTTTGGGCTGAGGTTTGCTCGTCCCTCACCTGTCACCCTAGGTGTGGGTTTGTAGGGGGCGGGTTCGGGGTGTGGCTGAGCCCCGGCCTCGGGCGGAGGAGGTTGAGCGTCCGAGGGGCTAAGCTCCGCCTCCGTGAACCTCTCCACCACGGCGCTGTGCTGGCTGTAACAGTCCCGGCAGCAGCGCTCCTTCTTGCCGCTGTGCTTGGTCATCACATAGTTGTTGCTGCAGTAGTAACAGAAGATGCGTCCGCAGAGCCTAAAAAAAAAAATGGTGTCATGGTATGAAAACATGAAGCAAGCGTCACCTTTACATCCCATGAAGGCATCAAGAAATATCGGCAACTGCTAGTTTAGTTAAGGGACAAACTTGTGGTTTTTACCTGATTTTTTTGTTAAATTATCATTTATAAATTTTCAATACACTTGTTTTTGCTCACCGGCAGTGATGTCGGCGCAGCCACCAGGTGAACTGGCCCTGGCAGCCCAGGCAGTGCGTGGCCTCCTTGTCCACCAGCCACCAGCGCTCCTCCGCCCGCAGCTTCTGCTCGAACTCCAGAGCGTCTGACTTCTGCCACAGAGCGTCTTTGTCCCTGGTTCACAGGACGCAACACGGATGAGAGTTTACCGCCATCATAACAGTCCAGTCAGCAGTTTATATTGGAGTAATGTGTAGTTTATATTTAGTATTTAGTTACTTTTGTGATTTCTGTTATGTTTAAGGGTTCTTTTTCCAATATGTACTTTGTATTAGTGCTATTTTGATTTTTTACAGTGGCACATTTGATATCAGAGTTACAAGAACAACAACTACAACAGTTGTTTCTTTTTACATTAACATGCCAAACAATTACTTAATAAATTTATTGTGAATGATTATTTTTGTCTGACATTTAATTTCCATATTCTGGTTGCTGCGTCATAATCCTTGTTCCAATATATTTTTCTTCTTTTATTGAGGGAAAAAAGCTTCATAAATCAACATCATCATATATATAACAAATCTACTGGTCCAGAATTGATCTGAGTTTTTTTTTTCCAGATGGAAAAACATCAGTTAGGTTTGAAGCAATCAATAGCCAAGCATTTCAAAGTGGCACTGGCAACAGTGTTGCAGGCATATTTAAATGACTGAAATGAAATAAACGAGGACATCCATGTTGAATGAAGTGCAATTTTTAACTCAAGGTCTCAGAAGGAACCCCTGGGAAGGTGAAACAACCGCGGTGGTACGCACTAGGAAAAAGTGAAACCAGATGAGAAACCAGGTCATCGTGACTGTTCAAAGAAAGACATCCCCTTCCCACCTTGCCACACCTCTCCATGTCCATAGGATCAACATCACAGTGTTCATGTCAGGTGGTACCTTATGAGCTCGATGAGGCGCTCCTCCAGAAATGCCTTGGTTTTGTTGAGGTCTTCGATCTCCGCAGCCATCTTCATGCCTTGGCTCTGGCCGTCGCCCTCACTGGCACTCAGTCTGCTCTTCAGCTCCTCGCAGAGCTGCTGTGCGGCCGCGTGGGCTTCCTCTGCCCTGAGGGAGGGAAGTGAAGGGAAATTCAGCAGGCAGGTTGTCAGTGCGTGGGCGCAGGGAAGGATCAGCGGGAGTTTTAACTCACCTGGTCGCCGCATCTCTCAGCCGCTCGATCTCGCTCTCCAACTGTCGAATGGTCGCTTCGGCCTCCGTGATGTGAGCATCTTTCTCGGCTGTGAGCTGCATGAACTGCTCGATCGCAGCCTTGATTGGGTGTTGGGAGCATGAAGCGACACACAAACATTAGATTTACAAAAGAAATCAAATATGTTTACTGAAATGCTGCAAACACACTTGTGTTATTAAATGTCATGACGTGTTTCATTCAGGAGAAAAAAAGCAGTAACTTCAAGCAGAAGCATTAGATCTATGAATATGTTAATGCAAGATTGAAAATATTATCATTCACATCCAAAGAACAATAGACACTAGGAACTATTTTTTCATCACTCTCCTGAGGTCTCTTTAAAAAAAACAAAAAAAAAAACACAAAGGTGACAAGAACAATTGAACCATGAGCCATTGTTCGTAAGTTCGAGTGAAATGACATGCGGTTATGTGGGTTGTGGTGTGCTGGTTTCAACTACCACTAGTGATGTGTGGTATAGTTGCGTTAAGCAAAGTTTTCTGTCATGCAGCGTGTACTTTCGTCTTGGGAACTCATTACTTTTACTCTTTTTTTTTCCTGACAGCAGACTTTAAAGGTGTTCAGTGTTTGATGTTTCAAAGAGTTTCAAAGAGACAGACCTCTCCCTCTGTCACTTTGGCCTGCAGACTGGCCATCTTCTTCACTTCCTCCTGCAGCTGGACCTGCGCCTTGTCCATCTGCTCATTCAGGCTCTGAAGGGGAAGAGGCACACGAGAAGTGAGAAGCGAGCGCCACACCTACAACTGACAGTGGTTCTTTGTAGAGCCGCTGTGACTTGACGCTGCTCAGTTTTGGTTGATCTGGCCGCAGATCGAAGTCATATACATTCTGTAAATATCATGTTTATTTGAAAAAAGAAAGACAAACAAAAAAAACCTTTAATATCACAAAAGTTGGCGTGTAGAATAATCTTTGTACTGTATGTGAATGTGAAATTTCAAATGATGCAAAACAAATTTCAAATGATGCAAAACATCCTTAACTAGCCTCACCCAGATATTTTCCCAATTCTGAATGTCTCATCAGTCAAAATAAGCGATTGAGCGCCGGGTGTACATAGGAAAGACATAATAACTGAACAATGTTATCCAGCTGGCACATCTAGACGCAGATGGCGGGCCAAGGTGTGACTTGGTGGAACAAGAGGCGATTACCTTAATGATCAAAATGTTCTGAGCCGCTCACCTTTAACATCGTCTGATGACTCATGCTCTCCGAGCTCATTTGGAACTTGATGGCCTTCACCTCCTCGCGGCTGGAGTCCTGGGCTTTCTTCGTCTGCTTCTTGACCTTTTCCAGCTGCTTCTGGAGGTCCGAGACGGCCCCCGGGAGTTTCTCCCTCTCGGCCAGCTCCTCCCTTAGCCGGTCGTTCTCCAGCTGCAGCTCCTCCACGACGCTCTCGATTCGCTCTACCTCCTTCTCCAGCTCCTCGGCCTTCAGGACGTCTCCCTCCCACTGGCCCGTGACTTCGTCCTTCTCGGCGCTCAGCTTGCAGAGGGCCATGCCCAGCTCGGCCATCTCGGTGTTGGCCCTGTGCAGAGCCTCGCGCGTCTCGTTGCCCTCGGCGGCGAGCCTGACGCTCTCGGCCTTGTGCGTGGCCACCTCCTCTCGCAGGGCGGTGGCGGAGATGGCCAGCTCGGCGTGGGAGGCCACCTCTTTGTCCCGCTGCTCGCTCAACGCCCTCTCCGTGTTCCTGCACTCCATCAGCTCCTTGACGTGATTCTGATTCAGGGCCTCCACCTGGGCTTTGAGCCGCTCCGTCAGAGTCCTCAGCTCGTCCCTCTGGGCTTCGGTCACTTCCAGCTGCGCAAGCGACCGCAGCTTCTCCTCCTCGAAACGCTTGGCCTGCACGCGGAGGTCCAGGATCTCTTCCTGGAGCCTCGCCGCGTCCTTCAAGCTCACCTCCAACTGGCCCTCAACCAGGGTCAGTTTGCTCTTCGCTTCCTGGCTCTCCTTTTCCTGAATGCCGCTCCTCTCCAGCTGGGATGTTTCTATCAGCTGCCTCTCAGAGGTGGCCCTCTCAAGCATCTCCGTCTGCTTCGCGCAGGTTTTTTCCACGTCGGCTTTCGCCGTCTCCAGCTCTTTCTCCCGGCTCTCCAGAGCGCTGACTCGAGACCGCAGCTCCGCGATGTTCTTCTCTTTGCTCTCCAGCAGCGTCTCTTTGGCCTGGAGCTGTTCCTGAAGGCTTGCTTCGTTCTTGCGGGACGCTCCCAAGTTTTTCTCCAGATCCCCGATCTGCCCGTGAACGCTCCTCAGGTCGGCCTGCATGCGGCTGAGAGCTGCCTTCACCGTCTCTTGCTCCTCCCTCAGACTCTGGTTCTCCTGCTCCAGGCGCTTGGATGCGGCCTCTGAGAGCATGGCGGCCGCGGCGGCCTTCTGCAGACCCTCGTCCAGCTTGCGGTTCTCCTCGCGCAGGTGCTTTTCCTTTTCGTCCACGCTTATCTTGGCATCGTCCAGCTGGCTTCGGAGGTGCTTCTCGGAGGACCTCAGGGCCGCCAGTTCGTTCTCCTGCACCAGCCGGTTTTCTGCCATCTCCTTCATCAGCTCCTCGTTCTTTTTCACGCTGTTCAGCAGCTTCTCATTGAGCTCCATCAGGTTGTCGCACTGCCTCTTGTAGTCTTCAGTCTTGGAGGCCTGCTCTTTGACGCTGCACTCCAGCTCGACGATGTCAGAGGTGAGTTTGTCCTTGTCTTTGGTCAGGCTTTGGTTCTTGGCTTCCAGCTGCTGTAGTGTGTTGTACTTGGAGTTAAGCTCCGCCTCTTTTCTCTCTAGCTCCTCCCTAAACGAGCCGACCTCTGCCTCTAAAGACTCTTTCAGGCCGGTGGAGTTCTTCATCATTTCGTCTTTCTCTTGGTTGGCTCTCCTTTTCACCTCCTCCACCTGCTCCGCCTTCTCCTCCAGCGACCTCTGCAGGTCTTGCAGCTGCTTTTGCAGGTTGCTCACCTCCTTATCTCTCACAGTCAAAGCACCGTGAAGCTTATCAAAGGTATTGCACTGCTCCTCCACTTTGGCCTCCAACTTGGCTTTCTCCTCTGCAGTAGATGCAGACAAGGCTTCTAGTTTTGCCTCACCGTCCTTCACAACCGCATCCTTGGCTTGCAGCTCCTCCACAAGCTTGTCCACATGTCTCCTCTTCTCCTCTAGCTCAGCTGAAGCTTCCATCTTCCCATTCTCTGCTTCCTTCAATTTGTCCAACAACTCATGTATCTTCTGAGCTGAATCGAAGTAACTGGCTGCCTGTTGGCCTTTCTCATTCAGGATCTCATCCAACTTTGCCAGGAGCTCAATGTTCTTCCCCTCAGATACTGACAACTTTTCATGGAGTGCCTGCTGTTCCACTTCCTTGTTTTTCCCTTCGTTCCTGAGCGCTTCCACCTCTCTGGACAGGGCATCCTCTCTCCCTTGCAGAGCCTTAAGTTCTCCCAGGAGACCCTGTTGCTTCTCCTGGGCAGAGAGCGACACATCCAGTTGCCTCTGAAGCTCCACGACGACCCCCCTGAGCTCGGCAGCTTCATCCCCAAGCTGCTGGACCTTGTCATTTAACTGCCGCTGCTTCAGTTCTGACTGGTCCAGCTCTAAGCGGAGGTCTTCAACAGTGTTAGTGTCTTCTCTGCAGGTAGGCAGAGACTCGTTCAGATCATTTATCAGGCTCTGGCCGTAATCGGGACTGGATGGGAAGTCAGAGGCATGCTAGAAGGTTGGGAGAAGAACAGAGGGAAGCAAGAAATATTAGATACTGGTATTTCTGCAACACGGAGAGGGCATTAATTACTGCAGGTGGCTCTGCTTAAGATGTTTCTTGAAAGGATTATTCCCTTCTAAAGGCACTTCCTGCCCAGTTGTCACCAAGCGCTTGCTTTTGAGGTAAAAGTAGGTTTGCGGTTGTGCAAGAAACAGGTGTTTGGGATCTGAATATATGAAAACGGCAGAGTGCACACTTACCTGTGAGTAGGTGCTGGCTATGCTGTTAATACTAGAGCTGCGACTCGGTGGTTTCCACATGTGACTAGGTGAGTTCACACTTCCCAGTGTCCTCCTGCCGATGAAACACAAGCAGACAGTGGCAGAATTTGAATCCACTTGATTCTATATATACATATAGATATACATATGTATTTTTTTTTTTTAATCTTTTTATTATTAGACAATACCTTGCAAATGTGGGCCATGATGCATCAAGGTCGTGACCCCTGGAAGCCACATCAAACTGAACCTCATTGAGTTCATACAGGTGATTGATGATGTCAACACTAAGGTGAGGTTTCAAGAAGGGGCTTCTTGCATAGTACCAGTCGCTGCAGGATGAGGGCGGTATGAGGGAGAGACAACTGTTAGTTTAGTCAAGAAATGGCATCAAATACAAGCAGCAAATTTAAACAACAAAATTAAAGAAAAAGAAAGAAAAAAATATCAATGTCAAAACCCAGCGCAATTTCCCACGCGAGAACACATTCCCACCTGTCAACTTAATGTCAAAATGTTTTCTGATCTAACAAACCCAGTTACCCAACACAAACCAATGAACGCAACACTGACAATGCAGTTGTACCTGGTGACTTTCTTGTTCATAAGGCACTGCTGCAGGGTGTCAGCCAGCCGCTGATGAACGAGGGAGTAACGGATAAATGCTCGCCCTTTTCCCAGAGATGTCTTCAGCTTTTAAAGGAAAGGAAGGACAACGTGTTTCATAAATAACTTTAAATCTCAATAATATATAATGTGCAAAGCATATAATTTTATTTTACTTGGAGGCATCATTAGAAAAATATGTACAGTATGTACATACAAAAGAGGCTTAGTAATGTAAAAACTCTGTCAAACAGCAACAATCTTGTAGTACTTGGATTCCATACATTAGCGTGAATAAAATGGTCAAAGAAATAGTCAAACCTCAGTGATGCATTTCACAAAGCGGATGCCATCATTTGCTCCTTTGACTTTTGCCAGACAGTCATTGAAGTATTCCCAATAATCCTTCTTAGTTCCAAGAAAAGTGCTCTTCTCCTTCTGGTCAAACTGTAAAAAAAAACATACAGATGTAAGATTTAATGCTCTGTAGATTCCTCCCTGTTGGGTATCATCCCATAAAGAACAACTATAAAAAAAGAAAATATTGAAAACAAGCCCAGTGCACTCTACCTGTAGGAGGTACTCCAGTTTGTAGGAAAACTTATGTAGGTTTGTGCTGTCATCAGTGATTGGCTCCCCACTTTCCCTGTACTCTTTTGCGAGCTCTGCAACAGCCTCTGAAATTAAACAAGATAAACTAAATTAAAAATTATAAAGGCTGAATTAAATCCCAATCAAAAAAAAAGGCAGTCAGAAAGCAAAAGTAAAATGGTCTAAAAAAAAGAAAAAAAAGAAGAAGTGATAATACAGGTAATGTCAAAGCCTCTTGGCAGATTCTGGTCACATAAAAACGTCTCTCAGTTTTGTTCAAGTTAGCCTGTAAGTCGAACACTTGCCTCGAATCCATCGCAAAAGCTGAAAGGGAACCTGTGATGGGTGCACCCTCAGCACGCACTTTCTCTCTCTCTGCATGCTGACAAGGGCTTCCACCACACCCTTACTTACACCAAACAGCTGACACGCATGGTTTTTATGAAATAACGTGATGAGCAGCAGATGTCAGAGGGATCCACATGTGAGGAGTGCTAAACTGGACCGGTTGCTAACACAACAGGAGAGCCTTCTGACTCTCCTCTCTGCTGCGTTTAATCACACCACGTCAGCAACAACTGCCTGCAGCCGGCCTATTCAGACACATTCACGCACATAAAGCGGGCGTACCATGCAGATCTCTGATAATCCTCTGCAGTTGGCTCTCCCCGACAGTAGCCTTGTCCGCCATGGCCCCACTGCTCTGTCGCTGTCTCTCTCTGGCAGCCATGGGGGAGGGTCACGGGGTCACATCAAGCCTGCTGAATCAGAGAATCAGAAACGCACAGGAACAAATGGCTGACATGAATGTTTCGACATACTGTACACTCTGAGACGTGCTTGGCGCATTTTCTTTTTTTACACATTCACGGCAGCCTTACGAAGACTGTATTTCCCAGATGTTCACACAAAAGTGTTGGCAAGTGATCCACTGTACATAAGACCAGATAAGATAAAATATGAAATAAGACAGACCCTCAGATATATAAAAATAAAAAAATTGATTAAAGCTGCGTAGTAAAGTATGCCTGTAAAAATACACTTATAAGTCCCACTTTCATGAAACATCCAGCAATGACTCCTTGTTTTCGAAATATTTATGGTTTATGATAACATCTACAGGCGCACTATATAAATATGACAGATTTCACTGACAAATTCTGGGCACTGACGTCGCACGTCCATCAATTCACCTGCCGGTGACCGTGAGTAACGCGGAAGTAAACAAAGCACGCAACACAAAACGACGTAATGAAAGGAATGTAACATTTAACACGACACCCTTGGTCAATTCGACCGCTGAACTTTTCAGCACAAAACAGCTCCTCTAATAATTGAAGGGGAAAAAACTTGTCAGACATAGAAACTGATTTGATTTGAAAATATTAATGGCTAAAAGCAACCAACAGCTAACTGGGTCACAACAACAACAGCGCTCGAAACTCAACTGTTAACAGTAGCGTTGTCGCTTCAGTCACCGTGTTATAAGCTGATTTATTTAATTTTATCAGAAGTTTAAGCACTTAAGAAAGGTCGAGCAGCGAGCCGTTTCTTATTCGTTAAACAACTTTTTGCTGGGTGAACTGTGGCTGTATTAAGCTAGCCGTGGCTCTAATGTTCTATGACCAAATTATTTAAAAGGTGACGTTGCATCACCGACAGCGGTAACCTCTCAGCCTGACCCGTTTCTACACCTTTGCAAGTGAAAAGAATAGGAAAATAACAAGTCCGACATACTTCCACAGGTATGGCTCAGCTCCATAACAATCCAGAGGATTTCATGTGCGCATCCAAACTTGAAATCAACGTGATCGACACCTGGCCAGCCACTGACATAGTAGAATTTTACCGTTAGAGCCAATCAGAACGAGGGTTAGAGGCGGGACAAAGGCAAGGCTACGGTTGGGTGAGCTGGATAAACACAAATGTCATGTGATCACGAAAAGTCGTCTCACTTGTCAGGAATTCTCTGTTGCGTTGACCGCGAGGAGCCGAGGACAGTTTCACAGTTTGTTCCAAACATGTTCAATGTCCTGCCGTTCACGTAGCAAAACCTTTAAATAAAGTTCAAGCGTTTCTATATATGTGTATAATGATTTCCACAGTCCTTTAAAAAAACAAAAAACAAAAAACAAACAAAAGAAAGACGTATAATTGAGAAAATCGAGGAAAAACAATAGATGGTTAATCGGATTAAAGGATAAAGTTTAGCCATCTCTCTTTTCTCAGACAAAAAAATTCACTCAAGCAGATCAAGGCGAGTAAAATTAAATTGTGTCCAGCAGTGGGAGGTCACTTAATAAAATTCTAAAATGCATAAGCAAAAATGTTAAACGAGAACGACATCATGGAGGATTTAGGCAAAAAAGAAAAAATGCAATTCAGAAAACTCTGCTTTAATCTGGCAGACACATTGAGAATTCCTTGCCTTCTTCTTCGGGATAGCTGAACAGACTCCAGCAGGAGGCCACCATGTCCTCTTCTTTAAAAAGTACAGAAAAAGGAAAAGAAGTGACACACGAACAGGAAAGAGGAACAGATACTCTAACCTTTGGAGAGCATATGAGCACATGGGCGTGTTTTTTTTTTAATTCTTTTTTTTTTGAGGAAGGTGTAACATCAACTAAAAGGACCACACAGGTTTCATCAAACGCAAGGTAGGTCTGATTTTGGCTCCTGCAAATGACATTCTCCGCATGTTATTGCTGCAAAGGTTTAGCCATAGTGAATAGGTTAATGACACATCTGCTAAAAGATCTTATATAAAGCTCACTTGTCTGTTTTTTCTAGAATCCACATATAAAAGGATGAGCGACCCCATGAATGACACCGTATATGACATCGACTATACAGACGAAGTCTGTGAAAAAGGCGAAGTGGTCCAGTTCGGATCCATAGCAGTCCCTGTGTTTTTCTCAGTCGTATTCCTGCTGAGCCTGGTGGGAAACACCCTTGTCCTTGTCATCTTGGCTCTTTATGAAAACCTCATGGCCAACCTCACCAATATTTTAATCCTGAACCTGGCTGTCTCCGACCTCGTCTTCACCGCCGGCCTCCCCTTCTACGTGATGTACCACATCTGGGGGTGGTTGTTTTCTGAGCTCCTCTGCAAAATTGTGAACTTTATCTTCTTCACGGGCTTCTACAGCAGCATCCTCTTCCTGACCACCATGACCATCTACAGGTATGTTGCGGTTGTCAACCCGCTCTCTGACCCTAGCACGAACACGACCAGCACTGGCCTCGCCGTGTGTCTTATGCTTTGGATAATCAGCGTCGGGGCGGCCATGCCCTCCCTGCTCTACACCTCACTTATTACCATCCACCACAAGGACAAACACACCCAGGGCTGCGAGTTCAACGCCATCCGGTGGAAAATCATCAGTAACTCGCAGCAGAATATTTTCTTCTTGGTTGCTTTCGTGGTGACGGTATTCTGCTATGTACGAATACTGTGGAAAATCAGAGGGGCCAGATCAAACACCAGGAGCAGAGCGGTCAAGCTGATCTTTTGCATCGTGACCGTGTTCTTCCTCGGCTGGGTGCCGTACAATTTAACCGTCTTCGTCACAATTTTGGAGGACACTCAGCTCGCCCTGATTGAGAACTGCGAGGCAAGCATCCATCTCGAATATGCATTCCAGGTGAACCGACTCATTGCTTTTTGCCACTGCTGCCTGAATCCTGTTTTTTATGCCCTTGTTGGGGTGAAATTCCAGAGACATTTGAAGTCCATGCTGCACCATATGTGTGTTTGCACATCAAACAGTCAAACTGTGGAGGAACAGCCGGTTCCAATGCAGCGTATGTCTCGTGGGTCAATGTACTAGTTTATTTTAATGTATTTGCTTTTAGAATGAATAGATAAATAAATAAAATAAATAAATAATTAAATACAAAATAATAATTAAATAATTAAGTTATATATAAATAAATAAAGATATGTGTTCTATTATACTGTAGAATAAACATTTAATAAAACAAATAAACTAAGTTTGGTATTTTCAATTTTGAAATTTGATGGGTTTTTTTTATACCACTGTGTTTTGTGCAAATCTTTTAAATATGTATTTTTGCTGAATTGGTTAATATTGCTTTGTTCCATATCATTCATATTTAATATCATTTACATTTGATGTGTTCCAAAGTTGTTCCTGCCATAAAAATCAAATGTTTGCTCTTATTTCTCTTTGCAAGAAACAAATAAACAAGAAAGGCTAAAAATGGTTTGTAATTACATGGAATTAACATACAATATCAATTCATACTGTCTATCATCATTTACGATGTACTTGAGTTTGCTATAATGTGGTCATAACACTTGCTCTTTATGTATTTTGCTTTCAGTCTGTATTGATTTACTTTGACAGAATAATTAAATCTATTTCTATGGGAAACAGTTAAGCTAATTTGAAATATATCATAAAGTACACGTACTCATTACTCATTACGTAACCTACATTGGCGCTTGACAAAACAGGACCAGCACAGTCAAACTGCCATTCTGCTTCTGGCCAGAGGATGGCAGAATTGTTTGTCTTATGACATTCTGGCTCCGTAATTGTGTGTTTCATTTAACAACGTCTCTCTCTCTCTCTCTCTCTCTCTCTCTCTCTCTCTCTCTCTCTCTCTCTCTCTCTCTCTCTCTCTCTCTCTCTCTCTCTCTCTCTCTCTTCTCTCCCTCCCTCTATCTCCCCCTCTGTCTCCCTCTCTCACTTTCTCTCTCTCACTGTCTCTCTCTCGTGTCGTTTTATTCAGAGTAAGGCTTCAAACGGCAGTTATTTGACTATTTAATGAAACTGATATCCAAAAGCAGAGTTCAAAGATATGCACATCAAGCAAACTGGGAAATTCCTATTTCAAGTGATGTCTCTTGGACACAGTTTTCCTCCCCAATTTCTATCTGTTCTGCACAACCACCTGTGTATTCCGTCCTACTGCCCACTCCCCACTTTCTCCTGCCAGTAGACAGGATGTATAAAACAGTAAACAGAATTTTCCAGTGCCAATGAGCAACAGGGGTCCCCGCTCCTGCAGCTCAGATCACAGTTGATCCAGGCTTTAAAACCTTACATTTATGGGAAAGCTGTGTACCTTTACTGTTTCACCCGCTTGTTTCACAGGGTTTCAGATGAGGTCTGTCTCTGATCTTTAAAGGGCAGCAAATAAAACTTGTTAATGAAAATGTATTTTCATGAATACATCACTTTGCACAGGCTGATGTTGTGCAAGCATTTTATTTTGACTCCGCATTTCCTGAACCCCATGATGAGGACCACCCTCTAAAGTAAATTGCATTTCAGATACTGGTGAATATCGTCATTTAGGCTCACACTGAATGCATTTTATTTTATTTATTTTTAAAAATATAATTATAATTATGTTTTGCTTGATTTTGGATCTGGAGACAGTTACTGCACGAACATTAGCTCTTCAGTCATGAACACAATTTGTCACAATTTACGCTGAAATTATTGTATTTTACTATATTACATAGTCACGGTCTGTACTGAATTCATTTAAGAAGTAAGCAGTAAAATAAGATTTATGGTGGACACAGACATGGAGAAGTTGTTTTATTGATTCAGTCCAACGCCAAACAACAGCCCGATGCAAGGACAAGAATAACTCAGTCACCCGGATTGTTTCCCCCACATAACACCTCAAAGGGCAATGCCATGAAACAGACCATGTATTACTGCATGAGTGATGAGTGCATGAGCTGAAACACAAACAGCAGAACCAGCCTGCTGCGCAAGGGTGTGTGTGTGAGAGAGAGAAAGAAAGGTAGAAAGAGAGACATCGACTGACAGCATGGCATCCTTACTTTAGCATCCCGTCTCTCACGCACATTTGGTTTTTAATCAAAAACACGCGTAAACACGCTTGTATATTCCTTAGCTGAACATTGTGGAGGGGGAAAAAAACCACATCTGCATGTTCTGAACAAGAAACATATAAAAATTTGACCTGTGGAAAAAAGTTTTCATTCATGTCTTGCAAATACTTTGAAAGGCCGTCGCTGCCTCCACCTTCCCACAGAGGGCGCCAGGGGGAATAAATAAAGCTTTTGTCAAAGGTGTGCTGGCCCTCGTCCCGGACTCTCGTCCTCTTCCTCTTCCTGTGTGTCTCCTCGCCGGGCAGCGGATGAGAAGAACTATTTACTCTTTGTTCGGACCGTCGCACGCACGCCCGTGTGTGTGTGTGTGTGTGTGTGTCTAATAGTAGAAGATTGCACGGCCTGTTTGCTCCAGAGTCTTTTCAAGTGTGAACCCACTGCGTGAGCATGGCCGTTAAAAAAACCCACAAGAGTCTCCGTCTCGCACCCAGTCAGCGGGTCAGAGTTCGTCCCGCGACGCCCGGGCCGCAGGGGGCGGCGAGTCCCCCGTCACGCTGTTCTGCGCCACCGGGCGGATTCTGCCCTGCTGGCCCGTCTTGCGGGCGTGCTGCCGGTCCCAGTCTGTGGCCATGTCCTCGTCGTCCCAGATGGTGGAGGTCTCGGTGTCGCTGAAGTAGCCCGGCTCGCCCGTGTAGTGCGTGGGGTAGATGAGCAGCGGCTCCACAGAGAAGGCCTTCAGGTCGCGCGGCTCGAACTGAGACATGTAGTCGGTGCTGAGGAAGCAGAGAGGAAGAGGATTAGGTGGGGAGGGATTATTTTGCTTGCCGGCAAGTGTTTACCTGTTTGTTCACGGGGCTCCAGCGCGAGTTCAGTCAGGACGACCTCGTACTCGCTCCCTCAAAGGCAGTTTGTTTCTTTTTTTCTGTGAGGCCTCTCACTGTGTGAGGCTGATCTTCGGGGGATCAGCCATCTCATCAGTGTTTGTGAGGAATCCATTACTAAGCAATCCACTACTGTAATTAAGCTACTTTGTAGTAACAGAGTAATGTAACAAGATTACTCTGGCAAAAATGGTAATGATATCATAGTTACTTTATCAAGAAACAATTCCATTATTTTTCTGAAATATTTTGCAAACTAAAAATGTCTCATTATCCACAAAATGTCTGAAATTAAGAAAAACAACCAAAAACGATAACGCAGATTGATGATGCAGCCATGCATGCAACGTCAGTGATATGCGATGACAGCGGCAAAAGAAAAAAACAGCAATTGCGTTTGACAGCTGGAAATACAAACATTTTGAGTTCATCTCGTCTCAATGAAAGAATATTGTTGTTCGTTGTACGTTATGTGCAGGAAACGAAACGTTCTCAGCTGTTACTTTATCTTTTTTAAACTAAAGTAATAAGCAATTGATTACTTATGAAACAAAGTAGTTAGAGAAGTAATTAGATTACTTTTAAACGGAGTAATCAGTAATCAGTAGTTGGATTACTTTTATGGAGTAATCCCAACAACACTACGTCTCATCAGCTGCCTCTTCTAACCGAAAGACCCAAGCACTACCTAGTACTTCATGCTAAAAAAAAAAAAAAAACAATAAAAACCCAGCTGAACCATGGTGGTGAGGGAGGTTCAAGGTTTTTTGGGTGCAACGCGTCACCCGAGTCGCACTAACACTGTAGGAGGTCACCGCAGAGGTCACCTCACTGGAGTTTGAACCTCTAGGCTCAACGTGAGGAAAGTGAAACCCTGCACCTCGATCAGAGGCCTAGAGGAGCTGAGCCACACACACACACACTTGACACAATGAGAGCTTTGTCACTGGGTTTGTTGTCCTGTTCTTTTCTGCTTTTGGTTACAGCTGTTGTTGAGCAGTAGGCTCTAACCAGACCTCCTGGCAACCCCTGGAAACAACAGCAAGTCCAAAATGTATTTACACAAGCCACCATTGTGGATTTATATATACATACACACACGTATATACACATGCGCTTTGCATATTTTTATTTATTTTTATTTTTTTTACACGTTCCGTTCCTTCCACTTTCTTCCGATGTGACTTATGCACAAAGTGTACTCACCCGTAGCCTATACACTGCACACTGGGCACACATCTGTATGTATTTATATAGCAACAGGCACACACTCACTCTGTGTCCATCTCCAACCCAGCCAACCCCCCCCAGTTGGGCTCCCATCAATGGGAATCCTGTCCCCTTCTGCGAGCGGCAGGAAGAGTCGCGCTGGCCCACATTCCTCAAAAAAAAAAAGGGGAGAGGAGGACGGGGGAGGGGGTGGCATGAGCGAGGCGGCACGCTCAGGTTTGTGTGTGTGTCTGTGTGTGTGTATGTGTACAAAAAAGAAATAAGAGGATGAAGGAGCGTGGGACTGGAAGGTAAGGATGTGGGGTCAGGGGGCTGGTGGCTGGTTTAAAGAATCTACATACAAGTTAAAAAAAACAAGCACTATAGACATAGTCAGTGGAGTCATCAGCTCCAGAGTGACAGTGACTTCCTCCAGCTGGTGACCGTCCCGAAAAACACCTCAGTTGTAGCGCCTGCGTGCCACGGTTTGTTTTGGTCCACGAGCGCTGATGCGCTGCTACAAAAGGATTTTTGATAAGATGGCAGGTAAGAAAAACAGGAAGGAGGGGCTGAAGGTGGAGCGAGCGAGCGGCGAACCCCCCCGAGGAGAAAAGGAAAAACAGAGAAGCAGGCGTTGTCCTGTTAGAGGTGTCAAACCCGGTGAACCCCGGGAACAATTCATCTCTTGTGTGATGGAGAGGGGCGAAAGAAAAAGACTAGAGAAGCACGGATGGTGGTGCACCAGAAGGAAAAGAGACGCTACCATATGTCAAAGGCCCAGACAAATAATCAGCTTCCTCTTCCAATCAGTCTAGAAATAATGAATTGCCGTGCACTTGTCGCTTTACTTCACTGAAGTCTTCTTGTTCACACCCATACCTGCGTTCATCCTCAAAGTGTTGATTTTAAAATGATCTGCTCTATATTCCTACGTACGTGCACCAGTGGTCTCTCAGTCAATATTGACCTGCCTGCTCATGAACCACTCTATCGAAACGTCTCCTTGTTCCTGTGTTTGTCTGCTCAACACCGAAATAAACCTGCCTGTGGCTCTGCGGTGCATCCCTCTGTGCTTTTGTATCACTTGTGCTTTGGAAAATAGAAATGGGAAAATTATATATAGCAACCACGCGCTGCAGTGTTGCCAGAAATAGCTTTTTTTTTAAAAAAAGACTGACTTAGGGTGTTTGTTGAACATGACGGGCAGGTACTCGTCCACGGGCAGCATCCTGGTGAAGGGGTCGGCAGCCACCAGCTTCCGGGCTCCCTGCTGGGACAGAGCGTAGCCCAGGGTCCAGTAGGAGTAGTCGGCCTCCACCAGGTTGTTGACGCCGTCCACCGACCGCTCCGGCTGCTGCACCTGCATACGCTTCCGCCCCACGTAGCTGCAAGACAGGACGACAACGATGACGCTCGACCCCAAACATCTCCCTGCACATCTGCGCCATGTGAAAATGAAACGAGGATTTCTCTTTTTTCATTACATCAGGTCCCAGTCCAGCCGGGCTTTGTTCACGTCGTCCATGATCGCCTGCATTCGCCGTTTGAACCTGGGCTCGAAGCGCACGTCGTCCTCCAGGACGAGGACTTTGTCCAGGCCCTTGTCCAACACCTGAGAGTCAGAGAATTCTGGAGATGAAACCTAGCAGTGTGGAATATGCCTCTCTACATATTCAACATTTAATATGTGAGTAAACCAAAAACCAAGCAATTCTGGGTCTGACTAGGCAATCAGCATGCACCAAGGCACAAAACTCTACAGTTGAAAGTGGATGTACAAAAACTAATCAAATTAAAAATCGACCAATTCAGACACAAAATATAGAGAATCTCTATACAGCACTTCTAAGTGAGTCCTGACAGCATTTTTCTGCCACCCCATATTGTCAAGGTTCTTTTCCCGCCTCTCACCTCCATCCATATAGAATGATGGCTGAGGAAGCAGCCGATCTCCCCCTTGGTGAGGACACGTCCAGAGTAAGGGTCCTTGTAGCGCGGCATCATCTCTATTCCCAGCGCCGTCAGCTGGGATGAATTGAGGGCCCTGGGACAGAGGGAAGGAGCAGCAGCAGCAGGCGTCAACAGCGGTTAATAATCTCTCTTCATTATTTCTTCCTTTTAAATTAAATTTCACATGATGTAATTACGTCTGTATAAAAACTTTATAGAAAATTCTTTGTAAAGTCAACAAGCTTTGTAAAGACGATCATTTGCAATTAATCAAAGGCTCCAGGATGCATCAAGGCATTCTCAAGCGAATGAAGAAAAAGTGGCAGAGAAGGGAAAATGGGACAGATGCAGTAACAACACGTCAGTGTTTGGACAGAAACGTGGAAGACAGCAGCAAGCTTCTTCAAATATGCGACGTGTGGCTTGTGTTGCGTTGTGTTTTGTTGTGTTTTCAGATCAAAAGGGGTCTCAGGGTTGGCTGGCCTTCGAGCAGACCTGAGTGCAACCTACTTGCCGTCGACAGCGTCTGTCAGTGAAGCATGCAGGCCCAGTGCAGTCATGGTTTTCAACATCCTGGTTCTCCTGTCAAGCCGACGCTTCAAGTTGATGAGGAATATCTGGACAACAAGATGAAAACATTTAAAACAAAAAAGCAAACGTTTATTCATTTGCATAGTCCTCAAGTGTGTTTCCAGTTCTATATTGTTCCATTGCACCATAAAAAAAGCTAACAAAGAAACAAAATAATGCTGAACTGGGAGAAAACGGGAGCAATGGAGAAGAAGCGTCATGAAAACAGGAAGTGAAAGTTGCTTAAAACTGTAAATATGTGGAGAAATACTATACCAGAAGAGACAAACACAGTCTTCACTCACTTTGTCAAAGCCAATGGTGTCCTGCAGGGACGGACCAGAGTACAGGTGGTCGGAGGGCTCGATGTCGTGGTCGACTGCGGACAAGGAGAGAAGAGCCACAGTTGGAGAGTGACTTCCTGTGGATTCTGTGGATTATTCACTGTAGATTATAACGAGTCATAGCAGAAAAAGGATCAGAAAAGAAAAAAAAGAAAGGGGATGATGAGGGGGGGCAAAACAGGGTGAGGCACAGTTTGAAGGAGGTGACCTCAAGCAAACAGAGCCCAGGACGTGCAATCCGGAAAGGTCTCAGAGGTCAAGAGGAAGAAGAAACAAACCAGAGAGGGGAAATAATCAAAGACAGTGAAGACAAAACTGTGTGTGTGTGTGTGTGTGTGTGTGTGTGTGTGTGTGTGCGTGGGCACTCACTCAGAGCCTCTGTGATTGTGTGTATGAAATTTTCTCTTTCATCCTCCACATTCTGCTGAGCTTTAAGTGGGACGGGCAGGAAACCGTAGTGCTCTCTGTTGCACACATACATCTGCACTCCTGGAACACACACAAGTTTCAAAGAAATATATTACCATGCGTCACACATCAGGGTCTAATTTAACATTTCAAAAGGATCAACTGCGGATTTGAATTCCCAGAGGCTTTAAGTAAATGGGGGAGAAATGAGACATGTGAAAAACACCCATTGAATGATAAACTAATTGCTGTGGTTCAGATTTGAGTGTGCTGTGGGTCTGAGTTGATTTGTATCCTGTGACTTGGGCGTCACAGCAGACTTGTTGCTGTTTTATTTTGTGTCACGCACTTGTCTGGTTTTTTCAGTCCATTTCGGATTCCATAGCATCCTGTTAGACTGAATCCACTCAACAGCTGTGTAACTGTTAGAAGATCCAAGTGATAACACTTAAAAATAAATGGAGGAAAAAAGAAAACGATAAATTCCTGGAGACAGCTGCAAACATCAGTCAGGATTTCTCACTTTCTCACACATTTTGGCCTCAAATAACAGTGACATTTATTTTGTTTATAGTCTAATATTCTGACTTTGTTCTGTGTGCGTAAACTCAGCGCTAATGACACACAAATGTGATGGGGAAGACTAAGCCATCTGTGTTTTTGTGAGCCTTTCCTCAGAATGCCTGCGCGCACTTAGTTTTTCAGTTGTTTATCCCTTTGCTGGAAACTTTAACGAGTCTGTTTGTTTCCTACGCCTCATTACTCAACCTACGAATCCACAATTCACTGATGCTGCGGCACAATAGCGCACTGACTGATCCCTCTTGGTCTCGCACATGTCTGTGAAAGCAGTGGAGAAGGCCCAATGTGCACAATGCGCGGCGACGCTCTCTTTAACGTCCGGCTGACAAATAGAGAGAGAGGAGGGCCGTCGTTTGGCCAGCGGCTCCTTGAATGTGGCACTTTGCTGCGAGTCGACCGTTTCCCGAAAGACTCACCCGACTGACGGGCAGAGAAGGCAAACACCATGATGTCGTCAAAGGCCCAGCTGTAGTCGGGGTGAGGTGGGTGGAAGGCCAGCTCCCTGCTGGACTCGCGGCGCAGGTCCAGGAGGAAGGTGCTGTGCACCATGGGAACGGGGAAGCAGCCGAGCCGCTTCCACTCCCTGATGGGCTGGTAGTCCGGGGTTCGCTTGTAGTAGCCCTGAGGGTGAGCGAGGAGGTTCACAATCGGGAATGCGCACCAACTTGTGGACATGTGGGAAAATTGCAATGGAAACTGTGGCAATAATGGTTGAGCCAATAAGGGAGAGGTTGGACCATGGATGTATTTAATGAGTGTATGACTGGATATTGGACTGCCAGTATGGCAAAATGGCTACTTTTTCCAGAGGCCACTTGAGGTACTGCAGCCAATCCCACACACAAAATACAAAAATGAACACCTGTAGTTAACAGTTAATAGGACGCCTGTGGCCCAAAAGACAGTTCATAATAAATCTCTACATTGTACATTTTTAAGTCACGGACTTTCAATCTGTCTGAAAATGTATAAAAGGCTCAAAAATCCCCGGAAAAGAGTTTATTCCCAGAGTGACCTCACAGCGTCGTACATGCTGTGACTTCGCTCGTTCTGATTGGCTGATGCGTCCTGATTCATCACGTTAGTTCCAGAGGCATGATGGGAAGTGACAATACTGTGCATGTTCTATGGGGCCACAGAATGCTAAAGAAACCTGGAAACCATTTTAAAAAAGTGTTGTTTTTTTTTGCCTTGTGAGCAACTTTTTTTTTGTCTTTAATCTCTCTTTTTAAATGTATGTGCTTAATTATCTGTGGACAATGGATGGGGTTAGGGTTATTCTAAGTGAAGAAATGTTCATTAACATGCACCGTCCCTCCAAAATAAACCTAAAAATTTCTATTGAAATTAATAGGCTGCCATGTTGCTTTCTGGGGCTGTGGGTTGGATGAGTAGAAAACTAAGAAGAACAAAAAGAAGACAGAGTGAAATAACGAAGGATGCACTGCTGCAGGGCCATGCACTAGGATCGGTTCCCACTTTTAAAAATAAACGCTTGTGAGAAGAGTGAGCCGGTTTGAAATACTGCACCTGAGGAGTGATGCCACACCAGAAGTTGGAGTATAGCGAGCGCGACTCCAGCATGGGCGCCACCAGCGTCAGGTTTTCTGCCATCAGCAGGTTGAGCACCTGGGGGTTGGTCAACAGGTTGTCGCTGTCCACAAACTGCGGGGGGGACACAGGAGGGCGTTTGAAGGCAAGACTGGAACAGCAACAACATGGAAAACACGTGGAAAACGCTCTCACACTCCTGCTGGCAGAAACGCTGCACATCTGTAGGCTCGCCTGCAACAATACTTTTTTTTTTGGAGCAACGTTTAATGGTGCGCAGGAATAGCTAGCAGAGCCTGCGTGCGCAGATGGCAGCAGCTGCGGCTGATATGCAAGGATGACAGCGCAGGAGGCCCGCTGTCAACTTAGTGCTGCTCCGCTTCACACTGATGGGGAGGTGACAACAAGAGTGAAGAGACAACTGCAAGGTCTGACACACAGTGACCACGTCAACCAGCTGCTATTTAGCAGGCTGGCTCCTGGCGTTACACTTAAAAACCAAACCTGAAGAAAAGGATTCACTTCTTGGAATCAGCGCCTTCATTCATGCCTCACAGTCAGCGTGACTCTTTTATCATCAATCTTTTCTGAACGTAGGAATAAAGTGTTTTTGCTGTAGTTTCATTGAGCAAATCACCTATGTTGATTGGGCCCAAGGTGCATGGAATCAAAATGAATCATCTCAGAATCCAAATCTGCAGACTTCAGTAGGCCACTGAAGGCGGCTGAGGGAATGTCTTACCAGGATGTAGTCAGCCCATCGCTCCCTGGCGGCCTTCAGAGCCGCCTGCCTCAGCTTCATCACATGGTTGAACCTTGAGGGAGGCCAATGCTTGGGACCCCACTCGTCTGTGTAGGACCTGGCACAAACAAAATGTGAAAAAGGGGATGAAATACATGATTTTTTTGATTTATATCTTCGCAGCACCAAAAACGAGCTCCCAAACAATTAAAGTGCAAAAGGTTTGACTCACTTGGGCTCCTCCATGGGTCTCCACTCCACATAGTGGTAGACGTGCTGGGCTCTTTTCAGCCACTCGCGCAACTTGGCCGTGGTGTTGTCCATGTTGTGGTCCGTCGCTGCCCTGAGACCGAAACAGAGGGAGAAAAGAGAGTTAAAGGTCACCTGACCAGGGCCGCAGGGTGGAGGTGTGCTCGGACACATGCCTGGACTCTTTTCCACGGAGCAGAACGAAAAGTTTGGTCGGACGCTGCAGAGGAATGAGTGTCAGGGCTATACTTGACCTTCTGACTGCAAGCACGCGACCTTCAGCACTCGTCTAATTACCGTCTGACACGACGACCTGCAGCCTCAAGGGCCGTAAAGCTCCCTCCCTGCCTGATTTAACGGCCTTGCAGGAGCAGGCAGAGGGTCTGAAGGGTCAGAGTGTAAAGACAAAGAGAGGAACCGATGGGAGGTTCTGACCTTCCGGCTGCCGACAGAATGAGCTCAGTGAAGGCCTATATATTATATTATATCATATGCATGTAACTAATTATATTATGTGTATTATATAATACTGTACTATTGCACTATTATTACTTTTATTACTACTATGATCATTATATGTGATATTATTATGAAATATCTTTATATTTTATTTTTTCATATTTTGCATTCCTTTGTTTGCAACTAATTATATTCTATTATACTGTACTGTATTGCATAACACTTCTAACAAGGTTATTAGAACTTTGCATCTTTTTTACTTTGTACTTTTATAAAACTTATATTTAACTTGCCACTTTTTAGATTCGTTTTTGTTTCACACTTTCTTCATTCCTCGTAATGCACAATCACGTCAGGTGTTGCCTCACCAACATTTCACTGCCATGTAACGTCACATGACAAATAAAATCTTTGAATCTTGAATCTATTCTGAGACAGAAACCTAAAAAAAAAAAAAAAATTATGGGAAAACAGATCATGGGAATCCTTTGCAGGCGAGACGGCAGCGTAAGCGCAGGTGCCCTGTGCCTGACAGCGGCGTAAACAGGCACAAACGCAGCTGCTTGTTTGTCCGTCCTGCGGTTTCGCACACCGCCGTCTCTTCACAGAGATTTCCACACGGCGGGACACTGCAGCCACTGTGAGAGGGCGTGTGAGGGAGTGTGGGACCGCCGCGCATCTCATTTCAAAAGAACAAGAAAATATAGATGTACATTATTAGATAGATTTTAACCCCAGGACAGGCAGCGAGTGCCACCTGCAGAAAGACCGAAAATGAGCCTTAATGTGGAAAACAAGCAGAGGTGAGCGCACACAAACACTCGCACACGTGTGCACACACACATCAAGCAGGATGGAGTTTTCCACTGCGTGCTGTAATATTCCTGTAATATTCCTCTCCCAAAATTTGCATCTAATTTTAGCCAAGCTATGCCGGGGCGCACACACACACACACACACACACACACACACACCTCTGCTCAGAAGATAACAGCGTTTGCCTACCTCTTACCCGTATTTAAGACGAGCAACGGTTAAAAAGCAACACCTGTTTTCACACAGGTGCTTCCAAAAATCAATTACACAAGAGTGTTGCACAGACGCAGAAATGACACGAAAACATGCACCGTCCTGCGTGGAATTAGACGCACAGGGGATGTTTTGGAATTCCAACTAATTCAGACAGGCAGATTTCTGTGTTAAAGCTGGAACTTGTGTCTGTGCACGTGTCTGCGCACGTGTGTATTAGTCCCAAACTGGTCGTGAATAAAGGAGGAGGTCCGCCTTTAAAGGGGAAAATTGCAGCCTCGCGGCACAGTGAAACGTCTGACTCCATGTTAATGAGCAAGATGAGAACAGAGTGCCGACTGTAAAGTTGCGTTCAGGTGCATTCGAAACAATATTTTTCCACAGCTTGCAGCCCGCCATTTGTTGGAAATATGATTGTTTGACTGGCAAAAAGAGTGTTGTTTTCCCTTAGTGCAGGAAAGTGCAGCTTGAGGAACTACAGGCGCTGTCAGCCTGCATCTTCACTCAGACCTGGTGGCAAAACAAAAGCTGGGGATGCAGCTTTTGTTGAAGGAGAAGTTGGCGACAAAGTGTGTGAGACTGTAGAAGCTCCGTCCAGTTTTAAATCTGACTTGAGGAAGGTTTTTGTGTGGACGTGAAAGATGACAATTTGACGGACGGACCAAAGAAATTGCAGATACATTGTCAGACTATGACAAAGACACACATAAGACTTTTTTTTTTGTAATGTTGTAAGTTCAATCATTGTTTCTGTTTAAGTTTTGTCAGGCTTTTCCTTTTAAATGGACTCAATTCTAAGGTACTAATATCCGTATGAGATTATCAGATCTGGTTTGCACACAAAAATTACACCAGAAGAGTTTGCAGGTTGTCTACAAAGGAATGGAAAATGTCTTGTGGACCTTTTGGGTTCTGACTGCTGAAAATGAGATTTGGATGGTGATGGTTGTTGAAAGGCACTGCAGTCTCCTCCTGTCTGAACAGCTTTTCAGTTACGTCTTGTCCACCCCCTCACATTTTGACAAACCCATCTCCCTCTTCTCAGCTACTAGACAGACTAGGCTAAACTTGACTCTACTTGCTTTATTTGTGTCCGAGCCAATGAAAGTAGTAAGGAGGAGGAGTGTTTTGTATTTTTAAATATACTTTGTGGCAACAATTATTGCAACTCCCGACAGGATTTTTAACACATGGCTTTGCTCGACTCTCGCGTTGTTGCCACATTCCTCCTGTGAAGTTTACTGTGAGCTGCATCCTCATTATTCCGCTGCCTGGAGCTCCGGGATTGGGCTTTCTCCCCTCGTACTGTCTTTAAACTCAGCATCTGGACAACACATGCCGCCTCATCCATCCATCCATCTTCTATACCCGCTTATTCCAATTCAGGGTCACGGGGGTCTGCTGGAGCCTAACTGCCAGCTGTCTTAGGGCGAAGGCAGGGTGACACCCTGGACAAGTCGCCAGTTCATCGCAGGGCCTGCAATCTATTACTAGGCAATCCAATATTGTAACTAAACTATTTCTTTAGTAACAGAGTAATGTAACGGGATTACTCTGGCAAAAATGGTAATTATATCATGGTTACTTTATCAAGTAACGACTCCATTACTTTTCTGAAATATTTTGCAAGCTAAAAATGTCTTATTATCCCAGACGTGCATTCAATGTCATTGATATGTGATGACGCACCAAAACAAGCATGGCAGCGGCAAAAGAAAAAAACAGCAATTGCGTTTGACAGCTGGAAATACAAACATTTTTTGAGTTCATCTGGTCTAAATGAAAGAATACTGTGGTTCGTTGTACGTTATGTGCAGGAAACGAGACGTTCTCATCTGTTACTTTATCTCTTTTAAACTAAAGTAATTAGTAACTGATTACTTATGAAACAAAGTAGTTAGAGAAGTAATTAGATTACTTTTAAACGGAGATAATCAGTAGTTGGATTACTTAAATGGAGTAATCGCAACAGCACTGGTTATGACCATAAAAAAGAAGCATCGGGCAACAATGTGTGTGTGTGTGTGTGTGTGTGTGTGTGTGTGTGTGTGTGTGTGTGTGTGTGTGTGTGTGTGCTTCGAGGTGACATCTGGACTTAAACACAGAGGCTTGTCCTTGAGACCGGCCCTTTAAGGTAAACACACGTCTGAGAGGCTCCGGCCGGCCACTGACAGCTGAGCGTTGATCAAATAAACTATCTGATATCACGTTCAATAATGACGGGGCCACGCATATAATTACAAACAAAGAATGCCTCTTTCAGACATAATCACCATGCCTGCGTGTGTGTTTGCGCGCGTGTGTGTGTGTGTTGACTTTTGCTCTGTGTGGAGGCTGACGTGGCTGCAGGCCTCTTGATGGGCTCGTGGGGCACAGGAGGAGGAGGAGGAGGACGTGGAGGCGGTGGAGGAGGAGGTAATAGAGGAGAATGAAGAGGAGAAGGAGGTAAGGCTACACAGGTGGAGCAAAGGAGAGGTGAGTGGGAGGGTAGAGGGGGAGAGTGCAGACAGAGTCAGGTCACTGAGGTAAGACCCCGGACTGAAATTCCTCATGACTCTCAGGGTCAACAATAGGATTCCAAGACTTCCACGCCGGCACTACAGTGTCAAATTCAGTGGGCACCTTCAAGGTAAAGACATCTTTGTTTTCGCGGAGTAATATGAAGCAAATTCAGGGCCCGGCAAACAAAAGGAGGATGGTCCAGATCACCACGTGTGATATGTTGCAGTTTGATGTGGCCAAAGATGAATATTAGAGACGTTTAATAGAAGCAGCTTTGAAAGTCACAAGTGAAAGTGGGAGTATGAGGTAGAGGGCTGTAGGGTCTAATTGAAGACATCTACACCTTCTGTGGTAAAAGCAAGTGGAGGGCAAAGCATGATGGGTAGACAGGGGCCGACTGCTAACTGAAGTTCACACTTTTCTCCCGCTTGCCTGAATAAAAGCAGGAAAAAAATCTTTTGTCTGAAAGCAATCACAAACATATTATTGCCTGAAGACATGTAAAAAAATATCTGCAGGACAGTGACAGACAGACAGACATTTAAATAAAGAGATCTGACGATGAAACTGAAGCACCTCGAGTCCCTCTTTCCACTAAAACCTTGAGAATTAAAGAAAACATTGCTCTTAAATGCAGGCTAAAAGTGAATCTGCAGCCATTACAACAGCCATCAGCCTCCTCACTCCAGATGAAAAGGCTCATGTCCTGATACCAGCGGGTTTTTAACATGTGCCAACTCCATCGCCACTGCTCTGCCAAGCCCTGACAACACAGCCAGGATGCTGCCAGAAGGAGAAGAGAATCTTAGCAGGGACTGGCAAAAGTCCCGAGCACAGACTTCCTCGTTTAGAGTCCGTGAGAAAGTCAGTGGAAAAAGAGGCAGAGGGATCGGAAACGTCCCTCCAACGAGTATTCCGTGTTTAAGTGCAATAACTTGCAAGTTAGAGGAAGGCCTCTCTTGCTGTAGGGCAGGCGGCTCCAGGGACGAAACACTGCGAGCTGCAGGTCCTGGGTGAGGCCGAGCCAGGCTGGGAAGTCACTGTAGCTGGAAGCAAGAACATCAGTGGCTCACGCTGTAATTTCTGCTGAGCCAACGCCTCATCATCGGCCGCAAAATGGCTTTACTTGGCCCCGGGCGTCTTGTGATAACAGTATTTATTTTATGAGGAAGAATCACATCTTAATTTCCCACCAAACACTAATTTCAAATTGATAGCAAGCGACGCTGCTAGAGATCTTTAAAAACACACATTAATGAACCTGAGCGTTAGCCGCATCCTCAGTCAACAGTCAAAGAGTCGGCGGCAGTGGTGCTCAGACAATAATAATATCCATGAAATTTGAGAATTTGCATTTACAGATTGACTCAGCAGACTTGTTTTTTTTTTTTTAAGACACTTTGGCATGAAACAGCAACAAAGATGCCCTTGAATGACATTAATTCAGCTTCTGCTCTTGTGTCAGAGGCCCCAATGAACAGGCTTCACTAGAATACATGAAACAGCTTAAATTTTATTAACTGCACCTGCATCTACATGCAAGTTCATGCCTGAAAGACTGATTGAGCCAAGAATCCCAAGCACAAACACCTGGAGCGGTGCAGAAAGGGAGGCAAGGCCAGTGTGTTAATGGTAGGAGATCGTGTTGATGATTTCATTTCAGCATGTCTCAGACTAAATGGGGTGGATCCAGTTTTTATACTTGATCAGAATCCAAGTCATCAGGTGATAACAGTGTTGGCTTTGACTGTGCAGTTCTGTGTGCTTGCGAGGAAGGAGATTAAAGAGTGGAGCTACACATCCCCACATCACACACACACACACACACACACACACACACTTAATCTAATCTATCTTTCAAGGTACTTTTTTACATTGACCTTTTGTCCAATTCAACCCAAACCAAACATTTAATGTGTTTAAGTAAAAACCAGCCAAGAAGAACATACACAAGAAAGAAAGAAATGCTTTCATTTAAAAAAGGTCATCCGCCACTGGTTAGGACACGCAAGAAAAAAAGACAAGTACAGACATGAACACACATTTTTTTGTGTGTTTGGCAGCAGTGAAATGCACACAGAAGATGCACAAGTCAGATGAAGCAATTTGTATCAAATGTGTTCAAAACTGATATTGACTCCAGCCAAAAGCATGTGCTGCTGCTCACAGTCAAATCCCGCTGCTGTAAACACACAGCAGCGTATTCTTCACCGTCCGTATCTTTGCATAAAACTGCTTCCCGAGGAAAAAGCCAAGGTGGCGCACACGCATGCATGCTTTAGGTCCTCAGTGGGAAAGGCTGCAGGGAAGACACATCTGCAGTAGACAAATCCCATATCCAGCCTCAACTCGGGATTCAACAAAAACCTTTTCTCCTCTCTTCTCGCCTCCTGCAGGATGACAACTGCTGGTTTGTGCACACATGAGGACTGATTGATTGCCAGGGCCAAAAAAAAAAAAAAAAAAAAGCTCCATAAAAGCAACTATGCATTACTTTCCTTGCACTATAAAAAGATAATGTGCAGCCTGTCTGCGGCCAGGAGACATTACTTCTCGTCATCCATACAGCTTATTATGCTTAGTTTGTTTAGACTGTTTAAAGTAAAGAAGTATGGTGTTCTACGTTATCCACATGGTTCATGTCCAGCTAAGTGTCACTTATGTTTAGCAGCTAATGTAAACTAAGCTCAGGATGCAATCACAGCGGCAAAGTCGACCTTCAAATTCACTGAAATCGTTGTGAAAAAGTGCAACAGACAAGATTTTTTTTTTTTAAAGCTGCACCCTGGTATTTTGTGCTTTTGTGCCTGGGGGTCAAAAAAGAGCAGCGCTGCAGCTAAGCAGAGGGGGACCACGGCCACATGACCCAGCATGCAATTTAAAGTGTCCCGTCAAGGCACAGACGTTTTCTGTTTTAAAAAGAAGGTCAATGTGGCCTTTCATGAGGCTCTGCAAAGCCCATCACTGCTTCCAGCAGGAATCATTCACTCAACAAAAAGACCTTTTCGCTTTCTCTTCTTCTTCATTGTTCATATAATGGCAAGGCATGGCGGACTAAACAAATAATTTCCAGCTCTCTGCAGTTGGAATGTGGCTGGCTCTGGCTGTAGTAAACACATGATGTAAGTACATAAAAGGTCTCAGTTGTCTGACAGAAATAAGAGCCCACAGGGCACATCTGCTGCCAACACATCCACCCAGTACGTAACAGGGCAGCGATGGAAAAAAGGCAAAATACTTTCAGATGCGTCAGAATTTACAGCCGTCCCTTTAGCATTGGCCATTATTATACATATAATCATCCTTGCTTTGATTCAAGCACAAAGACGTCCTAAAATACACAGTGAGTGGCTCTAAGTTGAGTGACAAGGCATTATGTCGTCATGAAGGCGTGAAAATCGGCCCGGCGGGGGGAAAGGAGCATGATGTCAGCGCTCTGGGATCCGCTTTTACAGTTCAGTGTCTGGCAGGTCCGCAAATCATCATCATCATCATCATTTCAGCCGGGTCAGCGCTGCACCTGGAAATGTCTCCACCACATGTGCAGAGCCGCAAGGGACTGAACTGCAGACGGCCTGAAACGGGGGCAGAGGGCGTGAGGTGGAGGGAGGGCAGGTCAGCACTTCACCTTTATTCATTTCTTTCAAGGTTTTCTTTGGGGAGAATGGCATTTGGGAGCGATGTAGTTGTATTTCAGAAAATGAAGGTAACTTTGCAGCGATGCAAAACTCCAGAGCTGATGTTTATCTGTATTTTTTTCCCTTCCTTTCAGCTGCTCATTTTACACCCAAGTCTGACTGTAGCGTGTTTCAACCACTGAGCCATTGGATTTCCTGCTGTGATCAAAACTGCGACATGTTTTATTCACTTCTGCTTTGCCCATCCTCTTCTACTTCTCTTCCACTTGCAAACTTATTTGCAAATGCATTCATGTTCACCTTCCTGAGCAGAGAAACAGGCCTGTTGTAGAGAGAAGGCAAAGCAGCCTTTTCCCCTTTGGAGCAGCCGAGCAGGCTGCTTAATCCACTCTTCCACAGTGGATTAACCAACCTACTAAATGCCCCCTGGGTAATTTCCAAGAATTGTTGACCACCTTCTCTCTCTCTCTTTGCCTGACCATCCCCCCCTCCACCCTCTTTCTCTAAATTCCTGCATTCTTTCATCCTTTCACAGCAACGTGCAAGTCTCTCTCGCGCTGCTCCGACACCTCCCCGTTAAGCCTGCGCCCGCATGCAGGGGCAAGAAACGTCCGAGGGCAGATTTTCACTGACCATCCCAACTGTCACATCAGATCAGAGGCTGAGCAGACCCGATGCGCGAGACGCTCGGAGCAACATTCTTCACCCAGAGCATATTTCAGGCCGAATCTGACTGAGCGAGAACCAAGAGAGTGGAAACTGAGCCGTCGTTCGTGCATCCGTCATTCTGGGTTGTTGTTCTTTTTGTTGGTTTGAACCAAAAAAGCTGATATCGACAGTTGAAACACTAAGTGTAAGTCACACATTGTTGTTGTGACTGTGGTTAAAACTAGTTCTCGCCACTTAGATGACCATCAGATGTCGTTGCTATATACCTATATACTCCAGTATACACCATACACTACCAGTCAAAAGTTTGGACACACTATCGAAAACATTGTTTTTTCTTCATGTTTAGTGCTTTCTACATCATAAATTCATACTGAAGACATTCAATATATGAACAAGAGATATGTAGTTATGCAGCAGAGAAAACATTAAATAACTCAAAATATGCTTTTTATGAAAGGTGGCTGTTTTGAAGAATTTAAATATAAAACTTTATTTTGCATTATTTTACACTTTTATTATCTCCTACATAATTCCATGTGTGTTCATACGTAGTGCAATGTCAGTAGTGATGAGAATGAAAGAAAATACATTGTTTCATTTCAAATTCATAGGGTGTGTCCAAACTATTGCCTGGTAGTGTATACTCAGCTATACCACACACTCAGTGTATTAGTGTGACTGGACAGTGATAAGAGGATTTTAGCTATTTTATTGCCTCATTTTCATTACAAGCTGGCCGTGTCGGTCTGGTACCATCAAGTTTGGATCAGGAATCCACCCATTAGTTCCCATGAGGAGAAACACTTGCCAGAGGCCTCTGACCACAATAGAAATACTGCAAAGACAGAGCTACTTGTAGATTTTTGGAGTCTGTGTTCGCTGCCGTTTGTCGTTACTGATGTTGTTGTTCCATCTATCGCGCATCCGTCTTAGCATTTTTTCAACACGAACCATCCACGTGTCATTACTTTTGATTTCTCCTCGTTATTCTCAACCACATTTACGCACTGGCAACCGTGGCTCAACGACCGCAGCAAAAACAAAACATTATGATCCAGTGCTGTGGGTGGAAGCTGGAGGCGAGCCGTGGCTGCGCTGACTCCATCACACCCATTATTAAAGCTGATCGTCAACATCCTTCCTCCGAGCCACTCCTTCTTCCATCCTCCTCCTCAGATTCCGAGCGTGAGCTGAAGGGCGGCTCGCTGCAGAACGGCGGCGCTCATCTCCTCGGAGGCTCCTGAGAGCAGCGCGGAACATCGTGTGCTCTCGCTGAGGCCCAAGCCAGTAATCTGTGGTCATGTCTGTTCACGTTCTTTACATCACCGCGTGTATGATAAATCCAGATCTGACTGCTTCACACCAGAGATTCCATGGGGTTTTGCTCTAGAGTCAGACCCTCTATTTTTAAGCTTCCCAACATGCCAGTGGCGGTAAAAGTAGGACCGCCGAGTGATCAGAAAACTTCACTTCTCTTACCTAACATATCATGTCATATTACAAACTAATTGGGCTCATATCATGCCTTGTAAAATGCTGTAATAGTAGTCATGCTGCTTGGCGTTCACTGAATTGCACGTTGGGTGTGTGGTTTGGCTCAGGCTTTCTTCAGGCAGTAATGACGATGTCGAAGAGAAACAAAAGAGGCTCAGAATCGTGGGAGTCGCATCGCCAAACGTACCATTTTGACAAACCCACCAGTGAGGCTAATTCATTTGACAACATGCAGACAAATCAGCACTTGAGGCCCTGCGCAAGATGTCCTGTGGGCGTTTAAACAATTTCTACTCACTCGCGCTGTACGACAGACAGACAGCGCCGCTACTCGGCTCCACTTCCTCCACCTCCCCCACTTTCCCAGTTATTAGACACAGATGTCCCTACAGGGTTAACAGCTTTCACAATGCATGTCATTCATTTTCTTGGGGTTGCATAAACTCCTTTATAAGAACAGAATGCTTCGTGATGGCCAAATTCCAACATATGTCTCCTTTTTTTTATTCATTCCTTTTCCATCTGTACAGTTTGAGTTGCCATGACATGTGAATGTCCCAGTGGTGGATTTCATCTGATCTTCCCATCATCTTCTGAGTCAAAGTGACAAACCGGGAGATCATGTGTGTCTTTGACATTACGTGACACAAACAAGCGTTGAACCACAGGACTACTTTGTTCAACCTCACTGACTCTGGGGAAAGGGAGATGACGCCGTGCTGGAAAAAAACAACAACACACAAAGGTGGGTTTTACTGCACGTGTTGTCACTCAGCACTTCTGCACTAAAGCGCAGAAGAATGCGGCACCGCGTCAGTTACCAACTACATAAAGGCCAGTCAGGTCCGGCGCGCTGATGATAAGGCCGCCTCCACTCAGAAGTCTTTCTATCAGCTTTAATAACCCTGATGCGCACACACAAACACATATTACATGCATGACTTCCCCACACACACACACACACACACACACACACACACACACACACACACACACACACACACACACACACACACACACACACACACACACACACACACACACACACACACACACACACACACAGCTTCCATCCATCCACCTGCAGGCTGCCCTCTTTCATATCTTCACATCATCTCATTACACTCATGTGGGGCCCTGGCCAGCGCAGGAGGAGCCTGTTGCCTGGGGGGGTGGAGGGGCCCTCTACCTGGAGCGAGGGCCCCTCTTTCATACCTGCATGAGCTCCCCTGCTGTTTTAAGACGTCGTTTCTGCACGTTTGTGCTGAATCGGATAGAGGAAACACTGATTGGGGGGTTAAGTCACACCAAAACATGCTCACGGGCTCTTTCATCTTCTCCCCTACAGTGTGCAATTTGGATGCCGGCAGACACGCGAGGTGAGCAGGTCGTTAAAAAAAAAAAGAGAGAAAAAAAAGAACAACAACAAAAACGCAGCAGCAGGTCAGGACACACGCTGCTATACATTTCAGAAACAAGTCAAGTTTGCCTTGTCATCGCCGGGTGTTTAAACACTTAAATCCTCGGGCGAGTTCGTGCACGACGCAAATGTCACACACACACACACACACACACACACACACACACACACACACACACACACACACACACACACACACAAAGTGCAGTGCGTCCCCTCACCAGATCGCGATGCGCTCCTTCGGGTAGTCCAGCCGCTCGATGCAGCCCAGGTAGTGCGGCAGGCTGTGCGCCGCGTTGCGAGCAATGATGGCGATCATCACCTTCGGTCTGAGCAGCGCCGATTCGGCGGCTCCCACCGCCGGCTCCTGCACCAGGGTCACCAGCTCCGAGACCCCGCCGGGCACCGCAGCCGCGACCGGCAGCAGCAGCAGCAGCAGCGGCGGCCACAGCGCACCGAGCGGCCGCATCTCGTCTCCTCCACAATCCGCCGCCGCGCGTCCCGGGACAGAGCAGGAGGTGCAGTGGCACCGTGGGAGCGAGGAGCGAGGAAGAGGGGAGACACGGTGGGCTGGCTGGCTGGCTGGCTGGCTGGAGGGTGGGACGGAGAGGGGCCGGCTACACCCCTACCCTACACACACACCCCCTGCTGCTAGCGACCCTCCTCCGGAAATAAATAAATAAATAATAATTTGAAAATAGAAATAATTAAAAGCCACAAATGATGAAGTGTCAGAGGGAGTCGAAGTGTGGCTGCAGCTCCCGGCTTTCTTCTCCCTGCCTTCAGCTTGTTTCATGTCCACGCCTTTTGACAGCTCAGACGCGTAGCTGCAGGGTGTTAAGTAATCACCGTCTGACTGCCGCTGTTCCCGCTTTGCAGCCCTTTAGTTAGACATTCTTACGGTGCCAAAGCTTTTTATGTAAAAGCGTGTCAGACTTACAAGAAAAGGCAACATTACTATTATATTATATAACCTTCGTCTAAACTTTTATGGTTACACGGGTGGTAATGATATTGATGTTACTTTTGGTTTTTCCTTGGTTTTAACAGGTGAATACTGTTTGCTAAGTATTTTGTTGTTGATAGTATCATTTTATGTTTGTAGTGTCTGTCTTTTCATGTGGACCCCAGGAAGAATAGTCTTCACTACGGTGATGACTAATGGGGATCCATAATAAACAATAAACAATGTAAATGAAAAATAGGGTTTGAAGTGGCTCCAATGTCCAGATTTGATTCAGAGCTGATTAATGTGTAAATGCATTTGATGCAATTTAAATAAGAACTTTTTTTTGTTATATAATGCAACCTCAACTCTGACTTCAATAAAGAAATGTATATGTTTGTATTTTCCTGACCAAACACCACTTGTTTTCTACTTTTTCTTGCCTCACATGTGTCAACTGCAGGTTGAATTGACATGACATCGGGAGATGTGACATCAAAAATTGTGGACCAGAGCCCATTTGGCAGAGGGAAATAAATCAAAGTGAACACTTCAGAAAACAGACTTTCGTAAAAGAAGAAGAAATTATTACGACTTAAACGTCCAAGGAGTAGAAAACAAAGAGTCCCAGTCATTCCTATGAAACACAGAAACACCTCTGGGCACGAGACGTTTACAGGAAGCCTCGAGCGTGACTGAAGGCCAGCACACCAAACCAATGTGGCACCATCAGTCAAACGCTTGACAAACAAACAGCTGCTTTGCAAACCTCCTGCGGAAAAGTAAAAAACTCTCTGGAAGCATCTTGAGTCTTGTGAAGTCCAGTCTCTATAAACATAAACCTTCATAAAGCTGGCATCCCTGGCCTCTGCGTGTCACCATAATATTATACCATGTGTTCTTACTGTAACTCCCCACCCCTGCCCTTTTTTTTCTATATTGTGGATGGACTGGGTCAACTTGCTGCTGTCTGTGTCTCCACTCTGTCTGTCTGAACCACCTGGTCATGTTTTCCCGTTCCAATGAGGTAATTAGGGAACTCTGCCCTGTGTCTACTTCGCTGTTTGAAGCACTCAGTCGCCACAAAATGAGTCTTTCACCTGCCAGTGCTATGCCTTAGCGCCCTCTAGTGTCCCCTCAATGTGTTTTTTCTAAAGTGTGCAAATGAGGGGGTGGGGAAGTGCCAAGCGTCATGCTTCATTCCAATCCCATTTCTCATTTTCACCCATCCAGCTTTTCCCTTGTGAGTCAAACATGTCACCTACTCCTCCAAAAGATATCTTCTGTTATGTCAGCAGCAGAATTTAATTAAAGAATTGCTTTGGTTCAAATGGATTCAACATGCCATACATGAGATAAATCTGAAAGACACCTGGGAAATGTTGCATCTGACATTTTGGAATGCGTCCACAAACCTCCGCATCAAGGCTGGACTTGAAAATTGCCTGCTGACCTTTAAATGTTTTTGGTTAACGTGCTAACGTGCAGACTGAAAGACACGAGGGGGATGAGTCCTGAGGTTCGGCTCAGGAGGGTGATGTCCTTTATGGATGACTTCACGCCGGCCCAGTCTGAGGCTCTGTCACTGCACTCAGTCACGTCGTCCACTGTGTTTTCTTTCCCACTGGAGTCAAACGTCTACTGTGTAATTTCAGCGGCTCACTTCTTGACAGGCAGCCATGTTGCCTCTCTGCGACTGAACTGTGGATGACTGATAGAGCAGATCATTCTTTTATGTGTGTTTGGCATAAAGGGCTGTTTTAGGCACAGCCAAAGCTTTTTGGGGTCTGGTAAATTGCGCTTGCAGGAGAAAGTGAGGCCTAAATACGGCTCCGCTGTAAATAGCGGGGCAAATCCTTCGCGGCTGGGCTTAATACATAGAAGAAAACCCCTCTGGGCAAACCACATGTTGGATTTTTTTTTTCTTCTTCTCCTTGTGAATGCAATCATGAAAAAAATGTGGATGGCTGCGGGATTACCGCCCTTTCTTTGTTGCGGCTGCAGACCTTATTTCAAACAGCGGGGTGGAAATGTGAGCTGGAAACTGACGAAATCAACAACCTCCTTTCATAAGCACTCATCATTAGAAGCACACAGCTCATTGAACTCTTTTTTGCAGCACATCATTCTGGTGTGACTCCATCTGTACAGCTCGGTGGAAATAAATGATTTGAGGAGAGGAACAGCCTGCTCGCTTGTTGAATTTCCTCTGTGTGTGTGTGTGTGTGTTGGGGGGGTTAGGGGACGTCACGCCTCCTTCATGTCTGTCAGCCTGATATGACGATTGCTGTAGACAGCGGTATATCATTAAGAGCTCGGGGAGCATGCATCTGCTGGAGAGCTATTTCCATCGCAGGGGGAGGTCAAACCAGCAGATGGCGCTCCTGTTTTAGCCTAGCCACCCCAGACAGGGGGTACTTCCTGCTGGATCTGGACATATTATAGAACCCAACCCATGGTCAGCTGATTGAAGATGATGAGACATGGTGGCTGGTATAAAAATGGATAGATTCACCCTGACAGCCAACCTTGCTCATTCCATATTCAGGACTCACTGCTCTGCTGACAAGCCTTCAAACGTAGCTCCCCGCGTCAAGGCTTGACGGCGGCGACGGCGGCGGTGATGGCGTGTTTTACTCGAGAAACAATTAGTCTCCTGGCATTTAAAGTAGGTCGTCGCTTCTTTTGGATGTGCCCCATGAATGCAAATGCGTCCAACTCCACCTTGGAAGAGCCTCGGCCTCCCTCCCTCCATCCCTCCCCGCCTCATGCCAGCTACTCCTCCTGCCAAGGTAATCCAGAGGATGGATCTGCATGAAAAAGGCTTTACATACAAATGGACAGGGAGGAGAAGTGGGGGACAGAGGGAGCACATCTGGTGAAGATGCGCGTTGGAAGAGAGAAAGTGAATCATCCTCGTCTGCAGCGTATGGTGAAAGACAGAGTGGTGGGGGTTTTTAATTTTCTTTTTTTTTTTTGTCACAATTCTAAAGGAATGGCTTTAAGGCTGCTGTAGAGGTGGATCGGTCCAAAGTGAGCATTGGGCAGCGGGAACTGCTGGAATGAGTTAAAACACGGAGCAGAGGCCTGCTGGGCATCCAGGCACAAATCCATCGCCTTGCCTCTCAGAGTTGACTCATACTCTCTATGTGGGCACACACACACACACACACACACACACACACACACATGCATACACAAGCGCATGCACACACGCACACACATGAGGAAAGAAAGGGAGTTTATTTATAAATTTGCAGCGCTTTACAGCGTTACAGAGGCGAATAAAAGCAGGGCTTGAGTGAAAAAAAATCAATTTTAGAAGATGATTAAATTGTGGGGAAACGAGTGTGATTCCAAAAGACAGGACATGTCTTCATGATTAGGTGATGACTGCATTGTCTTTAACTCTGTGGTTCAACCAGCCAGCCCATAACATTTAACTGCCCCAGCGTTTTTTTCCCCCCGCAGTTTTTCTCTCCCTGTCTGGCTCGCAGAAACACGTCAGAAACACTGGAAAAACCC
Organism: Thamnaconus septentrionalis; assembly: GCA_009823395.1. Lineage (NCBI taxonomy): Eukaryota > Metazoa > Chordata > Actinopteri > Tetraodontiformes > Monacanthidae > Thamnaconus > Thamnaconus septentrionalis. Next base: position 8,185,867 of record CM020508.1, on the reverse strand, counting down.
AAGTGGAGGCCACTTGTAAACTGAAGACTGTTGCACTCCTTCCAAAGCTGACATAACATCCCGTTAGAGCGACAACATATGGTATTTTCTAGCTTGACGTTACAGCTTCAACATCTTGGTAACAGCCAGAGACTCTCTGCTCTGTATGTCTGTGCTACACATGAACAGACAGAAAAGAAGACAGATGTCGTTGCATTACAGGCCAGCAGGGTGCGCTGTGTGTGGCGTCTTTCGCCCTCTTCCAGAAGTCAGTGATATGTATAAATGATCGGGACAATCAACTGAAGGTGTAAAAACTATACTGTGGTTTTTCCCACGGTTATATGGTGGCTGCAGTGTGTTTTTTCTCTCTGGTTCTGCAGCCCAGAACGCTGAACTGCACCCACATTTTTGCAGTGGGAGTGCTGGTGTTTGAGGTGGAGGCCAGTGTTTCCAAACTTTTGTTTCCCAACGTTCTTTTTTCATGCTTTTTGTTTGACTATACCTTACAATCTGTAATACAAACACTGAATTCCTGCCGTTGAGAAGTGCCAGTAGCTGGCAAAAAGCAACACCTTAGAGCAGGGGTGTCAAACTCAAATACACAGCGGGCTAAAATTTTAAACTTGGACAAAGTTGTGGCTTAACACTGATATTTAGTGGAAAAAATCTTCCTCTAGATATAACAGTGAACATTTTTATACAGACCCAAACAAGTTTTGCTTCAACCTGAATATGAAACAAGTAAAGTTTAATACGATACAATAAATAACTTAATAATGCACTCATGCAAAATTGAATTTCAAAATCAAATTCAAATCAAAACAAATAAAATGTAAATAAAAATCTTATGCCTCTTTCTTGTTTGCAGCCTTCTGATTTAAATTTCATCAGTAACCTTTTCCACGTGCTAATGATACATTTAGAAATAAAATAACAACAATAAACCAATGAAGTACAATAGGATAAGAATTTCCTTCAATGAACGTCCTGTTCTAATCGAGGCACCAAAATACTAGCAGAGCATTCTGGGATTTGTAGTATTAGCAATACATGCGCTGCTTACTAGAGCTCCAGCTCTAGGAGTGAAATATGTATTGCCTTGTGGGCCAAATATAATTAGAATGCGGGCCAAATTTGGCCCGCGGGCCAGAGTTTGACACCAATGCCTTAGAGACTATATATTTTGGTAAACCCTACTTCTTAAATGTGTCATTATGGAGGATCACAACCAACCTAAACAGAACGGTTTCTAATAAAAAAGAAAAGAAAAAAAAAGGCTTTCTCTCACGCTCATTTGACAGTTTAGCAGCGTGGATGAAATAAGAGTTGGCTGGCAAAATGAAAGAAAAAGCACTGCAACAATATTCAGATAAAACCAATTAAAGCTAACAATTTATTGCTCATCCTCGATGGCATTTAAAGGTCTTATTTGAGAAGCTTTGGCAAGGAACAGTTTTGCGGAACTTGGACTTTAAGCGGCAGGAACATGTTGTACCTTGATAAAGACCTTCACAGTTAATGTACCACGAGTACACACACACACACACACACACACACACACACCAAGATGGGAGGAGTGGGACCCTTTATTGGCACTTGTGTCGGGTGGAAAAGAACACCCTCCTGCTCCTACTCCTGTGCGAGGTTAACGTGCAACATCCGTCTCTCCCTCCCACATTCTCGGCCTCCCGACTCCCTGGTCTTGATTCTTCTTGCCTCCTACCTCAGCCACCTCTGAGCATCTGTGTGGGAGAGCCTGGCTGTTACAGCAGCAGCAGCAGCAGAGTCGCCCTACGGGACCTTTTTTTTTTATGCTGCCGGTTGTTGCACAGTGGCTGCAGCTCGTAACCTTGTGCGGCCCTGCTGCCGGTGAGTCATGCAAAGTAGCGGAATGTGTGTGCGTGCGTGTGTGTGCGTGCGTGCATGGACAGACTCCAAGGCGGTAAAGACATGACCAGAGCGTCCTTTCATCATGTGGTAATCAACTTAGCCATTGACACTCACTTAGAGCATTAGAGCATCATGGCGGTCAGTCCCACTGGGAGAACATTAGACGCAGTGCAAGAAGAACGATCGATTCTGGTTTGCTTGTTGTTGTTGTTGTTTTTTTTACACACTGACTCAACATACACTGGTCTATAAAGGAAAAGCTGCACAGGTTTTACCAGTATTATTAACATGATTACCCAATCGGGGACTGTAAAGCACTGCACAATGTGCTTATTCATTCTGGCTTGCTGCGTGCACTTCCTTGTCTTGAACTGAGCTCAACTGCCCTGTAGCAGATTTTCTTGCAAGACCGTAGAAAGCCAAACACCAACACCCATCCTCACCCTTCCTGTACTTCAGGCTTGCTTTGTGTATTTTATGACTTTGTGATCAAGGTTTTATTTTTAATCCCAGAATCCAGTGGAGCCACATAATTATCTAAACATCTGGGGATCTCCAGGAAACATTTTTTCAGATTAAACTGATGTTTTGTGATAGAAAATAAGAAGTCTAGACTTTGTCTCCTGGAATTCATGCTTGCAACACAGTTGCAGTGCAGGTCAGACTCAAACAGTGGATCCAACCTGAAAAATTACTGCCTGGTGTCTTTGAAATTTGATTTCTAATAAGCATTCTGCTTTAGATGAGGTTCTCTGGAGGACTGACACTTTTAGGAGACTCACAGCAATGTGCCATCAGCCATAATTTCCTATATTTAGCAATTTCCTATTAGTAATGTGAATGCACACTCATGAATAGAATGAGTAAGTGTTCACTTTTTGCTAGTTTCAGATTCACTGTACAATTTAAGCAATCGGGTAATTTCCCATCGAAAACAGTCATTTGGGAAATCTGGCATGATATTGATATTAAAACCAAACACCCATTCCGCTTTCACCCTGGGCTTTAAACCCTTTCTTAGAAAACAGATATGACTTCTAGAAATCTAGAAACAAAAATTAAAAAAATTCCTTCATGCGCACACACATTATAATAAACAAACTATCCTACCATTCTGAAGATGGAACACAGCCTTGTTTAGGTTTACAAACGCCGCAGTGCCGACGAAAGACCAGCAGGTGGCGCGTGGGCGCACTCTCACTGGAAGTGCATGACCACAGGAAATGAACTGACCTTACACCTCTGCACACGCAGGACGAAAATAAGATGTTCCGAGCCTCTTTGTTTTTTTTAAATTTATTTTATTTTAATTTTAATAGAAAAAAGTATTCAAAATAATACAACAGGAAGTATCAAGTAAAAGATGATAAAATAAAATAAAAAAATTGTGATCAAGGTTGTTTCTACATGGGGAAAAAAAACACACGCATCCTCTGCCTGAACTCAGCCTGGTTGTGTGTTTGAATAGTGAAACCAAAGCAAGGAAAGAACTTTGCAGAATACATGACAGTCTGCTGGTAAAATGAATGGTGTGTGTGTGTGTCTATGTGCGTGTGTGTGTGTGTGTGTGTGTGTGTGTGTGTTGGGACATGATGATGGCTATTACAGGCCGGTTCACCAGTTGCGGCCACGAGGACGAGGACGACACCGAAGGTTTATGATTATACGCTAAGAAGAAGAAGAAGAAGCCGAGAGTAAGAAATAAAATAAGATAAAAACAAACTGAGGAAATGATGGTTTAAAAAAAAAAAAACAACAAACAAGTGGCTGTGGAGAAACAGTTAAAAAAAAAAAAAAAGAAAGAAAAAGTACTTGACTTCAGAAGGCAGGAGGAGTTTGGAGTTTGGAAACGTCTACCAGCTCCCAACTCTCATTAAAATCTCTCCGTTTTCACACCTTTCTTCTTCTTCTTCTTCTTCTTCTCCTCCTCTTGCTCACCCTCCTCCCAATGGACTCTCTGCTGAGCCGTTGCCGTCTTTTCCTCCCACCTCAGCCCGGCCTCCATTATATTTGGGAGTTCCTTTATATCGGCCAATCGCAGGGCTTTAAACACTCGGGAGGTTTTGGTCGGACAGATGGATGACGGATGGACGGACGGACGGATGGACAGAACGGACCCACGTCTGCTCCAAGAGATCCCTCCCTCAGCCGAGAACCTAGGACTTCCTGCGGCGGTGCGTCCTCCTCATGGCTTTTGTCTCCACCCCTCCCCCCCGAATCACCTCCGTCTCTCTCCGGCCAGCAGGGGGCCCCCCCCGGGGGTCGTGGTGTCCAGAGAGGCGGTGGGCTGCTGCAAGTCTCTGAAGAAAGTGTCTTTGTCCCTTTCTCTCTTTCGTAAGTTCACACCCCCACCCCCACCCACCCCCCACCCCTCACTTTTCCATTAAAATACTTTCTCTGCCATATGTTCAAAAAAATACACACGTGCTCATAGCGACACGTACAGGGTCCCCTCAGATCAACACTCCACTCTTGGAAACACTGCTTCACATCTCATTCTTTCTCTCACACACACACACACACACACATTCTCTCTCTCACTTACACACACACACACACACACACAGTCTGTGAGGCTCTCTGTGGGAGTGAACACGGAGGGGAGGCGGGGGGGCCTCTCTGCTATGTCCCATCTTCCTCTTCCTCCTGCTCCTCCTCCTCCTCCTCCTGCTGCTCCTCCTCCGAACAGTAGTCTCGCCCCTGCAGGGGAGAAGAGCAGAGGAGAGAAGGCAACATGAGTGGTGCGGAATCGGTCGGCAATTGAAATCAATTATTCATTTGTGCCACATTAGCGCGTCCACATATAAACTACGGATCGATTGACCGGTGGGCAAATTATTCAGGTTGATTTTTGGTTCCTCTTTTCAGCTGTTTTGTTTCTTATTTTCTCTTTGTTCACGTGCAAATAAAACAAAGGAAAAACCCCTCGCAACTTTTTTTTGACATCATCCATCACCTGACGACAAATTCTGGAATCAGCCATTTGGGAAGAGGAACAAAAAAAAAATCCCTCTCAGTCCACCACTCGTACAAACTACTTGAAATCACTCTACACTCCCACGCACCTGCGCCTACACAACCTTCCTCTTTTTGTGTATTCTGGAACAAACAAATGTGCCTCGTTATGTTTCTATGCAGGTCTCTCATCTGACTCTCGCTCCCGTCGACAGCCTCTCCGTCCCCTCAAACTAGACTTTCAGCAGCCTCGGCTGTCCTCTGCAACTTGTTAAAAAGGGCTGACAGAGTTTTAGGTACCAAACGTCATCTTCAGGTTTACATTTATCATTATGCAGCCACCTGCTCAGGAATTCAGCGGCTAAAAAAAACAAACATGACTTTCAAATACCTGTGAGCCAAAATGCAAAGTATTTTTTACAGATCATATTTTGTGTGCAAGCAGGTTTGAAATGATTATTTGGAACGCATTAAAATGGGCCTTGCATTTGAAACTGGCAGCTCATTATGTTCCAGCTCACACTTGGATGCCTCAGTAATGGATCTTTAAACGGCTGCAAACATTCGCATGGGTCTAATGTGCTTCCCGGCCAATGTGCTTGTGAGTTTCTTTTTCAGTCTCAGCTCAGCTGTGCTGTGCTCCAGTCTGGACTGTCTCTCCGCTGAGGGACAGATCGCTGCTAAATGATCCATCGGAGTGACGAGCGAGCTGCTGACTGTGTGCACTTCTGGCAGTTTTCCTTTTCACTGAAGACAGCTGCAGCGACAAACACTAAACGAGGGAGGAGACAGTCAACTGAAAAAGCAGCGGGGCGTTAAATCTCAGTTTGAATTTTATTGTTTTCGCTGCTGATTTGGCCTGGACGAGCTTGGAAAATATTGAGGGGAAGGGGGTGTATTTTAATCTCAAGGTGTTCTTTCAGAATAAAATAAAACATTATACATATTAAATTAGTGAGAATGATTCTCAGGGCTGCGAGAACCCACAGCGTCCTGCAATAAGTCATTACAGATGCACGCTTAATGGATAATTTATCGTCTCTGCTGAACAGAGACAGAAAAAAAACTGTTTCAAGTAAATATTCTGATGAAAACAACATGACTTTCAAGGCAGCACTTTTCTTCCCTTTTTTTTTTAAAGATAAATTAAATGAAATTAATGAATGAATAAAATGTGTGATATGTAACAATGGGATTTGCTGTCATGCAACTGACATCAGAACTGATGCAACGGGAGTGGCAGAGGGAGGAGGTGGAGGAGGGAGACGAGGGGGAGGAGGAGAGGTCCTTGACACTGATGGTTGACCCGTCCCTCCCCCTCTCTCACACACACACACACACACACACACACACACACACACACACACACACACACACACACACACACACACACACACACACACACACACACACACACACACACACACACACACACACACACACACACACACACACACACACACACACGTCCTAGGCACAACAGCATGGATACGAACGTGCAAAAAAAAAAAAGACACTCACCTTCTCAATTTTCTCGTCCAGCATCCTAAAAAATTCCTGCTGGCTCTCTGATGTGTGAATGCTGGAGAGAGAGAAAGAAGAAGAAAAAGAAGAAGGAGGAGGAGAGGAGGAGGAGAAGGAGGGAGGCAACAAATACATCATGAGGATTTTCCATCACACACACACACACACACACACACACACACACACACACACACACACACACACACACACACACACACACACACACACACACACACACACACACACACACACACACACAGCTGTGAGAATTCAACAGCCTGCAGATCAACTTTGAATTTGTGTGTTTTTTACAGCTTAAAAAAATACAGTCAGGCACCAACATGTAAACATGAAAAAATATAGAAGAAGAATACTTTGGCCAAAAACTGCGCCACGGATCAGGAAGCGCATGGCTGCCCCAGACTCATTTGAATGTATTCAAATTTGTCATTATGTGCAAAATAATGACTATGTAAATGTGCCTCATTGGAAACAGCGACAGATCCAGTTTGCGCTCACGTCAAAGTGTTTGTGGCGTCAGAGCGACTCTCTCTAATGATGAGGTGTGTATATGGAAAAATATCACACACACACATCTTTTCAAATATAAATTAAATATAAAATACTTTTATTTATTTATTTATTAAGATCGCAAAACATTGATAAGTTACAAGTTCACTTGCTCGATCAGTTCAGCCACTAAACAGCTACAAATCGCACTCAGGTGGCTCACTCATATATATCACGATGAAATATTTATAAATATACTGACGCGCCTTGACTGTCTTCCGGGCGCGACCGTGGTCGTAATTCCTGGAGCGCACAAAAGCGCCAGAGTTTCTCTTTGTGAAATGAGACGAATGAGACTTGAAATTATTCGAAGGTTCCGGTTCGTTCTTGCCGCACAATCAACCACACTCGTATTCACAATGCCACATTCCTGACGCGAGTTCAGTTTTGTATGTGTTCCACCATTTATTAATGTTCGTGCTGCTGTTGGCATGGGGCGAACATAACATGTCATCGTTTCTCCTTTAAGAGGACGACAGAGACCCTGGAAAGGTGTGTGTAGTGTGCGACTGTCTCTTTCTTGGCATGAGTTCAATGTTTTTGTTTTTGCGCCTGCATATCATTCGCGCAAAAACCTTTTTTTGATACGTCGCAACGGTGGCGGAGATTACGGCCGCAAAGTCGGCGCAATTTCCCGCTGCCCTCCATTTTTTGTGAATCTGGCCCTTTGATCCTTAGCAGTCAATTTAGTGCCATGGGAAAGCAAACAAAAAAAACCCTCTTACATAACGTCCCATATAAGACCAGTCAGCCAGTATCAGCTGATAGCGGCACAACATGCGATAGTGTGCGCAACGAGAACAACACGTGAGCGTTGCAATTATTGCATTTCTGACTGACAGGCTAAATACTGCGTGCGATTCCAAAAACACGGATTTCCAATTTCACAGGTAGCAAGAACAGACCGTGGCAGCGCGACAGGTGAGAGGAGCGAATACTTGTGTTCTTGTCAGACAATCATCGTAAAACCCCCGCCAGACCTTCATCTGCTGCTGCCACTTACTTCGACTTGGCGTTGGCTCCGGCGTCCTCCTTCTGTTTGCCTCTGAACTGTGCATTACTTTTCTCCTGGGACACACGCACACACACACACACACACACACGCCATCAGTCTTCATTATTAGCTCATAAAAGAGAGCATAACAAAACAGGGCGAAAACAAATAAGTCATATTAGCGAATGGCCGCGTCACTAAAAGAGCACATTAGCGCCGCAGCATCACATTAGGACCTCGACACAGCTGGTGTCGCGCGGTACACGCGGCCATAATGCATCTGGGTCCGAGGGAAAAGCGATGACGGCCATTTATCTCCACAGAGTTGGGTCGCTTGTACGCGTTTCCTGTTAACCTTTTTTTTTTTTTTTTTCAAAGAAATGTAGCCGCAAAAACCTAGAATAAACATCTTTTACCAGCCACTTTTTGTAAAATTTGCTCTTTGGCAGGAGAAACTGAGCGTGATGACAGGCAGTAGGAAACAGGAAACAGGCTGGCTGTGGCAGCGTCAGTCAACTGGATCTGTAGCATTCTTGTCTTGAGAAAACCTGCCCTGTTTCTTTGTTTTGTTTTTAAGACGACCGTTCTTTCTTTAAATCTGTTCAAAAATACAAACTGTCTGAGCTGCAAGTTTGGAAAACATAAAAACCTCTTTCACCGAAATGTAAAGCGAGCACCGCTCACAGTCTAGTCGATTTCGATTCCTTTTTATTTGCGCTTTGCAGCAAATCAGTATTGAAGATGCACAAGAAAACACAGCGACATGACCGAAACAGGAAGTCAAAGGTCCTGGAAGAGCTTAACGAGTCAGAAGAATCAGCAGCAGAGTGAAGCGTCACCGAGAGTGGCTTTGTAATGATTGACTTATTCTTTTTGCCATCTCAGCTCACCAACGACACGTGCACCAGCGTGTTGTTGTGTTTACCTGTGTGCTGCACCGTGTTTACCTGTGTGTGTGTGTGTGTGTGTGTGTGTGTGTGTGTGTGTGTGTGTGTGTGTGTGTGTGTGTGGGTGAGAGAGTGGTGGCGGGTGAGGGAAGTCGACTTCGGACACAAACACTGACTTGTTCGTCACCGGATGATAAGCTGTCAGGAGAAGGTCTGAGCCTGCGTGTGGATGACGAGCTGTCAGTGTGTGTGTGTGTGTGTGTGTGTGTGTGTGTGTGTGTGTGTGTGTGCTTGTTCTTGTTCTTGTACAAATGGCTGTAAAAAGACTCATTTTTAACCTGCAGAGTGAGGCCTTTTTAGGACAATTATCATTCAATTTAAGGATCAGTTTCGAGACCGAGTCAGGCTGGAGGTTTGTGAAGTTTAGCTTTAGGGATATTGTGATAACATTTAGGAATTTGGGCTGCACTGTACCAAAGAATTGCAAAAAGGAAATGAATGGCCAATGTAAAGTCTTCAGATAACAGCTTTGTGCGTGTGTGTGTATGTGTGTGTGTGTGTGTGTGTGCCTGCCTCACCAGGTTCTCCTGGTTGCGTGCATTCACACGGCTCTCGTCCCCTCTCATGTACTTCACCTCCTCCACTCCCTTCATCTTGTATTCATCTGAGGAGAAGAGAGGGGGGAAGAGGGGGGGGAGAGAGAGAGAGAGAGAGAGAGAGAGAGAGAGAGACCGGTTCCAGTTATAGGAGGGAAGGAAACAAACAACGTGTCAAAAAAACAACTGTCCCGCCCTACAATCCAATCTGAAACTGCCCAATAGAAGCAATTAGCGTCAATCTGGTGGCGCTGCAGCTTCTCCAGGCTGAAGTCGTGAAGGTTCCTCCCTGGTTACAGTGATAAGGCACAGGTACCAGGTGGAAAAGGTTCCGGCTGGCTCTGCTTCATTACAGCAGTGACGGCTTATCGGGCGGGGACGGTCAAATTAAAACAACACATACACAACAGGAGCAGTGTGAGTGTGTTAAAAGTGTGCGTGTGCAGTCAGAGGGGAGCTGAGACGGAGGAGTGGAAATAAAGGGAAGAGATATGAGGAGGAAGCAGGAAGAGGCCACAGTTTCTGGGCCGCAGCGACTCGAGTCAGGCTGTCGGAACGCTGCATGCATTCGCTGTGATTGCACAGACGTAAAAAAGAAAAAAGAAAAAAGTCCATCGTGCATAATTTTGTGACATTCTCTGGGTTTAAAAAGGTTTTACGGTTAATAATCATTTTCTGAAGACTCAAAGAGCACCTAGCAGGATGAAAAAGCCCCCAAGAGGAGCAGAACCACATGAGTCGGCTGCAGACTGGTTGTTTCAGTGATGAAGCATCTCACACACACACACACACACACACACACACACACACACACACACACACACACACACACACACACACACACACACACTTTGCATTTTGCCCTCAGCAGTGTCTCCGTTTGTCCCACTTTGCACCAATCGTTCATCCCCTGACTCACTGTCAACACTTGGGATCACCTGTGTGTGTGTGTGTGTGTGTGTGCGCGCGCGCACCAACGTTATCCTCTGGAACCAAAGCGTCTGGAAAAAGCGCAGCGGTGAACACAAACCACGAGAGCGGTTTATTTCTTCTTTTTTTTTGGTAGTTTGTTTCGTTTTGTTGATGTTTTTTTGTTTTTTGTTTTTAAAGAAAACAACAACAACAAAAGTTGTTAAAGAAAAAAAATACTCCGTTACTCTGCCGTTTCATCTTTGGAATGTAAACAAGTCGGAGCGAAACCGCTCTTGTCTGCACACGCCAGCGCCCGCACAGACTCACGCAAACGTATTGTTTTGTAACAGCTCGCCGCCACACAGGGACTCGGGTTTGCTGCTGCAGCGGGAGAGAAACGCAACGAACTCCCCGCGCGCAATTCAGACTAGTGTTGTCAAAAAAATATCGCTATATCGATTAAATATCGATATTGAAAACTACAAACGGTTCAATATGACTTTTCCATAGTGTCGATGTATTGATAATCGACGTGCGCCGCCGCCAACACGCACACAAACATCCGGAGCGCTCCCTTCCCTCCCTCCCTGCGGGGCGGGATTGGAAGGAGATCGCGTTGCGACGTGACTTCCGCTTCCGCGAGACTTCAGCGGAGACTCCACCCTCCCCCACCCCCCTACACCTTCATCGACGAAACTTAGGCGGTTGCTAGTATCGATAATATCGATAATCGTATCGAAAATCAATACTTTCCAACATATCGTATCGAAGTCTGAAATCCAGTACGGTGACACTAGTTCAGACCTTCGCTACCTGTAGCTGAACGAGGAGGAGCGGAGCTCGGGGTTCAACGAGCCGCCGACGAGGGCCGAGGGCCGCGTGCGAAATCCACGGGGGCGTTTGAAAAGGAGATAAACGGGCGAAAATGTCACTTCCGAGTCGGTAGCTGCACTGTGACAAGTTAAATATGCCTGTGCCGCAGGACAGCGTTCACGCACTGTGTGCAGAGAGATCAAAGTGACGCAGCTTAGAGCCGAGCGGGGCTCATCACGGAGCACTTCCATTAAAATAGGAGGCAAAAAAGGGAAACCGCGCGTGTGTGTGTGTGTGTTGCCGTTATTGTCACAGGAAATGACAGGGATGTTTCGTCACGCTGAAGTCGGAGTCGGACACGACCCAGCGATGTGCGTGTGTGCGTGTGCGCGTGTGTTGGGGGGGCAGACAGCGATGAAAAGGGAAAACTAAGCTGAGGCGCCGCGGCAGACCCATTTCTTATTTCTGATGAAAGGCCGCCACTTTATGCTGACCTCATCAGACTGCCCACAGCTGTAGTGTGTGTGTGTGTGTGTGTGTGTGTGTGTGTGTGTGTGTGTCTGTGTGTGTGTGTGTGTGTGTCAGTAGGCTTGGCTGCTTGGCCTGCAGCGGAGTCACTCTGTCCTTCCTGCTGCCTGCCCTCCCCTCTTGGATGTGGATATGATGCACGCGCACAGTCTGGCTTGGATACACACACCTGAACACACATGCACATATAGACGCATGTGCGCACACACACACACTATAATGAAAGGCCCCACGTTACGTCCATTTTCAGCCTTAATAAACCACCGTAGATCTCCAGGAAGCAGCACATTTAGTTAGCCCTGTGTTTATGGCCTGCTGCAAAAACACATTGGGCTTAGCTTCCTGCTCCATTCAATGCTTTTTAGACTTTCCCATTTTTGGAAGGAAACAAAAGCCAAATCAAACCTGGCCGGCGGAGCACAGGGTAGAGAAATTGAGGCCCAGCACGTGAGATCAAGAAGACGGACAGTTGACCTGAATTCATGCACACAGACGGGGAACGATTGCTTTCCTGATACAATACTTTGAAAATTAAAAATGCCAACAGAAAAGCCAGGAATCACAATAGTGAGGAGGGTGGCGTCACATTTTAGTGCCCCTTCGCAAAACTCAACAGCCCGTGTCGATGGCCTCCCTGACGCACATCTTCCTGAAGAGGAATTATGATCCAACCAGGATCTGGCTGGCTGCCCCCCCCAGCCCCCACCCCCTGTGATGTGTGTGTTACGACAAGTGCCTTGACATTAAACGCATACATGTGGCGGCGGGTTAGTCAAGAGTCGTATCTTAGGTCAAACGGAAAAAAAAATATAAGAAAGAAAAAAAAAACTACTAGTAAAACCAGTTAACCTCGCTTGATAAAAAGGTCACTTGGGTTACGAGCACGAACCATAGAAGCTGCGGCTGCCAGCGACGAGGCCACACGTCTGTTGTCACCGTGACATTTCAGGAAGTAGACACGCACAAGCACAAACAAGATGCTGCAAGCTGATTTACGGGGCGGAATTCTCCAAGAAGAGGCTCTTCTGTGAAACCGCTCTGCACTTACTGTCCGTTCGAGGAAGCCCCGTTGTCTGGCTGACAATATCTTCCGAGAAGCTGAGGACATTATCAAGAAAAGCCAACAATGGCCTTCTGAAAATTGCTTTCATACTCCCTGGACAAAACAACTCAGATTAGCATTCAGAATTTTTTTTTTCTTTTTTTTTTCCTGAAAACACGCGTGACGACTTGCAGAAGCCGTTCTGCATCCGGAGGCTGGCAATCTGGCAGGACTACTTTGTGTATACGTTGGGGTGACATATACACAACTGTATATACAGCAGCACGCACACATGCGCGCGCCATTACCCCGGTCAGCTCCCACTGTGATTATTGCAGACATCAGTAGCCCGCTGTTGTGGAGAGTGTTGCTATTTTCCCCTCGTCATCCTTCAATGTTTGTGTAATGGAGCTCAGACTTTTTTCCGGTTATTGTGCGCGAGCGACCGAGGGGAGGAGGAAGAGGAGGAGGAGGAAGGCTGCAGCCAGAGTATCTGGGGGACATACACACACACACACACACGCACAAATACACACACGGGACAAGGACGGACTGACAGGCCGACAATCTGTTCGAGGCAGATCAGTGAGAGCGCGAAGAGGAATCACTCCCACACTGGGGGCACTGATACGCGCGCACACACACACACACACACGAACAGGGTTGTGTGAGAGATTAAAGGCGCGCACGCACACACACACTCTCTGGGGGATAAATGTGGTGCGTGTGTGGCGGGGCAGGCCCACTGACCTGGGTCAACGGGGCCACTTCCGCCTCGGTCGTGAGACACCGCGACGCAGCAGATGCAGGGAGCTGCTCTTTCAGGGTCAAAGGTCGGGGAAAAAGGAGGGCGCGTTACGTAGGACGGAATGACTTTTGCGTTGCGTCATCCGCGGCTGAAACCTCGTTAAAGACGAGACGGCGCAATCCAGGCACAGCCCCCGTCAACACGCTCGGAGGGACGGACTGACGGGCCGAGCTCAGCCAGTCAGAACCCCAGACGAGGGGACAGGATGGAAGGAGAGGAAAGAGGGAGGAGAGAGGAAGGGAGAGTAAAAGGACAAAAGGTTCTGACCTAATGCCGGAGCCGGAGCGGGGAGGAAAGGAAAGGGGGCCGGGGCGAGGAGAGACGCACGCGGCGGGGGATGAAGACAGGAAGAGGAGGAGAGCAGAGAGGAGAGACCCAAAATAGAGAGTCCGGAGAGAAAGGGGAAGGCGGGAGCGAGGCCTTGAGAAGTGGAAGGGGGGGAAAAACGGCAATGTGACAAACACGCTGACATGGAGGAGAGGGAGGGATGGAGCGAGCGAGGGAGGGAGGGAGGGAGGAAAGGGGGGAATCAGTTAGCAACAGCGTCACACTTCCTCTCTGAAGAAGGGAGAAAAAAACCCCTGGACTTCCCCCCCCTCGTTTCCTGCCACCTTCTAAGGCTCATATTATCCCAAGATTTACTGAGTTGATGTTTTAGCAGGAGGCTGTAAACAGAGGGCTATTTTTCTTGACATCTACAGAGGGTTCGTTCAAATTTTCTTACCTGAAAAACCAAAAACCTTATTGTCTCTTAAATGTTCAAAATAGGGGAAAAACACTAGAACATGTGAAATGTGACCATTCCTGTGGTTGCTGCAAGTTACATTGCGAATGCAAGCAGCCTGGCAGGTGGGATCCTCATGCCAAAAGCCTTGTCGAAGTATTTATCATCTCATCTCATCTCATTCGTACGTACAGTATAGACGGCTTGGAAGCGTGTCGGCTCTCAAATGTACGCAAGATAACATACGTCTATGTAAACATTTTCCATTTCCTACACCCGCTTTATATGTAAACATGTTTTGGATGAATAACAGTGCGATGCTGCTGCACCGGAGTGTAGGACTCAAAAAAGAAGTGGGGACAAGGAAAAGAGTGTGAGACAAGGAATGAACAAGAGCGAGAGTGAAATGACTGAGCGCGCGTGTGTGTGAGGAGGAGAGCGTGTAGGAGAGGGAATATAAAGGGATGAGGAGGAACAGAGAGTCGTTTGCAGAAAGTGGGTGAGAGGATGGAGGAGAACGCAGTGGGAGCAACGGTGGGGGAGACCTCCTGTGGATCATCATCTGTCACGTCCATCCACCCACGCGCTGTTATACCGGAGTGTTGCTCCTAATTCTTAATCCGTGTTAATCCCTCCTCCACCACCCATCACCATCACCATCACCATCCCTCACTCTCTCTCTCTCTCTCTCTCTGTCTGTCTGTCTCTCTCTCTCGCTCGTCCTCCACCATCAGCCCTCATTTCCCCCCTTCTCACAGCCTGCGGGCTATTATTAATCAAGGCTGAGCCGTGGCCGACTATTAAGCACATTGCAGATTAGAATTCTTATAAATCAATTATGTAAAAAAAAAAAAAAAAGAAAAAAAAAAAGGGGGTCACATGATGTTTGGAAAACACCAGCGTCTCAGTCCTACTGGGACTGCTGGGAGGGATTAAGTGGCCGATAGTGACACCGGAACACGTCAGCAGCAGCAGCAGCAGCGGCAGCAGCAGCAGCAGCCTCGCATCAAACTACACATCCCAGATACCAGGCTTGGTAATCTGCCACGGGAAATGTCAGAAATTTCTAAGAAAAATAAACAGAGAAACTTCCCAAGGCCCCGAGATTTAGTGTTCACTGCTGGGACTGATAGTCGGAGAGGCAAAAATATTATTCAAACACTGTAAACCGCAGGAGGGCAGAGAGAAGAAGTTCAACTCAGGCAAGTTTGCCTGAGAATGTAAATGTTTTTTAGTGTAACCTAAAAAAAAAAAATAGAATCCAGAAAATTTGATGAAGAGAAACTTTTATAGGTCCCAAAATGTATAGATATGTTTTGGCTGTGTCTCCCTTTTGATAAACTGCACACATCTGAATGAGGAAAGAGAATCTTTGCGAAGCTCGGCGACTTGCCCTGCAAATCAACTTTTTCCAAAACAATTTGCCTTTTTCCTCGTTTAAAGATAAATCTGAGGATACACATTTCTCCGTTTCACCCTGTTTGCGGACATTAAAGAGACCATTAGAGGCCGAACGAATAAAGCAGCAGGCTCGCTCCCTTTTATGGAGACAAACTGCATCAGCGCTTAATTGCATTTTTGTTACGCTGCAACAAAAAATGCGAATCCTGGAGTCTGGCTTTCAAAGCGCTGGTGTGAGAAAGCCTTTCGCAGGAATCGCACACCAGCATCTTTCTGCTCTCACTTCTGCATTCGGCCCTTTTTCGAATCACTGTTTTTCTCAGTCTCTCTCTGTCTCGCTGGAACAAGCACATGTCCACAGATTCCTCATTTCCACTCACGTGGAAGACACCAATCAAGCGGCTGCGTTGACAGCCAGCGTTTGAAATGAGGAACTCGACTTTATGAGCGGTGCCGACGAGGATGTATGGGCTCGACGGGTCTGTGCGCAGCAATTAGCAGGCTGAAATGGAGCAATAAAGCTTTTATTGATAGGTTTGTCTCTCTGCGTGAGTGTGTGTGTGTGTGCGTGTGTTCTGACCAGTGAAGAGGTCTCCGTTGCTGTAGGCCTTGCCGCGTCCCTCCTCATCGCTGGGCACGGCCGACACCTGCTTGGCCGAGGTGCAGCCCATGGCCTCACACCCTGGGGTCTCTCCTCATCGCACTCTCACCTGGACCAGACAGAGAGACAGAGAGATTGCAAATTCATCAGCACATGCACAATTTATTTTTTTTCATAATCATAACAACGAAATAAGAGACTTCTCCAGAAGTTGCGCCGTTTCGATGACTAACCCTCCATAATCGCACCAAGCAAAACAAAGAGGGTCAGTCGATGTAACAGCTCTCCAGACCTCGAACACTTCTCGTGCACTTCGGGCTGCCGAAAGTTCACTTCCTCGTTTGTAAAAAAAAAAAAAAACAAAAAAAAAAAACTATCCGATTACTTTACGAACGTCACACGGGGACACGACGCAGAAGGAAAAACCCGCAGCAGTCGTCGTCGTCGTCTTCCACTCGCAAGTTCTCCAGCGCCGGTGGAATCTCACACCTGGCGTTAAGAGCCATAAATGTTGTCAAAACAAATCTGCCCAGAGTGGAGTGGTGATTTATATTAAACACACAAGTGTTTCGTTTTGGGCTAAACAGATCCGCTGCCATTGTAATTGGAGTGGTGAGTCAGTGGAGGAGCCAGTGTAAACACTGTGGTCTGGTCCGCAGTCGGACTGCACACAGTTTTCCTTTGTTTTGTACGTACTGCATTCAAATACAATGTAGCCTTGCGTACATGCCAAATGCCATGTGCCCAAACATGAAGAAAAAAAATGGAATGCAAATGCATGTGGAATGTTAATGCAGGGTCCTCAGCGGACCACCTCCAGTCAGCATGTCGAGAGACGTAAACACATAATGAAGATCTGCTGCGTGCAACTCTGACGCAGAGGTGATTTTTCCATTTGTGTGTGTGTGTGTGTGTGTGTGTGTGTGTGTGTGTGTGTGTGTGTGTGTGTGTGTGTGTGTGTGTGTGTGTGTGAGAACACAACAGCTCCGCTTTGCACTTTGGAGAACACAACAGCTCCGCTTTGCACTTTGGCCAGCACAACACCACAGTGCGCCATATGTACAGCATGTACATATGGTGCATATGCCCACATATATATATATGTATGTATGCAACAGTGCAGAGGGTCTGTGTCAGTCTGGGACCATGTGACCTCGCCTGCAGCAAACACGTTCCCGCCGCCATCAATTATTTCTTGCTTGACTTTGGACGGTTCTGATTCACATGGCATGATGGGACCGTATTACCATATGAATGGGAACCACACACACAATATCAACTGATTGTGAGGCAATAAGATTTGCTGTTTGGAGACTTACTGCCGTGGCTGGCCCGCCACACACACAACGGTACTGGAGAAAGCACAAGCAGGTGAGCGTGCACAGCAAATATTCACGCTGATATTTGAGGCTAAGAATGTTTATAGTGGCATTAAAATGTTCACCAGGTACCTATGATGCCAAATACTCCAGCGTTACCCATATGTAGGGTAAATCCATTCTGAAATTGCAAACAATGCAAAACAAAAATTCCAGTGTTGGCCCAGTCTCTTAGCGCTGCACTAGCAGCAAAGATGGGCAGCGACTTATCAAGTGTTTAGCCAAAAATATATTGTCACCATCTAATTTTATAAGGCGGCTGGTCGCTGACACCAAAATCCGCCTGTGTGTGGGACGAACATACATGACATTCTGCAATTATTCCAAAAATGGAGAGGAGAGGAAAGACAGCTGACGCCGCTGACACTGAACATCACCGTCGGCCAGCCACAGCGCACACAGTGTCAGAAACGTCGCACAACGGTGTGTGTCACTCACCGAGGCCATATGCCGCCACAGACGGAGCCCATCTGTCTGCTGACACACACACATACACACACACCTAAATGACGAGCCATCAAATGAAAATGGAGCTGTACGTCGGTGGGAAATGGGGGCCGGATTAGGGAGTGTGGACGGGGGCGGGCCAGAGAGGAGGGGTGGGGCGGGAGGACTGGGGTAAAAAAAAAAAAAAAAAAAAGGAAGTGAGTGGTGTGGCAGCAGGATCAACATCCAGTCCTCCATCCATGCATCCATCACCTTCTCCCTCATCTTCTCCTGAGCCGCAGGTGACTCACCAGGGCCCAGGAGGTGGAGTTAACTCTGGAAAGGTGGGTGGGTGCATCAGAGTGTCACCACGTGATACAGAGTCCTCTCTCTCGACATTTACTCCCAGGAGCAACGTCTAGGTGCAGCAGCGCCAAACGCATATTGCAACTGCAGGCTTCACCCTTTTCATTCACCGTCTCCCTGACCATGAAGTTAAAATGTGAAAGAAAACAAGAAATAGTAATAATTAACCACATTTTTAGACGCACAAATGGCTTCAACAGTTTCCTTTCAGGCCACGTGACGCAGCTATCCCACAGTCCCACTGTGGCAAATTGTTCTTCAAAAACTGCTTGGAAAGCGTGAAAGAAAAGCAAAACCAGAGTGGTATTTCAGGGGCAGGCGCCATCTTTGACTGCAGGGGAACAAATTTGTCTCATTAAACATTAATCTGCAACAGTTTCAAAAGGAAGTACAACAGGGCCTGAACAAATCTGCACAGTCTCTGAAGGGGACCTACGGCCTGCACGCGCGCGCACGTGCACACGCACAGAGGGGCGAGTGATCACAACTTTCAGGAAATAATCACGTCCGTCAGAATTGCTAGTGACCTGGACGAGCAACTTGCAGTGTGGATGGATGAGAGGGAGGAAGTGGAGGATGAGAAGGAGGAGGAGGAGGGATAATGCCGCTGCAGGGAGACACCAGTCACCTGGCGGAGGATCACAGCGCAGTGAGGCGATGAGGGAGGGAAGGGACCGCGGTTACCTCTTAACTCGGGAACGTGAGCGCTGTAAGTGAACGTTGGATTATCAAAGCGCAAAGAATCCCCCCAGAATGCGTCTGAACGACGAGCCCAGAAGAAATGGGCCACATAGATTTTTTGGAGTTTCAAAGGGTTTCCTCTGTGTGTGTGTGTGTGTTGGAAAGGGGGAAGGGGAGGGGCGAGGGGCAGCATGTGTTTTAAAAAGCTTTGATTTGCGTGTGTGTATTGAAACATCAAATTGTTAGTCGGCAAACGGAACAAAAATAGACCCCAGGCATCCCAGGCTGCTATTGTTGCGCAGCAGGATAATGCTAGGGCTGTGAGAGACTGAGAGCCAAGCTGCTATTACACTGAGTTACACATACATTCTGCAGGAGCTAGCGGGCCAACTGTTATTACAAAGCCATGTATGTATATATAGATTTAGGGGGGGTAAATAAGCAGCGCGACTGTGATAAGCCTCAGAGGAAGCAGCTTTAGGTGAGGAACGGAACATTATAATGTGTAATCACTGTCGCATAGTTCTCGTTGTGTTGTAAATAAATCATTCTCATGCACTCGACGACAGCGGGTCTCCTTTCATCAGAGCTGCCATGTTCCTACAGAAGCCCAGAAAGGACAAACAGCAATAAACACCCTCCTCACAAACTGATAGTTAGGCAGTTCTTCCTCTCCTACACTTCTTTTTTATGCTTTTGCAGACAATTCAACTTCCAACATATGATTCATCCATCCATTTTCAATACGCGCTTCTTCCCAAGCTCAGGGTCACGGGGGTCTGCTGGAGCCTATCCCAGCGGTCAAAGGGCGAAAGCAGGGTGACAACCTGGACAAGTTACCAGTTCATCCATCGCAAGGAGGCAAACAAAATATATGATTCCATTACAAAAAAATTGAAACACAACAACCTCACAAACTGAAATCACAGCAGTCTTCTGATTCTCTTATCTCTGAATCCTACAAAACTGGTCATTCAATAATAAAAAACCTGACAAAAACCTGTGGTGATGATAATGTTTTGCAAGCTAAATCATCAGTGGTAAATACCGCAGGTCCTGTTTAGACTGATGCTTCATTCCAAATGGGCACACAAATGGCAACACTGTGCAGCAAAGAAACACAATATACCTGTTTCTCAAAGATGATCATCCAAGTAGTGATTTTGACTTCCCAAGCGACACTGATGGGATTCAAATCTTGAGGGAAAACATTTGCACAGCACCAACCTGGCATAATTTATATTAAAAAAAAAAAAAAATCTGTTGCTTTCAGCCAAAAATAATCCAAAATCTTCAAATGCACCAGAGAGGATATTTGCATTTTCTGCCTAATAAGTCACTGACGGACCCCTCAGGAGACTCATTTTGCGAAGGAACGAAACATTCCGGCGCAGCCACGTGTGTGTGCGTCACCGGACAGTGAGATCAGTGCAGACACTTTTAGTAGTGCGTGGCCAGTTCTGAGCCAGGCAGCGGCACACGCGAGACCACAGCGGGGCGTAGCTCAGTGCGACTGAAGCCACAGGCCGGCCAGTCGCTCCGAGCTCCTGCAGTACTGCAGGACTGTGAGGTGTGTCGGTGGGATGGGCCCAGTGGGCAGTAGACACACACACCACACACACACACGAGCCACATCAAGTCTCCTGGAGTGGATGAAGAGATCTGGCACACAACCTCCAGGGATCCACACGAGTCACTTCTTGGCTGCTCAACATTCATCACCGCTCTGCCTGCCAAAAGTAAAGTTGTGCCCTAATTTACACACACTTAAATAACTGCACGGCGGGCTGATGGTAGCCGTTCCAGGTTTTGTTTTTTTTTTCTCCGGGGTTGCTGAACCAGCTCCACGTTTGGCAGTGTCAGCGTGCGACCGGTCCCGGACACTTCAGTATCGGCGGCCAGCGGAGGTCCGGGGACCTCGGAGGAGGACAAGCAGGCAAAAAGGAGCGACAAGAGAGCCCACGACAGAGAGAGAGAGAGAGACGGTTTGGCAAACGCGCTGTCCACTTGCCCGTGCTTGCCGACGGCCAGGTCAGATGTGAGCGGCTCCGAGGAGTGTGAATAAGCCCTCTTCACGAGGCAGTTTGTCAAAGGAGGAACTCAGGCGGGGTGGAGGAGTGGGGGGGGCGTAGGGGCGGGCGGGGGCACGAGTGTAAACGCTTGCATAAACACACAAGAGTGCAAACAGGCCGAGCAGTGTGTGTGTGTGCACTGCAATGGTAATTTCTCTCTCTCTTTCTCACTCACACACACACACACACACACACACACACACACACACACACACGCACGCACACGCGCTGGGATTGTGCCAGGGGCAAAGCGAACAAACCCAGAGCCTGAAAAACTGGCCGAGCAAAGGTGAAAAAGAAAAACAGGGACATTTTAACGCTGCTGTGTGTGTGTGTGTGTGTGTGTGTGTGTGTGTATGTGTATGTGTATGTATGTCAGCTTCCATTTGATTTCAGCATGATTCCAACATTTCTTTGTCATCACTTTCCTGGTATAGTCGTAAGGGAACAGGAGAGCGCTGCCGTGATTCAGCTTCCTGGTAGGCTGAGAGCCTTAAAACACCAGCGGGAGGAGGAAGAGGACGAGGAGGAGGAGGAGAAGGGAGGAGCTGAGCCTCGGAGCCGTGGGGCACGACTCCCAGCCGCCGTGTCATCAGGGTACCTAGGCCGGCCGAGCTTCCCGCCAGCCAACACAGCTCTGCCCTTAAATTAAAGCAGGCCGGTCGATGAGGTGCCACGAGGTGACGCAGCATCTACAGATATCTGCAAACATGGGATGAGACGTGTGTGTGTGTGTGTGTGTGTGTGTGTGTAGCTCATGAAGTCCAGTCAGATAATGTTTAGCCAGAGTGGTGTCTAGATCTGGTCACACTGGCACGGCTCTGAAAAAAATAAATAAATAAAACAGTCCGCGGCTGGTGGCAAATGGTTCAACTTTGTTTTAAAAATCAACCAATCAATTCAGTCAATACATAAACACATAGATATCTTTCCCAGATTAAAAGGGGAAGGGTGATTTTACACCTTTGGTAAAAACCCACAGAGGTTATTCCATGAGACCTCTCACTGGCTTTTTGCAGGTCAACACCATGGAAAATTCGACAAATCAACCATTTTAGCAGGACACTTGTAAAAAAAACAAAAACCGGGTATACAAAGGAGGCTGCCAACTGAGAGGACGGCTGATATTTCAGTGCCTGACGCTGCAAGGTCGCCATTCCGACGGCACCATTGACAAAAAGGCGACACTTCAGACCCGACGCTCGGCCAGCAGAGCAAACTTCACACCTCTCAGGGCGGAATTCTCAGAGCTCCGGCAGCGTGTTGGCGTCTTCCTGCGACCGGGGGCCCCGACTCTCAGTACGACTCCTGTTCCAACGCGCCATAATATTTACTTTAGCCAGGCAGCAAAATGCTGCAGCTCTCCTCCCATCCCGGGCTGGAGCGCTCCATCAGGCTGACAGGCGGAGGGTGGGGGTGGGGAGTGGGGGGAATAAGAGTTGCCAACCGACACTCTGCTGGAGGAGTGCGAAGGTTTCACCCAAGTGCTGAGCTCTTCGCTCAGAGTGAGTCTCAGAGTTGTCGCTCGCTTGCCTCCCGCTGCCGGAGCTCCTACCCTCTTCCTCCCCGTCGCAGTGAGGCCGACACGTGGTCGGAGAGGGAAGGGAGAACGAGGAGGGAGGTGTCGCTCCTGAAGCATGGCTGCAACACGGTGCATGTGGAAATAACAGGGACAAGAGCTACAAGCACTTGAACGTTCCCACATTAGCACACATTTGAAGTTGTATATTTGTGGATTCGTGATCCAAAACCTCCACAGATCTACGTAAAGTCGGCATGTTTAATCTTATGTTTTTAGCTTCCAGCTAAACTGATGCTTTGTTGGACCTTCAGCGTGTTTTGGAAAGTGACCACAAGGCTCTTTCGAAACCTGTCTGAAGACCCGATGACATCACAAAGTGACAATTAACAAAAAAACCACGAAAGCAAATAAAACCGTCACTCGTCTAGTTTCTAGAGAGTTCACAGACAAACTGGAGAGGAAAAAAAAAATCACTGTCATTTTTTTGAGATGAGAGGAGATGAGACAAGGACGAGACAAAGCGGCGGAGGATGAGAGCGCTCTGAACGACCCCGAGCAGCTGGTCCTCGGAGACGGAAACAGTAGTCTGATTGAAATCCGAACTTGCGCCGGGGCTCGCACGGCGGCGCAGGTCTAAGCCAAGCGTACAAAAAGTGATTGTTCCACCTCACTCAGGCTCGGCTGGGGGATGAAATGTCTCCTCCGAGGCCTATTACGGGCTGTCACTCGTACCGCCGGCTTCTCAAGAGCGCAGACAAAGTCCCTGAACGAGCGGGAAGAGAAGAGGAGAGAAGAGAGGAGAAGAAGAAGCCTGTTTGGTTCACCCACCTCCTTTACCTCCACTTCACTCCCCAGCGCCGCTCTGTTCTGCAGCTTCTCGTTAAGCCTGGAGGGAAAAGCAGGTCAGAGCCTGAGGTGATGGGCGGCCAGTGGGGGGGTGGATCAAAAGAATGGAGAAGAGATTTGAGAATGTTTCATTATTGTGACTTCCCCCTGCATGCCTTTTTTTATGCCCCAGCTGCAGTTCTTTAGAAGTGGACAACAACCACCAGTAATGTTTGACAGCTCAATTAGAAAAAAAAAGGTGTTTATCGCTTTTATGGGTAAAAAATTCACAATGTGACTCATCACGTTTAGCAACAGGCGGCCGCGACCCCGCTTATTGAGTGGGCCCTCCCCGCCACCGGCTCAAGCGTGTTTTGCGTTTTCTCCTCTGAATTGCGAACAAAACCCAGACAAGAGAAGGAGCATTAATATTCATTAAAAAAAACTGCACGGCTGAAAGGAAATAAATATCAATCTGGGCCTAATTAGGGCAGCACGCGAAAGGATAATTGGCAAGAGACAATTTTCTGATGCGTCCGCGCTTGAATGAGACATAATGAAACGTCGGAGGCTCTTCGCTTGGCCACGGAGCTGCAGATGAGCCTGCGGTTCGTGACCAGTGTCACACAAAGACACCAGCACGCATTTGTTTGTTTGCTTTGTTTGGGGTTCATTCTGTCCGTCAGGTATAAAATGTCTTGTATCCAACCGTTTTATGAGATGCCGCTCCCATCACGATGTCGGCGGAGGTGCGCTTTCTGGAAAATAGACCTGGAACACTCAGCTCATCAATTATTCAGAAGGGTGGCGGCAACTCATCTATGATCCTTTTAGTTGTTTCAGTAACGTTTTGCTTGATTGGCAAGACGGGAGGGCTAAGTTGTCGCTTCAACCAGGGTGAAATTAGAGATTTGAATGCTTTCAGGGGCTGATGATGAGATGAAAGACGAAAGCAGAGTCTGAACTGAAGAGACTAATCAATTAGCAGCAGAACAATGATGTCATTGTCTCCAGGTTGTTAAAATGTGACAACGTTCCCAGTTACTGATTATCTTTAAATAATGTGTTAGGGGAAACTCACTCTGCAGCCCCAACGTGAAAATCACCTGACTGTGACAAGACATTGACCACTGTAGACGGCTACGAAATGCAACGGCAATCCCTTGCAAAGCGTTTTTAGACACGGCATCGAATGAGGACATCAGAAGAGAAATGTAATCATCTTCAAGCCAGTGCCCAGTGTGTATTCCCCGTTGTCTCGTTTTTATCTACATCAGCTGCCTTAAATTTGTATCACTGTATTCATTTCAGTTCTTATTGATAGTGCGCCACTGCCTCCCAGTCTGCAGACTCATTGTTTAAAAGAAGCAGAGATGCTATCAGAGCGACTTGCGTCTGTGATGGTGGCCTGAGAGGGAAAAGCACTGACGAGTGATTTAAAAGGAGACATCTGCTCTACAAGTACAAGTGAAAAAAGGATATGAGGCAATGGGAAAAAAAATGCAGGCTTAAAAAATAAATAAATAAATAAATAAAATCCAGGATTGCTGTGGTGTTTCTCCCTAAATGGACCCTGAACACAAACTGCAGTGTAAACACAGTCGGACACACACACACACACACACACACTAAAAAACCAAGCCTGCTGACTCAGACTACGTGCAGCCTGAAGACCACCAACCTGCGTGCAGGCCGCAATGCGGCCGCAAACGCACGGCTGAGCGCGAACAAATATTCCATTTGCATGGCTCCATGCTGCGACATTTACTTTGTGGGCCTCGTTGATTTTTTTCGGCGGGCCAGCGAGCCCGTTCGATCGTGCTGAGATGCAGGCGGAGGGCAGAGGGATCATGTTGTGCTGGCCCAGACCCAGACCGCCACATCACGGCACGGAGCCAGAGGGCGCCATGCTCTGCACTGCAACGGAACGCCAATGCAAAAACCGGATGCGTGGGAGGGACTCCCATCCCGAACCGGCAAAAAGACATCCTGGTAACCATGGAAACTCCCACCTCCTCACCGGATGACATCACGGGAGTTACATCATGAACAGAGAGTCGGGGGACGAAGGAGGGGAGCGGACAGAGTCAGCAGTGACCTGTTGTTAAATCAGTCCACAGGTGGGTCTGTCGGGCAGACGGTGATGATGATGACGACGATGACGATGCTGCTGATGATGATGATGATGATGGACGAGATGCGGGAACTAAGAATAGATCATCTTCCCTCAGAGAAATGGGCAAAGAGGAAGAAAGAGGAGTGAGGAGTAGGGGGAGCAGTAAGACTCCTTTATATCGAATTCCTCTTTCCACAGGAACCATCAGCCGTATGGGAGCAACACACACACACACACACACACACACACACATATGTGTGTGTGTGTGTGTGTGTGTGTGTGTGTGTGTGTGTGTGTGTCATAAGCAGGAGAGGGGAGGGTGAGAGAGGAAGGCAGATGGAGTCACAGGGATGAAGACAGACAGATAAATCAAGCAGTGGATGGGAAGGAGGGGTGGTGGTGGTGGTGGGGGTGGAGGGGGGGTTGAGGGCAGAGTTGATACATCCACTCAGAAGATTGCTGGAGGTCCATCGCGGAAGCTGTGCAACGCCGGATGAACGCTGTCCGCCACGGCCGACTTTCAAATCTGACACGATCGCAGGGAAAATCCGCAGTGGTTAACGGTCAACATCTCGTCATGCAGCAAATAGTGGCCTTATTCAAAAATAAATAAATGAAAGATAAGGGATTTGCCCATGGAGGCTCTGGTGACATTTTCTGATACACAGGTTGAACAGAGGGAAATAATAACACAAAATGCCAACACAATTTTGTTTACATGCTACCCAAACTTGGCTAATCAAACTAGCATTGACATTCGTTTGTGGGTCAAACTGGACTACCAAGTCTTCCAGACCCTTGGACACATAGTTAAAATAAGAGTGATTGTTTTCTTTTTCTTTTTTGCCCCCCTGAAACCTCCAAACTGTTATGTGGGTTGGAAAGTGTCACCGGTGGCGAGCTTTCAAATTTGGGTGAACCCCCCCTTTAAGTCGGTCAGCGTGCGGTGCGGGAGGGATGGGAGGGCTTCTGTATTTTGGAACAGGCTGGCGGCTTAATTTTAGCAAATGAACCGCCGCTTCTGTGTGTCAAATCCAATTCCACAAGAGGAGTCTTCCCCTCGGTATCACGCATTATCCCCTCTGAGCTTCCCCGACAAGGTTGTATGGGAGGTGTTCCTACTCTGGATCAATATCAGCTCCTGGACCAGGTCCGGGTTCTGTCCACTCCACACGGCTACGTCCTGGAGCTTCTTTTTTTAGGGGGGCTCCACTACCTCCACCACCGAGTCCAGCTGCGCTCCGAGTCCGAGCAGCAGAGGACACACTGGGGGCTTTGTTCGGGAAGAGTTGCGGGGAGTCCAAAAAGGCTCTTCGCGTGTGTTTATACACATACGGTAGTTTTTAATTTCCACCACGGTTAACGGGCCTGTAGTCTTTCCCGAGCAGAGCCGAGCCGAGGCGAAGCGAGTCGAGCCGTGCCGTGCCGTGCCACGGCGGCCACGGGAAGCAGCAGTAGCGGCAGGCCGGGGAGGGCGCAGCCAACCAGGATGTGTGGAGAAATTTTTGAAAATGCGCCGACGACGTCCAAAGCCGAGAGAGCGAACACACACACACACACACACACACACACACACACACACACACACACACACACACACACACACACACACACACACTTCCCAAGTCGTGGCATGAAGCACATCTCGCTTCAAGGAGTCGCAGTTGAAAGCCACGTAAAAGCGTCGCAACCAAAAAGGAAAAAAAAAACACCACACGAACAACACACCAACCAATGCGAAGCTCCCTGTGCGCAACATTCAGGAAACAACAACAAAAAAAACCCCACAACAACAAAAGACAGACGGGACAGACAGACGCGCGGCGTGGCGTTTCTCCGACGCCGATACCAAAAAATAGAGGAGGTGGGTTAAAAAAGAGAAGAAGCGGGGATGCAGAATATCCAACGCTGGTACTCACTCTCAGAGGAACCGGTTCCGCTCGGTCCACTGGAGGATCGCCGGTTCGCTCTTCCGGCTGTGTGTCGACTCGGCCGGCCGACCGGGCGGGAGGAGGGAGGATCTGCGCTGTGGAAGCTGGAGAGCTCGGAGCCTCGAGGACTGAGAGCGAGCGTAAACTCAGTCGGCTTGCGTCATTTCACCAGGATGCCACTCTTGCGCGCAGCGACGCAGCCATCTTGCTGAGGAGTGCACCGCCGACTAGTAGTCAGCAATCACGGCTGCAGCTGGACTTTTGTTTTTTCTTTCTTTTTCTCCCCCCTCTTTTTTATTGGAGCCGGTGTGCTCGCCGTGTGACTTGCACACAATGCAGTGGGATGCCAGCAGGAGACCCCATGACTGAGCTGGATTCAATTCCCCCCTCTGACATGTCTCCTGCAGTTTGCATAAATGCAACTGCAGGAGTTACTACTTTTTTTATTATTATTATTTTATTGTGAAAACCATTAAATCCACGTCATTGGGTTTTAGTGATTGTACTTAAGAAATGAATGCTTAGAATAAACAGGTCGCGTTACAACTGACACTTTCTTCTTATCACAATGAATTCTCATTTTCTGAAGCACTGAAAGATGAATATTCTATTGGATTCCATGGGAGCAGACTTGCATAAATAATTATCCAAAATGTCGTGAATTGTCAGGAATACAGCATGGTTATCCCGCTGTTAGCGGCCTCTAGTAAAAATGTTGTTGTTTTTTGTTGTTTTTTTTGCTTCCTGCTCACATCGATGCTTTGATTGACCTTTGACATATTGAAAGAGTAGCTGCTGCAAGTATATTGTCAGCTGTGGCCAATCAATACGTGGCTGGCGGTTTTGGGATTAACCTGGGGGAGGTAACAACTCTTTGTGACATCACAAAGGGCTGTTGTCCGGAACTGTATATTCTAGTGCACGTTTTATCATTGGTGTGAAGTTAACCTGTGGGACCTCTGCGATAGGCTCCAGTTGATCCCTGCAACCCTGGGTACAGGAGTAAGTGGGTATATAGGAAATAAATGGATGGATATGGGGCCTCTGACATTATATGCTTATATCAATGACATGTTCATGTTTGTGATGTTATTATTAGGTGTTCTGTCTCCTGAAGATC
The DNA here is from genome assembly GCA_009823395.1 of Thamnaconus septentrionalis. Classification (NCBI taxonomy): domain Eukaryota; kingdom Metazoa; phylum Chordata; class Actinopteri; order Tetraodontiformes; family Monacanthidae; genus Thamnaconus; species Thamnaconus septentrionalis. Next base: position 8,157,202 of record CM020508.1, on the reverse strand, counting down.
AAGGTCAGATTAAGATCAAGTTACCCCTTTAACCTCAAGATAGCTTCTACATCTTGACCTGACATTCAAAAAATTTGAGACGTATCCAAGACGATAATCCAAAATACCAGCCATGTAATGTCTGAGTGTCTCTCCTTAGCACTGAAGTAAGTCACCTTATTTATGACTCTGACAGTTGCGCAAACAAAAAAACAAAACAACCAAACGAGCCATTTTTCCCACCTCACGACTTTATTTAGTTTCAACATGTTCATTTATTGGTTTATCTACCCCTTCAAATAAATTCGCGGCTACAAGCACAGCAATGAGATCTCGTAGCGCCCTCGTGTGGCGGTTTTCTGGGTTGTAGCCCAAACCGCTGTAGTGCTGTCGAGGTCTGCTCCAACCGATCCAGTCTACATAGTTTCGTTGTCTGAGGGGGGAGCGAACCAGAACCTGAGCGAAGCAGCGCCGTATTATTTTAGTCAATACATCTCAACGAGGACAGATTTACACCGACACAGACAGATCAAGTTTAATGGAGAGTGTTTTTCCCCACACAAAAAAAAGTCCTGCATGTCCTCATTGTTCACACACACACCCTCACATTAACTCTCAAACTGAAAAGCTTGTCCCAGGACCATGACAACAGCATTCACAAACAATCAGCACGTTTGATTAAAAATAAAATGAATTGGTCGATTGGTTAATTAGAACACGAGCTGCTAGAATAGCAGTTTTTTTTTTAAGCAAAGAAAAACATTTCAAGCAGAGAAAGAAACAGTGTCAGATGCAATTTGAAGCATCTTTTTTTTTTTTTTTCAAATAAAAATCTGGTCAACCATTAGAGTATATCTGACAGATTAGCAGAAACTGTCAAGATGAACGCGAGGTAAGAGCGCTGGTCTCCCGTCCACCTGGACTTCATTCTTCCCTTATGGTCCGGAGAAGCAGTGCGTTGACTGGCTTTGGCACATGATTCCTTCCACAGCAATGAGAAGAGACTAACGGCGGACACGAAAATACATCTCCCAGCATCCTCTTATTTTTTCATTTTGTCGGACCGAGGCTGGTGATGTGTGAAGAGTCGTTCCCCTCCGAGGTGTCCGCACCCTGCGGCACGATCAAACAGTAAGTCACAGGGCGGAAGACACGCTGCTGCTGCTGCCGCCGCCTGTCAGAGCTCGTCTCGCTCCATCTGCTTGAAAGCCTCCAAGTCTTCCCTCCAGTCGGCCAGCAGCTCGTCCGTCGACTGGCTGCCCGAGTCCCTGTTGCTCGGAGGCTCCTCCCACTTCTCAGAGTCTTTCTCCTCATTGGGCGGAGCTACCTCTGCTGCAATGGCAGCCTCTTCCCCCTCCTTCTCCTCCTCCTCCGCCTTCTGCAGACCGTCTTCCCCCGCAAGGCCGGCGGCCTCCTCCGCTGGACTAGCCTCCTCCACTGGACTGACCTCCTCCGGGGCTGGGCTGACCTCCTCCAGAGCCGATTGGTCCGGGTCTATCGCGTTTGTTTGCGTTTGGTCGAGAGGCTCGAAGGAGTTGGGGGTGGTCGCCTCCGTGGTGCAGCCCTCCTCCGTTTCTTGCACGTCCACACCTGATGGGAGAACAGTAGGGGTGGGGAAAAAAATCGATTCTTAGATTAATCGAGAATATGACATTGCCACTCATGAATCGATTCACAAATTAAAAAAATCATGAGGCCGGAACTCATGTGCGACTGCACTGCAGCGTCGAACCGGGCTGTTTAAGAAGATCCAAACCAACTCATGAGACGACAACATACAAGGCATTAAAGATGATTGAAAAACAAATTTGACCGTTTTCTTTTTTTAAAGCAGCATGCGGCAGCATTTTGGGTTTTACAAGGTTGAGGGGAAAAAGAAATTCCACAAAAGTCAGTGTTTGTAAGTTGTGTCACGCTGCAAACAAATATAGTGTGAACGCGACAAACATGAGGAACCTGTATCGCCCGCTGGCACCGGAGTTGGAGGAAAACAGAAAATCCTCCAGTTGCTCTAAACCAGACAACCATCCCCAACGCGACTAATTGCATCGTAGCCTTCTAAATCGGAATCAAATTGAATTGTCAGGTACCGAGCAATTCCCACCCCTACTGAACAGTGAGGAAACGGATTTGAACGAGGAGATGAGCAGAACAGGCACACACACTTCAGTCAAGCTCGCCTACGCAACGTGCCCTCCGGTCGTCATTCTCGGACAAAAATAGAGCAGGTTTTTTTTTTTATGTAGAGGCTGTCAGCTACATCAGCAGGATGCTGCAAGTGAGTCATGAACCATGAAATGCAGTCTGTCTCACCTCGATGGAAAAGGTACATTCACACCAGCATGAGACCGAGGACCTGACAACTGAGAGAATAGTTCTGGAAAAGTATTTGACTTTTCTCCCCCTCCTTTCATTTCACTTTCATTCAAAGTTTTTGCGTTAATATTGGCATAATATTAACTTTGAAATGCTTGAGGGGTCTTTGCAGTGTGGGTTTTCATATCATCAGAAGGCATTGCCTCTTTGACAGTGTCGCAGTGCAGTTATGTCCTTTAAAAAAAATGAATTAAATGTAAGATTCACATCAAAGCCTTCATCTTTTCTCGCTTCCTTTTCCTAGAGAGGCAGTATCTCCAGTGGCAAAACTACTGCAGTCTCATGTCAACGTGTTACAGAAAGGGTGACAGCAAAGACGGAAAAAGAAAGGAAAGAATACTTACTGCCCTCAATCAAGCTGCCAGGCAGAGGTTTGCCTTTAAAAATGGCTGCTGCTTGTCCAGAGGAGAGGATTTGAAGAACAGAAAAGAAGGGAGAGAAACGAAGACAAGGGGAGAGGGGTCAATAAAAACAAACATAAGCAGCCGAGACCCTCCCACGTTCTAACGTGGGTGTTAACACTTTCGGCCCAGAGCTGAGAGAAGTCAGGAGGACTTGAGTAATGGCCAACCTCGGTCTCTGGCTTTGTCGCTCAGCAGCACCTCCACCTCCCTGTACTCTTTCAGCGACTCCAGCAGGATGTTGCCCTCCTTGTGGAAGAGGAAGAGGAGCGGCAGGCCGATGTCGTCCGTGCTGCGGCCGTCTCCCGCCATTTGGAAGAGGGGAGCCGTGTCGCTGCTGCTGCCCTCGTTGTCATCTGAGACAAAGAGGCACGTAAAAGGAAAAAAAAGGCGAAATGTCAAAGGAGCTGCTTATTGATTGGATGTTGCCAGTGGCAGATAAATCCCAGGCGGTGTGGACAAGTATTAAAACTTTCCAAGTCAGGAGCGAATGACTGCGTGCGCTCACCGATGACGATGCCTCCGATGGCGCCGGCCTTCAGGATGTGCCGGGCCTTCTCGGCGAACATGCACTGGCCCCGCTGCAGCAGAGCGATGTGGCCGCGCACATACTCGGCGTTGGTGATCTCAGCGCAGCCGCTGTAGGGCTCGGCCACGGTCACGAAGCCTCGCACCTGCACACGGGAGAAAAGAAGTGGAGGCGCCGAAGGAACAGCATTAACTTTTAATGACCAGCTGCAACAGAGGTCTGTTCTCGTCTTTTTAAATTGAACATAGAGAGCCCGTGCTATTTTAAAAACAGCTAGTGAATGAGCCTTGTTTTTTTTTTTGAACGCTTACCCCTGTGGAACTTTTGGACAGATCCGTGCCGAACTGTGCCGGCCCAGCTGTCAGCACCACTCTGCCATAGAACGGATGGGAGACGATCTGAATGGCTCTGGGTGGCAGCTGCTCCTTCTGCTGCTGACTGGACAGCTCCATCATTTCCTGCATGAAACGCACGCCGTCCTCCGCCGCCACCGCGCTGACTGCCTGTGTGTGTGTGTGTGTGTGTGTGTGTGTGTGTGTGTGTGTGTGTGTGTGTGTGTGTGTGTGTCACAGCAGGAGGGAGAAAAGAAAGCGAGATGGTTTGTAATTTTCTAGATAAAAGAAAAATTCTTATTTGTCGAGAGTGGCCAAGGAAAACCTTCATACATACTGATGCATGACTTCATACACATTTTAAAATAGGTCAAAAACTATGACTCATTCTTCACATTTTAAAAGGTTACATATTTGTCACTGGCTTCAACGAAGCTCTTCTGAGTTGCAAGTGTTTTGTCCACAGCAGAAAAGTGATTATTTTATTCTTGTTGCTTCAGTAACTCTGCAGTAAGAAAGAGCAGCCACGGAGGAGACAGAATGATTTAGTTTGCTTTGTGCTTAGTGTTTTATTTAGGGCTGTCAGTCGATTAAAACTTTTAATCTCGATTAATCGCATGAGTGTCCTGATTGCAATTATTTTCATTGGAACATTACAAAACGTTTACATACTTAAACTCTGTGTGTGTGTGTGTGTGTGTGTGTGTGTGTGTGTGTGTGTGTGTTCATCTCTCTCGCACTCTGATACTAGATACTGACAAATACAGCGCCGCTTCCAGTCTGATGTGAACGACACCATTGGTTAACAAGGGCGGCAAAAGGAAGCGGGCTCCGTTCTGGGGTGCTTCGTGCCACTTCTTCGGCCGGTGTGAGCAGAGGTGCTTGTTCACTGTCGCGGAGAAATGCGCGTCTGGTTGGCGCGCAATTTTCGTAGGCGCGGTGCTTCCGCCTCCGCCTCTGGTGTAAACCAGGCGTTAATCGCGTGTTAAAAAAATTAGTGCCGTTAAAAAGGGTTTGAATAAAGGCGTTATTAACGCGTTAACTTCGACAGCCCTAGTTTTATTACCTGTGTAGCGTGCTGGACCAGCTGCACTCTGCCGTCTTTCAGGTGGATGAGACTGACTCCCATCCTCCTCAACAGCTCCAGGTGTTCTGGGTTGTTGGCCATGAAGTCTTGAGCCCTCAGTGGAGGACGTCCCATCCCAGGCTCCCTGAGTGGAAGGAATTTCAAACTTTAAACACCAACAGGGTGGAAGCAGCCGCAAGCACACACAACTTGTTTAACCCAAAATTATACAGACCTGTAATGGGTGGAACGGGGGCAACTCTTGTCCACAGCACTGCGGATTGGTTCCCTCAGGTTGCGCGGGAAGGCGGGGTCAGGGAACAGGAGGCGGGTGTTGGGGCAGGTCCAGTCAAAGTTGGAGTCGTCCAACTCTTCCTCTGACTAAAAGAATAATGAAAAATACAAAAGAAAAAAAATAAAATGTGAGACAAATTCCCGTCATCAAGTGAGAGAACGAGTTCTTGGTCCCACGAACTCACTGATCTGTTGGAGGTGAGAGACGAGGAGTGTGGAGCCGTGGAGAGTGACAGAGGCAGCAGGTGTGCCTCCGTCGTGAAGACGTAGTCCTCCACGTCAAACGGCAAGTCCTTGGCGTCGGCAAAGAGCAAGAAGAGATACTTGAACATCTCGGCGAGGAAGAAGGAGTCCATTCTGCACGGGCGGAAAAAAAGTAGAAGAGTCAGGGCAGAAATGAGGTGGGCGGTTGTCCAAGGTGATAAATAGCGATATTTGTTCCAATTGCTTCAACTGGGCCATGAATTGGGAAGTGAGCCAGGTTAGCAGTAAATTCAACACGTCGATGCTGGCACTGCATGTTCCGCTGGATGGTGTTTGTATTCTCACCGGTCCTCGTGGCTCCCGGTGCGAACATCCTTCATGGCTGCGAAGCCGCAGGGGACGCGGGCAAAGCGGTTCAGGTTGTCCATGATGGTGCGGCCTGCCTCCAGGTAATAAGGGTCTCCTGTGGCCTGGAGATACGGTGAGTGGATAAAGGTGACGTTATGGCTAAAGATGTAAGAGACCCTGCCGATCATTATCAGCCAATATTTGGTGATGGACGATCAGATCAGATCAGAAGCTCCAATCAGACGCCTTTCTCTTTGTAATTTTGCATCCAGCGGATGAATTAAATAGTTTTAACAGATGATCCTCTAATCATTATGGGATTCACAACGAATATCAAAAAGGAGACACAGAGGTCCATCCTTCCAGAACTTCTCAGCAGCAACCCGCTTGATGGATTACCTTGTAAAGAAAATAGGTGCTCTCTGCAAACTCAGGCCTCAGGGGGTGTTGAGCCCAGTGTACCCTGAAATCAGTGGTGAAGGCCTGGAGACAGACGGATGAAGGAGTCAGCGCAACGCTCAGGCAGGTTATTAGAGCCGCGCTCGCGTTACATGACAAATCCAAGCTTCCTTTCAATCAGACGCGGCTGATGATGTGTTGGGGTTCACTTTGCTCAGGTCCTTATGAGAGGAAATTCAGGTCTTACCCCACAAAATTATTTATTTACCTCTGGCAGGAAGTTGTGCTTCTTTGTGACTTGATAGAGCATCTCATGGGTCTCAATGGCAGGGCGGATGTCTCCTTTCAACACCTTGAGAGGACATGCACAGTGAGAACATAGTGTATGATGGGGACAATGATCTCATCCACAGAAAATGTTGAGCCACTTGGTGCAATCAGACCTGCAGCCCTGGGAAGAAGGCCAGGAGTGAATCCATCCAGGTGCGAGCAGGCAGCAGGGGTTTGTGGATGTGGACGTCGAGCAGCAGTGGGGGCTGGCTGATGTACTTCATTATCGATGCGTAGTGCTACAAAGGAAACACAAGAGTGGGATGAGTGAGGATGGAAAAAAAGATAGTGACAGGCCCACCAACAGATCTTTCAGAATCTGTGCAGAGAATATTATCAAAATCAGTGGTTTTCGACTGGTGGAGCTTCAGGACCCACATTGGTTTCCTTATCATGAAGTCACGAACCAAATTTATTCCACAAAAATAAAAACGCTAACCCACTTTCTATCATTTCTAGTGAATGAATTATTGAAATTATTGAGTTGCATCGTGCGTCCTGCAAAATAAATGCCCAACATTTTCTCTTTCCTTCCTGTGGCAATAAAACTGTACAACTCCTCATTGTGAAACCACTGTTTACCGCATTCATTCACTTCCACCTATTTCACAGTCGACTGATTATTTTCTACACTGCTAAATTTGCACTATGTTTTATAGCCGTGTTTACAGCCTTTTCTTTTTTTTCTTTTTTGCATGCTTCTATTTTATTTGCTCCATGTGCAGCCTTGAAGGTTGAATAGAGCACTGTTTCGAACAAAATTTCCCTCTGGATTAATTAAGAATTCTGATTCTGATTTATATATACCTCTGTGTTAAAACCACGTTTTTTTAAAAATAAAAAAGGGAAACTGCCCACAAAGCCGTGACCAATTCAAAACAGCTACACGACCCACTTTTGGGTGCCGACCCACCCCTTGAGAAACGCTGATCTAAATCAAATGCAAAGCTGTCATGAAGGCAGCCGTTGGAGAAGCTGCCTTGGCTGCATCTACAACAGCATTGAGTTCCTTTTGTGCAAGGCGAGAGTGCTCGGTATGCTCACAATATTGAACCGCTGGAGAAACAGGTCATCTCCCAGGAGGACGTAGGCCTTCAGCAGGTACTCGTAGTACGAGTCTATCCCAGCTCCGACTCCGCTGTCTGGGGAGGCACGAAAGCAGATCCGACACATTAAGACAGGATGAATCAGATTAGATGACAAGCAAATGTTTGGATTCCATCCCTTAATCCTGTCTCCTCACCAGCAGGAAGGACGCTCAGCCATACATCGACCTCACGCTGCTACACTCTCACATCATCATCACTGACTAACCTCATTTTTCACTCTCTCCGCCATTGACCCACCCCACATCTTACCCCTGCGGACCCACTCTCCAGAGTGGATGTTGATGGTGGTTCCGACAAGATTGCTGTTCCGCTGTCTCTTCTCCCACAGGAAGTCCATGGCTCGCCGGGCATGGGCCTGCGCATAAAAGGAAATGCACTGAAGACTGACAAGTAGGGGAAAAAAATCAATCTGTGGCGGCAGGCGGTCCAATTACAGAGATTACAGCGTACGACACTGTGCGTCATCAGCGCTCCGCCGCTGCCGGTAAATGAACCCATTGCAGGGTCTAACATCATAAATACTGACACACAAATGACTGCCTGGAGCTGTCAGTGTTCCCACTCTCTTTCAATGTACATCATGTCAGTGAATCATCCAGGTAATGGCAAATTAATTAAGCAAGAGAAGAAAGAGAATTTGTTCTGGCACGATGGTGTTCTGGCAAAAGGCAAGATGCATCCTAAGACAAAAATACAATCAAAGGGACGTGATTATTTTGCTTTTTTTAATTTATTGTTTATTTTGAATAATTTATTTTTTTTGTCAACCAACAATGTGGTTTTCATTGAAGCAGGTCTCCAAAATCTACTTTCAGAAAATAGTGAAAGTTCATCTTAAATAATAAAAAGTCAACGTGTGTGTTTCTGAATTATGTTTAACTAACAAAAGGGGGACATTTGGTGCTGCAAAAAGGTCCAGCAGATCTACAACTGCAAAATGAAAATAAATAAATAAAGTTTTGAACTTTTTATTTTAAATTACAATAAAAAATCCCTCACTGATTTACTATCATAAAATGATAGTTCACATTTAAAACACAAAGGCCATGGAGGTTAACTCGGTGACACATTTGAAAATAAGTGTGTAAATGAAGGTAATTGGAATATTGAGTGGTTGCATTCTGATACAACTTTGTACCTCAAATACAGGATCCCCAGTGAAACGACTTAAGGCAGCAAATTCCAGGATGATGGTCCCAGCGCACGCGGTGCACGTGTCCGTCTCTGTGCCCGTTCTCGTCTCTGGTCCCCAGATACCATGTTTCAAGTTTACCTGTCAAGCAGAGGGGAAACAGCCGTTGCACAACCTGTTTTCCAAGCTTGCTTCTAATCTACTTTGCAGGAGAGTGTGAATAAAGAAGTTGGTCATCCGTGAAGAAGCCCAAGATCAAACACTTTGGCAGGTGCGAGGCAAGCATTGAAGCGGAAAAGGAAAATATGAGATTTGAGTGCAAGTTGTTCTCCAATCACAGCTGACACGCATGGAACAGTTAACACACATCTGTGTACAAAATGGGTCAAAACAATCTGATTTTTTTATTCTTATACTCAAAAAAAAAATTCTTTGACAAAAAAGAAACAATGCTGACTAACTCAGATAGCATGATGTGTCTTCATGCCCTGTGTGTGCAATTTGTGTGTGTGTGTGTGTTTCTCACTCGTGGATAAGGCAGGCCACTGCTTGTGTTGAATGCCGGCAGCAGTCGCAGGCCCAGGTCTTTGGCCATGTGCAGGAGTTCGTCCTGGTACCACTGCATGTTCTGACCTCCTTCTTTCAGCATCACAGCCATGGAGTGTCCTCCCAAAAGGCCGCTGAACACAGACAAGTAAGTTTTAGAGCTCCAGTGCAGAATCCCTCACAGTTCTCTTCCACAAAAACAAATGCCTATAGTAAAGCATTGGCGAAGCCCGCAACTTGTTTGAAGCGCAGCACGGCACAGGAAAAGTTTACGTCCCAACCATTGTTTAAAGTTCAATCTCACCCAAGGACACGAATGTTGGTTTCAAAGACCGACACCACAATGTCGTTATCGAGCCTCACATCGGAGAGCACTCTCCTCACTGCAGCCTCAAACTCTGTTGTCTTGTTCAAAAGCTGCCAACAAAAAAAAAACACATCAGAGTGAATGACCTCAATTTAAAAAAGAAAAAAGAAAACCTTCACTTTTCCTCCGCTTAAAAAAAAAAACACTCACCACCAGAGTATCCAGAGTGTCTATAAGTGTCAGCGAGAACCTACAAACAAACAGAACCTCTTTAACAAAGGCGTGTCCTTTAGCTCCCTAAATAGTAGCACACAAGTGATCAACCTGCTGATGTTTACTTTGCTTGTAAGTAGATTCTACGCACACAGAAAGACTTATTAGACTCATTAGGTAAACATGCATTTGCATCGCTCCAGTATCGTGTTAGACAACTGCAAAGACATTCAGGGTGTTACTCACATTCCCAGGGCGTCGTCCACATCACCTCGACTTGGTTCCAGACCCCGAACTCTTCCTCTGCATGTCAGCGGCATCAGCTCATCCGCTGGGTAGGCATGGTCCTTCAAAGATTTAATAATAATACATACTTTTGTTTTTTAAAAGATACAAACACATACCAAACTTTTACAGTATACCTTTAAAAAAAAAAAAGTATATCTAATTATCTCACCGTACAGGAAAAATCTGCAAAAGCTTCACTTACCATATAATTCTGATATGCATGGTCAAACATCTCAACCACTTGGTTCCTTCACAAAGGAGAGAGACAAATGTCAGTCTAGGCATCAACTTCATTGCAACACAAACTTTGCCGTTGTTGTGTTTTCTCTCAACTCACCTTAACTTGTGCCTCTCCTCCCGCGGCATTGCCTGACACCGGCAGCACAAAACTCCCACCAGCGTCAGTGTGAACAGCAGAGTTGCCATTGTGACGATGGCTTGTGAAGAAAGCAGCAAATCCGACTGAACTACAGCTTGGCTCTTCGATATGCGATGAGCAAATACCGAGTCATTGCTTCTGCCCTAACCTAACATCTCAGACAACACATGAAAAAACAAAAACTCTCAGGACATCCCGTAATCGAGATAAGGATCTTTTTTTGGCCCTGGACCTTCTGATTACTAAATGGCTACAAGCAGCAATATGAAATCATAATTGTTTGATGCTCAATACTGTCTCAACATCTCAATATCTGTCTGCCTGTACCTCAGCAAAATGAACATGGGTGGGACTTGAACTCTTTCATGAATAAAATTCTAATTATAGGAATTATTATAATTCCCTTTCAAGTAATTGTATTTGGAAGTGTGTCTGAAGTAACTTATAAACAGCCACGCACCTGTTCACCTTTCCACACTGTAAAAGCCGGTCTACTGTTAACGCTTTGACACGTTGACGTGAGAACGACTGAGATGAAACCCTGCTGCGAAAACCCCACGTGATCTACGAATATGCAAACTATATTAATTGGACGTTCTAATTATAATACGTCGACAGAACAAAAAAATTATGGTCTCTTATCGACAATCGAAAATTCAAGATTCACTGTAAACCAATAAAGTGTAATTATGCCATGCCAGGATCTTAGACAGAATGCATAAGATTTACCTTCAAGTTACAGTATTCTACATACAGTACACTTCAATAATTCTCCCCCAACATAACATAGATCGAATCAAACGAGTAGCCAAGGCTGCGCTGTGCAATGTTGTTGTTGTTCCCGGACGCTGTTACCATATCGGTGAGGCGAATGTAAACTGTGGTGATGCAGTCTTGGTTAATAATTTCCTTTGACAGTCGGCCGGCCGGCAGGCAGGCAGGCAGGCAGGCAGTGTTGGTGAGGCGAAGCAGCCGAACACTTGTCAGTCTGCGAAGTGCTAACTAGCTAACTCTGCTAATAGCCGCGAAATGAACGAGGTCAAGAAAAAAAAATCAACCAAACACACGGGCATGGTTAGGCAGTGATCCGGTCGATCACGACGGCACAGTCATTCCTCTCCCCCGAGTCACAAAGTGGATCAGACGCCGCTCTCATCACTCCGACCAGGGTAGTCTGTATTTTAAACCGGATGCCGTCGAGAAGAAACGTCAACAACATCCGCTTCCTGCTGGAGGGTGGAGCGTATTTTACCGTAGTTGGTTTTATCAGGCGACATTTTTCATAAACGTAGGGGGAAAAAAGATTTATTTATTTTTTTTTTAACTCTCCCGATCTTGTTAATTTTTTTTACACAGTACACTGATAGGGATCACACCATTTAAGGTAGTCATTTAAGTCGCGGTTCTTCAAATCAAGAGTACGAATCCACTTGGACTTTCCAACTGCTACTCACTTTAGCCGATTTATCAATATATGTCTATCTGTATCTCATACCGTTTTCTCATATCTCATAAAGCACTTCAGGTTACATTTGAATGTGATTTAGGTCTTCATTAAAAAAAAAAAGAAAAAGTTCGTGAATTGACGTCATGGGCTACCTGTAAGGCAAATATATGGGAGAATAATTCGTCACAAGGGGCGTCACCTTTCGCGACTCCTGCTGGATGCCAAAGTACGGAAAGACAAACACGGAGCACACTGTTGTTGTAATGACGAAATTAGTTTGATACCGCTATCCACAAGTGTGTTTAATGTATAAGACTTGGTCACTTTTTTCGACTCTCAGTCTCTAAACCCATAATGGTGGCATTTTGTTCAAAATAAGAACGGTCAACATTCTTTTTTCTAAATCTAGCATGATTTTAACTCATTATGACTTCTAATATAAGTCGGGACTACTTGAAACATTCCATTTGGATAGCTGTGCATTTTACTCCTATTTTGTAGTTTACGTCCATTAACTATATTTCCCATGAAGCCTTGCTGTATCACCTGACGCCCACTGGAGTTCACATGACAAATCCTTGAGGATCCTGAAAAGCAAGTAATAACCGGCCAACGACTCCTTTGTGGTGTAATTAATGTGCTCGGCACAGCGTGCAGAACGAAGGGCTCCGTGTAAGGTGTGGTAAGGCTGAATTTTCGCCTTGAAATTATCGTTGCTGTATTTTAATTTTAAATGCAACCCCAATAACGGATATCGTAATTGTGTTACACTTGTTGATCCGCATCATATCCTGTTACTACAAATGGAAAACGCATTTCAGCGTATGTACTTGGATTGTCATGTGTTTTGTGTATCTGACTGCACATTTTTATGTCAGGTAGTCAGGACGTCAGTAAGCCATGGAGGGTAAAAGATTAGTCGCAGCCACATTCACTCCACTTACCGAGGAAGGGTAAGAAGCGTTAAGAAACCATCGCCGTCATCTGATTCTTTATTTATTTATTTATTTATTTATTTTTACATTGTGCAATTGTGCATTTAGAACTGCATGTTCATTCAATGTTCCTCATTTGCTGACTTTGTATATTTACCCAAATTAGTGAAATCAACTTGTCGTTGATTGGACCATATGTTGAATATTTGACAAAGAAGCAAGGCGTTAAAAGCATATTTGGTAAGAATCTCTTTTTAATACATCACTTACTTTCAATAACTCAGATTTCATTCTTTTTCTTGCATATGCAGTACTTTATGCAATCATTTTATGATTGCATAAAACTCTCCTTGATGTTTTGGGTTCAAATTGGACCAAAATGCCTGTCAGTTGGTGTAATCAGTTAGTTGGTGATAGCAGAATAATTCTTGTAACCTGTAGTAATTGTATGTGTGTGTCTATATATAATTGTAAATAATGTAGAATAATTGTGTCTGTCTGTCTGTTTTCGGTGTAACCTCGCAGAGAATATGTTGATATATTAATTAGGCCTTAAAAATGAAACTATCATTTCATTTTTCACTTTGTCATTTTGATTAAAGACAAATATATCATATGCTGCATTTTCCAGTACTGACACATCTTTAAAGTTAAAAAAAAAAAAAAAAAAGTTATTGAGTGCCACAATGACCATGAACAATCCTTGTTGCTCACTAGAGATATTTATGGATTTTTATCTACACTCTCCGCAGGAATGTAATGTTTTGTCTTAGGATTTGACTTTTCTTTTCCCCTGACTGCTCAGTCATCAAAAAATAGGGTTTGCTTGAGGCTGGAACCTGTCGAGATAAAATTAGTTGTTGTTTCTTTCATGCAATGCTTATTTGGAATTTAAATTGATTTCTGTTTGTTTGTGCTTCATTATGTTGCAAGTTTCGGCATGAACTTACAGAACAGTCGATTTGCTATTGTTTCATTTTAACTTTCCGTCTTCTCTCATTGACACGTTTTTACCTTTGTTACTTTATCTTATTATCTTAGTTTAGTTTATTTGCTTGTTTGTTTTTTATCATGCGACAAAATGCGCAATCGCCTGCCACAGTGAATGGCACCACTGGAGAAGGCATGTCTCTCAGCGTTGATGAAAGAAAGACGTTGGCCAGGGAATGGGTCGAAAAAGCCAGGGGCAAGTGAGTTGTCATACATTTTCAGATATACACTGAGTTTCATGCGGGGGCTTGTCCTATTTTTTTTATTTATATTGACGTGTTTGAGTGCATGTGTGTGCTTGTCTCCACAGGATGGATGAAGTAATTGTGCATATTGGATGCACGAGCTTGAAAGAGTCCCAAGAACTGGTTTGTTACTCAAGACCCGCCTGAAAGACTGCTTGAAATTCACCTCATTATCGTTAACCTGAGAGTGAAGTATAATGTCAGACTGATGTACATGATTCATTAGTATACTCCCAATGCTTGTAGAGTGTTAGCAGGAGTACATTGAAGTGTTTTAATGCTATTGTGGCTCAGCTGGCTTTGTCTCTACAGTATGTCACCACAAGTCCCGCTATAAAGTCTTTGATTAAATTAAAAGCATTTCCTGCTGTCAGCTGGAATGGAATGGGATAAAAACAAGAGCAGTGATCAAGTCGATAATATGCACTCAATTCTTTCGGATGTTTCTCAAAGATAATACACTTTAGATAACCGCAGTGATGTTCTACTCCTTAAAGCTTTCTTAACACATTATCTTGGTACACGTCATCGTTCCTCACACTGGTTGACCTTTCTCCAGGCTCGACATGCAGAAGAGATTGGAGCAGATTCAATAGCTCTAATCACCCCCTCCTTCTACAAGCCCGCTTCTGCAGGTATACATTCATTTTACAGGAAATAGTATTTTTCAGACAGAAATTGTCTTATTTGAACATTTATTTTACCCCTTCCCTCTTTTTGTTCAGATGTGTTGAGGAAGATTCTGCTGCAAGTGGCCTCAGTGGTCCCAGCAATGCCCATCTACTACTATCATCTTCCACAAGTCACCGGCGTTAATTGTCAGTGAGGTTGCCTGTTGCATATTTTCATGCAAGTAGAAAACCATGTTGTTGTGAGGTCATGTTAATCCCAAAGCCACAATAAAGGCTGCTGCTCTGTCACCCCCTCAGTGTCTGTGGCGGACATGGTGGAGGGTATTGAGGAGTTCATTCCTTCCTTCAGTGGTGTGAAGTTCAGTGGGGTTGACTTGATGGACTTTGGCCAGTGTGTCTGCCACAGCAAGGATAATTGGTCTTTGCTTTATGGTGTGGATGAGGTCAGCATTATTCCTCTTGATATTATTCTTCAGTGGTGTCATTTGGAGCTGGGTGCTTGCCATGAAAGCCTTTAACAAACATTTTACTATTTTTTTCCAAAGCAACTGCTTGCAGCTCTGGCTTTGGGAGCAGATGGAGGCGTTGGAAGGTCAGCAGACTAAATATTTACAATGGAGGTTCCCTTTTCATTCACTCTGCTATACTCAGCATTATTATCTGGAAATTTTATGCCCGCAGCACATATAACTACGTAGGAGGTCATTTCAACCAGCTGATCTCAGCATTCAACGAGGGCAACCTTACCCAAGCAAGAAAAATACAGGTAACCTTCAATCTTGTTTGTTTTTTTTTTTTGTTTTTTTTGTTTTTAAACCACACCTTTGCCGTTCTGTATCAACTGGTACCTGATATCTTTGTCTCACGTCCACATTCAGTTCAAGCTGCAGGAGCTTCTCAGCCATGCCATTAAACTTGGTGAGTCAATGTTGCGCGTTAATGTTTTTCTACTCAGCCTTCAGAAAAGAAGTGTACTTGTGATGATTTGAATTCTGTTCCAACCTTGAATTGTGACTCCAACCTGTTTGCTAACTGTACAACACTGGACAGAGAGTCTACTGTGCCTTTTTTTGATGTGAATGCTGCCAAATCAAGCTTCTTTTTTTTTTTCCAACGGTTTCAATGACATTTGACACAATAGCACATAGATGGATTGCAGGTCTCTTGTTGTCAACAGGATATTTTACCTGTCAGCATTTGTCTCTCCTGGGTTTCTGGTTTTGTCCCCCTGCTAGTAGCTCCTAATAAATACTGGCAAAGTTTATAGATTTATTTTAAATGCAAATAGTCGTTCTGTGTCTTTTGAAACTCCTTTTTTTTTTTTTTTTTTTTTTTTTAAATCAGGCTTCAATTTGGGAGTGAACAAGCAGCTGATGACGGATGTGTCGGGGCTGCGTTTGGGGCCTCCTCGACTGCCTGTGACGCCATGTCCTCAATCTGTTGCCAAGTCTGTTCTGCAGAAATATCAAAGTGTTTTTCCTGATTGTTGATTGTTGCTCATTGTAAAAATCATTACTAGTAATCAGAACTAGACTGCAGTGTTTCTTAAACAAAAGTCTTGATATACATATTTTTGGCAAAAAAATAAATAAAATAACACAGGTGCAAACAAGTCACAATTTAGAGGTTTATACTTTTAAAAGCAAGCAGTGTTGTTTACTGGCTATATTCGATGTGAGGCATGCACAAAATACTGGACCTTACATGGGCATTACTGAACGGAATGAAATTGTATAGTTTATGATAATAGAGTAGCTTGCATTTAAGTAAAAATTGTTCTCTGCATTTGTCATATCCTCTTATGTGAATCAGTGGGCAACCACTGTGCAGCTCCCAGGGACCAGATCAGGATATTTCTCACCGCTCTTGGTCGAGGTCACCATTTGAATTTTAAACTCAGACGTGTTTTTGATAATTGTAGGTCAAAAGTATTAGTGTTTGAAACTAATACTGATAAAGTGTACCAGAATACTTTCATGGGCATTCCTACTGCTTTTGGGTCTCTGTAATCACTGGTATAATAATGTAAACTGAACTAAGTGCAATGTGAAACTGAAAAATATCAGTGTTAACTGAACACTGACTAATTAATGAGGGAATGTTTTTGAGGGATACTTTTTTATTAATAGATAGTTTATTGTGTATGACCTTTTTGTACTAAAAAGAAGTTAAAAAAAAAAGAAGTTAAAAGCGAGAATATGACTCATTGCTGATGCAAATATGAAACACTCCAAAATCTTGTTTGTAACAAGTTTTCTTTTTTTTCTTTTTTTTAAGAACAGTTAATACTCTGGCCTTACATTAAAAGTACCAATCAAAAGGTTGCTTGTCTGTTTCTTGTGTTTTTGTGTTCTGTTTTATTGAGAGAGGCACCATTTTAAGTTTTTCTACTTTATAGTCTTGCTCTCATTTGTTCTTGCAATAGATAAATAAACTACACATACATTTTATACGGGACCAATTTTTCTTACGCTGTTTGATCTGACAGCTGTTTTGTATGACAACTTTTTTTCTAAGGCTGTTTTGTCTGAGGTATGACAGAAGTTTTCCTGAGACCTTATACCTTTTTGTCTAACACTAGTCTGACACACAAGGCTGTTCTAAAATGTAAACCATAATGTTGGCAAGTTAAATAATGGCAACAGGACTTGGTTCTTGGTTGAGTTGCCATTAACCTAGCTCTCCAAGTCTACAATGAGCTGGATTACTGAGAAACTTCACCAACTACACAGAAACCAAGGCATACAGAAGGAAGCATTCCCATTTTAACAAAGTAGTAAGAAGCTACATTATTGAAGGCAAAGAATGTCTTGTTAAACAGCTCATATTGATCCCTTGGGCAAAGTGTACTCTAGCTTCCCCACCCATTGTTTAGGTGCTCTTCTTCCTTGTGTCCTATTCACAAAGGTCTGTTCTTGCAAAGAATTTTACCTGAGAGACAGCATGTAAAGAATTTATTGGCTTCTTGTGGAGAGACTAGAGCACCGTTGCCCAGATAATATATATTCAATAAAAAGCATGACACGGCATAGAGTATAATTCCTGATTAAATATAAATGATAATGTAGCCGTAACAAAGTACAAACGAACTCTTACTATTACATATATTAAAAATATACATCCCTATGTACAAATATTTTCTCCCTTTGCTTCTTGTCAGTCGTTTTTAAAAGTAACGCTTGAAATTCTCTCATTCGTTTCCAGGGAACAATGGCGCCCCCTATTGTGTAGAATCTAAACTTTAAAAAGCTGTATTTTACACATAAATGACGTGGAAAGACAGGGACATTCACGATTCCGCTTTAAGACGTCTAGAATATCTACAATTTTCTGAAGCTAACTGTCACATAAATACTGACGACCATCAGCAAATAGTTAATAATTGCCTTCAGAGTCATCAGTTAGATTAAAGAAATAATATCACCATTAGTTCCATTTAGTTTCATATCGCAAATAATTTTAGAATAATCAAAACGAAAGCTCTCTTTATAATTAGATTTGCCTAAATTTCTTTCCTTTTTTTTAGTAGACGTAAACCTAAAACAACGGCGAGTCACAGTTAAGCGGAACTATGCATTTACAACCTCTTTTCCGCGTAGCGACGGGGCGGAATTATATAACAGTGACACCTAAAGCTCTAGCGTTTCCGGCCAGCTCAGCGCATCAGCCCTGTGGTGTTGTCAGTTTACAGCCTGTCACACAGTCGCTCCGGTTACCTATAACATTTCCTGGGCAGCGCAGAAGAAGCCGGACATTACGGAGAGATGGTGCTGCTGACCATGATCGCTCGGCTGGCTGACGGCCTGCCGTTGGCCGCTTCAATGCAGGAGGACGAGCAGGTTAAAAAGAACAAAACCACACACTTAGCTATTTTGTCTCAGGACTCTGTGGTGTCTGTTGGCTAGCATTACTAATGGCTTCTTCATCATTTAAATGGCGCTAACCTAGAAAGAAACATCACAATATCTACCGTCGGGAATCCAATAATTAGCTAAAACCATTCCAGTGTATGTCCGTCTACATTTGCACAGCAAGCCTCTTATTTATGTAATCCAACTGATCAGTTCCGTGGAGTTTTTAAACAACAGGGTCTCTGTGTTTTTATCCTGACCTTATTGTGGTCGTGCCTCAATTGATTTGAGAGTTCGATGCCTTATCAGCGAACGTTTTGCAGCTTGCGACTGACCCGCATTTCATTCGACCCCAAATAAATGGGCCATCAGTCCACAATCAGGCATGACGTCCACGTACTTTAATTCACCAAAAAAAAACTGTTTTTCTGTACTGTTTTCACGTCACTCTCACATGAGAGCCTCCGTGTCATTTGAACCCTTAAAATAAAATTTCTCTCATCCTAAATATTTGCCTACCAGCCAGGTGTTTGTGAGGCACATATTCAACAACGCTGTCGCCAAAGTGGCACCGTTATGCTCCCTGTCCACTAGATGGCCCTGTCGTGTTTATTTTCCAGCCAGGAATAATATACTTTTTATTGACTAAATTAGAGCGACTCGACATTTATATTATTGTGTAATAAAATAAAAACTATATTCAGTGTTGTCCATTTATTAATCTGTGGCCTTCGAGTTGTCAAGTAAGGTTTTGTTTAGTTAAATCTGCAGTTCTTTGTCTGCCTACTCTGATATTTAATGGCACTAGAGTGGACAGTGGACACAACACTGACTGTAGGATGGGATTTTGATACTGCAAGTTTCTATCTTGGCATATCACAGCTCCATTCTCTGCCTCTGTGATGTATTGTGTGAGCCGGCCTTCAACTTATTGTCCTTTAAACCAACACACATCAAAAGTTGACCAGTTTTCATTCTACTATATGTCACTATACATTTCAAATAGATGCTTGTTGTTACATTCATGTTGAAAAAAAATCTATTGGAGTAAAAATAAATATTGACTTTTTTTTTTTTTAAAAGGGACATGATGAAATGTCAGTTTGTTTTGTTGGACTTTTAACCTGACTTGTTGTCGTCTAACAAGTTTCTTCACTGCTCTCTTCTTTGCTTTCAAAAAGGGAAGTGAAAAGGTTTGTTGTGTCATTGCTCTGTGCTTCCACATCATACAGTACATGTTGCTGTCATGCTACAGTATAGACAGTATGGCATCGCTGTCAGTCGAACTTTGCTTTGAATAAACAAGGACCCTCTAGTAGAAGCACAGCGCTGATCTGAAACAAGTCCCCAGAAGCAGTCCGAGTATTTTGCCTCGGACTGGTGTAGCATCGCACCGCTGAGTCTGTCTGTGGTCCTCCCATTACGCCATTTGTTTTAACACACTGTCGAAGGCAAAAAAAAATGTAACATCATCTTGGAAAAGTATAGTGTGGATTCTGGTCTGTTATCATTTTGCTCCACTATGTCCCAACCAAACCTAATTTACTTGTTTGTGTGCAACGATGTCATACAATCCCATCTTGTTTTCATTGGGAACATGTGCTCGTTGTGGGCTAAGTCTGTGCTTTTCTTTTCCCAGTTGGGTCGGGACCTTCAGCAGTATCAGAGTCAAGCCAAGCAGCTCTTCAGAAAACTCAACGAGCAGAGTCCCTCACGCTGCACTTTAGAGGCTGGTTCTATGTCATTTCAGTGAGTATGGAAGAGCCGCAGTTCACACACAGCCTCCGTAGTTTTCCTAATGTCAATCTGAAATGGGGGAAGAAAGGGGGGCAGCATGACCGGAAGCGTCCATACCAGTAAGATGTTACTCTTTGTTGTCTGTCCTCTACCAGCTACTTGATAGAGAAAGGCGTGTGCTACCTTGTGCTGTGTGAAGGCAGCTTTCCCAAGAAGCTGGCCTTCGCTTACCTAGAAGACCTCCAGGCTGAGTTTCACGAGCAGCACGGAAAGAGGATCCCCACCGTCTCCAGGCCGTACTCCTTTATTGAATTTGGTATGGCAGTGTCATTCTAACAGTTTGTGTGTACACTCCAGCAAAAATATTTCTTCTTTTCTTTTTGCCACTGTTCAGATTAAGTAGTTGAACAAAAACCAAACAGGTGCTAACCAGCCTTTGTAACGAACATTGCTGTGTGTTCCCACGATGTGGATGCTTGCTTGGCTGTTGTAGGCTGACTGGAACCAATCAGGTCAATATGGTGTCAATTAACAGACTGTTGTGTGGGTTGCAAACAAGACCAAGGTGAAAAACAAACATGAGCTACAAAAGGAAAAAGCTCGAGAAGCATCAGAGGTTCAAGGTTTAGTGCTCAACCGTTGCTCAACAGTGATTCAGGTGCACATTTCTCTTTTTTTAAAAACAATAGCATGTGACAGATCGTGCGAGAGAGGTTAACACTCACACTGTTTTGGCTTTCACACAAAATGACATCAAACAAAATGGAGATGCCAAAAAAACCCATCGGTTTCCTGTTTATGCGCTGATAGTAAAGTGGAGCTTTCTTTACATTTTCACCAAGGACCTCACGTGTTGGTGACCTAAAAATCTGTTTCCATATAGATAAAAGGCCAAACCGCATAGATGGGGCTACTCTTTTTTTCAAGAACACCCATGTAGGTGTGGAAACGTCTTCAGCTCAAGCGTCACACTCGTCTGATGCCTGTAGTTGGGCCTTTTTCATCGCTGCAAACCAGGCGCTAGGGCACTTCCTCCCGACAGACGCGCTCCAACGTCACCCATGCATACATCACTTCCTCTGTGCCCTGACAGAGACCTACTGCAGCTGCTGCTAGCTAATTATAACGCTCTAGTTTGAATAACATTACAAAAAAAGGGAGCTAAGTTAAATTTGGCTTGTTAAACCGTCCTCCGATTGTTGCCTTTCCCGGAGATGACAGATTGTTGTATCTGGCACAGGCATTGTTATTTTTGAAGAAATTGATGACCATGAAAGCAAAACATAATAAGACTGATATAGATTATAGCGTCACGATCAGCAGGATGCAGACTCTTATGCATTAAGTAGATCTTTGATTTAATTTCTGCTCTCCCCCCACACATTTATTTAAGTAATAAGCTATAAAACAAAACACATTTGCCGCTGCCTTCAACCCCAATTTTTAATCTTCTGTTGCGTTGCTTCCCTGAACAGACACATACATCCAAAAAACCAAGAAGTCGTACATCGACAGCCGAGCAAGAAGGAATCTGGGCAGCATCAACACGGAGCTGCAGGACGTGCAGAGGATCATGGTAGCGAACATAGAGGAGGTGCTGCAGCGAGGCGAGGCCCTCTCCGGTAAGTCTGCGGCCTCTGCATGTGACTGATTTATTCCTCCTCGTTCATTTTGTCCATTCTTATCCATCAACCCCACTCTTCGTTTCTGCCCGCTGCAGCTCTCGACTCCAAGGCCAGCAACTTGTCCAGCCTGTCAAAGAAGTACAGGAGCGACGCCAAGTACCTGAATACCCGCTCCACCTATGCTAAACTAGCAGCTGGAGGTGTCTTTTTCATCATGTTCATTGTCTATGTTCGCTTCTGGTGGCTCTAATGGTGCACAAGAAGAAGAAGAAGAAGAAGAAGGGAGGAGGAGGTGGAGTGGAAGGAGGAGGTGTTCAAGAGGAGATCGAGCAGTAGAAACTTGATGAAGTTTTCACCTTCTTCTGAGAAAAAAAAAAAAATCTCTGCTCTCAGTAAGACTTTGCAGACAAACCACCGCCCATTGTGTCCCTGCTGGTCCTCTGATGTGTTATCTGAATATCAATGATGCCATTTTACATTGTTTTATCATCAATAGTTCTACATTCATGCTTGTAGTTGCCCTGGAGTGAGAGTGCGTGTCTGCGTGCGTGCGTGGAATGATGACTTTTGGGTCTCTGAAGGTGATTCGTGCCGAGTAACACAGGCATAAAAAGAGGTGAAAAACATTTCCCCCTTTTTTTTGGTAATTTCTCACAGCCGTACTGTATCGTAACAGGACTGACTTCATGTTCTGTCTAATAAGAGAAATGATGGCAAGTCTTTAATTATTCTAAACAAATCATATGGGCATCCCTATTATAAGTAGTTGTAATGGCCTTCACAGCATCCAGTGATGTAATATCTCGTAGTGGTAAATATCTGAAAGAACACTGCACTGCTACAACTAGCAATCAAATAGACTTCAAAACAGCACAGTAGAAAACATTTCAGCTGACCTTTGCTTTTCCAAGATACTATTTGGACGCCTTATAAAGCCTGATTTGTAATTTTATTTTTGTTTGTGTTAACAAAATAGTTTGTTTTTTTTGACATTATGGGGTGTCAAGTCCTCCTGGGACTGTGGAACATTTATTCCTGGAATGGATAATTTGTTAGTTTTCATTAAAGGGAAGACGGTTACTCGGGTTTGATTTTTGTCATTGTTTTAACAATCCTATGATGAATATATTTAATAAACATAATTGTTATAATAAGGAAAACTGAATGTGGATATTTATGATGAAAATATAAATGGCGAAAGTTTAAAGATGTTCTTAAAGTGTCACCTCTCAGTTTAGCCATCCAGCTATTTAGTTGTTGTTCATTTTACACCTATCATACATGTAAAAAAAATTCTCTTGATCTTTTACTTTAATATAAAAAGATGAATAAGTGTTTTACAGTCCCTTTGCTGACCTCAACAGATTGAATCCCCAATTGTTTTCTTTGAACTAAAAAAAAAAAGGAAATAACAAAGAAGAAAGATTCTGAGTCCTTTTGTCCTCCTCATTTTGTACATAGTTTGCACATGAGACTGGATTCAGACTGAGGGTTGCAGCAGACTTCTGCTCAGGCTGGGAAAAAAATGCCTCTGTTTCTGCTTTTTCGGCTACCAGTGAATAAAACCCTTTGCACAAAACAATCTTGTCGGTCTGTCTGTTCATGAATCAAGAGCTGCAGGAGAATGTAGAGGAAAGATGAAATTCTTAGTCTTGTGTAATCCTGAACTCAAGATGTAAGAGTGGGTTCGTTTGAGCCTGTACATGTTTAGTAATTTATGTCTTTTATACCCGCTTCTTCCCAAGCTCAGTCACGGGGGTCTACTGGAGCCTATCCCAGCTGTTGTAAAGAAGGTGGAAAATGGATGGATGGATGTCTTTTATTGGTAATTGTTCTCACACTTCAGTCTAATTTGGCCTTATTTATTATTTTATTTATTAGTGTAATTTAGGAAATTAAGATAAAAGCAAACTTTGAGAAAATGCGTAAAAATCTGAAGTAAAATCTGATGGTACAAGTCTGAAATTAACGGGAAATTTTCACAATTGAAACAAAGTAAAAACAAAAGAAAATGCCTGTTAGTTATGTTTTGCCTTCGTTTTTGTGGTGGTGGGATTTTGCCATTGAAATCTTACATTTGAATTTGAAATAGGCAAAACAAAATAAAGACTCAAATTGGGGCCCAATGTCCGAACCGGCGTTCTCACTTTTATTTATATATCCCAGATTATTGTATTGATATCACAAAATCTCAGAGGACTTTGCACTCTGGCCTTCAGATTTAATGAGTGAGTAGACAGTAGATCTGTTTCCTTCTCACAAGAACCACTGCAACCTTTCCTTACTGGGGATTCGGTTTTGCCAGCATTAAGTTGATCCCACTGTTGACCAGCAGGGGAAGCACTCTCCTTACAGTTGCACTGTGACGTTGAAAATATTAACCTCCTATCTGCCTGGCCTGCTCTGCGCCTCTTGCTTCTAGCAGTCAGCCTGAGAAGTTAAAGCCTATGTTTCTGCTGAATGCTTCAGGTGTCGTGCGGGACAGCAAAAGTTTTTGTGTGTTCATGTGTGTGTGTGTTCATGTGCGTGTGTGCGCGCGCGCGTTTTAAACAAGTAAAACGTAACTCGAGCACTCGCGGTGTGCAAAGCAGCAGTGTCGGCTTCCAGCCTGACGTCTTACAGGAAATGTTAGAAGAGAACTGAGAAGCAGCCAAGGGTAGCATGCCAAAAACAAAAAACCACAGGGCACAGGCTAACCTTTTCACCTCTCAAAGGAAGCGGGTTCTTTTTGCGAGTCTGGCCTTAGTCAGTTAAAGCAATCTTTGTAATCTTGCCCCATCAGCAACAGCTGTAATTTACATGAAGGGTGCTCCTTGCAGTCTTCTGTTGCACTCGTGATCCATGCTACAGATTACCACACATTGGTACATATTAGTAAGCAGTGTTGGCGAGTAATCTATTACTAAGTAATCCACTACTTTTTAAGTAACAGAGTAATGTAATGAGATTATTCTGGCAAAACTGGTAATTATATCATAGTTACTTTATCAAGTAACGATTTCGTTACTTTTCTGAAAATTTTTGCAAGCTAAAAATGTCTTATTATCCTCAAAATTTCCGAAATTTAGAAAAACAACCGGAAACAATGATGTCGCAGATTGATGATGCAGCCATGCCTTCATTTATTCATTTGTGCGTTTGATAGCTGGAAATACAAACATTATGTTGAGTTCATCCCATCCAAATCAAAGAATATTGTGGTTTGTTGTACGTTATGTGCAGGAAACAAGGCGTTCTCAACTGTTTTTTATAAACAAAGTAATTAGCAATTTATTACTTATGAAACAAAGTAGTTAAAGAAGTAATTAGATTACTTTTAAAGAGTAATCAGTAGTTTTTACTGGAATAATGCCAACAACACTGTTAGTAAGTGCGTGTGAAGATACAAACCGAACAGTGTTGTCGAACAGATTTTCTTTCCACATCATTTCCAACCTTTTCTCATTTGCTGCCGTGTCATTTGTCAGCGTCCTTATGTTTTCCTGTTGCAAATGTTGTTTCAAGTGACTTATTTTGGAACTGATGTATTGGTCACATCTGCAGAAAGAAAAATCTGTAAAGAAAAACTCCAATGTCAAGTATGTTTCGTGTGTGTGTGTGTGTCTGCCTGCGTGCGTGTCACAGTGATTAAAGACAAGGCTCTCTCTCTCTCTCTCTCTCTCCCCCTCTCTCTCTCTCCCTCTCTCTGGCGGTCTCTCTCCTTCCTCCACAGGTTACCATAGAAACGATGAGTGTGTGACAGTCATGTGAAAAACGAAGCTGATTGGATTAAAATACTTTGTGTGATCAGGGGTCACCAACACGGCGCATGTCCTAAACACACACAGACCGGGTTGAACACACGCCCTCACCCTCTCGCAGAGCAGAGCAGAGCAGAGCAGAGCAGAGCGAGACGATGACGACGACAGTCTGTCTCGGTGCCTTCTGCTTCTTCGATCTGCTTTCAAGAAGAGAAACCTGCAGTGTGCGTCCTCGCCAAATTATATTACCCTATCTTGATTTAATTTCCTGTCAAAAGCAGGCGCAGCCACAAGGCCGTCTACCCACGCTCGACTACACCGAGGTCTTGTGCAATCTTAAAGGAACAGGTCATTAAATACAATGTGACATCTGACCGTGAACTTAAGCCACACTGTCTCATTCTCTAGCAAGAAAGTTCAGCGTACTCAGTCAACGTCCCCTCAAGGAGCATCAACAAAGAAAAGAAATTAACAAATGAGATCACAAGATATTTTTTTTCACTTTATTTATGAGTGTGGTCCGTCAAGGTCCCATGTGATGTAAAATACACACAGGCCAACATTCTTTCTCACTATAGTATGTGGCTTTAGTCTGTCAGACCTCCCTTTGTGATGTCACAAAGTGCGCTAATACTGTTGATCATTGGTACCTCTCCCAGGTTAAGCGCCTCGCGATACCCTCTGAGACGTGGCATGGCCACCTTGGATTTTTTTTTTTCCTTTCCAAAGAGGTTGAAGTACCATCAAAGCCTTTTTAGCAGTAAGCTAAAAACCTGGAGTTATCGCAGGAGACAGTAAGCCAGAGGGCAGAATGTGCCGCTTTCATGCTGCTTTTTCCAATAAGCAAGCCAGGCTGTTCTGCTGGAATCAATAAAACTGCAACGATTGTAGTATGACCTTTAGAGAGCTAGTGGTGTTTGTGCTGTTAAAAGTAGATTTAAATTGGGCTCTGTCCTACTGCACTCTGATTCACTCCCCAGAGGGCCACCTTGTGCGGCAGGCCTTGATCCCAGAGAGTGTGTGTTGAAAACAAATAGGAGAAGATACCACAGCCAACACAACCACTGGGTTTTAATCAATCAGAGGTAAGGTTTGAAAAGCTTTCAAAAAAAGTTTTTAAAACCTTACCGTCTGACCATTTTTATTCCACAATATCTAGATCTCAGGTCCACACCACGGCAATCACAGTGCGATTAGTGTATCAGTAGTGAGGAGTGGTAATAAGGACAGTTGTCAGAACTTCCTATGAACCCCACAAGCTAGATATTTTTTATAGAATCTTTTTTATTTGCACGTGGTATCTATGAGTGTGTGTTTTTTCCCCCCTATATTTCATCGCAACTTTTATTTAATCAACTTGGTTCCACTAAGATTAGGATGGGAATGAAGATTGAACTCACAACCTCTATCATTTGGCTCTTAAAAGAAAGCCACATATGACTTTGTGTTACAACAGTCAGTTTCTGCTACTGTTTCTGCAACAGTTCATGCCACAACCTATCAAGCGAAAAAGAAAAACAAGCCAAAAAAAAGACAAAGAGCGACATCCTGTAGAAAGTGCGTCTGAGTCTGACTCAGAGACACTTTAGACACCCTATTTGCTTTAAAGAGGGAGAAAAGAACCACACTCCAAGTTGATGAGAACCCACACACGATCACTGCTGAAACCGCTGCATGCCTGTGCCCCCGTCGTGTGACGCACTCGCAACAAAGCAGGTGGAGGTAGAGAGGGGCGGATGCGAAAAAAAAAAGTCTAGTCTATGTTTTCTACAGTTCCTGTAAGTGTGTGATATATAAATAAAAAACACCTGCCACATGTGAAAGCGTAGTCAATTGTCAGCAGTCAGAAAAGGCCAAAGAAAGAAAATGTTTCATAAACATAAACACAACACTATAAAAAACTAAGTCAGTCGCCCCATATACATGCGTATCAGATTGTGTCAAGAAAACAAAAGTAATGCACAATTAAATCAATGTATCATCAGGAATACTGTGTTCAAAATTAGACAAAGGATGATACAAGCGTGTTCCATCCCACATCCAGCTTCCCAGCTCGTCTGAGCTGCTTCCTCATGTCCCTCCCATCATCCTCTTCCCTCGCGCTTTCCGCTCTGAGCCAATCAGGCCAAGGGGAAGCTACAGACGCGGCAGCTGTATGACAGAGGAGAGTGTCATAAAACGCAGAAGGCCGAAAGAGGAAGTGGAGGGAGCTGATGAGTTATTGCCCCCCAAACGTACACATCAGGTCCTGGGAACTGGGAACTTCTCACAGGCGGGGGGATGGACGAGTGCTTTCCACAGTTCTGGACCTGCTTCGATGTGTGTGTGTGTGTGTGTGTGTGTGTGTGTGTGTGTGTGTGTGTGTTCTTTACCGCCTCGCCGTAGACCGGCGACGACACCCTGGATACCTTCATAATCCTGTCATAACACTGCGCCGTAATCCCTCTACCTTTTACCTCGCAATAAAAGAGATGTAGTAAATTGCCGCTTTGTTTGCATCCCTGCGGAGAGGCTGCATCAGCGGGTGTGAGAAGAACCTTGTCGTGGTGTGAGAATGTGCCCGGCACAATGACAGGATATGGAGTGGGAAGACAGATATGTGAGAAAAAGTGACAACAAAAAGAAGGAACAAAAGATGCGCACGGATGTAAATGTATGATGCACTGTAGAAATGCTTTCGACAGAGCTATGAGTGAAACCACGGCTCAGAGATGCGGCTCAGGCTAGTTCAATAATTTGTCATTAAATTTTGGCCCCAAAAAATATTTAGATGATCTTCAAAGATAAAAAACCCAAAATATGTGAAGTGTCAAGGCTCAAGTGCCAGGTCATCTCCCCTCCTACTACTCAAGTGTCACAACTGACAGATACAACATTGCAGTGGCTCCGTGAGAAAGTGGTGGCGACATAGGTGTGAATTCCAGCCCTGCCTCCTGTCTTTCTTTGGCTGCTCAATTTTTCAAAAGAACAATTAACTCGAGAAGACGTAACGAACCAGCTCAATAAAACCTGTCAGCAAGAGAGTTTAGCCCAAGGTGAGAAATGCAGACTTGAATCTTGTCAGACTGGTATAAAAAATGTGCTGCATGTCACTCAGCAGATGTCTACCAACTTGTACGTTAAAGGCATTTACATCTAGTCGTTACTGGATGAAGTGCAAAGAAAAAATTAGATGAAGAATAAATTGCTCTTCTCAAAGATTAAAAAAAAAGTGTTGCTTTTAATTTTCTCAAGGTCAATTTTACTAAACATTTCCACTCCAAACAAGCTCATCATCAAATATGTTGGGCTGTGTGTTTGATGTGTGACACAGATTCTAAAACAGGAATATTAAAACCATCATACAACAAAGTGCTGCTGATGGTTCGCACTAGGTAGCTGCCGCTCTCCATATTTAAGATGTAATATTTGGAAAAGACTCAGTGACCTCAATGGTCATTTGAAAATTAATGCATGTTTATACTATATGAGGCAGTTGTTTGGACATGGATGCACGTGGTCTTGGCCGGCAACTGACAGGAGGTCACAGTGTTGACTTCAGGTCACTCGCACCTTCACCCAACTCCCACTCTATAAACATGCCTCCGTGTTTAAAGGACGTCTGTTGTAAGTTTTAACAGCATCTGATGGTCAGGAAGTATATTGCAAATAGTGTGAATGTTGTGCCCAAATGATCTCACAGCTCTCATATTCCAACTGTGACGTCAGGGTAAAGGTCAACGGACCCTGAGCTGATCCAGTCCAAGATAATGCAGGGCCACTTACTTATAACTGGTAACCTGATCCCAATCTAAATAAAAAACATAAATCATTAATGAATAAAAGCAAAGCAAAACAAAACAATTATGACATTGTCAAACTCTAACGATACCTACCTGTGTACAAAAAGGGTCCATTAAAGCATCACTGTCCATTGGGACGAAAAGCAAATGCATGTTTAGGGTGTTTGTCAGAAAAATAAAGATAAACTGAAACTAGATAAAAACCAAAATAAAATGCGTGACAATGTGTGAGAAGGACAACAGCACAATTGTCATGGCCAAATAAGGACAGCTGAGGCAGAAGCCGACAAAGCGTTTGTGCAAACAGTTGTTTTTTTTCCATTTAGTCCTGACACCCTGTGATCAGTGGCGGGGGGGAGTTGCGATTGTGTTATGTGTGTGTTTGCATGTGAGCAGTATACCGTAAACCCTGCAGGACCCAGACGACGCTGCCAGGGCCGCTCTTTTCCCACAGTTCATTATAAATAGCCTGCTAGTGTGGGGTGATGGTGGGCAGTCAGGGGCACTCGAGGGAGGATCCCATCCACGCACAACAGCACATTCCTGTCCACCTGGCCCTGCCAAAGGCCTCGGTCACCTTACAGGAAGTGTTCAAATACAGATATCACTCCTCCTCCCTCAGTCTCACACCTTTCTCTCCGACCCCTTGTCTCCTTACCTCCCTGCCAGCTTCCCGCCTCCTCACTGGGGTCGCATCGCGCTAAGTCACAGAGGTCCCTCACACGAACTGACTTTCCACCTCTGACCAGTGTGGAACGCCGTGATGCACAGAACACCCAGGACGCAATATTCTCATGGGAACACATTCACACAACTCCTGTCTACTCTACAAAAGTTGATTTTGTGATAAACATTATGGTGTTGTGATGTATACACATATATATGTATGTATATAAATGTATGTATATATGTATACATCCATAAATAAACATATGTACATATATACACTTATATATGTACATATATGTTCGCATTATATATATATACACACAGACGAATATATATATGTGTATAGACATATAGATATATTTTTCTCCTCCGATATTACCTCTGCAGTAAATTATATTATAGCATATTTTTATTGGTTTACAAAGTTGCCAAATTTTGTTTGAATATACACCAATCAAACAACACTAAGTTTTACAGTGTATCTTTTCTCTCCCTCGCTATCTTTGTGCAGGTATGTTTATTGTCCTCAAACGTGCTCACATCTCTGACCAGGTCAATGATTACACTGATTTACTGATGATTTGTGTGCTCTTATAATTTATCTGTGCATTATCTGGACCCATTTGTTGACATTTGGGTCATATAACCACAAGTTCACACAGGAAAATGATTTTGTGTGATTTCTCCCCCCCCCCACCCCCGAGTCCCTATCAGTGCCTCAACTATTCTAGGTAAACAAGACACCATGTGGTTTTTGAACTTGATGACCCCCTCCCCCACTTTAGTGGGCCTGACACTTGACCAGTTTGATATGCTCTTAGGTTTTACATCCTCATGTCAACATGGCAGGACACAGCTTTCTAACACCGGCTGCTCTTATTTCATCCAAAAAAACACAGGTGTTTTTTAGCCTTATAGAATTTTGCTGCTTATCTTACCGGCAGTCAAAACAGGTCAGTGAGAAAGGAGGTGATAATCAAGCCTAAATATACCCTCCTCAGCTTCCTGTTACAAAGATCTTCTTACGCAGTAAAGACGCATGGCACAGCATGGGCAAAGATCTTGACACGGGGTTGGTACATTCGGCATCAGAACTCATTGCCTGAGATTTGTGAATGCCATGTCTAGCCAGCTCAGAATGCCTGCAAGTTAGCACCTGTGCTTAGTAAACCCCATCTCAGCCACAAATTTGTTCATTTGCACGCACAATCCATGTGCAAAAGAAAACAATGTCCAACAATGGAAAAAACAATTAAAGTTTCTTAAAGAAGCACGCAAGCCAAGCACAATGAGACACCTTCTGTTATGTTCAACTGTTGATGCTTTCAAGTTCCACATTTCGCCTGATGTGGTAACACATCGGGCGAAAATGATTGAGCCCTTGCCACAACTAATTATAGAAAGGCATCATATATACACTTCATGCTGCCTCGGATGCTTGCCAACCAAGACCCTAAAGGCCGGGCCACATCTTAAATGACAGCCACTGATTTGGTTTCCCATGGCTATCATGATGAGGGCAGAAGGCGTGTTTATGGTTTGAGAGGAGTGCACAAGCACACCCGCACGCACAAGCACACACTCATAATGTCCCTTGTGTAATCAGTCATTACTATCTGCCCCCTGAATGGCATGTTTTGCAGCATAAATCCAGCAGCAGACAGCTGGAGTCATTCTAAATGATGAGCTCCAAATCAGTGTGAAGCGCCTGCGTGGGGATTAAAGTGGCCCTTGCGGCTCTAACACCTGTACAGCAGACATCCATGGAAGTGTTTTTAAGGTTGTAGAACAAGTGGAAAAAATATGTTTACAATAAAAGAAGAAGAAGCCTGTGGCTGACAATGCAATTGTAGACAATTGTTCAGGTTTTATTTCTTAACATTCATATAAGGCACACTTTGTAATTCTGAAATTTTAGCTTGTGCAAAGTTCTGGAAATCTGGTGCAATTAAAAATAATGTACTGTAGTCAGCGATCAAAGGTCAGTTTGGTTAATAAAAACAAGGGCAAAAGAGGTTTAACGCCTTGGTGACACTGCGCTTCCCAGCATTGCTTTCAAATCATTTAAGCCTTTTCCTTGAAACAAAGTTAAACTTTGGCAGTGGGAGCCTTTCATCTGTGGGGCAGCAAGCCCAATCAGCATTTTCCGATCACGAGGCAGGTCCACACCCTTTCTCACTCCACGTCTCCCTCAACTGTAGGAGCCCACATCTGGAGTGACGTCATAAGAAAAACAGTGCCGCAGACAGAACAATCCTCATATGCGATTTTTATCACATTACAACCATATCACTTGACCCTCTGGATTAACTGTGGGTTATTTAACTATAGCAGGAGAAATCGTGTGGGACGCGGGACCGAAATGTGGTGTGGCACCTCTGAAAGTGACACATCTGTGGCATTGTGTTTACATGTTTTGATGAGCGATCAGGAAAAATAAGCAAACATGTCACGCGGCTAATCAACAAAAAACAGCATCTGAACAAATGCCTGAGCGCTGTTTGTTGTGGTGCCAGCAGCTGACACCCAAACCTCACACGGGGGGCCAGAGCTTGACATTGGCCCCGGCAACAAAAGCAGTGTCGGGACAGACCCCTGGGGAGATCACGTTGCCCCCCCTCCACTTCCAGGCCTTTCAGCAGGGTTGACTAGAGGACAGAGGGCCGGACGAAGCAGCGGGAGGCTCCGCAATGTTTCTTTAACGGGGTGCAAAGACAAACAAATCACTCGGCTGAGACGTGGTCTTGTTGTTGTGATGAGCCACAGATTTACACCTGGACCTTTTGGCTAGAGAAGGCATCGCGACTTTCGGATTAGTGTGGTCACTGGAACATTATGAAGATGGTTCAAATGTGTCACTGTAAATAAGGGACTCAGTTTAAAGCCCACAGTTCTTGTGTTTTTATTATAGCTTACCTTGGTCTCATAATATAAATATAAAATTACAAGAGAATTTAAAAAAAATGTTTTTTGAAAAACAAGAGGAGGCTATGTTGGAAAAAAATGTCTTACTCCAATTAATAGGAAAAGGTTATATGTAAAATTTGGATTAAACCACAGTGTGTCAGTTTTTCATTATTAAAGTAAAGTAGTTTAAAAAAGAAGAAACATTTAAAATTGTATTCTGTTGAAAGCGCAGAAATTGGTGCAGCTATAAAATTGTGATGAAAGCCTAACATGAAAAGGGAACACAATAATCTATGCCTGTCTTCATTTGATATTTTATCTCAGCCGTCTTAAATTAAAAGAACATATTATAAAGTAATGAGTAGGTTATGAAGAATTAGACGTGAGGATTTGGACATGTGACTAAAGGGTGAATATCTCCTAAGTCAATGATTCCTTCACACTAGGTGTAGTTCTACAAAATTGTTTCAAGTGTAACCACCTGGAACATAGTCCTGGTTGTGTCCAACAATAAAAACGAAAAAACTAAACAAAAACAACCCAAGAATAGGTACCAAAATGACATCTCAGGAAAACGAAGCGTGCGGCTCATGGAGGGAAAAGAAAAACACGAGAGAACGGGTTAAATTTGAGTCATACCAGGCTCCGAGTAGAAAAATGAGAGAAAATTCCTCCGCCGCGGCGACAAAGAGAAAGAAAAGTTTCATTTTCGCCGCGTTTGCTCACCTTTCCCATAAGCACTGAAGAAAATATCGAATTAAGTGACTTTTCTAGGCTGGTTGTTGACTAGAGGGTCTTTAAATATCATCTTTAAACCCCTTCACCCATCTTTTTCATCTCGGAGGTAGATCCCCCCTGACTTGGGCGGAAGGATACTTGTCTCCGAGTCTTGGCTCGCAGTGACTTCGGTGACGGTGAACGTAGTGGCGGAGTGCTGGAAGTCTTTTCGACTACCGTGTGCGTTACGAGTTTGCGCTTTATTAAAAAATATATCTTGGTATATCTTCAAAGGGGCGTTTTGAACGGAACAGATTTTACGAACTCATGTAACGCTCCGCTGGCACGGTGTCGTTCGCCCCACTTTTTCCCCAGCACATCGACACTTGACGTAGTGAGAACTGTGCCGATACAGACGTCTCAAACTTGGGTTTGGCGACCTTATGTGGATTTTACAGAAAATATGGAGCGGTTCCCCGGCGTCTCCTCGGCCAAATCCCTAGTCCTGCTCTTCTGCTTCTTTCGCATCTCTTTGGGTAAGTTTCTATTTTTTTTTTTATTCGGTGTTCGTATTTGTTCTGGCCAAATAATTCAACAACTTGTCGCGGTCACGTTTTGCTGCCTCCGCATCAGCAGGACGCGGCGCAGACACCTAGCATCTCTGCGCACTCGGCTCCTGCGCTTCAGCCAGACTAGTTAGGCGAGTTACCTTAATTGTCGCTCGGTGAAGAGCAAATAAGTCAGTGGCGTGGAAAGTAACTCGCGGATTTTTATTTACTTATTTATTTTACACAACAGCCACTGAAACTTTTGATGACACTTGTTGAAGCGAGTCGATGCGGTGTTTCGTCTACTTTCCCCCCCGTTTTGAGCTCATTACGTTGATATAATCGACTCTACATCTTCGACAGATTGCTCGCAAAAGCTGAACGGTTCACAAACGGGTACAAATCCATACTTTAACTCGGCACATTTTCGGTGGAGTGACAAAACGAAGGTTCAAGTTTGCGCCCCAACATCTGTCCAGATGTTGATTAGCGACCGCAATGGGGACGATTCAAAATGGACACTTCATCATGTCTAGACGGCTCGCTGAAGAGGAGGGGGCAGTGGTTGCGGAGTGGTGGAGATAAGATTTTTACTTTGGGGATGAATGAAAGAGAAGAACTTCACGGATGTGATCAGATCTTCTTCTTTTTTTTTGAAGTAGATCTATGTAAATGTGACGTACACACTCCTGGTGGAAGCACAATACTCGTGCATTTATGCAGGCAATTAAAGCGGTCCTTACCCGGGTAAATCTGTTCTTGTGCGTGACCAGTGCTGCAGTATTTTAAAATGAAAAAAAAAGAAGAAAAGAATGTATATGATGAAAATGTTTAGATGCAGTGTTGGTTTACAGTGAGATTACTCTGGTTTGCCCCTCTAGTTTACCTGCCTCCAGTAAACAATTTATTATGTTAGTTAATGTGGAAATAGCACATCTAAACAAATCATTGGGATTTTTGCAGGGTTTAAAGTTTCAGTAGCAGATTTGATTATCAAAAACACTTGACCCCATAAACAGTATTGTTTGCAGTCAAATGGTAGCTGTGTATCTTAAACTTTTTTGTTAGTATCTCTGCTTGTATTTGAGTTATTTTTGCTCTTAAGTAAAACAAAACTCATCAGCATTTCTCACTTCTCATTTCTCTTTTCATCCACGGATTTGAATTTAATGGGATTTCCTATTTTCTTTTTCAAAAAAAGAGTTGAAGGTTTGATTCTCTCCAATGCACGTAACTATTTCCTTAAAGTAAGCCTTTCCGTGTAAATCATCAGTTCCTAATTTCTACCCATGTTTTATGTATATCGAAAAGGAGAAATAATCCTGGACGTCTTGCCATTGATCTTTAAAAAAACAATAACTTATGTTGTCGAGGCAGGGAAATTGTCTTCATCACATGGTTCCCAGCCCTTTTCAGCTGAGTCGATTTATGCAGCCCTGCTAGCCTATAGGTGACTTCTATCCAGATAAGCTACAAAAAAAAGAAGAAAAGACAATGTAAAGTGCTGCAGGCGGTGCAAGGAGAGGCAGTGGAATGTTGCTGGTGTTTGACATTCCTCCCTCCCGCTCTGTTCAGTCTCCCTCTGTCTCAGATACACACACACACACACACACACACACACACACACACAAGCATGTTCGCGCGCACACACAGGCATGCACGCTCCAGCACACACAAATAGAGACAAAATGAGAAACACACAGTTTGGACGCCAAGAATATGTTTCCTCCTCTTTGCCTATGTTATTCCCACTCTGTCAAACTTCTTAGTGCAGTGTTAGGACCAGCACAGATCACTGCTTGTGATTAGTGCAGTAAAATGATGGGATTGATGGTTCTGTATTTATGGAGACCATGTGTACACAGCTATCTCTTGGCAAGCGGGACTGCTGTGCAAGTCCAGATTTTTAATTTTTTTTTTTCTCTCAAGAGACTAAGACAGAATCGGTCCATTATTGTTTAATTCCTGAGCCAAAGTCTGAGTAGAAACAGGGCTTAATCAGTATGGAAGGGGTTTGCAGGTGGCCGTGTGTAGGACAGCAGTGTGATATTGTTGTTGTTCAGTGTTTTAGTAGGTTTTTACTGCAGTCATCATCAAACTCAACAGAGAGAACAGGAAGAAGTGTGGAAATAGGTAAATGGAATTGTTTTCTGATCTTTCAGGAAAAAAACAAAACAAATGATGATGTGTGGAAAGATTGAGTTTCTCTCGGCCTGACCTATTTTTAAAGTCAATAATTCAGGTAAATACCTGTGGAATTATGTCTGGCATTGATTGACATTGAAAATAGGGCAGATCGCCAGTCGATCCTCTGATCATCGTATGATAAATATCCCTCTTCTTGATAATTCCAACACAACACAGCTTTCAAAAAACGGTGTCGGACACATTCTTGTACAAGCAGGTGCATGGGCGTTGCCTGCAACTCGGTGTGTTTTGCTTCGCCTAGCTTAAAATGTTGCTGTTGCTGTTCAAATGTAAATTTCATCAGCTCAAAATTCACATGTGACATCACTGATGTAAGGTGAAGTGAATGTGTCGGACTAGCGTACTGATTTGCAAGGAATCATAGGTGGGATCTTGGCGTCTCCCATCACACAACAGTGCGGCAGTCTGGTTGCACATATTTGCACAGTGCACACAGCTGGCACCGTCTCCATGTTTGCGTGTGCGTATGCATTGCATTGTGGATACACGCTGACAAAAGCCGGGAATTGTGCCACCCATGGTTTACTTGCAGCTGGAGACTAGCGTGAAATGTGACTTGTCTCAGCAGTGCTTCGCCCCAAGTGCGGAACAAAAAGATATTTATTGAGCTGCCCACAACAGTGCATTAATTAGGGACCACCAGCTCTACCCACAGCCTTGTGCTTGTGTCATTAATGTGGTTTCACCAACTGCAGACGACCTCTGTGACTTTATCTCTGCATTTGTACTTCCTTATGTCTTGCATTTTATCCTCTTCGAGTTTCAAGAAAGTACAATCTCTCCACTGGGCTCATTTTTCAGTCTGTGTTACGTTTCATTGCCACACGTTTGATGTTAGCATAGATGCAAAACACAACATTCACACGTTTTGCCCGTGTACTTGATGATTTGTAAATATTGTGTGCTGTGGAGCTGAGTCAGTAAGTAGAAGTCTGTTGATCTGCGCTTTGAGGTTGTGTCTATATTTACGCGCAGACATACTGTGCATGTTTATCTGTCAGCCTCAGAGGCTGTATAAACCTGTTAGTTCTTGAGGTTTGAGTACCAAATTGGCAACAACTAATGACGTGAAGCTTTGAACCATTGCACCTTTCCAAGCAAGCAAAGTGCAAAAGCCTGCCTGACCTGTTTTTCTGTTTTGTTTTGTTTGACTTTAATTCTTATACATTTCTAGTCAAAACGTGAATGAAGTTAGATGCAGGAGCAACATCTACTTTTACCATAGAAGGTGGTCATTGTGGCTGTGAAGGTCGAGTGGATTACAAGGCAATGCGTCTGCACTGTTGAACAGGTTAGCAAATTAACAGGGAATTACTGCAGCCTGCATTCCTTGGTCAACACAGCCCTCTAATCCAAGAGGCACCATGTCAGGGCACATGCATTGATTAATCAAATGAGTCACATAAGTCAGGATAACAGGGAGACTGCTTCACAATGGCTCATTTTTAAAGCAATGGGCCCTCTTTTTTTTTTTTTTTTTACCATACTATTTCCATATTAATATTGGTTATAATTATTGCCATTTAATGTGTTGATCGTGATATAAGTTAATGAAAACAAGAACAGTAAGTTATTGTATTGCCCATTTGATTGATTGCATCGCAAATGTGTGGTTCGTATTTTTTTTATTCATTCAGTGAAGTTTCATCTTTAACTTAGAAGGACTGAAGATTAACTAGCTGTAGGTAAATATATCGTTTCAGGTTTAAATAAATATATTATTCTTAAAAAAAAGCTGTGTCATTATTTGTTTTGGCTGCATGTCCTGTATCCTGTTTGTGGCTAGCTAACATATTAGAGGCAAAGAAAAGTGCCAGCGCACAAAACGTATCTTTTAAAAGCAGCTAGGCATCAGACGTTCAAAACCACCAGCCGCCAAGATAACTAAAGATAATGCCACTCGACCCAGCCCTTGTGGTTTGCCTCGTGTCGTCACTATTGTCAAAGCTTAATGCAGACGTTTATCGCGGAGCTCATTTTTCCACAGAAGTGCATGCCAAATTTACTCTGGCAGTATAGCTCATCTTTTGAAGGTGCACTGAGTGATGGGCACAAGGCACCGGTGTCTTGGATCTGAGCTAGTTTCTTTATGAATGGAAACGATGCATGTCTGCACAAGCGGCGCTCAGATTTTTTGTCATAAATCGCCAAAAGTGTGGATGTGATTGAGCAGGGAAAGTCCCAACATTTGTCTTTTCTGGCTGGATCTTCATTTTTCAGTCTGTCTCATTCTCCTCCAAACACACAGCACCCCACACACACACACACACGAAACTACATGTCAGGTTGTTGCTTAGTTTTAAATGAGATGGGGTCGATGTTTCTTGGTAATTGCATCAACAAAACGTCTGCCTAAGAGGGAAAGTTCACTGGGTGCTTCCTGGAGTTGTCTCGTTCCGTTGTCTTGTCCTCGTTTTATTCATCATACATATTTGGCAGTTTCACATCAGTTTAAGATCAAGACTGAACTATTGAATTAACTAATTCCAAACTGCAAATCTGAGTGCTGTGGTTTACTTTACAGTTTACAAAACCACTGGGGAATGCATGAAGCCAAAAAATGCAGTTACGGAGTGAAAATAGGTTTCTTCTGATAAATGTTGATAGACATTTTATCTATCAGATTCTTGGTTTTGGGGATATGCACACGGGCCGTCGGCATAATCAGTATACTTTGCTGTTTCTGTTGGCGTGATTGCGAGCCGTGCAGTTGGATACTGCCTTTCAAACTGACACTGACCTGCGGGACTCGAAAGCTTGAAGGTCTCGGCCTGATTTGCCTGCTCCGTGCCTCCGCTGTTTGTGTGGGCCAGCAAAGGTTCCCTCAGGGTAACAGTGTTTAGTTTGAGTTCGTCCCTCTCCTTCCATGCTGAGCTAAGGGTATTTTATTGCAAAGTTACCATGACAACTATTGGGCCTTACTGGATATTGAGACTCGGTGCAGCAACTCCAGGAAATGGGGCTACTTCCTCACTCGGCGCGAA
This sequence comes from Thamnaconus septentrionalis, assembly GCA_009823395.1. Taxonomy (NCBI): domain Eukaryota; kingdom Metazoa; phylum Chordata; class Actinopteri; order Tetraodontiformes; family Monacanthidae; genus Thamnaconus; species Thamnaconus septentrionalis. The sequence continues at coordinate 8,117,953 of CM020508.1, read as the reverse complement.
CAACTTCCTGCCCTCCTCCGTGTGGATGTTTGCCAAGGCCAAGGGACACCCATTCGTGTGCAGTCTTTGTCTGTTGTTCCGTAATTACTTCCTCATCTCAATCCTCAGCTATTAGCTCAAAGCCTTCCTACCTCTGTCCCCCGCCTCCCCTTTCTTTCCCCCCTCTGAGCTTAGCGGGATTTCTCTGCTGTAGTGTGTGAGACGGTCTACTGACGTGCGCTAGCGGAGGGACCAGGCGTGGAATCAACCACTTCCCTTCTCTCCTTTTTTTCCCGTCCAAGCTATTGAGGGTTTCTGCCCAGTCTATCTGCCCACTTACATGTTAAATCTTAGTTTGTGGGCACACGTGCTGAATTAAAAACATGAAAATGAAGTCTAATTTAACAAGCAAGGATTACAGCAAATCACTCCTGATAAGGCATCATCACAGATCACAGATTTTTAAGGAGTGAGCTGTGTGAAATTTGGCCAGGAACTGGAGCTGGATTTCTTCACGGCGCGTTCTTTCTGTGTATAGTTTCACTGATGACTTTGTCCAGTCCGTCTTATCGAGGCTCTCATTCCTGGCAAATTTACAGCACTGGAGTACGTGTTGATAATGAACTGTGAGAACAGCAGTGGAGAAAGGAAACAATCTCAGCGATTGTCGTCCGTTATGAATGTAATGTGATCATTATGTGGAGTTGGATTGAACAGCCTACCAGACCTTCTGTTGGGAATTTGTGATCGGCGTACGAGGAGGTAATTGTGTGTGTGTGTGTGTGTGTGTGTGTGTGTGTGTGTGTGTGTGTGTGTGTGTGTGTGTGTGTGTGTGTGTGTGTGTGTGTGTGCAAGCATATGTCTGTGTGAAAAAAGTAGTATAATAAGAAGCAGGCTGTGATATCTGGCATTGCAACATGGAGAGCTTATCAAACCAGTTGGGGATGAGAACTGCTTCTTCCTGTCTTTGCACTTTGCACTCCATTTCTTTAGTAGTCCTTTTTTAATCTATGACCATGGCCAGTTCAGTCATACTCCCTTCTTTTAGCACTCGAATATTTTTTTTGCAAGTGTTTGTTTGCTGCTGTGAGACGTACTGTTTGTGTCATCTACTCTCACTTACAGGGTGTGAAATGTATGTTGTTGTTTTGTCAATTCAGATCAAATTGAAAGCCACGCTGCATCATGTCGTGCCACATCTGCTCTCCCTGCTGCTACATACTTAGATTTGCCGTGCTCAGCTCTTGGTTGGTGCACACACGGTGTGTATACTAAGTACAGAAATGCTCCCAAAATAGCAGAGTATTTTCTGTGGTCTCTTGTACTGCAGCTGGAGGCTGATATTGGCCCCTACTCTGTGGAGGTCTGTGTAATTGTACGCACGGAGGTCATACTCATATGCGTGCTCGTAGGGATTATTAATTTCACAGTGCCTTATGCTAGCTATCCCCATGTCTAATAGAGTATGTCCCTCAGCTCTGAAGCAGCAAACTGACCTCCCTCGCTGACCAAAACCCTCCAGTCCCTGGCCAGTCTGCAGTCTCGTGTCCCGATTCGTAACCTCTTTAAGACTCCAAGTAGAATAACAAGAACTTTTTTTGAACAAACCTTTGTTTAATCACAGTTCCTCTACTTAACATGAACGCTATTGGCAAGTGCACTTCCTGTATTGCAATGACTCTTGTCTTGTGAAGACAGTGTTGGCGTTTCCTCAAAATCAGCTGACCTACTCTCAGTTTTGTAAAAGGAGGTTTGTTGTACAGAGGAAGACAGATCAAGAAACCGCAGATGAAACTATTTTTTACAGCAACTCTCAAACGACCAACCTTGATAGTTGACTTGCACAATTAGTCACATATGCTACTGTGAGGTTGTCCTTTTTAAACTAACAGTACTTTAGTGAATGCAGACCGTGAACACTACAGTGTTGTTAAGCATATTGGACCGGCATGGTGCGCATGAAGACTACTTGAGACTTGTCTATGGCGGCTGAAGGACCATACAATGGATGATGTGTCTCACTATGAGTGTTTCATGGGCTTGCAGATAGTTCATCTTTGTCGTCTTTTTCAAGGCTCATTTCAGTCTGTCTGGTGTGGTTGCCACGTGACCGCTGGCTTTTGATTTCTTGTTGTAAGTAGCAGATTATATAAATGAACGTCTTGTTTATGTTTGAGTGGTCCAGTCAAGTTTGGTGCCCATTAAAAGATTTTCTAATTGTATTTCTACTTCCATAATATGTAGAGTAATAGTGGAACCAGACCTTTTTGTATATTAAAGCACTACTAAATACCATGTCCTCTAAACATCTTTAGATACAGTTATGGTGGGGATTAATGGGTCAATTGGAAACTCAGAACTCATTGTTGTTTTAAGTGGTCCGTGGTCACTGTCCGCTGCAACAGTTTTCTAAGAAGAGAAAAGCAGACAATGATGTGTGTACTGTTCTTTGACGAGTGAGAGTGAAGAGTGAAATCACTGGAAAGACGGCCATGATGTTACACATGATGAAAAAACTTGCAGTTTCCGCTGGAGGTGTAAAAGTAGCGAGCCTGGCCGGGTGTCTCAGCAACATGGTGCTTCCACATGTTCCAACTGAAGTCGAATGGCAGCCCAGTAATCCAAGAAATGTATTGAAATCTCTGACTATGTTGCTATAATTTGAAGGTTTAGTTTGATTTACCATTACATTTGTTTTTAAAGTGGAACCCTTCACCTGGGTCTCTTTGCCTTTGCAGCAGCATTTACTTTAGTTTTAAGTGTACTGTTAACATTTACGAAAAATATGGTTTTTGTCCCCCTTCCATGCTCCTGTATGTCTGTGTGGCTGCACAGCGAAGGCCAGCTAGACTCTCAAATTACATCAGAGTTTACCAGAACTAAAGTCAAAACCAGGTCATCTATCAACGAAATGAGTGGACTCAGACACAACAAACACTGAGATTCATTTTAGTACAGCAGTACAAAAATCACCAATCTTTTTTTTTTTTTTCTTCTTGCAATATGCATCATAATTCTTGCGAATTAAGTTTGAATGAATGTCTAAATGGGGAAATTCTGCTTTTTATGCTGTAATATTTCACCTGAATATGTATTTAAATCAATACAGTGAAATCTCTGGCTTTGCTTAATGAGTAAAACAGTATTATGAGTTATCAAAGGCCCACTGGGTTAACCTGTGGGCCTGCATCAAGTGGAATATATGAACTATATTTAGTCAAAGTGACTAAAACTAAATAATTGTTGTTGAAAATACCATATCCACTTGTTTTGCCCTGACATCATAGCCAAGAAAATTGTGAAATCAATCATCAGTCATCGGAAAACAGCAACTAACATTAACATGCTTTAGAATAAATAGACTTGCGTACCATCTAATGTTGCACAATCTGAAACACTGGCCCTTTACATTTCTTATCTGACTAATTATGGATGCTGTACTTTCAGCAAAGGCAAAAAATAAAGCAATCAACACAATTGACTCATCTCTTGTCTCTTGCAGCTCTGCAATGCATGGATGACAACGCACCATGTGTGAACAACGCAACCTGTCTGACGCTTAACAATGGAACCGAGTACTGCAGGTAAGACCGGAGCGTGTGCACACGCACAAGCACACGCACAGACAAGTCTACAGACAGAGTTGTGAATAGGGCTGTAAAAGCAGCCCATGAGGGGACGGTTGCGTGGGAAAATGAGTCCAGAAATAGGGTTTTCATATCAAATCCAGTCTGTTCTCGGGACCATGAGGTTTTGCTGCGGCACTGAAGAGCCAGTGAAAGACTGCTCTGTCTGACAAAGCACACAAGTACTGGGAACAATACCAACACACACACACACGCACACATCTTCATCCAAGCTGTTACTCAGGAGATGTGGGGATTTTACTACTTACTTCATTGGTGTGCTGATGAATTCCGCTTTTGCCAAAATATCTGACTTACGGTCTCATGTTGCTCAGGGATGTCAAGACAATTGTGAAACGTTTTTATGACCTGAGAAAGTTAAACATATAGTGTGACTGACCAGCAAAGCATCCTGTGTAATGGTGAACTAAATGAAAATTCAGGCAGGCTGAACCTTTTTTCTTTTTTTTTTTAAAAGTACTTCTGTTGCTTGGCATATGCTGTGATATTGTGAAACAATCAGCCTCCGCTACTTATGTTGTTGCAATCAGTCCATTGAGGAAAAGGCCTGCAGTGTAATTGAGAGCAGTGGCCTGTTTTCTTTCTGCCAGCTTATCCCAGTTTGTAATTAAAACGGAGCACTCGTTGTAATTGTCTTGCCAATCCGGAGCCAAATTCCCCAAGAAAAACACTCTGGCTAGTTCATGAACCTCCTCATATTTCACCAAACGTGATGTGAATCACACTGTGCGTTGGTTCCCAGAGCTTTTGGTATTTCAACACTTGGCTACTTCTATAAATAGGAGGAGAGAGAAGCATCTTTCCTTAATCAGTGTTTGACATTCCCTCAGTTTTATTGAAGGTCAACGGGAAATTTCTTCTTGCAGGTGCATGGGACCTCAGTGTCTTGTGTGTAGTTTGAACACAATTAAAAATTAAATTGTAGTGGCAAGAACGAGCCAATTGCCATTACACGGCTGTTGGAGTAAAACACCCAACCACACAGACAAGCAGTGACACGAAGCCCTGATTTATTCACGTAACCTTTACACAAGTTACTCTAGTGTGTCTGCACCGTGTCTCGGTGATTTCTCTCTAAAGTGGAGTCAAAGCAGTTGGATAATTTTTTTGGGAGGTGCTTTCTCAGCATCAGCTCCCCAATTTGAATCCTTCTCACCAATTGCTGTGTTTGTCATACGGTCAGGCAGAGGAGCAGAGCTTTATGCTGATCCTTACTGGCGTACGTCTGCAAAGCAGCGTTCTAATGACCTGCAGCTGTTTAAGACTCAGCCTCATCCAAGTTTTTAGTGTTTGTTGTTGCTCTTGCTCTTGTTGTCGTCGCCTCACCATCACTTAGTATACATTGCAGTGCATCATTAAGTAAAAATACAGTAGTGTAGTCTGACTTTTAGATTTATTCTTTTTTTTGTATGCGCCTCTTTGTGCTTTCGAGGTTGAAGTTATTATTTTTTCTCAGAATTAAAACGATGGCGTCCATGCCAAAAGGGCTCCTGCAGTGAGTGGTTCTACAGTTCAGAAGTCAGCTGACTGAGCACAGGACTGCTTCGGGTTTGACTGATAAACCCAGGCCGCCCTCACCCCCCACGTGCTCCAAGTAAACACAGAAAGCTAAAGACGTTACACTCCCATAGGCACATCTTTGCACAGAAATAGTTTACGGCTGGTCGTTTCCGTCTACACTACGGTGCCCGTTCAAAAGGCCTATTGTGTGCAAAGAAATTTAATTATGTGTGTCAAAAGCAGTCAGTTATGAGTGTCACTTGGCCCCATTTGGAGAAGCCTAATTTTGTCACATGGATCACATCCTAAGTCAAATGGTGGTGACAGACTTGTACAGGTCATCGAGTCTAAATGTAGAATATTTTGTTAAATCATACGTTTTTATATTTGTTATTTGTTAAATTTTGTCTTTTTTTTAAATAAATAACTTTACTTCTTTCCAGTAAGTAATCAACACAGTTATGCAGTTATGATGGGTCAGAGAAGTTTCTTTCTCTCTATGATATCCATACAGAGCATATACACTTACTTTGAAGGGACTGTAAGACACATGTTTCTGTTTGGCATCTACTTCTTTTTTTTAATTAAGTTTCCTGTCATATAGGAAAATGCAGCTGTTGTCAGTTTCCTCTGTTTTACACAATTCCTTCGATTCCTTTGAAGATACCGTTTCACCTTTTTTTTTTTTAATAAAAGGAAGGAACCAAAGAGGACAAGAGAAGGGCTTAAGTTTTTATTAGACATTTGCTCGTAGACATCACAATAAAAAACACCAAAGACCGGGGCGTTTAGACAGAAAAACCCTGGAAACCTGCTTGTAAAGGGAGCCCGGTTGTCTTAGTTTGGACCAAATAAGTGTTGTGAAAGAGAATTACAGAGCATGGGTGAGGTCGTCTGGCAGGGCAGGGTGCAGAGAAGCCGTCTAACCGGTGACACAGCAAGCCATCAGTTCAGAGTTTGAAAAAAAACACCTGTGTGTTTTTGTGTGCAGCAAGGCTTTGGGAAGTTTTGTTTTGTTTATCAGCATTTTACTGAATGGATAGATGAATATATCTTGATGGCAGTGCTGTGAGGAAGACTACAGTGGCACAGCCAACAATGGTTGTGCATGTTGGCCGTATACAAGTCTGACTAGGATCCGTACAACTAGATTCTGAGTTTCTGACTAGAAAAAAAAATAAAAATGGATGCCTGTTGTTGATAGAGTGAAGCCGAGCTGTCTGAAGCCGGCGTACCCCCAGAACAAAATCTCTTTGTCTTGTGCTCAGCCATGCTTGCACCTGATAAAGTGTCTCTCCTCAACAATGTTCTCTTTTTCACACCGTCTTTTTCTCTTGTCATCTGTGTCATTCCTTTTATAGTTATTCCAAAAAAAAAAGTTAAAAAAAAGAAAAAAAAGAAGAAGAGTCAAGGGAGAGTGTCCCGGTGTTGTGCAGACCTGTTGTCTGTTTGATCTGACAAGCAGAATTTGCCTGCAGGGCAGCCAAGAGCAAGAGAAAGGGTCAAAAGTAAAGAGGATGTTTCTTTCAGGTAATTTGAGGAGGAATACCTTGGAGCACTAGGGGGGAGTGGAGAGAAGTGAAGCAGAGAGAGGAGTGTAATTTCCCTCTTGTTACGCCTCCTTCATCACGCTGTCACTCATCCATCCCTACTTCTTCCCCCCGCCCCCCGGCTCGGGTTTTGGCTGCCTAGCGTGAATGCAGCTTCCCTGCCCTCATTGTACTTCTCCCACAGCCTCTTTGATTATTTATCTTCCTTCCTTTTCGTTGAGCTCTATTCTGCATGCAGCCTTCGTGTTTTGAACGTGTTCCCAAGGTTCTTTGCAGCGTCGCCGTTAATTAGTCACTTATTTTCAACGTCACCTCACCTTGTAGAAAAATCCTTGTGGGATTGTCACGCTCAGTCTTGTGTTTTTCAACCAAAAAAATGTCCTTCCAGAAAATGAGAGTGACGCTGACAGAAGACAAAAGCAGAGTCATGCCCTCCACTCCCCACAGTAGACAACTCATACATAGATTTGCTAGGTGAAGCATATTGGAGTCAGACTTGACAGCCATGTAAGTAGCACACTGGAAACGACTGTAGTGACTTCCTGTTTAACCTCTTCAAAGGCTGATCAAATTTCCACCTTCTAAAAAGAGCTTTGTAGGTGATGTCAAAGACTCTTAACTTTTTAACACCAGTTTGTTTGTCAATGATTCACACTAGTAAAAGTAAGATACAGAGATTTAGAAAGTAAGTACTTTGGGGGATTGGTTCTCCTTTGAACATATTTTGAACTGTAAATAATGGACAACTTATTATCATCACCACGCCTGAGAAGTTATCAAAGAGCAGCTGAAAAGACAAGTTGTATACTAAAATGACTTATTTAATTAGCATTGCTGCCAACCCAACCTGTTTGGTTGGGTGAACATGGCATCCTGTCAAACCAATTCTGACGCTAATTATCAACAAGGCTCGGATAGACACATGAGAGTGACGAGGGCACAGCCGTGTACGCAAAGCAGGCTGATCAAAGATCCGGACATTTAAAGTTTCATCAAGACAGAGGAAGCCTTACACAACTGTGAGGAATGTAGCAACCTGATCATAAATCCACATCCAGGAAGGTGACAAGTGGCTTTCTGTCACACAGCTGGGATGGCACAGAGAGGTCAGAAGTACCCCAGTCTGGTCACACTGTCACACTTTATCTCGCATGTGCAATGATTTTAAGGTTCTGACCACTGCAAACTTCAACTGTTGGCCACAATCAGTATTACTATATAAAACAATGTCCACGCTGTGGAGTATTTTTGCTGAAAGCTGTGGCTAATTTTATTGTAAAAAAAAACAAAACTGCAATATCCAGTAGCCTGACTGTTCAGTGGCACACTCGGCATGTCCATGCCATGGATGGATTTGAAGAACTGGATACCGGACTGGCATTATAATGGCACGCCGATTTTCCCAGTGGCCACCTGAGGTACTGCAGCAAAAAAATCCCATGGTCCCAAAAAGCATTTTTCCCATCGACCACAATACAAAAATAAACGCCTTTAAAACGGCCTTCAGGACGGCTGTGACCGGAAACGCGATTCATATCAAATCTTTCTATTGTAGATTTTTCAGTTTCAGGTCTTTTAGTCGTTTAAAAAAAATGATAAAGGCCAGAAAGTCACCAGAAAAGAGTTTATTCCCAGCATGACGTCAAAATGTCATTCGTGCTGTGTCTCAGCTCGTTCTGTAAGTGACGTTCTCCAGAAGCGTTCTGATTGGCCAAATAGATCATGTGACTGATCATGTGACAGCCCATCAGAGGCATGATGGGAAATGACACTACTGCGCATGCTCTCTGGGCCCATTAATGCAGAAGGGGCTGCCATCTTGGACTCTGGGGTCCTGGTCCAGGCGGGTGGAGGAGGAAGCACTTTATGATCGATATTGCAAAAAATGCTTTGAAACAATTTTTTGCTTTCATGTATGAAGCATAATTACTCTTCATTGCTTTCGTTTTTACTCTGCTAAGTAGCACATCTGATGCCAAACTGAATCCCCATTGAAAAAAGTGACGAGGCAGAACTTCCCGGAACTCTGTGCTTTGCCCGTTTCTTTCCTCTCACGGTTGCAAATACAGACATCCTTTTGTGTGCTGTTGCACAATTCTAAGTATAATAATCTATTTTTTGGAGCTCATATTGGCCAATTGTGATTCTCACATACTTACATTGTATCCATTTGACTTTTTATGAAATGAATACTCACCAGAGATATAACGTGTTGAGGCTAGTCAGCTAGTCAGTTAGCACTTTGTCTAATGCATTTGTAGTTGCATTACCAGGTGAAGACGTGGTGAAGTGGCTGATAGGAACAAATCAGGAAGTGTATATGTGGATCCTTCCTTCCTCCTTGAGCTGTTAAACAGTGTGTAAAATGCTGACACCTTCATAAGAGTTGTTTAAGTTGCAAAGTACCTTAAGTGTGATTGTTAGCATGAATATCAAGGTGATAATTTCCTTGTTGTCAGTTTTCTATTTGCTCTTCTAACCAAAGGGGGGAGCTCCAAACTGAAGGAAAAAAAAAAATACAGAATAAATTTCTAAATCAGTTAGTGGTATTATAATGTGGACCTAGATATGGTAGTTTTATAGGGCAAAAAATATATAGTTGGATACTCATCATGAAGCCACCGCAGAGGGAGGATAATGACAGAACACAGAGACACAGGCAGATGGAGCGCTCACAGAGAAAAACAGATGAGTCTTTTTGAAATGTTTTTAAACACAGTCTTCGATTTTACCACACGTCCCCAGATTGGACTCCACCCTTCCGCAGCCCTTTATTCACTCCACGGCAATTCTTTTCAGTTTGGCCCTTTTCTCTACTCATTTCTGTCTTTCTCTTTAAATTCAAGGCCTGTGACTTCCCCTTTAAGGCACCCTCCTCCCTTTTTTCTGTTTTGATGTCAATCTCACACTATCTTCTGCCACCTTCACTGTCTTTTTTTTTCAGGTTTCTTTTTTTTTTTGCGTCCTTTGCACTTCTGTTTGAAAACGGGAAATTTGTTTTAAGTTTCCAGTGTAGAGTGGGACTCCTTGTGAGCGCTGTACATGACATACTACTACTAGTTTCCCCACTGCCAGACCTCACCACACACTACATTTATAATGTGGTGAACTGTGGTCTGCAAAGAAATTCCACCCTGAGCCTTGCTATCATTTCTGATAGGGGTGTGTTAAAGTGAAAAACTATGTTTTGGGCTGATGGTAAACACTCACCACAGCTTTGGCGTAGGATTGCAGTATAGATATTTCTTTGAATTGTGGAAAAACTTTCATTTTGATGCTTGGCTTAAGGCTGTGGTGGAAACGGAAAAGAGGAAACGGTTAAACCATTTAACTTACAGTTAAGGGTATATTTAATGGTGATGGGAAAAGAGGTGGTTGATATCACATCAACTGACTTTTTTTCTTCCCATAACAATCATTCTAGTTTGCCTGGTGTCTCTTTACGATGCTTAGATACACATTTGCACTTGGGGGTTCTAGGGCAGCAGTTGAAGGTCAGTTGTTTGCTCATGTTTTTAAAGACACAATTTTAACTGTATTTCCTTTAAAAATGTGTTAAATCAGTCTAGTTCTCTTGAGTCAAGAAACAGTAGATAAGGAGAAGGTCACCCGCTGGTGTCCTTCCGTATTCAGTTCCGCCATCACCACACTTAGGACACTTTGAGAAGTTCCCCAATCAGAGTCTGTTGTGTTAGCGCCAGTCCACATTGCTGTAAAAGTGCCTCTTACTCATCGTGATGATATTTTCTAAAATGGAGCCGTTGACTCATACAGTTAGCATGAATTTAAATAGCTATGGTCTTTTCACAATGTTAAGTAGGTGTAGCACGTATGTTGATGTTGGACTTTCTCCATCAAATTCTCCATTACAAAGCTCACTGTCCTCTTTTCCAACTGTACTCCCGCCTCCCCTGCTCGTGATATCCGTTCATGCACGGAGAAGACAACACTGCAGTGAATAGACCACCTATGTTGAAGTCTGGAATGATCCACAGATTGAAAAAGGAGCTGGTTTGCGCTCTCGCTGTGTCTGACTCTGGCTCAGCTTCATGGTGATGCCCTCAGGCGGGGAGCATGATGGAGTTATTAAGCGTCGCTGAGACTAGAATGGTGGTTAAGGCAGGCAGGCAGGGTGGGTGGAGTGGAGTGGAGTTGGGCGGTTGGAGTTTAGGAGAGAAAGAAATGGCACGAAAGAGAGGGGAAATCAGTGAGGGAGTTAAAAAGGGGGTGGGGGGCTGAGCTGCGACGCAGGAATGAAGGTGGGCGACATGAGGTGAGCAAGCGAGAGTCAAGCAGCTCCTCTCACTGCTCACTACAAACCCCCCCTGGTCAGACAGGACAGCCAGAGGTCAGCATGAGGTAGTGGAGGAGTAGGAGGAGGAGAGAGAGAGAGATGGGGTGCAGAGGGAGGAGGTATGTGTAATATGGGGGCGCTAATGTGAACCAGCTGTGGAAACCTGACACCTCTGGAGTAGGTTGAAAAGAGAGGTGGAGGAGTGAGAAAGAAAGGCTGCAGGAAACAGTGAGGAGCGAGAGAAGGATGGAGCAAGAGGGGGGGAAAATATCCCAGTTGGTTAAAAAAACAGTGAGTGGAAAACACAGATGAATTTGGTCAGAACAAAGTAGAACTGACTGGAAAAAAAAAAAAAAGAAAATCTGTCACCTTTCTCTCTGTGCCAACACTCGTGTGCCTTTGTGTGTTTGATTGTCTCCCTCCTCGCCGAGCCTCTCCGCTCCCCAACTACAGCGTGAATCATGCAGAGCCTTGTCTGTTTGCCTCGGGCACCGCAGATAGGGCCGCGGACAGTGAAACCTGAAGGACGGGGTGGTATCGTTCCCTGACTCCATGGCATGTGTGTCTGTCAACACTGGGCCGATAGCTCTATTTGAATTTAATAGAGGTTTCTGTGTATCTTTCCTGTCAGCACGTTGGAATTTTCAACCCCTGATAGCGAACAGTTACTCACGGCTGTTATGGCCGGGTTTTTTTTTTTTTGTTTTGTTTTGTTTTTTCTTTTCTTCCTCTATCTTTTTTCTTGTGTAAAGTGTAAAAAATCGTTCAGTCCTCACTTACTTTTTAACCCGCCGCTCAGACCGAAAATACGGCGATGGAGCAGAAGCGACCGAACGCCTCCTAACTTCCTCACAAAAGTGGATAAACTTGACTTTGAGTCACGGATGTTTTGTGTTTGCCATAGCTTTAGTGGCGAAAATGTGTGAAATGTTCCCAGTGAAACGTAAACCAGGCATTAACCTGGACACGATGTCCTGTGTGTGACAGCCCGCTAATGTGATGTATGTCACAGGGCAAAGGGCCATGTCGTTACTCCTCGAGCATGCAGCTCTCTTTCCCAGGATGCCCGCCGTGTTGTGATGTCATGCTCAAGCTGTATTTGTGTTTAGAGCGCGGAGGGGAGGGTCCACCTTTTGTGTTTGCGCATTTGTGTGCGCGTTTGTGTAGAGGCGTGTGCTGCGGTGGTGTGTGTGTGGGTGGGGGGGCAGCACACAGACGTGCTGACAAGCAGACGGGGAAGTGGGAGGACGGCCGTGTCTGATTTGGCCGACCGCGTTTTTTTCAGAGGCGATTTGACTGAGTTCACCTTTGCGTTGAAGAATTAGAGCGCTGGCCGTCGGCTCTACAAATGTATCAGTTATGGTTCGAACAAAGCAGAATGTTTTTGAAGCACCGGTACATCAAGATGAGTGAAAAGACAAAGTTTACAAATATGAGTTAGCACTGTGATTGTGACCTTGGTGTCAAACAGCACACATATTCAAAAAGTTGGAGGAGAAAAAATACAGGTAGATGTTAGTCACCACTGAAATGTTACAATTTATGGATTTTTTTTTAAAGCATTCTTGAGATGCTTGGCTGTTTGGGTCCGTATGTGGAGCTACAACACACAGCGCGTCACACAGAAAGGTGTCACTTTAAAAAAAAAAAAAAAACCCACACAGTTGTCGGTGTACAAAGGTATTTTAAATTAGTGCATTTGTAATTGACATTTTACACCAAACACTCTAATTTTTGTGGGGGTTTGGTGGGGTTTGTACTTTTCTGTGATTCAGACTCGTCAGGATGGGAATTTCACTCACCAGATGTGGTTTTGCTTTTTTCCCGCCCAATCGTGGAAGTCATGTGACTCAAAGTTGCCACACGTGATTGATGTGCGGAATGTCTCGGTGCCGTGATTCATCCCCCTGTTATTTTCCCCCTTCTGTGCTGAACCTAATATCTTCAAGCTGCCGTGGGGTGGAGCAGACGATGATAAACAAAGTGTGAAACTAAATGAAATAAAAAATCCCCTTCCCGTCTTATCGCTGCTTTTTTTTTTGGTTTTTATGTAACGATGAAAGGAAGCATCAGTTTGGCCGCACGTGTCTTTGTGCGACTGTGTGGTGGAGATCTTCTCTCACCGCGTTACCTGAGCGCCTCGGGGGAGTCGGGCTTAGAGGGCCGTGTGGGAGGTGGCAGCTCGCTCTGCTCCACACAGTCTCCAGACAGTCAGTCTGCCATGTGCCCTATTCACACACACACACACACTCGCGCACACACACTTTTACCATGCTGATACACACGTTTGGGAGCTCAAGTCGCAGTACTGTCACAAAGAGAAGTGGTGAGTGAAAGTAGCAGGGCCGGGCGCGAACAGAGGAATCGAAAGCGACAGAGGCCTCACTGTTTCCAATCGAATTCTCAAGTGGACATGTTGTGTAATATCGAAATTTTCCTCTCACACTCATGGGGTATTGTTAAATCACTGACATTCCCGAAAAAAGAGGTTCCATAAATTGCATTATACATTTTCTTTTTAAACTAGCTCCTATCAGGTTGATTGGGGCAGATTGTCAGTTGCCCATCACCAGACAAGCTGCCCTGCTGACTTTGATGAGGAAGCCACTATTGATACAGTTTTTAAAATACAGACAGGAAAGCCACTCAAAATTGTTTGTCGCTACAAATGATGAGGAGATTTCTCAATCTGGCTCTGATGCTAAAATGCTAAATATAATGTTAAAAATAATTCCACAGTATGTGTGGATGACTTCCTGTGCTTCCTCCAATAAAGGAAATGCGCCGATGTTTTTACTCTCTTTGTGGACAAGCGCATGCCAGTTGAAATTGAGGCCGGTTCAACTTTCTGTTGATCGCGGATGTGTCAACTCACAGCTGGTCGCCAGGAGTGAAGTGCACGTCTCAGTGTCACACAGTCGCTGGCTCCTGTGATGGAAATGACATATAAGCCTTTCATCACCGTGTTTGGTGTCAGTGCAGCTGGTCGCAGAGCAAAAGAGTGAACCAGGGTCAGGCTTAGGTGTCCGAAAATGCCCGACTGCATCTCTTGACTTTCTTGCCTTGGATAAATTCATGTTGCTTTTGACTTTTTTTCCCCTCCGAATGGCTCCATGTCGTTGGCCAATAATTGCTGGACCTTTTGCAATTGTTGTTTTTGCCAGTCTTTAGTCAACAAGTTTCCGATGTCCCCACCCCACATCCTTCCACTTTCTGGCTTCTCCTTTGCCATCACTGACCCCTGTTTAACTCTACGACCGCACTCAGCTTCCTCCTTGTCTCAAGCTGCTTTACAAGCCGACTGCTCAGAGTTCAGAGCAGCTTGTGTGTGTGTGTGTGTGTGTGTGTGTGTGATGTGATGTGAGGACATGTGGCTCAGCCCCGGGCAGCGGTTTATACACTGTCAAACGCAAGATGCCCTGCTACCAATAAGAATGAATGAATAAAAACACTGCAGTCAGGGACACAACTAACTGTTGTGTATGACAAGGGATTGTGTTTATTAACGTGATTAATCTCACACTCCTGCATTAGGATGTGGTCGTGTCAGTGCATCAGCCACAGAAATCAGATGGCTGTTTACTCCCGCTGATGCATTTGTGTGTTTGATGTGTGTATGCGTGCGTGCGTGCATGCGCATACGACATGATGATTCTAATGTTACTTCTCACTTCTCACTGTGTTGTCGTCTGATGTGGTTCCAGCTGTGTATCGGATTGAAACTCATTGCATTGTTTGTTTGTCTCTCTTTCAAGCAAAGGGAAGCAAACACACACACACACACACACACACACACACACACACACACACACACACACATTTATTTTTCTTTTAAAATGACCATCTTTCAACCCTGTGAGGCGCTAAAAATAAGGCTATGTCTTTGTGTTGACAAATGCCTTTTGCATCATCCACCATTCATGTCTGTGTGTATGTGTGTGTTTCAGGTGCGCCCCGGGGTTCATGGGCGAGTACTGCCACCACAAGGACCCCTGTTACCCCGGATACTGCCTGAATGGAGGGAACTGCTCCGTGGCCATGTCAGCGGGTGTGCCCGTGCCCAGCGGCGCCGCCTGTGTCTGCCCTCTGGGCTTCACTGGGCAGCACTGCCAGACGCCCCAGAACTCCACGTGTTACCCCAACAACCCCTGCGCCAACAAGGGCATCTGCAGCCTGCTGCCCCTTGACAAGTACAAGTGCGAGTGCGCCAGAGGATGGACAGGTGAGATAAATTGATAAATGGGCATCCTCTAGGTGTCTGACCTGTACCCTATACAGAGTGCAGGAAGGCAATGCTGTGGAATAGTTGGAAATGGCAAGGGACCCCAGTCCCGGAGACCTGTGCTGTGCAAATTTGTAGTTTAAAGTAGATCAACTATAATGCATTGATCATGGTTGATCTAGTCAGCTTAATATAAGCTATGATATAATAAAGCTTAATCTAATATTACAATTGTTTCCAACAGGATGGAATAAGATGTAAAACACAACTGCAATGAAAACAACACAAGAAAAACACGTTTGCAAACTTATTTAAGATATAATTGAGTGTTTCTTTCCTATTGTCTTCTAATTAAAGTAATATTGATGTTAGCATAATCTAAGAATGATAATTGTATACTAGTAACACTATCTGCTGATAGGTGTTACATAGCGATAATAGCTGGTGGTGACACCACTTCTGTTTACATTGCAGGACTGCGGTGTGAGCGTGAAGACAGCTGTCTGTCCGGCCCCTGTGCCCACGGCGGTGCATGCGCCGCTCTGCCCGGTGGCCGCTTCTCCTGCTCATGTCCTCCAGGGTACACGGGCCTCCGCTGCCTCAATGACACAAATGAATGTGCCGCCACACCCTCCATATGTCAAAATGAAGGACAATGCATCAACACCCCTGGTTCCTACAAGTGAGTTATTGTATTATATTTTTTTTAAACCGCACTTAAGAAAGAAATATCAAATGTATGGATGTCCTCTGTTAAGACTGAGTGAAATGAAATGTGTCAACCTGACTGTCTCTTTTCCAAAGGTGCGTGTGTACTCCGGGCTTTACTGGCAGAGACTGTGAGAGCTCCTACATCCCCTGCTCACCTTCACCATGCCTGAATGGTGGCACCTGCCACCAAATCTCCGAAACCAGTTACTCATGCCATTGCCTTCCAGGTAGGACGATTAGAATTCTCAAGCGAATTTGCCGTTTTTTAATAAAATTGAGTAAGAGTTAAAAATGGAGTAGTGGAGCAAACACCAACACAGATGTGGAATTGGTTTGCCTACAGTGATTACAAAACCTCCTGTAGGAAGACATTATTTTTTTTCATCAAATAATTGTAACTTTTGTTTCCCACAATGTTACTTTTATGTTTCAGATACAAACTGTCTGATCTTGTCAAGTTTGTTGTCATACAGTCTCCTGTCAGTCTTGTACAACTGGGATGTTTATACAACAGAAGCACACACACACACACACGCACAGGCAGAGCCTCTGTTTACAGTCTCTGTAGACACATCATATTCCACTGACTATCTTCAAGTAGTATTTATGTGTACTTTTCCCAACAAGTGCACAAGTAAATGAACTAATTATAATGAATGTAACGAACAGTCTTCATGGCTTTGAGGCTCATATCTCTTTCTTTTCCCGCAGGTTTCAATGGGACTAACTGTGAGCACAATATTGACGACTGTCCTGGTCATCAGTGTGCTAATGGAGGAATCTGCATGGATGGGGTTAATACCTACAACTGTCAGTGCCCCCCAGAGTGGACTGGTAAGTATTATATTTGATGGTCTGTTTTTTAAGTCAGATAAAGCCTGACAGGTACAATCCAATAACATGTTATTCATAAACTATAAAGCACGCCCTCTGAAGGTTCAGAAGTTTGATAAACCTATTGTTTGAAATATCATTTTTATTGTGTGAGGCAGAATAAATGTGTGCCGTGATCAGTGAAATAAATCAGACCTTGAATTCCCATTTCTACCGGTAGTTTATATCCTCTTTACCTTCAAGGTGTGATACTTAACACAAGGTGTGTCTGTGCTAACAGGCTTGTGTGGCACATTTAGGCTTTTCTCCTGCAAAGCAAACAGGCTCACATTTTCTTCTCTGGCTGTCAGAGTCCATATTTCCAATAGGCACACGACAAACAAGGTCACTTGGATTTAGGAGAGCGATGACACAATGTTTTATATTCGCTGTGATAATAAAGAGTTGTTCCTTCTTTTTATTTGGTGCATTGCAAAGTTACAACTTAACTTAAATTGCAAGATGCTGCATTAATTCAATGTCTGATCCCCACTGTTAACCTCTTTCTTTCGTCTCTCTCTGTAGGCCAACACTGTACCGAAGACGTCGACGAGTGCCGCTTGCAGCCAAACACTTGCCAGAATGGAGGGACTTGCACCAACCTGATTGGCAGCTACGTCTGCGTGTGTGTTAACGGCTGGAGTGGGCCCGACTGCTCTGAGAACATTGATGACTGTGCCACGGCGTCCTGCACCGAGGGTTCCACATGCATCGACCGCGTTGCATCGTTTTTCTGCATCTGCCCTCCTGGCAAAACAGGTACGCCCTTTGTGAAAAACCAGTGTGTGATGGCTAAATGATGGCAATATGTTTTTGCAAAATACAAAACAGAACTCCTGTATGTCGGAAGAAATTTTGGAGTTCTGTTGGCTGACTGTTAACCAGGCAGAGGAAAGTGAAAGGCTCCTCCTGACATGATCCATGTTTGATACAGTCATTAAACCACATAATAGTTTTGTGCTACACACTGGGTGGAGACTGAATCATTCAGGATTTAGATGTAGCCTCGCCCTAATAAACCTTTCCTCAGGAGCAAATTTGCTTTGTGTTTGCCTGTGGATGAACTTGGCATAAACCTCTCATGGTTTGCAACGTGTATTGTGTGTGTGTGTTTTTTTTTTCATGGTTTGTTTTTTTTTTGTTGTCGTTTTAGGACTGCTCTGCCACAGAGACGACGCCTGCATCAGTAACCCGTGTAGGGTGGGCTCTCAGTGTGACACCAACCCTGTCACTGGCATGTACAACTGCAACTGTCCCATAGGATACACGGGCAGCACCTGCAACACTGACAGGAATGAGTGCAGCATTGGTAAGGGAGAGAATTGTCTCAATAGTATCAGCTTGTATCTGACATTCTTCAAATGTGCTGTTTGTTTTTTTGGGGGTTTTTTTCACCATACCTTACCATTTTTTTTCTCTCTTTACCATCAGGTCCCAATCCATGCGAGCATGGTGGTCAGTGTGTGAATACTGATGGCTCCTTTACGTGCAACTGTGGGAGAGGCTACATGGGGCCGCGCTGTGAGCAGGACGTCAATGAGTGTGCATCAAGCCCCTGCCAGAATGATGGCACGTGCCTGGACCGCATCGGGGAGTACACTTGCATCTGCATGTCTGGTATGATACATTATGAGACCTTGTTCTATTCGTACAATTCATGAAGAAGTGTAGCCTTGTGAAATATTAGCATTTCTGTCACCCTGTCCTCGTCATTTAAAATTGTTTTGAATCACAAAGAAAAACAGTTAATTGGAATACAAAGACGTTAAATGTTACAAAAATGCTTCTGCTGCACTAATACCTTACCGAGAGATCAAATTGTAACATATTCAAATCACAGTGAAAAAGAGATTATTTTGGAATCTTTATTTTCTTGCATTCAGGATTTGAGGGGACTCACTGTGAGATTGAGGTGAATGAGTGTCTCAGCTCGCCGTGTCTGAACCAGGGAAAATGCCACGACAAGGTCAGCCGTTTTGTCTGCGAGTGCCCAGCAGGTTTGTTTCACATAATTTTAAAAAAACAACAACTTTTTTTTCTTTTTATTTCAAATCAGCGATTAAATGCTAAAATGTTCTGTCGTGGATTTGTGATGTGTTTTCAGGTTTCAGCGGTGAAATGTGCCAGATTGACATTGACGAATGTTCCAGCACGCCCTGTTTAAACGGGGCCAAATGTATGGACCTGCCCAACGGATATGAGTGTGAATGTGCAGAAGGTAAAATAGACTCAACCGACGGCTCCAAGATGCCACTGTAACAATAACCTCTGCTACCGGCAGGACATCTACACTGAGCCCCATTGTATGTCCCCCTAAAACCAAACGTCTTTGCTCAGGTTTCTCCGGCCGGCTCTGTGAGGAGAACATCAACGACTGCATGCCAGAGCCCTGCCACCACGGTGTGTGCAAAGACGGCATCGCTACCTTCTCCTGCGAGTGCTACGCCGGATACACCGGCGCCATCTGTAACATCCAAGTTCAGGAGTGCCACAGTAACCCCTGTCAGAACCGAGGGCGCTGCATCGACCTGGTCAATGCCTACCAGTGCAACTGCCCACCTGGAACCACAGGTAGGAACTCGTGTGCTGCAGCACGGTGTAAATTACCAAAAAGGGAATTCGCATTTTTATACTCGACCGTCGGTTACTCAAACCTGCGGCAAATTTAGAGGTGACGATTCTTCTGAAAAAGTGTTATTATTATTATTACTTTTCTAAAGTGGCGCTAAATTAGCCATAAAGCTTTTAAACATCTAAACAATTCTGTAATTACAATGCAGTACATCTCCTGCCAAACATGTTGTCACTGTTCTTATTGTGCTGTGGCCTAGTTTAAAAGCTTTTTTGTCCTCCCAGGATTAAAGTCCCTCTCAGCGGATCACGTTTTTAGCCGTCACCTACAGTTGAAACTTTCAACCTGATACTCTCTTGAGAGTTTCCTCACCCAGGAAGTGACTTGAATACATAACTAAGATAGATATTACTAGCATACGGCATGATCTAGCATTTCCTGTTGTTGCATTTCGAGTGTTGTGTAAGCTGCAGATTGGTCGGCACACGCACCAGTAGTGTGTGTGTCAGATGGGCTCAACTATTCAACACTGCTTTTCACTGTTCACAAACGGACGCAGTTCCACACTACGTGCCGTTCCGCTCTGAAGCCTGATACTGAGGTCTTCGCCGTCCTTTCAGCCAGCCTTGCGTCAAGTCTCGTGTCATGACTTCACTTCCTCTCCTCTTATGTATATTTACCTAGGTTTGCTCTTTTTTCATATCTCTATCCTTCTTTCACTTGCGAAACTGAACAGTGAGTTTTTCCTCCCCCTGCAGGAGAATGAGTGAAGTGACATTGGCTGTATTTCTAACGCAACGTCTTTCTCATTTTAAACACTATGTGGGGTTAAAATTGCTAAATTCTGTAACCAGCCCCGAATATTTCAATGGACTGGTTTTTCATTTTAATGTGTATTAGGGGTGAATTGCGAGATCAATGAAGACGACTGTGCAAGCAACCCCTGTCAGAATGGAGAGTGCCAGGACGGAATCAACGAGTACAAATGTCTGTGCAGCCCTGGATATACAGGTTGGTTTGACCTTATTTGTATCTTATTTGAGTGAAGCCAGAAGTGTTGAAAAAAGTACTGAAACAAAAAATGACTTTAAGGCTCCTCCCAATACCATAAATCCTTCCCAATTTCTTTCTGATAGGATCTAAATGTGAAGTGGAGATCAATGAGTGCAGCTCCAACCCGTGCATGAGCGGAGGGACGTGTGTGGACAAAATCAATGGGTTCCACTGCCTGTGCCCACCCAGCACCCACAGCCCTCTGTGCCTCTCGGGGACCGACCATTGTGCTGGCCATCCTTGTGTGAACGGACAGTGCATTGAACAGCAACTTGGGTATGTTCAACCTTTGCTGAAAGCAATATTTGTCTTTATGCTGCAGGTCATTTTGCACTGGATGTTTTTGTCACAGCGAGTGTAACCAGCTGCAGAGTTAATAGCCAAGAAATGTTTTTATTTATTTATTTATTTATTCATTTATTCATTCATTCATTCATTCATTCATTCATATATTTATTTATTTCCAATAAACAATTTATCATGTGTCACGTTTAGATTCAGAGACCAGCTTTGCATCATCCCACTTGGAATTTGAATGTGAATGTGCACACGCAGTTTTAGTTGAAACGATCCGATGATGAAATCATTGCGTATCCTCAGCTGAACCAGAACACCTCGTGTTGGAAAGAACTGGCAGCTTTTACAATCACGACAAGACATGATGAGGTCATTAACACTTCTTGCATTGTGCATAGCTACTTCTGCGAGTGCGCGCCTGGCTGGGTGGGGCAACACTGTGAGATGGAGAAGGATGAGTGCCAGCCTAATCCGTGCCAAAACGGCGGCTCCTGTTTAGATCGACACAACGGCTACACCTGCCTGTGCCAACCTGGATTCAGAGGTGAGAGCTGTTCCGTTATTTAGTTACATTCATTTGACAAGTGGTCAAAAAAAATAACAACAAACTTCTCTTTGTTATCAGGATTGAACTGTGAGAAGAATATAGACGAGTGTGCCTCTGGCCCGTGTCTGAACCAGGGCATTTGCACCGATGGAATCAACAGTTACACCTGCCACTGCAGTCTGCCGTTCACAGGTTGGTCTCGCCAGACGTGCGCTGTGGCCTCGATGGATTTCTTTGCATATGTTCCTTGTCACTGCAACATCCATTGCCACCGTTTGTAATTGTGATCTTGAATGCGTGTCTTCAAAAACAGGAAAACACTGTGAGGTGGAACAGGTTCCCTGTGCTTCCCATCCATGTGAGAAAGGAGGAGTGTGCCGGCCATCTGCAGACTACACCTCTTACACCTGTCGATGTCCGGCCGGTTGGCAAGGTACGAGTGTATTTCGGTTTGTGGTGAGACTAAATATACGACAATCTCCTAACGTGTAAACATTCAGGCTCCATTTATTTATTATTCATTCTTCTGTATCTTAATTGTTGCTGTCTGTGTTGCTTGTTGCCAAGTGGATGCCAAGTGTAACGCTGCTTCCTCTAAACGGTACAGGACCACGCTGCAATGAGGATGTGAACGAATGCAAGAAAAATCCTTGCAAAAACGCAGGCCGCTGCATAAACAGCCAAGGGAGCTACTTGTGCAAATGTCAGCCTGGCTACAGCGGACACAACTGTCAGATAGACATCGACGACTGCACGCCCAGTGAGTGTTTTTATCTCAGCCTATTTAGTCCCCTCACATGTAAATGCACAACTCATTTGTGTGATGTCATCAATGATAACACAAATTTTACCTCTTGGAATTAGGCGTTGATGACAATAAGTCCTCTTCCTCTCGCTGCTGTCCTGTAGATCCCTGCCTGAGCGGCGGCGCTTGTGTTGACGACGTCGGGAGCTTCTCCTGCAGCTGCCGCCGGGGATTCGAGGGAGAACGGTGTGAGACCGACGTGGACGAGTGCGCCAGCCAGCCCTGCAAGAATGGCGCCTTCTGCAAGGACTATGCCAACAGCTTCGTGTGTGAATGTCGACCCGGCTTTAATGGCATCCTGTGCGAAAACAACATCCAGGAATGCACCGAGAGGTTGGTCTAAAGCTAACTTGCTGTGCTTGCCATTACTGAACACCTCGATGACCTCTGTTGGAACTCATTTAGTGACTTTTTCTTAATACCAGCTGAGTTTGTGCAAGAGAGCTGGAAGTTTACTGTTGTATATACACTTTAAGGTCCAGCTGGTATGCGCTGTTACTTTAAAGTAGATTAATCGGCCCTCTTTTACCTCCCGCACCTCTAGCTCTTGTCTAAATAATGGGACATGCATCGATGACATCAACACCTTCTCCTGCCGCTGCCGTCCTGGTTTTTATGGGACGTTTTGTGAGTATGAGCAGAACGAGTGCGACTCCCAACCGTGTAAGAATGGAGGGACCTGCACTGACGGCCTTGGAACGTATCGATGCACCTGCCCGGTGGGATACAATGGACAGAACTGCCAGGTACACTGTGTGTTGGTGTGTGTTTCACAGTAAGGACAGGGTGCTAGTTGCAATACAGTGTGAAGTTTCCTTTCATTTGATGTTGCGTAAAAATCTAATGAATCGTTATTTACGAGCAACTGTTTTTGAATTTAAAATGTTTCAGTCTGCAAACTTGTGCAGAGCAAATGCTTGAAAGTCAGTTTGGTGAAATGCACATTCGCAGAAATGATAAAGTTTGCTGGACGGGTTCTAATTTTCTCTCTTACTGCATCATTTGAAATTAAATTAACCAGTTGATCAACTTGTCCTTATGTTTGCAGAACTATGTGAACCTGTGTAGCCAGGTGCGCTGTCACAACGGTGGCGTCTGTTCTCAAACAGCGACCTCCTGGACCTGCCACTGCACCATTGGGTGGACGGGACTTTACTGTGACGTCCCAAATATGTCCTGCCAGGATTTTGCCGCCAGACAGGGTAAGCAACTACTTTCTCTAGTTTTCTTATCTCAGTGAGAAAGAGCACTTTGTGATTTTCAATTTCTTCAGACTTGATAGAGATCACTAATAGTATTTTTTCCTCTTTACTTAAACCTTGAAAACAGGTCTGGGGGTGGAAAACGTGTGTAAAAACGCCGGACGATGCCTGAACGATGGCAACTCCCACAAGTGTGAGTGTCAACCAGGATACACGGGCAGCTACTGTGACGAGATGGTCGACGAGTGCAAGTCAAACCCTTGTCGCAATGGAGCCACATGCAAAGACTACCAGGGAACATATGAGTGCATTGTAAGTAAACCTGTGTTCTTGTTCTTATTCTGAGGAAAATGATTGCAGCCACACAATTGCAACCCAGGACTGCAGAGTCTCACGGGAGGTGAGAGCTGCCTCAGCGATGTGCTTGCTCACCAAAGAATCTATTTGCAGCCCCTCCGACCAATATTTTGCAGGTTACATCAAAAATTCCCCTTATCTACAATTAGCCAAATGCGCCAAAATGAACTTCGCTCCGCACTTTGCCCATTTGACCGACGCAGCCCTCGTTGTCCCTTCGTCATTAGTTTGTGTTTGCAGTGCCGTTAGCTTATGTTTTTCATTTTCTGGTCATAACCTTCAGAAAATCAAGCCCTTGGCGTTTTAGATTTGTGTTTTATCGTGAGCCTGACAGCAGTTTGCCTGTCGTTGTTTTGCAGTGCAAACCGGGCTACCAGGGAGTCAACTGTGAATACGACGTCGACGAGTGCCACTCGAAGCCCTGTCTCCACGGCGGAACTTGCATCAACCTCATTAACCGCTTCATGTGCGCCTGCCCGCCTGGAACACACGGTAAGTTTGAGGAGGGAAAATAAACGGCTCCCTTTGTCAGTGAAGTAGCTGCGTTTGTCCCCTTCCTCCCCGTTTCATGTCGATAAAAGTAAATTTGTTTTGGGCAAACGACTTCCTCTGTCAGCTGCCAAGAATGTTGGCCTTTTTTCCGCTACTTAATAATTTTATGATCACCTGAGGCATTCCTGGTGAAGCTTGAAGAGAATTATGACTATTTTGCTTTGAAAAACTGTGTGTGTGTGTGCTTTATTTTTGCGGTTATCTGCTTTTGTAGGAGTCCAGTGTGAAGAGAACGTGGATGACTGCGCTCCCAAGCAAGGCTCCTCGGAGCTTCGCTGTCTCAACGGAGGCCAGTGTTTGGACGGCATCGGCCGCTACGCGTGCTCCTGCCCTCCGGGGTATGTCGGTGAGCACTGCGAGGGGGACCTCAATGAGTGCCTCTCCAGGCCCTGCCACTCCCCAGGGAGCCTCGACTGCGTGCAGCTGGTCAACGATTACCAGTGCCGCTGCCGCCTGGGATACACTGGTAAGCACACCTTCCCTTCACACTGTGTTTAACTTTTCTCCGTCTTTGCCTGTTGCTCTCCGCGTCAGTCTCTCTGATTCCATGCTGCGTTTTTGCTCCTCCAGGTCGTCACTGCGAGTCAATGGTGGATCTGTGCTTGTCCAAGCCGTGCCACAATGGCGGCGTTTGCTCCATGAACACAAGCTCTGCGCACGGCTACGTCTGCTCCTGCCCTCCTGTAAGTTTAGCTTATTCTCAGTCTTTTTTCTCTCATCATTTTCAATAAAACGCCCTGTGGTCTGTCTGGTGTTTTTGGTTGCTGCAGTGTGCATTTGCACTGCAATCAAATGGGTCACCGTGAATGCAGTATGAATGCAGCTATACACTCTTTTAAGACCGCATGAAGTGAAACTTTGTTTCTTTATATCCTGTGTGGGGTTTTTTTGGGGTATTTTGTTCCTACATTTAATGTAATATAGTAAGTCCTTCGCTCACAGTTCCTCTATTCACTTTCCCTTTGCTCTCACAATTTGAGCCCCAATCTGTTTTTTTTCACTAAAAGCTCACTTTTCTCTTCACTAACCTCCTGCCCCTTCTCTTATTGTTGTGCTTGCTTCAGAAGGCTACAACGTGACTCAGGTACAGTAAGCAGATTCGCCGGTTGAAGCTAGACACACGTTCGCCAGCGTGTTTGATTTAACAGCGACGCCGTCAACCAGCCAGACTCCTCACAAATGTCCTACGTCTCGCTCTGCAGGGCTTCACCGGCCACAGCTGCGGCGAAATCCAAGACTACAACTGCTTCAAACTGCGTTGCCAGAACGGCGGCCGCTGCGTGCAGTCTGCAGTGGGCCAGCTCCGCTGCCAGTGTGCGGCGGGCTTCAGTGGGCCGCACTGCGAGATCAGCCATAGGTGCCTGTTGCCGTGTCAGAACGGCGGCACGTGCATCAACGACCCCGCCAACCCGTCCCAGTACAGCTGCCACTGCCCCCTGAACTTCTCTGGGCGCCACTGCGAGAACAACCTGCCCCGGGCGCGCTCCTGCCCGTACGTGCAGTGCGAGCGGCTCTCGGGGGACAAGGTGTGCGACGACCAGTGCAACAACCACGACTGCCGGTGGGACGGCGGCGACTGTTCGCTCAACTGGCAGCAGCCGTGGGCCAACTGCACCGCCGGCGTCCCCTGCTGGGATCTCTTCAAGAACGGACAGTGCGACAAGGAGTGCGACAACCCCGGCTGCCTCTTCGACAGCTTCGAGTGCCAGGAGGTGCCGGAAGAGACCTGCAAGTACGTCGTCGGCGCCCGTGCAAGTCGTAAATCGAGGTTTGAGGAGAGTTTTAAAGATTGACCTTAATGTTCCGTGCGTTCTCAGGTACGACAGGTACTGCGCCGACCACTACAACAACAACGTCTGCGACCTGAGCTGCCACACGCCGGCGTGTGGCTGGGATGGCCTGGATTGTTCTGCCGACTTCCCGCCCATCCTGCTGCAGGGCACTCTGATCATCGTGGTGCGGCTGCAGCCCACGGAGCTGCTCGGGGACTTGAGGGGTTTCTTGCGCGCGTTGGGGGCCCTGCTGCGCACCAACCTGATCGTGAAGCTGGGCAAAGACAACGAGCCGATGGTGTACCCGTACACCGATTCTTCGGAGGACTTCGGACTGATCCTCGAGAGAAGCCGAATCAAGCGGGAGCTGGAAGTGATCGGGTAAGAATGCTGAGAAGCCTCTTTTTTCTGTCCTTTGGCTTGAATAATAATCACAATTTTGACCAGTTGGCATTGTGTCATTGACGTATTTTCTGTTTTTCCTTGCAGGTCCGTGGTGTACCTGGAAATTGATAACCGTGGATGTTCCCAGCGTTCAGTCGACTGTTTCTCCACCGTCAACGAGGTCGCGTCCTACCTCGCGGCCGCTCACATCAAGGCTCAACTCCCCTACCCCCTTGAGTCGGTCACCAGTAGTAAGTCATTTAGCAGTGAAAATATTTTAGAAATAAGACACAGCCATCATTTTCAAGTTTTTTCTAATTCTGGCAAACACAAGTTCTATATGAATATACCCTGGGGTCATTGTGAAATTGTTAAAGATGTAACCTTTAACCCTTAACTTGTTTATTATTGAGTCATTCCAAGTTCAAATGTAACCCATGGTTAAACATGCTTCACTGAAATTAGAATAGATCACTCCTTTGGGTACTTTTTTTATTGGAAGGCCGAGGTATTGTTTAACTCGACCGGACAGCAAGAAATAATAATAAGCACGCGAGTAACAAGGATTCAGCAGGAGCCATCTCGCTGATTCCTTGCCCTTTGATCAAATCAAAGTTACATGTAGGCAAACTAAATAATACGTAGGCTTGTCTACGCATCCTCCAGACCCCACTGCAGCTCCTCTGGAAACGCCGGTTTTGCCGTACCTGGTGGGAGTGTTGGTGGTCTTCATTCTGATCATACTGGTGCTGGGGATGCTCGCAGCCAAGAGGAAGCACAAACACGGCGTCCTGTGGCTGCCCGACGGCTTCCTGCCCACCAAGAACGACAAGAGGAGGGAGCCCGTTGGGCAGGACGACTTTGACCTGAAGTGAGTGAATATACAAGATATATAAACAAGTTCCTGGTGAGATGTGGCCATATGTACAATGGGCTGGGGAAGATAGGGGCAGAAATAATGGGGTAGGTGTATTTCACAGGGTGTCGTACAAAAGTGCCTTAATAGCATCAGTCGGTCTGCCTGCTATTAATAACAACTTCCTGCTAACCTTTTGTCATTTTTACTTTTTTTTAAAGGAATTTCAAGACCCAGGATGGATCTGTGCTGGATGGAGGTCAGGGGCAGCGGTGGCTGGAAGACGACGTCCCATCAAAGAAGCCAAGAGTGAGTTGATTAGAAGAAGAAGGAAACAGTGATACCAATAAAAGCTGGATGGGCAGCGGTAGTTAATGCTTGCTGTTGTTTTCACAGACTGAAGGCAAACCTCTGCTTCCCATCGCAATGGAAGGAGGCATTGACAGAAGGGAGTGGACGGTGCAACACCGCAAGGCTGCTGACATCTCGCTCACCCCCCCACAGGCTGACATGGATGTTGACTGTCTGGATGTTAACGTCAAGGGACCTGGTGAGTAGAGAGAGCCGGGGGGGAAAGTCAACATCAGAATCAAAGTAGTTCAGAAAGATTTTCACTAAGGCCAAATTGTTGTTTTTTCTCCTCCAGACGGCTTCACCCCTCTGATGCTGGCGTCGCTGCGTCACGGCGGAGGTCTGGACTGCATCCTGCACGGAGACGAGGAGGAGGAGAGCGGAGGAGACGAGCCCGGGCCCAGCGTCATCTCCGACCTGATCGGTCAGGGGGCTTCGCTGATGGCTCAGACCGACCGCACGGGAGAGACGGCGCTGCACCTGGCCGCCCGCTACGCCCGGGCCGACGCTGCCAAGAGGCTGCTGGACGCCGGAGCCGACCCCAACGCCCACGACAACATGGGCAGGACTCCTCTGCATGCAGCGGTGGCCGCTGATGCCCAGGGGGTCTTCCAGGTAAGAGGTTGTTTTGGTATGCCTAGTCCACTGTAGCTGTTTAAAAACACAAAAGCCAGGTCTAATTTTTGTCCAACTTGTACAGCAATTTCACAGATTTTATAAACACACAAGAATTTAGCAAGTTGAATGTGAATATAATAGAATAGAATAGAATAAAATAGAACACCTTTATTTATCCCACATTGGGGACATTTGTATAATTCCAGCAGCATATACAGTGCAAAGAGAAGATAAAAGGTAAAAAAAATATACTTATAAAAAAAATAAAATTACTTTTTTTATAAAATAAGAGAGGAAAACAAATATTTGCATATGGATTTACATCTATATGGACACTCAGATTATATACAAATTATTTTACATAACTAAGTGTTAAAAATAAGTGTTTTTAAATAAATGTTTTATTGTACCTGTAGTAAAATGTTGTGGTTTAGAAGAGTTTTACTGAGTGCAGTTATACAGCCTGATGGCAGCAGGTAAGAATGACTTGCAGTAAGATAAGATAAAATAAGATGAGATAAGATACTCCTTTATTAGTCCCACATGGGGAAATTGCAGTGTTGCAAGCAGCCAAGTTTACACAAAATCCAAGGTTGAAACAAGAGTACAAATTGCAAAATAGAATAAATAAGGAATAAAGTAAGATTCCGAAAAATAGAAAGAGATGAAAAATAAAAAGTGCACACACAAGGGAAACACGCGATGTAAACAAAACAGCAGGATACCGTAGCAGCATGGTCAATGTACAATGTTCATGTATTGCACATGTGATGGGAATGGGTTAGAAAATTGCACATTGTAAATACTGATTGCACAGTAGCGCTCCTTCTTGCGCTGATGGTGCAGCAGTCTTGAGCTGATGGAGCTGCTCAGGCTCTCTACAGTGCAGGGCGTGGGAGGTATAATTCCTGATGATCCACTGTCCTATCTCACAAAACTCTGTATCTTTGCATTTTTTCTTAGATTTTGATCCGAAATCGTGCGACAGAACTGGACGCCCGAATGAACGAAGGCACGACTCCGCTGATCCTGGCCGCACGACTCGCTGTGGAAGGAATGGTGGAGGAGCTGATCCACTGCCACGCCGACATCAACGCCGTGGATGACCACGGTCAGCACACACGCACACACACACACACACACACACACACACACACAGTGTTTTTCTTTGTCTGGAATGTCTTGATGTTGGGATTAAAAGCTCCAGTGGACAAATCTTCCATACTTCCATTCCTTGTCACAAGTTTTTTTTTGTTTGTTTGTTTTTTTCACACTTAAAGCTAAACTGCAGAGCAGCAATATCCACATCATCCACGTCCTTGTTTAATTCTTTGTTATGCGGTTGTTTCAGGCAAATCCGCTCTGCACTGGGCGGCCGCAGTGAACAACGTGGAGGCGACTCTGGTGCTTTTGAAGAACGGAGCCAACCGGGACATGCAAGACAACAAGGTTGCTTCCCTTTCGTAATGATGTTATATATGAACGCTGCATTTATGCATATTAAAGCTCCAGTGTGTAAAATTTTTCAAGGAAGTCCAGTATTTAAGAAAACGCGCCTGACAGCGGGTTTGATATTGAGGCCACTGTCAGGTGGGCTTGCTTGAAAAATGGCAGCTAACTGGGAGCAATCCCTTACTGGTCCATGTAAATTACTTCTTTTTTTCTGCGAGTTTACACCTTTATGTTTTTTCTTTTATGTATTTACACTTTTATCAATGTATTTATGGGCAGTATGCTAAGCTTTTACCAATATAAAAATCATAACTCAAGCTAAATTTTATACACTGGACCTTTAAGACGACGCACTTCACAGATCAGCAAGCTGATTGTGTGTTTGTACTTTCAGGAGGAGACCCCATTGTTCCTGGCGGCCAGGGAGGGCAGCTTCGAGGCGGCTCAGGTCCTCCTGGACCACTACTCCAACCGCGACATCACCGACCACCTGGACCGGCTGCCCCGGGACACAGCGCAGGAGCGCATGCACCATGACATCGTGCGCCTGCTGGACCAGTACAACGTGGTTCACAGCCCGCACAACGGGCCCAACCTGATGGGAGGGAACTCCTCCGTCATGTGCGGCGCCAACGGCGGCGGCTTTATCGGAATGCGGCCCGGACCGCAGGGGAAGAAGAGCCGGCGGGGGGGCGGTGGAGCGAAGGTGGGAGGCGCCGGCGGAGCCAAGGAGCTGAAAGACATGAAGGCAAAGAGAAGAAAGAAGCCGGCCGGAGGGGAGGGGCCGGGCACGGGAGTGGGAGGGGCTAACGGAGCCGGAGCCGTGGGGAGCGCCAACGGAGGGAAGGCTGCTGGAGGAGGAGGAGGATGTGGAGGAGGCGGGGGGCTGCCGGAGAGCTCCGTCACCATGTCGCCCGTCGACTCGCTGGAGTCGCCGCACTCGTACACCGGCGACGCCTCGGCGGTCGCCACCTCCTCCGTTGCGGCCACCGCCGCCAACTCCCCGCCCCTCCTGACCAGCCCCGCCTCCCGGACCATCCTGCCCTCTGTTGGCCACATGCTGGGCCAGCAGCAGCAGCAGCAGCAGGCCTGGGTGGGCATGAGCAAGCACGGCTACGGCGGCCACATGTTCGGCCTGCTGCCCCACCAGCTGGGCGGCTCCCACTCGGCCATGGGCCACGGCCAGACGCCCATGATGACGCCCATGAACGTCACCATGAGCCGCGAGCAGCTGCCGCCCATCGTCACCTTCCAGATGATGGCGCCGGGGGCCGGCGGCGGCAGCGGCGGAGGCCAGGCCATGATGAAGCAGCCACGGGTGTCCAAGTCGCAGGCTCTGGCCCAGGGGCAGGGTCACCCCCAGCAGGGGGCGGGCCGCCTGCACTGCTCCCAGGCCATGATGTACCCCCTCCCCGAGCAGATGGGCGTCACACACGGGCTCCCGCACGCCCTGCAGCACGCCCACGCCGTCAGCCACGCCATGGAGGCGCCGCCCCGGCCGCTGCCCTCCTACCCGCCCATGCAGAGCCCCGTGGATAAGTACCCCACGCCGCCCTCGCAACACAGCTACACCGCCGCCGCCGCCAGCAGCGCTCCCGAGGGCGCCACCCGAGCCGCTCGGCGCACCCGCCCAGCGAGCACCCGTACCTCACACCCTCGCCGGACTCCCCGGACCCGTGGTCGTCGTCCTCGCCGCTCTCCAACTCGGACTGGTCCGACGTCACCACCAGCCCCACCCCCCTGGGTAACCCCCACCACGCGCTGCCCTCCTCGCGCCACACCACACACATTCCCGAGCAGGTGCAGCTGCAGCCGCAGTCGCAGCAGATGCAGCAGCCGTCCCAGCAGCCGCCGCCGCTGGGGAACATGCAGGTGTTTGCATAGCTGAGTGATGGGAGGGCTGAGGGGGGGCGGCAAACAGACTGACGTGTGGTGGAACAGTAACCCCCCCCCATTAGCTTTTCATTCAGTGCTTTACTCCTCCTTTGTATATGTCTTATAATCATCAGTCGCCTCCCCTTTACGTTTTCTTTTTTTTCTTTTTGCACTTATGTAAACTGTATAGTTTTTTCTGAAAATGTTATTATCAACTTGAATGTTCTCAATACCAAAAAGAAAGCTTGGAAGAAACTTGTCTATCTAGGATCAGTTTGTCACAGAGTTCTGTGGCGCCCAGCGGCCTCCGGCCCTCCACCAGCTCTGTTCCAGCACACAAACTGTTTGATGAGGGATCGTCGAGGAAAGTGGCGAGCGGACGATCCTGATTGGTTGTTCCATCCATCTGCTTCCTGTCACAGCTTCTGTCACGTCCTCAGGAAGGCGGTGGTTGCGCGAGTCACGATCGCAGCAGTCTGGGGGCGGGTTACACACCCAGGACACGTTGCCCCCCCCTCTTCACCAACAGTTTCCATCACCCTAACCTGTGCGTCTTTGGACAGTCGCAGGAACTTCTGGAGAACATGCAAACTCCACACAGAAAGTTCCCAGGCCCTGGAAACAAACCCAGGGCACCACAATGTTGCCCAGGACGGGTATGGCACCAGAACATATAGACTGCTGAGGTGTGGCAATACTGTCTCTTTTTGAACATATGGTCTTTTTTGTTTTGATGTATGCTATTTTTTGTTGTTGTTAAATGTGGTAAGCCTGCCAATACTAACGTCTTCAAAACCATTCATCTTTTTATTTTTGTTTACACATTAATATGATGGGTCACATTCAGTTGATTCTTTGTTTCTGCAGAGCTACCTAGTTGATCAGTAGAATTTGTTTGCTTGTGCTATTTTTTTTTTTTTAAGTGCTTTAGGTGGTATTTTAGAGAAATAGGTATGTGGTCTTACAGGACACGGATACAGATTATAAGAGAAATGCAGTCTGGCCTGTTTTTCCAGTTTCAGTATGAGTAGCTTTAAATGTAATTGCTGTTACGTCGTTACAAAATTTCCTAACCAAACCAGTCCGGATGCAGTTTTTGTCTTGTCTTGCTGCAGGTGATGCCGTTACTATACTTGTTGAGGGATTGATCCAGCAGCTTGACAAACTTTATGCAAATGCAAACATAAGTGTTACTGTTTTGTGATGAAATGTACATAGACTCCGAGAACATCCTGTTTATTATTCAACTCGATTTTCAAAGACGTAACAAAATGGTGTTTTGTTTTTTCAACGAATCCTGTTGGCACTTCTCCAGATGATTTTTGAATGTTACAGAGGTTTAACCCTTTAAACCACAACTTTCTACATACTTGTTCCTTCCAAACCACTTTTTTTTTTTTTTTTTGCCTATCTACAATCAGCATATCTGCACTTTTCTTTTTGTTGTCATGATTCAGAAACCAGGTCTGGAGAGGTGTAAGCTTAAATACAGGTGGGTTTTATTCTTCCTCTTGAAAGCTGACGTTGACAGATGCTTTGCGTGATGCCTCCATAACACAGACAATCATTTACTTTTGTCTCTGAAACTTTGGAAAAAGAGCATGAGTGTCTCAAAGACCAAATCGTTTTGCCAAAAATCTTTCACTGTTTCCACTTTGTCTCCAGTGGCGATCATTTTTGGGGGGTTAAAATTTCTAATAGTTTGTGTGAACAAGACAAATCATTCACTCATGTTTTATTTGTGATCTCATTTGTGACCATTTTTCTGTGTACTTGATTATGTCCCTGTAGTTTCACAAAAGACAAGTTCACATTAAAAACAAATAGAGCGTGTCTGTATTCATGGATCCGTAAAACCATTTGTCTATGTTCTGCTTTCTTTTTTTGTACTTGTACTTAACCAAATAGCCTATTATCCTGTACATGCCATATGAAGTAGTTGTCACCGTCTTTCTTTATGTGAGGTAGAACTAAAAACTAAAACTGATGACAAAATAAATTGTCTGAAAAATGCGTAAAATACAAATGATCAAACAAATGTGCTTGTTGAAATAAAGCCACAAACTTTCTGAATGTTGCAGTCTTTTAATTATTGAACACACACACACACACACACTTCAGGGAAATGTTGGCATGTCCAGTAGTTCAGTTATTGTGGAAGCAGGGTACCTAAACTGAGTGTCCCTTTTAGAATCTGTTAGTTTCACTAATAGTTTCCCTGCTTCATAAATGACTGTGGGTATTCAGTGAAAATAGTATTTTGGAAAATGTAAAAACACAAAACGCCAAAAGACATGAAAATAAAGTGCCTTGTACTCACCTAAATCATGCAACAACAAAAAAAAGTCACCGTTTCCGCATTCTGCAGTGACCGGGTAACCTGCAGTTCGTTGCCTGTCCAGCGTGAGGCGCCAATTGTGAAGGAGCTCACGTTCCGAGGCGAGGAAGAAACGCTGTACACGGAAGTCAACCAGGATATCCTGCATTCACTTGAATGCTGTTGACTCTGTGGGCAGAAGTCGCGCTGTCTCTCGGGTGGTTGATTTGTGTGGCCATGTCCTTAACAGCCGAGCTGAGTCCGCAATAATGGTCGCTTAGCGGCGGAGTGTTTAGGGTCGAGTGCCGCCGCTCTGTGGACGCCGAGGAGCTGAAATGAAGCTGCTGTTTTGACAGCAAGACTTTGAGCTCAGTTACCTGCTCCGTGTCCTGTCGAGAGCTGCTGGCATTCACACCTGAGGAGTGGATTTACAGATCTGCTACGTCACTGAAGTTGCGCCATTGGAGATCAGGCATATATAGGTGAGAGGTTTTATGCCGGGTAGACTAACTCCCTCCTCCTCCTCCTCCTCCTCCCTCCTCCTCTGTTCCTCTACTTCCTGTTTAATAAACTCAGGCTCCGTCCGTCCACCTCCGCTTAGTTATCTTCTCCTCCGTGTCCAGGCACCCGGCAGACATGGCCTCTCCCCG
This sequence comes from Thamnaconus septentrionalis, assembly GCA_009823395.1. Taxonomy (NCBI): domain Eukaryota; kingdom Metazoa; phylum Chordata; class Actinopteri; order Tetraodontiformes; family Monacanthidae; genus Thamnaconus; species Thamnaconus septentrionalis. The sequence goes on along the minus strand of CM020508.1, from coordinate 8,083,517 downwards.
GCTGAAGTACGTCTCTCTGGGCGTGCTGGTGTTCCAGACGACCTCCCTGGTGCTCACCATGCGCTACTCCCGCACCCTGCAGTCGGACGGGCCGCGGTACCTGGCCTCCTCGGCCGTGGTGTTGGCCGAGGTCATGAAGATCGCCGCCTGCGTGCTGCTGGTCCTCAACGAGCACAGTCAGTGTAGACACACACTCTATTTCATTAACCCTGATATGTTTTTCATGTGCTAATATCCGGAGCAAAGAAAAAATACTGGCAAAACCTAAAGCAGTGTGTGTATACTTTGCTCAATCAATTCATTTGTTCGCTTAATGGATGGTTACACTTTCATTTTCACATCATGTTGTGATCATTATCCAGAGGGAAGGAGGAGAAACGTTCCTCTGTGCAGTGACTGTACGTACAATACTGACAAAAGCCACATTCATTTTAACGTGTTAACTTGTGATGACAGTTGACGCTGAATTGGATTGAATTGACAACCGCTCAAAAGTATTCCAGTTTCCTTTATGCCGCGCCGACCTCCAGACACACCTTTGCTTGTGTTTCCCTCGCCCTAAGAAAATAAAATCGGCGATAACAATTCGCGACTAAAACAAATAATCAGCTCAACGTGTTTTCCTCTTCCAGCGGTTGTGTTGCATACTTAAAATTCCGTCATGTCACTTCAGGCTACAGCATGCGAGCCCTGAACAGCATTCTACGCCAGGAGATCCTCAACAAGCCTATAGAGACGCTGAAGCTGGCCATCCCCTCTGGCATTTATACGCTGCAGAACAACCTGCTGTATGTTGCCCTGTCAAACCTGGACGCCGCCACCTACCAGGTACACTGAGTGGGAATGTTGTGTCGCAGGTTATGCTAACTTTAGTCAAACTGCAACTGAGGTGTCCTCTTCTGTACTGCTTAGCAGCTAGCTCAGTTATCAATCATCAATATTATTATTGTTATTAGTACTAGTAGTACTAGCAATAGTAGTGGTATTGTTGTTGAGTTTTCACACTTTCCATCCATCAGGTGACGTACCAGCTGAAGATCCTGACCACGGCTCTGTTCTCCGTGTCCATGCTGGGCCGCAAGCTGGGCATGTACCAGTGGATCTCGCTGCTCATCCTGATGACCGGAGTGGCTCTGGTGCAGGTCGGACACACTTTTATGGCCATTTGTTGGTCTCTTGACGCCGGCCAGGAATTAAAAAAATAATAATATTTACAGCTATCTTTTCAGAACTGCAGAATGTCATCTGTGGTTTATACTGCTCACCACCAAATATGATAAATATCGTTCTGTGCGCATTCTGCCTGTTTTGGCTCAGCTTGTTTTTCTTGTCCGTCGACCCGAACACACTGCCATTATCATTATTTCAGTTGAATTGTGTTTGAGCTTCACTTCCATTTCTCAGAAACAAATTGTTTCTAATTGGACTGACTCAAACCTACTATGAATAGATTTCCATACATTTTGATAGCAGTTATTATAGGTGTGCTCGCGAACAATGTTTTCTTAACTGCTGAACGGCTAACAGTGGAATCACTTCCTCCTCACTCTTGGCAAAACATTCCTGCACCTCCAGTAAAACATGTTCTATGGATGTTTCAGGTATGCAGAAGAAAGTCAGAGCCTCAGAAGTGTTAGAAACAACGACATACTGTGCAACACCTGGCACCTGGTTCTGTTTGCAAACACACCAAGAACAAAAGGAGGAGGACGAATTGAAGCTGTAAATTCTCATGCCTGACTGATAGTTGTCAATCAGCAGGGCTGATTTGGGATCGTCAGATGCTGCTCGAACACATTTCTGAGCTGGCACGATAATCACTGACATCAATGAACAATTTGAGGTTTTTGTTGCAGCTATTGTATTACAACACACGAGGTCAGAAACACTCATCTCCACTGACTCACGGCTGTTTAGCAGTTCAGTCATCTCCCAGTCAAAGTTTAATCTGCACGCTTGATTTACACAGATGGAGTTTATCTTGTCTTAGGATAAAAGGTGTCTGCTCGCCATTCAGTGACTGGCATAATCAAAGATCTTCTCTGCTCTTTGTAGTGGCCCTCTGACTCGGCGGCGAAGTCCCAGGAGGCCTCCTCGGCAGGTTCCCAGCTTGTGGGCGTGGTATCCGTCCTGGTGGCCTGCTGCTCCAGTGGCTTCGCTGGTGTTTACTTTGAGAAGATCCTGAAGGAAAGTAAACAGAGCGTCTGGATCCGCAACATCCAGCTGGGTCAGTATCCATCCATCCATCCAGGCCAGGCGTTCAATATCTTGGATTTGATTCAATGGACACGAATGCAGCATGAAAATTCAAATGTGTTTCTGTGCCAAACCGTCAGTGCGGAAGAGACTGCTTTTGCAAAAAAAGAAACTGTTTCTGGTTCTGTTAAGACCAATGTTCCGACTAGATCATTTTCACCCTGAAGTGTGTGAGGCAGGTGTTAGGTCTCGTGCGATTCCTCGGTGTGAGATTTCTTCTTCTTCTTCACCAAACAATGCAGCCTTGATTCGCAGTTAGAGCTCCAAACAAAATGGTAATCCTGCTCGAAATGTTAATTTCTTCAGGGATGCACCAACCTACAAGGCAAACGTCATAGTTGACCAAAACTCGCACTTGTTAACATCCACACATTCTTTTTTGTGACACCACAAGGGGCGGATCTCCAGAATGGTGTGTTTGAGAGCCTTACTTTTTAAAGTGGAGCAAGCAGGAGAAGTTGAAGGCTTTAATGTTCCCATCTCTGGGGATTTTCGCTGTTAGAAAATGCTCAAAGTCAAGTGAGCTTTGCATATTAAGGGACTTTTAAACACTTATGCATTCCCTTAAATCTATCATCTCTGCATTGATAGTTGAAGTAAATGCAGTAAAGACAAAAATAGATGAAGATAGATAATAAAAGTCAAGCCTTGGATTGACATTCTTTTTTGACTCTGATGCATATTCCTGTGGTTCCAGGTATGTTCGGCCTGGTGTTCGGCACCTGCGGGATGCTGCTGTACGACGGGCAGAAGGTTTGGGAGTCCGGCATGCTGCAGGGATACAACACCATCACCTGGGCAGTGGTGCTGCTGCAGGTAACGCCGTTGTTTGCGATTGCCAATGAGTGACGTTGTCTCCCGGATCAATTCCCCGTCCTCTGAGGTCGGAGAGGAAATGCCTCCTTATTTGAACTTTATTTTTTTTTTTATCTCCATTTTCTTCATCCATCCATTTTTCTGCCTGCTTGTCGTTTTTCTCCAGGCGCTGGGCGGTCTGGTCATCGCGGCGGTCATCAAGTACGCCGACAACATCCTCAAAGGCTTCGCCACGTCGCTCTCCATCATCCTTTCCACTCTCATCTCTTACTTCTGGCTGCAGGACTTCGTCCCCACAAGGTAGAGCAGTCCGCTGCACCTCCAGTCCTCCGCCAAACTCCTCCTCTTTTGCTTTTACGCTACAGCAGGAGTCACCAACCTTTTTGAACATGAGCGCTACCGTACTAAGTCATATGAAGGGCCACCAGTCTGCTACACTCTCCTGAAATAACACATTTTCTCAGTTATATATTTATTATTATTTTTATTAGGGATGTTAACATTTAATCGATTATCGATTAATTGTCGATTAAGAATTTAATTGATTAAATTAAATTAGTCACAATTAATTGAACATTTTTTTACATGGGTAGTTAATATCATCATAACAACAACAAGCAACATTATTTAAGGGGTACATATCGTCTTCCTTACACATTTTACACTGTGAAATTTAGGTTCTCAAGAGAAATCGCCGCTTATCAATTCATCGTTAATCGATCGATAAGGTCAGTCTCACGATAAATTAATTAATCGATAATTTGCATCCTAATTATTATTAATGATACTGATCTATGTGAGTACACCAATCACAATAATGAGTTCTCAATATTTATCAACAATGACTTAACAGGGTTGGATAAAGTTGATGTGTAGAACTAGTAGCCTGCAGGCTTCTCATGTCAAGTGTGGGCAAACTACGGCCCAGGGGCCAAGTGCGGCCCGCTAAACTTTTTAATGCGGCCCGACGAACTTGAAGAAATAATATTAATGGTCGGTAAGTCATTAAATAGCAGTATTCCATCAATTTTTTCAGTGTTTTAAGAGTCGTTCCAACAAAGAGCTAAATACCATGGGGGCTTCAATGTCACTGAATTTGTCGTAACTTTGCAAGCACATGTTTTCCACACATCCCATGATATATATTTTCCTCCTACGAGGTGGGTCACCAAAACACTCCATCCATGTGCTGCAGCTCCGGCCCCCTCAGAGAGATTTTAGAACCCATTGTAGCCCCACCAGTCAAAGAGTTTGCCCACCGCTGACTCATGTGGCCCTCGGGGGGACACTAGCTGTTGTTGTTGACCCCTGAGCTCCAGTCTCACAGTGTTCTCTGCTGCTGCCGCCCACAGCATCTTCTTCATCGGCGCCATTCTGGTCATCGCCGCCACTTTCCTGTACAGCTACGAAAGCAAGTCGGCCGCCAGCACCAGCAGGGCGTAGGGCGCTCACGGCCCGACACACACACACAGCAGCAGCAGCAGCAGCAGCAGCAGCAGCAGCAGCTGGAAGAGGAGGACAGGATGGAAAACACGGGGGGGGGGAGGTTTTTATTGTACACTGTGGTGGAGGGTGACTGGGAGAGGAAATCGAGGAACCAGTGAAAGGATAAGATAGTTTGAAAATGAAAAAAAAAAAAGAAAGTACAGTAGAGACGCAAGCACAACTGTGATGCTGTCACACACGCCACAAGTGCCTCAGCGGACGAGGCAGGAGCAGGCGGCTCATTGGCTCCAGCTGTCTCACAGAGAAGGAGCGAGCCCACTCACTGTCACTGCCACACCTGAGGGTGGAGGGCGGACCAACTCCTGCAGCTCCTTCACATCCATATATATATATTTTTTTTTCGTAGTTCGTAGTTTGGGCTGACTTGGCCGCAGAGCTGCAGTATTAAAAACACTCACCCGTTAGAAAAAAGCACATACATGCAAAGCCGTTTTTCTTTTCTTCTTCTTCTTCTTCTTTCGGTTAAAATCATCCCCGCTGAAGCCTCGTTCTGCCTCGTTCAGCCTCCACTCACTCACTCGCTCGCTCGCTCGCCGTGAGGTCGCTGCGGACAGCCGGTGTTTGTCCAAAACTTCCAAGTCAGCCGGCGCAGCGAGACCTTTGTTGTGTTGTTGTGACCATCGCTTGCTCACTTTGTCGTCATCACACGTCTCACATCGGGTCTCATTCAGCTATTTTCGGAGAGGCTGTCTGTTGCCAGGCAGCACGCAGCGATGTCTTTTATAGTGGATGAAAAAGAAAAGGATGGATCGGATCGTTTCTGTCTTCAGTCTGCCGAGAGCTTCAGTACGTCACGGTTAATTCCGGGTGTTTTGAATAAAAGTCGGGAGGAGTTAAAAACAAATTAATTAATTAAAAAATATGACCAAGGAGTCAGAAATACCACTGCAGGCCGTGACAGGCTGTCGCTGTTGTGTTATTACTATGTTATTACGATCCCAGAGGCGACGAGGTTGCGTCGATCATGCTCTACAGATTGTTTTGTACATGTTGAAATTATGTTGATCTTGGGTGTAAATAATGTCACCGTAAATTATAATGGATGAATCGAGTCAGATGGACGTATTATTTAGTGGTTGATTAGCTAGTCAGCTGATTTATTTTTTTGTTCCTCCCCCACAAAAGCCCTGATGATGAACTTTTGAGCTCATAAATTCTCAGTTAGGACGGAAAATTATCCGTCAATGTGTCCCAGACTGAACTGACTGACTCGTCAATAATTTATGAAGCTCCGTTGTCACAGAGCCAAACCTCAGATTGTATGATTTGACTGTTGACTACTTTTGTTTTTTTCTCTTGGGATGAAGCGGGTATAATTATTAACATAGCTTCAACATGTGAATCTTTTATAAAGGACAAATGTTTTCCTTGAGTTTCCTCTGTGTTCATTGTGTTGTGTCTGAAGTTAACGAGGTTCCATTGAATCTGACCAGGTCAATAAGTGTAATAACACTTTTTTCTGTTTGTTTTTTCATTTATTTTTATTTGTTTCAATGACTTTAAAAACACTGCATGCAAAAGGCCGACAGTCTGAGAGAAAGGACTGCCACATGCCCGAGTTTTACATCCTTCACGACACAACACCTCCGACCCGCCCACATATTACAGGTCCCATATTACACCCGTCTCCACTCCAAGTGAGCAGCATCTCCGTCATTGTCCAAATCACCATTTGGGGGGGGGGGATCACACATTTAGCCCTGTGTTTACAGCGTCCCAACACAAATGCTTGGTTTCCACTCTCTGTTTACCGTGCCGGGGGGGGCACTAGCAGTGCCCGTTTGTGAGATCACAAAGGGCCGACTTCATTGCCCTGTGTAAGCACACACTTTCTACAAAGTGGCTCGAGTAGGGGAAGTGTTTTCTCAGTTTTTGGGGAAGAGTTAGCGGCCGATGCTGCCAAACGACAAAGTGAATTTCCGCATAATACGGGACCTTTATCGTAGAAGTGAGCGCCTCGCACTGCTCCGGGGCCTCAGGCACGTCTGTTAGTGTTTGAAGACACCGCAGGCCTCGACGCTCACAGACAAGACAAAACACACACGACTGTGTGACTCGTGGTCAAGTGTGACTGACTCAGCAGCCACAGCGGTAGAAGCGGACACACTTGAAAAGCTAAAATGACGATGACGTCCATCCTGAGGTGCAGTTTCCTGCTGCTAACTCAGCCGTCTGTAGCACATCACACCCTCCCAGTGAGGCACCGCCCTCAAGATCTGGTCAGGAACTAAAGTGTGTGATTGTAATCCCTGTGGTAACTTTTCTGACACCTCCTGCTTAAAACCCAAAAAGTCAGAAGGATCGACACGTGGCCCGACCCCGCACCGGATCTGACTGAGCTACATGAGAAGAGCCTGGAGATTGTATTGGTAAGTTCTAAAGCCGGTTCTTCGGTTGCCTTTGTGTGTCGACAAACATTCTCTTTAACAAGTGGTGCAGCGGTAGTCTGTTGTCTAGTGTTGGATTTCCTCTTCCATTCAAAGGGAGTTTGAATGCCGCCGGGTTTGATTGTGTCTTTAGGTGACGGCGCCGCCCTGCTCGACTTTATTGGCAACGTCGGCTCTCAGTCGCTGTTTGTGTCGCAGTGTCGTTCCTGCAAGGTGGTTCTATTGGGCATGTAGAACGGTAAGACGTTCCTTAAGGTGTGTGTGTGTGTGTACGTCCCTTCACTCTCTTCATCTCCGTCTCACCTGGACCTGCTCGGCACTTCACCGATTCCCAGTCGACCGACTGACTGGATGTAAACTAACAGACACAGGGCGACGCTGTAAACAGAAACTGCACCAGTCTTACCAACAAACATTCCACTCAGATTACCAGAGAAGTCGTCGACCGTGGATCCAGTTTTTCCAGCAGGTTTTTCCTGAAACCCGTGCCTGAGATTTCTGCCTCCGAAAGAAAAAGGAAAAAAAAACACAGTGGCGCTGCATTGATTCGGTCCACTGCTGATTGACCACAAAACACTGTTGAGACATAAAGACGGCAGAATCGAATCACTCTGCAAATTCTTCCACTCGTCTGCCGGCCCCACCGCACGGTCGACCTTTCACATTTACAGTAAAACGCCCATAAACGCTGCTCCGTGGTTAGATGAACACTGAAATAAATGTGGTGATGAACCTAATTTTCCACTTCTGCCCCTTCCATCCATCCATCGAATCCTTTTTTCGTACTGAGCTTAAGGGGAAAAAAATAGAAAGAAGCTCTTCCGCCAGCCCAAGCTGTGTTTAGCGCTAATTAGCTGTTGCTGTCAGACATCAGCATTCAGCACAAAGTGCTGCTGCACTGATGTGCAGCCAGTGTTGGACTCGCAGGGAGGCAGAAATCTCCCCTGCAGCAAATGTGTTATAACCTGAAGGAAAAAAAATAAATAAATGAATGAAATCTGTTAAAAAAAAAAAAGGTACTGCCTGGGTGCTGCTAGAGGTAGGTGTGAAGTTGTGTAATTTATAATTCAGGTGAACCTTTCTCTTTAATTCTTTCAGTGTAAATGCCCTCATTTCTCACACGTTTCTTTCAGGAATGAGCGCTGAATTCCACTGCGGGTGGCAGAGAACTGAGAACAGACCAGTTTCTTCTTTTTTTTTGAAAGAACTTGAAACAGCGAGTAAACGAGTAGCTTCTGGAGCCCGTTACGATGTAACAACGACACTCATTTAAATGCATCAACAGATACTACTGGCTCTCAAAAGACAGAGGAGCTCTGCAGCACCTCGGACAAACTGGCCCAAAAAAAAAAAAATGCTGCTGCTGCTGCTGCTGCTGCTGCAGGGATTCACTTGAGATTCCTCTCGGCGACGCACAAATCATATTCCTATGAGTGAAGAAGCTGCGTTCTGCAAAGGCTTCCTCCCTTCAGTAGCACGCGTCTTTGAGGATGAATGTGTTTGGACAATCTTTCTGAAATGAGCTCCCCCCCCATTGTTTGTGTGTATGCGTGTGTGTTTGTGTTTGTGTGTGTGAGGCAGTCTGGTTTTACAAAGCAGCGAGCCCCGGACCCAACCACGGCACTCAGTTATAGAAAAACACACCGACACAAAGACAAACTCCCTCATCGTCCACCTCGGAACTGGTCGACGGCACAACATCCTCCGTGTCAGGGTCACCCGGCGTGTCGCTGATGAAGGCAGCCGCCCCGGCCGCCGTTACATCATCAATTAAGGCCTTTTCTTTTTGAAGACAGGTGGTGTGTGTTGGGGGGGGTCCCTTCTCTCTCTGGGCCTGAGTAGCTACAGGACAGCTTTTACATCCCAACACTGGCGGCTGCTCCTCCAAGGAAGGACGCTTTTGCTCACTTGTGCCGCTAAAGAACAAAAAACAAGTTGGGCAGCACCAGAAGGAGAGACCGACATACTTTCTGGATCGTCAAAGGCAGCGGTGGGGAGTTAAGGCAAATGTCCCTTCAAGATTTTTTTTGAACCCGCAAAGACAAAAAAAGGAAATAAAAACTCATTTGTGCCGTTGACGGATCTCAGCCTGCCTGAAGATCGTCTGATTGTCCCAGTTTTGCCGCGTCTACTGCCACCCGGCGATGTGAAGAGAGGAGCCGCCCGCTGGGCCACCCGTCAGCTCTCTACTTGGGCGGTATGACGACCAGCGGGGGGCCCCGCCGAGGCCTCCACATCAGCACCTGGGCGTCGTTGGCGTTGGGCCTCCCCATGGCGTTGTGGGGGATGGGCTCCATGCGCGCCAGCACCCGGGGCTGGTCCTGGTGAAGGCGGCCCACCAGCCGGGCCCTGGAGCCCAGGGGCTGGGACGGGTCCACCACGATGTCCACCCTCATCCTCCACTTGATGGTGTGCAGCAGGATCTTCTCCCTGGAGGTGGTGTTGAGCGCCACCAGCCAGGTGGTGAAGCTCTGGTCCCTTTTGATGCCCGTCAGCAGGGGCGTGTTGGATTCGCTGACCGGCACGGCCCACGTGACGCTGGGGTAGAAGTTGTCGTTCATGCTGACGACGAAGCGCGACGGCTTGGAGGTGGGCCCCACGATGGTGACGGTCTCTGTGGTGTTGCCGTACCAGGGGTAGCTGACGCCGTCCGAGTCGCTGATGGCCCGCACCAGACCCTCCCGCAGCTGAGGCAGCTCCCAGCTCGACCTGGCGGGAGAGCAACGAGACGGGGACGGGAAGCATTATTGGTCCGGAAGATTTTTATTGCTGTCAACTAACTTGAAACCCAAACATTTTCGGATAAACAAGATTTTAAGCTAATTTTCTTTTTGACCTGTGGATTCATGACCCAAAAAGAGAAGAAAACTTTAGGTTATTTACATAACCCCGGTTCTCTGAGTAATATGAGTGAGATGTCTCACTATGCACGCCTCTGCTGCAGCCCCTCAGAAGCATATATCTCATTACGCCAATCCTGATTGGCTGGTGAAACGTGTCCGTCCGCATCAGGAAGTCCCACCTACCATAAATGCCACCTGTGGACAGTACCACCTCATTCAAAACAAGCACCTCTTCTCACTTGCCCAAGCAAGAAGGATTGTCTGGTGACTCATCCATCCACCCATGCATACATCCATACATACATCTGTCTATACATCCATCCACCCATGCATACATCCATACATACATCCGTCTATATATCCATCCACCCATACATACATACATACATACATACATACATACATACATACGTACATCCACCCATCCATCCATACATCCACCCACCATAAATCCAACCATCCAACCATCTTCTACACCCGTTTTCTCCTGCATTTAGCGTCTTGGAGGTTTGCTGGAACCTATTCCAGCTGTCATAGGGCAAAGGCAGAGGTTTCGCCCTGGACAAGCCAATTCATTGCAGGGTGAAAACTGACCTAACGTGGATAAAGATAATTTGCTTTGCAGTCAGTCACATCATTCAACATCTCATATATGAGGCCTTATATTTACAGCTTCTCAAAAGCATGTTTTTGCTGCCATTGCAGTACCTCATTGTGACATGCATACTTAAGAGGACATAGCATAAAGCTGCAATTTAGTTCAGTTTTTCTGCTGAAAGCAGTTCTCTTCTATTCCACGGAAATTAATTTGAGGGTATAACTGAGGATCACCACTTAAAAAAAAGGGGGAAGGGGGTGGGGTGGCGGGGTCTAATCCAGGCTGAGACACTTGCAGCGAGACAGTACAGCAGGATACCAAGTGTTTGGGGCGTTTCACCGGATTAGCATCATCCCCTTGTTGTGCCCAACAGTTTATTTTCATCCGGTGGCAGGCTCCCCATGCATCAGTCTATCTGCTGCGCCCTCGTGACCAATCTGATAAAGAGGAGACGAGCCCGTAAGCCCCGTTTTGCCACCCGCACGCCCACCCACTCCTCAAACCCAGCAGGATTTAACACCCCCTCACATATGCCCTGCAGAAAACCTGAGACTGTGTGTGTGCGTGTGCGTGCCTGTGTGTCTGTGTGGGTGTGGGGGAGGACACACGTCTCCGTGGGCACAATTTGAGAGTGTGTGAGCATCAAAGGGAGCTTGTTTAGTCTCCTTTAATAGCATCTTCCCCATTTCGGTGCCAAAGTCACAGGAACAGAATCTGTCGGTGGGCGTTTGAATGAAGCAGGGACGAAACCGCGCGAGCACAGTTAACCTGCTGCGAGCGTCACACAAATGCTCCTCCGTTGCAGCTGCACAAGCCTCGGGCGCACCGGAACGCACAGAAGGTGCGTGCGTGCGTGCGAATCCGTGCCAGCAACAGCAGCGGCGGCAGCAGCAGCAGCAGCAGCAGCAGCAGCAAATGGCACCAGATTTTGTCACGTACACGGAAAGGTGAAGGTGGCCGTGAAACTCACATGCCGACGTCTCCGTAGGTGTTGTAGAACTCCATCTGCGTGCACGCCTGGATCCAGCCCACCACCCATGTCTCGTCGCGCGGCACCGGCGGCATCACGACGCGCGCCGAGGCTTTGAAGTAGGGCGTCTTGTAGCGCAGCACGATGGGCGAGTTCTCCTCCACCAGGGTCGGGCAGTGGTCGATGGTGGCGGACAGGTCGTGCACGGCGATGTTCTCCCGCTTGATGCGCGACTTGTTGCAGGCGATGCTCTGGATGCAGCCCATGGCCCCCGTGCACGTAGCGACGGTGATTGACAGCAGCAGCAGCAGCGGCAGCAGCAGCAGCCAGGAGAGCCCTCTGGTGGGCCCGGCGGGCCTGGCGGGCGGTGCGGCTGACCGGCGCTCGAGCAGAAGCAACACCACCAGGCCGAGCATGAGATGGAGCTGTAAGGCAAATGCGGGTGCTACCACCGCGTGTGTGTGAATGTATGCGATGTATATAGACCCCCCCACCCCCTCTCCGGATCAGAGTATTAATAAGGCGGCTTCGGTGAGGAACCAGGTGGGGTTCAGTTCCAGGGGCTCCTCCGCGGGGATCAATGGAGCGTCATGCTCGGCATCCTCTCCAGCACGCCGGTGTCCGTCTCCCTGCACGCTCCCGTCAGGTTCCCCACCTGCTCGAACCCCTGTCCGCAGCCCTTGATCCTCTTCTTCCTTCCCCGAGCTGTCATGTCACAAGAGGCGCCCCGGCACCGGCGGACACCGGGGGAACCGACGGTCGAGACGTGCCGAATCCTCGGCGTCGGTCATGCCGGTGAGCCGGACGGGAGGGAACCCCGGCGAGGCGACGCGGAGGCTGCGAGGCGAAGCATCCGAGCTGATGGTAGTCGACACGGGCGGGTCAAAACATGGCAGACGACGGGCGAGCAGACTGCCAGTCAACATATGCCGCGCGCTGATGAGTCGACGGCGGCGTGAGTGCGGAGAGACGCACGGTGTCACAGGGAACATCCGGGCGGCGCATCCCTACCTCGTCTGACGGAGGCTGCGCATGGCTGTGTGTCGCTGTTCAACCTGCGTGGTGCTGAAGATGCTGAGCGGACCAATGAGGGGCCGAGGGGAGCCGAGGGCGTGGGAGTGCACGTCCATCAGTGCACGCGAGTAGTTTTAAAAACCACGTCTCCACCATGATAGATGATAGATGCAAACTGAGCCTAGACTGAGATTGTCTCTTCAGTTATGGTTCTTAAAGAAACAGGTCGTTCCGGACACATGCAATTATATATTTGGCATGGTCGTTATTGTTTTGGCAGCACAAGGCTAAGATGGGAAAATTTATAAAGGTTGAATCCATATAGGACTCGTTCATGTATTTTTGACCCTCCATCCTTAAAATCTGATACAACTTTAGCAGGCAAACAGTTGATTGTTAGATGGAGTCAGCTGCACAGCTGGCACGACGACATTTTTCAAAATAAAACCTCAGCTTCCTCTGGCAGTCCAAATACGTGCACGTCATCCGGTTTGGCAAATGACAATTGTCTGTTTGTGAATGTTTGTCTCTCTGTGTTAATCCTATGATAAACTGAGGACTTGTCCATAATGTGAATTGTAGATGCTCTTGCATTATTATTATCATTATTATTATTATTGTTGTTGTTGTTGTTGTTGTTGTTGTGGATAGCTAAGCAAAATTAAACACAGCCATCGTTATCTCAAAATGCTGCTCAGTTTCATACAATGAAAGTGACAAGAATTACACTTATTTTGAAGTAAAACAAAAGCAACGACACTGCGAAGCGCTCTTCTTACGTCACTTCCTGTTGGCGTTAGCCACTCTGCTGATTCACAACACTTGGTGAGAGACAAACCTCTTCAGCACAATTATGAAATAAGAAAATAACAAACCCAGGATACATTTAAGGAGGTTCGCAGCAGTGCAGTGAGGCAGCCATGGTGAGTATGCGACGCGTTGACACGTTAAAACGTTTTAAAGTCTGAAACTCAAACACGTGTGCTAAATGAAGCTAACGCAGCTAGCCGTGGTGGTGAAGTTAGTTGGATTTTCAAGAACAAACACCGGGTCCCGCGGTTCTGTCGTTAGCATATGTAAAAGATTAACACACTATTACATTTTTGAATAACAATAATCGTGATCCCGATGTCACTCATTGATTGATAATTGGTCTCCCATCAGGTCCCTTCAGACTTCAAAACCCTGATCCAGAGGTTTTATCAGCTCCAGTCTGAGCGGGTAGAGACTTATCAGCTCTTTGAAGAGTAGGTTCTGATCTCTACACTGCTGCAATAAGCTTTGTTATGAGCTGATGTGCTTTTAATTTTTCAGACCTTTTAGTTTTAATTTTTTTTTTTTTTTTTTTTTTTTTAAAGATAAGTCGTGACATAAAAAGCCAAAAGCTATTAAGTAAGCAAAATAGAACATGCCTGTAATGAGGGAAGGGGTGAAGGATATCCGTCTGCCTCAATGCCATTCTACACTCGCTATATCTAGTGCAACCCTCTTTTCTGCTTCCAGGGGCCATGAGGCATACCTGAGGACGGGGCCCCAGTATGACTTTGACCACTACAGGCAGCTGGTCCATGAGATCACGCAGGCCTTCTGTGGAATCTCCAAAGAGGTGCTGGAGATCAAGGAGAAGCTGCACAATGACTTTGACAGGCCGGACTTGTCGGAGCACATTGACAAGTTGCAAAACAAGGAGAAGCAGAAACTTGAATTGGTTGGTGGACACTCTGGATTCATTGCTCTACTTTAACGCTGTGTGCAAGTTTGCTTTTAATTAAGTGTACCAATGCCTTTTTAAAGACAGTTTAACATATACTTAAATACTATGTAATATATAAATACTATATAAATATTTTAAATGTATTTTATATCGGTTTACGGTAAACGTAAACTCACCCTAGTGTTTAGTACAGCTCCACTCTTTCACCAGCAGAGGGCAGATTTCTTACTGTTATCTGAACAGTAAGGGTTGACGTCATGGCAGGGCCACACCAGGATGATCATGGCCAGTTAATACCGCTGTTAGAATCTCCTCTCAGGAAACCATCTCTCTGATGCTCACGATGAGTCTTTTCACGGCTTAATAAACAGTTGATGATGCTGATTCAAGCTGATTTCTATTTCAGGCAACACTGTCGGCCTGAAGCTGCTGCAGTCAGTTTTTTAATTGTTGTTGGGTGAATGGAAAGATGGAAACGGGGAGCTGTGGTCTTTAGGGACTGTATGCGGCATATCGTTATTGAGTTAAACTCCACCCTCCTTGCTACTATTGTCTTACAGCTACTGTTATTTCGTTTGTCCTCCCCGTCCCTAAACCGATGAATCATTTGAGTAAACGTCTTCACATCTTCCCTCCCTGACAGACGGCCAAGCTGCAGCTGGCCAGGCAGCGGGCCCAGGACCACCCGGAGGAGGACGACTGTCAGGAGAAGATCCAGGAGATCAAGCAGGAGTAAGTGCAGCTAAGCCTCCCTTGCTCACTGTAAACCTGACAGTCAGCTGCTTGCTCCAGCAGCAGTCAACAGACAGTTTGAGGAAAGTGTCTTAGAAACCTGCCCTGAAGATGTTGTCAGTGTTGGTGTGTTTTCCGTATCCAGGATCATCAAGAACAAAGAGGCCCTCAGCGAGATCATGCAGGACTTCAAGTTCGACTGTGAGGAGGGTGACTGACGGCTCGACTCTCCACCGCAGTTTCCATCTCGAGCAGCGCGTATCGACGCGCCCGCCGGCCCCACCCTCTCTGCTGCAGTCCTGATTACCCAAGGGGCTCCTCTGCATTTTAGCCCTGCATTTCAAGGAGTTGATGGATGAAACAATCAGGAAAAAACATTGTATAATAATGTGTAAATACTAAGACTTTTCAGTCTTTATTCTTGTTTTTTCTCTTGTTTAATTTTTTTTAAGTAAAAAAAAAAGAAATTTTTGAAAGATAATGAAGTGTCATATTTTCATTTACAATGTTAAACAATATGCCAACATAGTCAACAATATAGATTTGCCATGCATTGTGGCTTTATTTAACATGTAATGGAATAGTATGAGGGAACACTTTCACAACTGGCAAAACTGCAGTTTCCATTTATGACAACAATAATAATAATATGGCAAAAACCTTTAACTTTATTTCCATTAAAACTATACTATACTTTCCCATGAGCAATTGGCATGTAAATGTCAGAAGTTCAGATTTGTGATAAAATTAAAAAGTACAGATTAAAGCGCAATTACGATTGCCGAATTATTGTTTGTGTAAACAGATCCATCTGGGTCCTCTGAGCTGAAGCTGTTGGACCTCCAAGGGCAGCTGGGGACCTTGAGAGGGCGCTCTTCCTCATTGAACATCTTGAACATCAGAGATTCTAAAAAGAAAAAATGTGATGTGTGAATGATTCATCACACTGGCTGTCGTTTCCATCTCTTCACTACTTACTTTACATCATCTCTCTTTAATTTATCGCACCTTCACCATTACAGCCCCTCCCCCTCCAGCCAATCAATGGCAACCTGTCCCTCTTTATGAACGCAGACATTATTTAGGAGACGCCGTTTGACCTTTGAAGCTCAGAAACCCCCCGGAAGCTGACAGCCTAATAGAGTCAGGTGGAGTGGAGGTTCCCTGAGTTCAAGGACTGGGAAGCAGATAAAGGATCTGACCCCCCTCGCAGTCACACAGGAACCGGAGCCGGCGCTCTGCTTGCCATTTGGAGCGAGTTATTTCTGTGAATGGGGCTCCTCATGCCGAGGCAATAACAAAACACAAAAGGGGCCCGATGACGCGCGCATGTCAGCCTCCCTTTGTTGTGGCCGCTCCGACGAAGATCCACAGTCCGCATCGTTAAAATATCCTATAAAATCAGGGGCGCATATTTGCTTTTATGCACCCCCGTCTGGGCCTGTAAAGTCGAAACCGCACATTGTACCTGATCTGGATGTGGAGTGAATGGGTGAGACTCTCCAGAGCCAGTTCAGCGAGAAATCAGCGTCCGTGTGTGTGTGTCTGTGTGTCTGCACGAATATGCTGAGCACATGTTGGGACAAAAGCTGTGAAGCTTCTCAGGATGGGGGAGCACCAGTGGCTGCTGGTGGGATCCGTTCAGCCCAGAAGAACGATGATGATGATGATGATGATGATGATGAGGGATGCTAGAGCGCCTGCTCGCACTCACCTGGTTGCGAGCACGGCGCGTTTTCTGCAGCCACGCCCTCCACTGGTCGTAGAGCTTGATGGACATGCCGCTGCAGCCCGACGCCTGCTTGCGAAGCCAGCCGAGGAACTGCTTGAGCTCCCGCCGCAGGGTGGAGTTCTGCTCGCCGGGCCGGGGGTCACACGAGCACCTCCGCAGCCACTCTGAGGGGAGGAAGAGGAGGGAGAAGAGGAAGAGAAGGAGGCACTCAGGAAGGAAATGTGAGTGCTTTTCGATTTCAAGGGGCCACTTTTAGATGTTCTTGATTCATTTCGTCATATTATTAAAAATAAACTATTTGTAATGCTATTTAGACTTATCTTGTTTTGCAATAAAATAAATTTAAAAAAAAATTTTTTTTTAAATCCCAAAAAAGGAATTCTTAAAATATAACAATTAATTTAGTTTGAGACCAAACAGAAAAATGTAACCAGGAGTAAATAAATATCATCCCAGTGCACATATTTAAATTAATTCATTTTTCATTGGAAATTGTTTTGAACATTTTTTCATTAATTAAACATTGTGTTTGCAATAGTCTGACAAATTAAAAAAAAAAAAAAAAAAAATTTGAAAAAAAATATAAAGCAGATAAAAAGTGTTTGTATTTTCAGGTTGATGTTGCCAACGCTTGTTCACCAAATTCCATTTTTTCGAGAGAACTAAAGTTAGATCGAGTTCTTTCCGAGAAACAGCAGGGTCAACCTTCTTCCTCATGAGCAGCATAAAACATTATCTGTCCCCAAACCTGCTTCCACTCACAGTTTATGGGCACTGTGTGTGACACAGACGAACAAACAGCGTTTTAACTTGATCGATCTTTGGGGGCCGACAACCCAAATCTATTTATATAGTTTCTTATCCTGAGCAGGAAGATCTCTATCGAGGTAACCAGCCCATTGATGTCTGTTGTGTCCCGGGTCACATGCGGTTTGGATCTGCCTGCCCAGGATGTTAAAACAGGGCAAATTGACATTGTTTTCCTGACTTTAATCGCTGATGAAAGGTTGCTAATCAAGAAGGGACCAAGTGGTCAAGACATGTGTACATTGGAGACAAACATTCTGAAAGCGAGGGGGGCACAAGATCAAAAAAGAAAACAACGCTGACATTCGGAAGAATGGAGAAAAAATGTAAAGCGAAAACATATTCACGAGACGTTTTCACGTTTCCTTTGGTGCGAGATAATGAAACAAACGGACCCTTGCTGGGTGTGGAGGCGGCAGCCGGGTGGCTCCAGTCGCTCCAGATGCCGGCCTTCCTGGAGCCGTAGATGCCCACTGGGTTGCACCTAACCTGGACAAAATACACGGTTCCAGGTTTGAGGCCGGCCAGCCGGCACGAAGTCTGATTCCCAACATTGTCCAACACCTGAGAGAGGATTTGTTTTCAGAAAAAGATGGAATAGGATGCAGGGAAAAACAATGCATTTTAAACAGTGTCTGGCTTCAAAACAACTTAGCTTAATTATCTTCAGGGTACGTGAATTAAATCAACGCAATAATCATAAACTAACACAATTTTCCAAAGACCTCCACTAATGCACATATGTTTTATTTCAGGTTTAAAATCAGCTTTACAATTGAAAATAATATCAATACTGTGATTAGTATTCTTATTGTCAACTCATCCTCATCACCACCAACAATATAAATACCAAATAAAATCTATCAAATAGAATAAATCAAAACGAAAACGTGTTAATTACAGGAGCAATTTAGTAAAAAAAAAAAAAAAAAAAATTATACAGCTCTCTCTTTTCTCTCTTTCTGGGTGTGAGTGTGTGTGTGAGAACCATGAATCACCTTCCACTCTTTGCTGTCCTCCAGTCTGTAGCGGATCTGATATTTGGTCTGAAACAGGAAGTCCTTGAGCTCGGGGCTGCTTGCCCAGCGGACAGTCAGCTGGTCCTCCAGCTCGCCAACACGGTTCACCTTCACGTTGGCTGGAGGGTCTGTGGTCACTGCAGGAACGAGTGCAAGCAGCATAAATCATAGCTAAAGTTTGCTCCGCGAGAGTTTGAACGATCTATGAAGAGAAACATCAGTATAAATTATGCTGAACTTCTGTGGGTTTTTTTTTTAGAGGACATTGGTGAGTCTCATCCATGTTTTAATAATAATGTCTTCACAATATTTATTCTCACCATTTATTAAGCAGTACATTCATTTTGATGATGGTTTGTTTCATTTATTTCAGATAAAATGTCGTGCAACCTCTGCAAGTTGGGGAAAAAAGAGAGAACTTCAACTTCATGAACTTTATGGACATGATGGGCAAATTTAGAGTAAACTGTCTACAGAAAATGGAGACTTCTCAAGTAAGTTCTAAATTTAATTAACTGTGCTCTTCTGTAATTACTGCAGCCTGAATGAAGGTCTGCGCTTGTTGAAAGTGTTTGTCAGTTGTTTATGGTCAGTCTGTCCCTCCACAGCCGTTTACCTGCTGCAGCGAAACCTCCATAACAAAGTCAGAGCTTTGAAGGAGAGAGAAAAAAAGCGAGCACACACGGCAGATGGAGCTTATTAAAGGGCTCGTAAAGTTGCTTCCAACTAGAAGCATTCTGTTTGTTCCACTATCGTCCAAAGCGGTTTATTTATTTATTCATGTATTTATTTTTAGCTTTAATTTATTTGCAATGTGTACATAGATCTGCATAAAAACGTACAGGTGCTATATATATTATGTATATATTATGTTTGTCACGGTACAGTTCTGCTGGTGCACTTTTTTCTCGTATTCTGTTTGTCTTTTGTGTGTTTGTCTTTTGTGTGTTTGTCTTTCTGTGTGTCTGTCTTCCACCACCATCCACACCTGACTCGGCAATCAAGCACACCTGTGCTGCCTCGGCAATCAAGCACACCTGCTTATCATCAACTCATCACTACATCAGCGTCACTCTGATCCCCACGACCTGTGCGTGTTGGTTTTTCAGAACAAGTCTCACAGTTCCCTTTTGAGCTGCGTGACTACGAAAGAGGATTAGGGCCACAGGAAGAGAAAAAAATATTACAGGAAGGGGATTTTTATTTAAGATTTAATTTTGAGTTGTAAGTTGAAATTTCATGAAAAAAGTCAAAATTTCATGAAAAAAGTCGACGTAAAAAAGACAAAATTTGTGAATAAAGTCAACGCAAATAAAGTGGAAATTGGCGAGTAGACTGGATGGATGATGGATTAAACCAGTTACCCACAGTTAAAAGTAAACTGCTGAAAACAGCAGTACTCCACTATACTTGCACGCGCAGGTATTCTCGACATTTTGACTTACTTCATGTTAAAATTAATTGCAAAATCTTTTCTATGTCAACTTTATTCTCTAAATTTTGACTCAAATGTCAAAATTTATCTTAATTTTTTTTTCTCTTCTTGTGGCCCTAATCCTCTTCCGTAGTTTGACACCCTCATTGTGTTGTGTCAAAAAGTCATCAAATGAAAAAGACAACTCAACAGGAGCTGAAGACAAGAGAAACAAAATACAACAGCTGCAGAACAAAGCATGGGATGAAAGAAAATTAAATGAAGGAGAGCAAGTGAAGTGAAAATGGACGGAAAAAAAACATGAATTACCAAAGCAAAACGTTGAGGAGGGTAAAATGATAAATTCACCAACCTACATCAAGAACATCCAGGATGATGATGTCAGAGGTGGCCGAGCCCAGCTGATTGGCTGCCTCCACCCAAATCTCATAAGGCGTGAAGAGGGCGAGGTCGCGCGGAATGTGGCAGGAGTAGCGCTGCTCCACTGTGCCGTCACCAACGCATTCTTTCTCCGCGCCGTACCACCTGCACACAGGAACAAAGACGAAGAACAGCCACTGCACTGATGGATCATCTATGAATGCTGAAACTGACCATGTCACCGACAGACGATCCGTGGCGCTCACCTCAGCTTGTACTTGAGAGTGTATCTGGTTTGGATGTGGGTCTCGCCCCGCCCACCGGGACTCCACCTGCAGCTCAGGTCCCTGGTGTTGTGGGACCAACATGTTAAATTCACTGGTTTCTCCGGCGGCACTGGAGAAAATGATGAAATGGAAACAAGGGTGGTGGAGGGTGACCAAATGTGCCTTTAAAATTTTGCACAGCTGCTGCATGGATCAGAATCAGAATTTAGACACGTCACTCATCCACGTTGCCGACCTCCACCAGAAAGCTTTTTCAGTTAGGTAAATCCAAGTAGGAGTGAAGTAAATAGGAAGTGAGTGCCACCTGTGTTGCTGTTAAAGAGATTAGCGTGGGTGTTGATTGTCACTTTATCTGAATAACGGGCCGATTCGCATCTAAAGGGGAGCAAAGAGTTGCACTGAAGACTTTTCCCAGTGAATCGTTATTTGTAAATGTGGCCGGGCAAATTGCAGAGGCTTTGAGCTGATCAACCAACTAACTAATCAAGTAGCTTTTAAGTAGCTAATTTTATTATATTGACCAGTAGGATGCCTTGGCTGTAATTTTTTAATTGGAAATAATGAATTAATCAAATTAATAAAACTTTTCAAGTGGGCTCTTTCCCAAATGGATGCGTGAGATAAATCTACAG
The DNA here is from genome assembly GCA_009823395.1 of Thamnaconus septentrionalis. Classification (NCBI taxonomy): domain Eukaryota; kingdom Metazoa; phylum Chordata; class Actinopteri; order Tetraodontiformes; family Monacanthidae; genus Thamnaconus; species Thamnaconus septentrionalis. Next base: position 8,062,409 of record CM020508.1, on the reverse strand, counting down.
GATTTTGGGAAGCTTTGAGGCTCCTTTTAATTTCTTGCACTTACTGCCTACGTAGAGACACGTCCCGGACAGAACGTGTCCTCCTTGGTCTCCGTGGCAGACCAGGTTGTCTCCAGACTGCTGCTGGGAGCCATTCAGGTGGTGCACGGTGACTCTCAGGGTGTCGCGGCTCAGCACAGTGTAGCTGCTGCTGGGGAGACGAACTCCGTTGAGCATCCAGTACAGCGAGTCGGATGTGAGACCGAGCTCGGGGCTCAGCGTGCACGAGGCCGTCAGAGTGGAGCCGATGCGGAGAACCGGATCCTGGGGCGACACCAGGGCCACGTCTGGGCGCAGGACAAACACACGTACAGCAGTTGAGAAACTTTGGCTCAAATCTAGTTGTTTTTGTTAGTCATTTATTTAGTTATGAGTTCAACATGTCTTATATATCTGCAGCTAAATTTCATTTTGTTGAAGCTGCTTGACTGCATTAAGTCTCAACTTCTTCATGATCCACAACCCTTGAAATGCGACAGAGACCGTTGTTAGCTTCCAGTCCTTCCTTTGAAATTATTGAAAAATATTATCTGAGGGGTCAGATTACATGTTAAAATATCACACATGTAAAAGTACTAAATGCTCCAAATGATCAGATTAAAGAAATTGGAACCTTTCAGTGTTCAGCAATTTTGTAAAATTGATTATTAACAGCCCTCTGTGCCTCTTTAAAAAAAAAAAAAAAAAAGTAATTTATTTCTATAATGCATACTGCCAGACGTGATTTATCACACAGGAATACACAACAATATAACAATAAGAAAAAGCATATCAATCTTTTCTTGATTTCCATTTGTGCATAGTTTGATCTGTGTTCATTGGCGTCCCCGTTTGTGGCCAACTAATGAGAAAACTTGGTGTTTGTGCAGGAGGTGGAGAACAGCAGCAGCAGCACTGCAGCACCACCGAGTCAGCGCTCAGCACATATTTATGACCTGTAATGAAGTGGATTTATGGAGTCTCGGTGGGATCAGTTGGAAAGGTCACCCCGGTTTTGTCGGCACGATCCTTGAATGCTTTTCCATACCACCCCCTCCTCCCCACACACACACACACACACGCAGGCGTTCTGCAGAGCTATTATATGTGTTGCGACACTGTTGGAACAGTGTTTCTTTCATCGTTAATATTAATATCAGCTGAATCATGGGAAAATCAGAAAGGTCCCGATTTGCTAAGTATAGTGTAACTTGCTGCGTCAAATCGTGACACAGCGATGTAATGACAAATGTCCGTTTTCACAGACGTTGATCCATTAGTGTGTTCCACGCAACTGAGCTCTCACAAAGTAACACATTGGGCCTTTAAGTGACCCTGTGTGCACAGCAAGGATAATTTCCTTCATAAAATTTTGTATGTTTTAGTTAAGTTGTTGCAACATTTAAATACATTGCATTTCTTTTAAATTGATCAGCACATATTTTGTTTTGAAAGGGTTCTAAAATAGAAAAAGAGATGCTATCAGATGCGGCACATTTTTCTAATGTGGATCCTAAAACGATATTCTTTACAGCTATCACCCATTTTTTGTTTTAATATCAAACATATCCTTTTTTGCCGCCATAATATCCACATATAACAATACAACAGTTATCGTCATCATTATCATTACCATTATCATAATTTTCTCTTATATGCACAGGGACACCTGCCATGCTGTTCTTATACTTGATGTTTTTTTTATTTTGAAAAAAGCTCATTGATAAAGGCAACTTTCTTTTGATCTCTTTCAACAACAGAAATGCAGAAGCGAGTTTGGTACTCACACGTTGACGACGACAACACATGATGTCCGAGAAGTAGAAATGTGGAGAAGAAAATCATGATCTCTGTCGCCTAGTTAACTTCCTGCTTGTCTCTTCCTCTCTGTCCTTGTCTTGTTCCAAGAAAACACAGAGTGAAAAAGACAGAGTCAAACTGTCTGAGACTTGGAAGTTTGCTCCCCTTTAATCCTCTGACTGTTTTTGCTGCTGCTCCAGGATTCAACTTCACTGTTTGCTCCTCCTCGTCATTCCCTCCCTCCCTGACACACACAGACACACACATGCACACACACACTTGTTTATAAATCAGAGATATTATTTATTAGCCCATTCTTTTTGTATTACACACTGATTTTTTTTCTGGAGTATATGTACTGCATTTTGGTCACGTCAAATGAGCATAAATGAGGACTGTTTATAACCATTAACAACTGCTTCTTAGCAGTGATTCCAAGAAATCTCTATCGCCTCCTGCTGGTTTCCTCCAGCTTAGGTTTAGGGGTTAAAGTAATCAAATTTCAACAGATGTAACCAAATACTCAAAATCAGTAGTAAATTCAATGACAGCAAGTATAAAAATCTGATTAGAGCAGAACCAGCTGAGTAACCGGAAACGGAAATGGATGAGACCTGCACTAATTAAATTACTGGTTTGATGTGTGAAGTCTTACAAAAGTAGGTTCCAGCGAGATGGTGCTGGGCAGGCAACCAAACGCATATATTCTTATAACAAAAGACCAGCTAGTAGGAACGTTATTATTATTATTATTATTATTATTATTATTAATAATAATAATAATAATAATAATAATAATAATAATAATAATAATAATAATAATAACAGTAACAATAACAATAATAATAATAATAATAATAATAATAATAATAATAATAATAATAATAACAATAAATGTCACAGTGTTGTTGCTTTAACAAGTTGCCCAGTCTTATCACTATTTCTATCTTCTCTCCTCTTACCACATATCGCATACCTATGTTGTGCATTGCGGTGAAGGCTGCAGGTTGTGTGTGCGTGCGCGCGCGTGTGTGTAATGATGATGATGATGATGATGATGATGCGCGTGACGCCAAGGGCAGAAGCGCATCGCCGAGGCAGACGGGAGCCGGACTGAGCAGCAGCAGCAACAGCAGCAGCAGCAGCAGCGACAACAGCAACACAAAGGGAGCGCAGCGCTGCAGGAAGGCCGACTCTCCTCTCCTCTCCACTCCTCTCCCTCCTCTGCCCACTAACACTCTCCCGGCTGCGGCGGCAGGATGTGCGGCTCCTCGGCTCTGCTCTCGGTGCTTCTCGCCGGTTTGGCGGCGGCGCTGGCATCGTCCGCGGACCTGTTCGACAACCAGCTGGGCGACATCAATTACTGCAAGAAGCAATGCCAGCTTACCATCAAAAACAAAAGCCCCGCTAAAGTAAGTTGCCCGTATTATTATTAGCAGTATTCCTATTACTATTTTCTGTCTTTCTTCCCTCCCTCCTCTCGCTGTGCGCCGGGGCGCTGCGTGTCTCTGCGGAAAGCCGCACCATCAGCAACAAACTGGTCGCTACATCCTACTGTTTGGGAACCCGCAGCCATGGAACCGCAAAGTATTCGGTGCAAACTAGGCCTTAATTTAAATAAATAAATAGATAGATAAATAAATAAATCAATCAAAAATGCATAAACAGCGATTAGGCCAAATATGAATTCGGCTTCCAATACCGATAGGATCACGATGAAAAAGCAACAGCATCCATCGGCCGGATGTTACATGTGTACCAATGCTTTTTTTTTTTTTTTTTCTTTTTTTCTGGCACCGTCTTAATCCACCGTCGGGGATGTGCACGGCCACTGGGAACCACGAAGCCTTCCTCCTGTATTGATACTGAGACCAGGCCAGGCTGGAGAGGGTGGCAGCCAGGTGCTAGGTGTATTCTCCAGTCAGACTGTTTGTGTTTCTCTTTATCTTTTATTATTTCCTCCTTCACGTCCCTCCACCACCACCACCACCACCACCACCTCCGTGTCCCTCCTCCGCTGCCTTCAGGCGTCCTGCAGGGCGGCAGGAACAGAGCTGCAGCGCGGCTCTCAGTCACCTGCTCCGGATGGTGGGGAATGAAAAAATAAATAAATAAATAAATAAATAATGGGCGTCTTACATCAGACCTTTACGCCGAGTGAAGGCTTATTACACCAGGTTGAATCACAAGGCGCCTTCCAGGCCGTCTCAATTTCCCTGATCTTAGACAAACGACCCTCCTTTCTCCCTAAGAAACAGAAGGGGGATAAAATAAAACGATGGAATATTTGAAAACAAATCGAGGCGGTCTCCCTCTCGTCGGTACCTTGAGCGGCCAGCAGGGGGTGCAGTTTCCTCCTCCTCCTTCTCCTTCCTGCATCCTGTGCTTGAATTGAGCCATTATGACAGGAGGAAGTTGCAGAGACGTGCACCCCCACTGGCCCATCTCCCCTCCCCAAATGTTGAAGCGAGTTGAGGCCATTATCGTCCCTCCGCCCTGTTTTTCACCTCCCAGCGGCCAAAGTGTTTGTGGCAGGCGGTAAACACAGGCGCCGCAGCGAGTCATTAGGCCATGCCAGGGCCCATCTCTGTCACATTTACCAAACAGGGTTATGCCGAGTTTATCCAAGAGTGCTGGCGACATGTCTAATTCTGCTGCTCCCCTCTTCTACTTCCTGCCCACCCCTCCCTCCACCTTCCCCAGGACTCCATCATGAACGCCTGCTACCGCGGCTGCCGCCTCTACTCCATCTGCCAGTTTGTCAACGGCAACGCCGGCTTCAACACCAGCCGGGAGGAGTGTCAGGGAGGTGAGTCACAGTGCACGGCGTCTGTGACATGTGTCGCACGCCGACCGATCCTTTAATTCTCGGGGGGGGGGAGCGGCCCCGAAACGAGTGGCGTCGGAATAGGATTAAATGTCTCTGGCATCACCTCGCGGTGCAGCAGCAGCAGCAAGTATTGCAGCCTCAGCTTTTTCACTCTTCCCTCCGTCTCCTCGCATTTTTGTCTGGGGCACCAGAGGGAGCTGCTTCTTCTCCTGAGAAAAAAAAACAAAAAAGAAAAATAAACGGAAAATGATGTGGAATTCAGTGGTTTTGTTTCACCCACATGCTCTCCTGCTGCCACTGCTGGAAACACCTCTTGACGCTGCTAAGCTTCACAGAATGTGCGGGATCAGTGGGTGTTTTCTCAGGCTGTTAGGGCCCGTTTGCAAGTGGCGTATTGGAAATCGATGGCGTGATTTGCCATCCAGACGACAGATGCGCCCTCCCTCGCCCCTCAGTGTCAATAACGGCAGCGTGGACTGAATCACCTCTGCAGAGGAGCCGACGCAAAATCTTCATCCCGCACCTGACTTCCTCTGCTCCACTGCCCACCCTGTCCTCCTCCTTCTCCTCCTCCTGTCTCATCATGCGTGCTGTCCCCCCCGCAGCCTGCCAGGAGGCGTACGCCAAGCTGCTGGAGCAGGAGGCCTGCAGCACCGGCTGTGCCAGTCAGCCCTCGGAGCCTGAGATCAAGAGGAGGAAGGTGAGAAAGACGTCTGAATTTTAATGTCCCCGCTAAGAACAGAACGCGTGCAAGTGTGTGTGTGTGTGTCTGACTGTGTGAGTGTTGTCCTCCTCTTCTTCGGTCCCTCTCTCCGGGCAGCTGCGAGCCATGACTCTCCGCCCCAAGCCCCCCTCAGTGATGGAGGCCATGTCCAGCTGGTGTAACGACATCGTCAGCTCGGCCCAGAGCTTCATCTCCTCCACCTGGACCTTCTACCTGCAGGCCGACGACGGCAAGGTTGTGGTGTTTCAGGTAAGAGGCAACCGCGTGTGGGCTCCTCCAAAATGTAACAAATTACGATCTGTGGAATTTGCGACAAGGATTTTGTGGACAAGCATTGGATTCAGCATGTGCCTTTGTGTTTTAATCAGTCACAAGTCAACTCAAATACATAACTGTGTGTTCATTGTAAGCATTTAGAAACGGGTGAGGAGTGGGTCTGCTTGGTTCTGCAGCAGCTCAGACTGTTGATCTGCTCACAGTTCTGTCATTTGACTCTGATGTCACAGCTCAAATGAAAAAAAATGATTGAAAAAAATGGATTTAACTTTCTTTGCCGTACGTTTACCCACACCACGATGGAATTCAATTTTGCGCACTGGGCCTTTAAACTCACCCCGTCCGCTAAATAACAGCAGTTTGTAAACAACACTGAACTCCACGTGAACTCACTTTCCTCACTTTAACGGCTCGCTGAGTCGGGACAAAGGACGATTTATCAAATAAATACCTCAGAACCCTTTTTGCATGTCATGATTTTTTATCGGAAGGGTCTCACGCACAGAAGTGGACCTTCATGGATTATTGGAGGCCGCCCCCGCTTCATCGTGGAGATGCATGTGAATTCCGCCCTCTGTATGTTCGCGCCGCCGCTGAAGACTTTGGTCGGCTGCCAAGAACACCTCGCTGCTGCCTTTTTTTTTTATCTCTCTGCTTTTTTTTTTTTTTAGTCGGTGCATCTGTGAAGGTTGAGTGGGCAAGGGCACACGCACGGCGAGGTGGTTGGATTTATTCGTTTTAGCACTTTAATTGTTTATAAATGTCCTTTTAAATCATGTCACATGCCCCTTGGCGCCATGCATATTTGATCACGCCGGCGGGGCAGGCGGCGGTCAGCCCCGCCTCAGGACGGAAACACTCTGCCGGCTTTCAAAGGGGATGTGACAATTAAATATTTCCGCATCGCATCTGGAAATGTGTGCAACCGAATCTCTAAAAAAAATGAAACTCCTGTCCGTTTACAGAACCTAAACGCAGTGTGAATGAGCCTCAGCGGCGGCGCTTTTTAATGCATTTTCACCTCTGGCAGTGTCAGTTCAAGAGCCACTTGCTGAATTTTGTATTTCTTGTATAAAAGGCAAATACACACTGTACTTTTTGCAACCCCTGAGAAAGTTCGTAAGCTCTCTTTCAGAGGGCTCTCGACTCCAACCACCCTGACATCCAGTCTATAAAAAGACCCAGTGTGTGTGTAACCACCAGCCAACCAGCCGTATCCTCAGAATGTTCAAATCCACACAGCCTGAAAAACCTGCGTCCCTCCTGGGGTTCCCCCCCCCGTTTTTGGATATTGTGACTTTGATGGCATTTTTAGCTGCCTAATGAAAGGCTTCGGCAGGAAATGATAGTGTTGCTGCACAAAAGGCAGCGCTAGAAGCCAGCTTTCACTCATCGGCGCGAGCGTGCGCGCTGACCTCAAGCGCGGAGGGAGACGCTGCAAGTCAGAGCTCAGGAAAGTGCCAACATGTCTCTTGGACTGCGTGATGGATGTCTGGGCCGCGGCGCCGAGGGGAAGCCGAGGCCCCCCTGGGGGGCCTGCCAGGGGACGGAGACGGAGAGACTGTGTTCAGTGGGCAGCTGGAAAAGAGCCATGACTTGACAGGCTGACTGTCGAAAACAACCACAACAGCGAAAAAATAAAGTCCACAAAGGAGAAGGAGGGCTGACTCTGCACACGACGCAGATTAGGCTGCTAGCGGCGCAACAAACAAACACAAACAGGCCGTGGCCGTCGCTCAGGCTCGTGTGTTTGTGAGACGTCAACCTGTGACCATGACTAGTTGTGTTAAGCTGGGGGTCGGTGTGAGACGACTAGCGACGGCTCAGCTCTCAGTCCAGATTAAAGCGGTTAAAAGGGAGAGTTATCGAGGCAAATGAGAATGAGAATGAGAATAAATGGTGATATTAAATATTAATCTTGCACACAGTGGCACCGTTAAATCACACTCCTTGCCAACATCCAACACAAAGCATTTTCAGTCTGTCTTTGAATTCATATTCACCAGCCCTTGAAAACTACAGAATAAGACAGAGAAGAACTACAGGAAGTGACTGTGTCAGCAACAGAAGTAGCTCCAACGCTACACAGGAGGCTTTTTTCAGACGCTGCTGGCGTTTTCACATTGTGAGGTGAACAGATATTGGCACCGAAGGCTTTTTCTGCACTGGAGAAGGTGTTTTTGCTTCACTCCTCAATGGCTGAGTTGCCACACCAACCAACAGACACCAGCAGAGCACCAACAGGAGGCCCTGAGCTGAAGCTACATGTTTCAGGAAACACATCGTTGTCTGAGATGAGACTTTTTGTAATTACAGCTTGTCATGTAAAAAAAAAAAAAAAATCCGATAAAAACAGTTTGAGAGTGAAATGAGTTGATGAAAGACTCCCTCCAGGGACGTTTACTCTGGGCTTTAGTCAAATCCCAGGACAAACGTCCTCTTTCTTTCTGTGGTACTCATTATGCCTAAAAACTGTTATCTCAGAGGAAGAAGCGTGTACTTAAATTGACGTCAGCGTGTTTTTCTCCGCTCGGTTTACTCATCCAGGTAAACATGAACACGAAGCACAGTTTGCCTTTTCCTTCTCCCGTGTTTGTCCTGTTGACAGATTCCACGAAAAAGTCCAAACTGTCCTCTTTATCCCCGATTTGTCTGCTGTGTCTGTCACTTTTTCTGAAAAAAAAACCAAAAAAAAAAAAAAAAAAAATCCGCCCTGCTGCTCAATTTTAAGCTGGTGTCTGTCAGACAGGAGAGAGCGGTGCATTTATTTGGAGAGTATTTGTGGTGTGGATTTATTAAAAGTGTCCGTGTTCGTATTAGCGGAGACGCACGTCAATCAGCACGGCACTGCGGTTCACATGTGACGAGTTAAGGTTGTTAAAATTGTTATTTTGCGGTTTATCCCTTTATTCCCCTTTGACTTTTCTTCTTTTTCCAGGTTGTTATTCATCCCTTCATTCAACCCACTCACCCCCCCCCCTCCACATACACACACACACACACACACACACACACACACACACACACACACTGGATAATGAATGACAGATGCGAGTCGGGCCCTGTTCATTTCTGCTTCTGACGTTCAGATCTCTGCAGTAACCCCTCCAAACCCCCAACGCCCCCCCCACCTCCCACACACACACACACACACACACACTCAGGGCCGTTACGTTTCACCACATCCCCCCCAAAAAATCTCTCACTGCCATTCATCTGGTTCCACTCTGTCTGAAAACCGAGGGGCCGTGAAGCCGGTCGTTATGTGTGTGTTCTTTTCCTTCCGTCAGGATGATTTTTTCAGGGGAGCCAACGTCCAGCCAAGTGATTGAAAACTAACGCCATGGCGCAAAACAAACCAGCTGCTTCCCTGAATTTGCTGACGGGAAATAAGTTGATGCGTGCTTTTTATTTATTTAATGCGTGAGGGCCGCGCTCAGTGGTGTCAACCGTGTGGCTGCGAGGTCGAGTGTCCTGTGGGCTTGGTGTGTGTGTGTGTTGCTGCTGATGCCAGCAGTGGTATTGTTCTAAATCTAAGGGAATACAGCTGCCGATGCAGTGGAGGCAGGGTCAGCCGCGGGGAAGCGAAATCCTCTTTTAATGAGTTCTCGAGGGGGGAGCCGGGAACGCTGAGGATGAGCTGTGTGAAAACGTTTAGCGAAAACCACGTTTTTTTTATTATTATTATTAACTTTTGTTCTGGTGTCAGTTTAAATGATTTTGATGTGGAAACATTATATCTCACCCTCCGTGCTGACAGTTGTGTGCCTTGTGTGCCGCTGCTCCCCAGAGCCAGCCGGAGATGGAGTACTCTCTGCCCGAGCTGCAGGCGCCGCGCTTCAGCGTGGCCGACAAACCCTGGCCGCAGGTCCACTCTCACACCCAGAGACCCCACGGTGGGAAACTCACGAGCACGTCGTCGAACGCATTCAGCGGGAAGAACGCGGCGTTAGCAAACGCGTGTCTCCCTCTCCTTGCAGGTGTGAGGGGCCGCGGTGAGAGGGGGGCCGCCAAAGCTGGAGGGAAAGGAAAACACCCGGTTCAACACGCAGAGGACACCACGACGGAGCACGACTTCCTGGGCTGCATGTCCAGGTGGGTGGAGTTTCCCTCAGCTAGACTCGCTTTGATTACCGAAATTGACCCAAATTCATTTTAAAAAAAAAAAGAAAGAAAAAAAAATTAAAGGTCTTTTTATAGATCTGATTCCAGTCCATTAACTTTTTGTACAATGAATCATCGAAAAGCCACCAGAAAAATGGCCTCATTAGCCCTGTGTTTGCAGTCATCATTTGTCTCTCCTTGTCCCTCTGCAGACGTTCAGGCCTTCCTCGCTGGATCCTGGCAGCCTGCCTCTTCCTGTCCATCATGGTGATGCTGTGGCTGAGCTGTGCCAGCCTGGTCACGGCACCTGAGCAGCACGTAAAGACGCAGGTAGCCCCGAAAAAACCACGCAGACCGGAAATAAACTGGAAATCAAATTGGAAGGCTCACCTGTTCCCTCTGTTTTGTGTCTTTTCCAGCTGAGCATCAACGGAGACAAAGAGTTCCTGGACAACACCCACAAAGTCAACCCCTTCCACCTGAGCCCCGTGATCGCCGTCACCGTCAAGCAGTCAGATGAGAGCCAGGAGGCCGGCCCGCTGCCGCTCAAAGTCGACCTCAGCAAGACCTGCGTTTAAGACAAAAAAAAAAAAGGGCCAACAGGGGGAGCTGCTGTCTTGCTTTCGAGTGTAACTGCGAATGAAATTCTTGTTGGCCTGTTGGTGGGGGTTAAAGGTGAAGGTGGACTGTATGCAGTCACTGGGATTTTTTTTTTTTTTAAAACACATTTTTTTGCGTGCATGGCACTCACCTATCATTTAGAGTCATGACAGAGAAACATTTAGCTGGGTTTTGTTGCTCCGATGGCACTTTTCTTCAGTCCACATTCCTCCTGGTCCATCTGGCTCATCACACCTGAGCACAAAAAGGCAGGATGAACTGGTGGAAATGGTCTTGTTTATTTTGCCCGTGTCAGTCTCAGACATCAACGCTGAAGTTCGTTTTAGTTTTAATGTTGACACAGAGTTTGAACGAGCTGATAGGTCACACGGAGGGTGTTGGTGATTGTCACCTCGGAGGGAAGGACAGACCGATGGAACATGTGTTGCTCAAAGTTTAGAGTTTCTTTACGCGTCAGTTGTCTTCGCTTTTTGATCAGATCTACGAAATAGCCAGAAAAGTGTGTGTGTGTGTGTGTGTGTGTTTGTGTGTGTGTGTGTGTGTGTGTGTGTTTACCCCAAACGACTCACGCGCACGTTTGCGTTGTTTTTTTCAGAACAAATATTGACAGAGAGAAAAACAATAGGCTGAAGATAAAACCCATCCTTTGTTCGTGTATTTCTGTATTTATTTAGGATCAAACTGTTAGCATCATTGGAGTGCCATGTACAGTTAATCCTCATGCAAAAAGAAATGTAATTGCTGTATGTAAAATACATTTTACGCCGATTTAGACAGAGACACGTAGAGACGAGATTCTTACTGTATTATTATGAATATAACCATATTACCGCTCTTGTATCACTCCCAGAGTTCCTCGCTGTTATATATATTAATATATATACGTGCCACGTGCTTTCTGATCGCTGATATTTTGTATGTCCAATAGGATCACACACACACACCGGAGGACGGCCTCTGTGGCAGTGTGCAACGTCCTCCGCTGGCGACTTGCACCGTCCCAGAGTAGAGCTTCCTCTCGGTGCGTTTGATGTTTCCTGTGACGCTCTCTTTTCATACCGGCTGTGTAGACAGTTAAAAAGCGTGCATGCAAGTGATGCTTCAATAGTTAACCCCGACCGCCTGGCCCGTGGCCAGACCTTCGCCTCTGTAGATTCGTGACTCTCTTATTTTCCCCCTCTTTCTCTTTATGTCAGCTGACTGTTTACTGTATAGGCTGAAACAGGATGTGAGAACAACCATGGTCAGCATTCCTCATGACTGGCAGGGCGAACTTGTTATTAAAAAGCCATTCAGTCGATATTTGTTCCAATAACGCTGTATCACACAAACGCACAGTACATGGGTTTCCAGCTGTATTGTTTCCTTTTTACCGGTCCTGTTTATTTTCAATGAAACAACGCCATATAGCAAAAATAAAGTGTTTTCATTGTAAATGAGTGATAGGCGTGGTCGTTTCTCTACTGGCACGACAGGAGAAAGAACACTTTAAAGAGGTGGTTTCCATTTTACACTGTATAAATGCGTTTCAGATGTGTGTGTGGAAACTGCATCAGAAAGAAACAACACAAAAACAAACATGAAGCCAGGACACATGTTGCAGCCAGAGCGACTGAATAAACAGTTCAATTTCCCAAAAAGCAACCTTGTACGTACTGTGGCCTACAAGTACGTACTCCCACAAGAGGGCGCTGCACTAAAGTAGGGCAGTTTACACTTGTAATAAAGAGAGATAACCACAAGGTGGAAGCACTGCTCTACCACGAGAAAAAGGCTGATCACAGAGGCGTTTCACCTGCTCTTAACGTTCTCATCAGCGCCTGCTGCTGAGGCTCGTTAAACTCAGGTGAGTCGAACTAAGCTCGCATTTACCATATACTAAACTCTTTAGAAATCTTGTCTCTTGTTTTATAGTTGGAAAAAAATCAAACGTAGTGCATGATAATTTCTTTTGGCGATGATAGTCAAGAGAAAACTATCTGTATCAATATTTTGGGTTTTTATTTTAGTATAAAATATCAGATATCAAAAATGAAAGAATGCTTTTGTTGACTGTTGACAGAATGAGCAGGGTAGCTTTCCACTAATTTCACACTCTGGACAGAGGTAAACCAGCACTTAACTTCTCACGCATGGCAAGTTTACATTTGGTCTGACCTTGAAAGTGCGATCCGGTGCGTTTGTGCTCTTTTCTGACACTGAATATGGCACTTAGCTGTGTCACAGACAGAAACATTTACCCTTGCAGCATCAAACATGAAATGTCTTCAAAGCTGTGATTTACCAAATTAAAGAGGTGAGGAAATAAGTCCTGAAATGCAGACATTTGTTTCTGCTGCTCGGGTATTTCATTAAAAAAAAAAGAAAAGACCTTCCACAGTGAATGAATAATCAAAGACAACACGGCAGGGGCCTTAAAACACAACACACCAGTGCATGTGTCCACTAAACATAACAGGCTCCGGCTGGTGGGTTGTGTGAACCGGACGGACAGATGGAAATATCAAAACTCGCCTCCCTGCTGTCAGCAAAGTCAGTGGGAAAAAGGTTCTCTGGAAGCAGACTGTCACATTTACACCAGGTCCTGGCAGAAAATTATAAGCATTGAAGTGCCGTTTGTGAGTCATGTCGGTCAGCGTGCACGTGGCAGGTCTGTGAGCACTGACACTCCCCATTAACTCTGACATGTGTGTCAGGAGGTGACGAACAGCAGGAAGAAAGATTTCATGCTGTCTGAACAAGCGGGATCAACCTGACGCAGGGGTCGTGTTGAGTAGGGGGAGACGAGGGTGGCTGACACATGCCTGGCAATGTTACACTGATGATGTTGTTTTATTAACGGCGAGTTGGAATGGAGTAGATAAAGCTACTGAATACTGAATCAGCTCCTGGTGCAGTGCTGCACTGTAGATTAAAACTCCATCCACTCAGGATCGACGGTGGCAAGATTCCACCTGAAGCTACAGTTAAAATGTTTTGCATCATTCTGTCGGGGAGAGAGAGACCAGAGAAATCATGTGGAATGAGATGGCCTCCTAAATTTTTCTTCCAATATGCTCATGGAAGGAAGTGTGGAATGTGAGGTATGTCACAACTTCATACTTCATATGTGGCTCAGCATTGAAAGCATCACGACCAAAGCAGGAAGGACTCTTTTCTGATTTTCATCCCAAGAGATGCTGGACAGATAGTGAATCAGTCTGTTTCCATTCATCGTCTACACGCCTGCAGGCTGAATGAGAGTTTTGGTTCGTCTGCCATACATTCACACGCTTTCAGTAAAGAGCGAAAAACATGAACGCTGTAGTGCTACTTGACTTTAACTTGACCAAGGCAGCCTTCACTCGTACAGTGAATGAAATTGGCAGCAGCCAGCCCATCCAACAGAGAACGGTGTGAGGACAGTTCTGATGCAGCTGCAAATAGATCCCCACGTTTGCATGTGGAGGTGGCATTTGGAGGAGGAAGAGCTAAAAATGAGGCAGGGCTGTGCTGACACATTGACTGTTTGAAAAAGACAAATAGGTGCCTTTGTCTCCCACAATCAGACTTTGTCATGCAGGAAAAGCCAAACGAAGATTTTTATGGCGCTCGCCACCCAGCTCTTTCAAAAAACATGCCTGTTTCAAGAGGACATGATTATTACCAAACGAGAGCTTTGGTCTTACTTAAAGGCTGCATGTAGTGATCTGGGTTTAAATCTGTCACCAGCTGTTGGGGTTCACGCCTCTACATTTTCTAAAAAAAAAAACAAAAAACAGCTATCTGTACACAATAATTTCAATGGTGTGTTGACACTTGAACATGAATAATCAAGGATCAAACATTTGGTCTTTTTGAAAAGTCACCACCTCCTAATTCCCTCAAGTGAATCATTTAGCATTGGGGAAGCACAAGTTTGTGCTTGTTGTCTTGTCAACTGCCCACAGGGGGCGCTATGGATCCAGCTTTAAGCGCTGGTGGCCCCATTATTACAATTTAATGGTTTATGTGAGTGAAAAGGCAATGTTCCTCTGCTTCCCTCTCTTCCTCCCTCCTCCCAGCAGAAAGCCGTGTGCTGCTCTTATCAGGCCAGACCTGCTGCAGGAGCCAACCTGCAGTGCATTAAACAAGCCACACACACACACACACACACACACACACACACACACACACACACACACACACACACACACACACAGAGCAGCAGCACGTGCAAAAGTGTGTGTAACTGATTATGGAAATGAACAGAATTATGAGAGAGGAGCGACAGTGAGAGAGAGTTAAGAGAAGGTGAGGTCATCAGCGAGATTGATTGGACAGTCTATTGCTGCGTGAGTGTGTTTGCACGCATGTGTGTTTGGTTGTAATTCATCTGAGGAAATTTCTCCTACTCTGAAAAAGTCATGAAGCTCCATCTTTATAAGTGAGCTGATGCTGAGAACCTTAAGGGGAATATACAACATTAGCTATATTATACATGACATACCTCTGTCGTTGTACTTCAATTCTGTATACTTCACTGAAGTATACTTACTGTGCGATGCACTAAACTGAACATGGCCAGTCATATCCTGACATTATACGCTCCTGAAGTGACTTTCTCGTTTAGCACCTCTCCTTCTGGGACTTTGTGGCGAAGTGGCGAACTGCTGTTTTCAAAGGCAGTTACGATGACAGTTTATCACATATAAACCTAACACACACCACAACATTAGTGTGTGTTCAAAAATACTGCTGAGGCTAAGTTCGCAAGCTAGCAGACATCAACGTTAGCAAGCACATTAATGCCATCAGGCTACTTTTCCTTGCTCATTACATGGACGGCCTGAAATGTACATGCATGCTATCTTAACTGACCAATGTTTTGCATACACACTTTGGTTACTTAACATTAAATATTAACAACAGAGGTATACAATTTGAGATGTGCCTATTGTCTTGACAAAAGCATGCCAAAAATATTACTAATTGTAGACAATGCGTATTTATTACAATAAGAATAGTTTGATTGCCTAAACTTCACACGTTCTTACAAAACCTGTATTAGTTGGACCATTTTCTATAAAATCTAGAGAAATAGCGTCTCTACAAGAAGCTTGTAAATTTGCCGCCATTACGCGTCACCCCACTTTCTACGTTCTGTTCTGAGTTGAGATGCTAACAACGAAACCCACTTCATCTATACATGTATATATGTGTCGTTTTGTGTAATACATAGACCGACAGAGAGAGAGAGAGAGACGCACACAGAGATGTCAGCGCAAATACGCACAACAGCGGACGAGCAAAAAGTTTTATTTCACTTAGACGTCTGTTCTTAAAACAGTCGGCGAGCAAAAAAAAAAAAGGGGGAGAATTGCAAATAAAAATCGAGGACGCGATATCAACATTCAACACACACTGCACTGCCTGGGACTCTGTCTGAGTTTTTGTTGCCGCCGTTCCGGCTACGCACGTACACAACATGAGGAAACAGACGTGTACACGCCGCACGGACGGACGCTAGCCGGACTATTTAACTCCGAGGAGCCCGACACGCTCTCTCTCTCTCTCTCTCTCTCTCTCTCTCTCTCTCTCTCTCCAAACCGGGCGCGCGAGGCATGGGCGGACGGTTTCAAGCTGCCCTCTCTGTGAATTGATTCTACTATGAGCCTACACGAATGTCTGCTACTGAACGCGGGGGTCGAAGAGGAATGACAATAACTCAAGTTCGTGGCAGAACCGCCACGGCCGCCACGAAAAGGGAACCACGCACCTTTCTTTACCGTGTTGATTTGGAATTGTTACGCGGTTCCGGAACAACGATTCGTTTTTCGAGTTAATCGTGGCACTTTCCGTCTTTGAACACCCCCGTCTTTCGAAATGGAACATTCCACAATTTATTCCAGGGAAAGACTGACAGTTTTTTGGGTCATGAAGCAGCTGTTCAAGTCAGCGGGCGCCCTCCCTCCGCTGGAATAAGAAATTAGTCAATTTTAAAGTAAATAACTAAAGCCTCTGGCCGATAAGAAGGAATTATAGAATGGTGTGCAGGCTCAATTTGAGCCCCCCAAAACAGTTAAATCCAATAAATATGATTCCCCTCCTTTCCCCCTACTCCATCAAATTAAACACGTTGGTGCTAAAGTTAGGCCAAGTTTTTTTTTTTTTTTTTTTTTTTTTATCAACACAAGGGAGGATAGGAGGCTATACAACATCAGCAACTTAATCCCATTTTTGAAAAATTGCATTTTCAAGCCTGTTTTATGTGGAGGTTGTAAGAATAGCCTGTTTCTTCCACCTTAAGTGAAATGTAAACATAATCGAGGTCTTCAGATGAAATGTGGGGTGTGTTCTGAAGGTCATGCAGAATATCATCCGTTTGAAATCATATGCACCTAATTTTCAAATTCACAATGTTACTATTTAACATACATTCGTCATAACAGGATTAATTTCATTAGTTTATCACCCCATTTAGCAATAGTTTGACAATTTGACGTATGGCGATACTACATGAAGTAAATCTTCCCCTCTTGTGCTGTATTTCTATGCTCTGGATCCTCACACATAATTAATACACAGATTGTATAAAACATCTGCCATCCATAGTTGAGTCACTTATCATCTTGACCTTTTGCAGCAGGTTCTATAAGATTTTCTGTCTAATTAATTCTATTCCCTTTTAGCAAATGCCATCTCACACCTTGAATCTATTAGTTGAACATTTTCCCGATTCCAAATGGCTGCTCTTAGAGGCCAAGAGTTAAGTAACGTTAACACACTGTGTCAACATGTAATTAGGTTTTCTGAAGCATAATGCAAGTTATATGAGATTAGCTATTTGTCTGCTGAGCTAATGGCTATTTTCATTTAATTTCTATACACATGGTGATGCTAAGCCTGCTCATTTCCACTACTAATGTAGTTTTATGTAATCCCAAAACCTACAGTGCTGTAAGGACTGTGAGCTGCTGAATAATTTCAGAATATTGTTGAGTTTAAATATTTTACCGAGATACCATTTTTTCTATGAAGAGGAGCTGATATTTGTGGCACTGTCACTGTAATATATCCACTAATGAATGGCTTAAATTGCTCGATTAAACAATTAAGTTCTTATATTCTTAATTAAACAAATCTTTTTTCCCCCGATAAAATTAAACACATCTGTTTACATCAAAAACATCTCTGACATGTAGAAAATAGCAGTTTTTGCTACCATCCGCTTCGATGAGCTCTGAATGAACAGATGGTAGATGACGTTCATGTGGGAAGATGCAAACTTGTGATCTGCATATCTGAACAAAAAAAAAAATACACTCTTCATTTGTGTTGTTGACATCTGCTGTGTTGAAAGAAATAGCCATGAAATCAAATCAGAGACCATAGGCTGGAGTTATGGAGAGGTAGCAAATTTTGCATGTTGATCAGATTCTTTTATTTGCTATAAGGAACTGAGAGTGATATGTAAAAGCCAACCTGCCATCTTATTCTCCCCCTTTTCTTTGTTTGAGGGAAACTTATGTAAAAAAAAAAATAAATTCTCCCTCTTAATCTCCTGTCCCCTGAATCCGCTTGTCTCCTAACTTCTACACTTCCAGCTCCCTCCACACCAATCTCCATCTGTTGGCCTTCCTCCATCTCCTCTTGCACCTCCCCGCCCTCTCCTGTCTGCACCAAGTCACCAGTCGTCCACCAGCATGCGTTCCTCTTCTGGTCATAATGGAGATCATATGTTGAAGCCGACACTGAAACCCTACACAGGACGTCCACATCAAATAAAACCTGCTGTCAGCGGCGGAGACCTGGCTCTGCCAAGAGGAGTGAAACCATATCTCAGTCGTCTCACCGACACGCCGTAAACTGGAGCCCCAGAACTCCGGCAGACCGACGCCCCCGCGAAAAATACAGTTTTATGACATATCATCGGTGGCGTTTTCAGCCCTCTGATGTGAAGCCTTTGTACCTCCAAAGGTTTACGTCTGTCAGTCATTCAGAGAAAGGCTGAAATTTGGTGGGGGTTGATTGGCAGGAGATTTGGAATAACACTATAAGGTAGTTTCTCATCTTGAAAATGTTAAAATGGCTCACTAAGTTTGGTCATCCTTTAGATACTTTCACAAGTCATCTGATACTTTAGTTCATTATATCTTCCTTTCCTGGATACAATGAGTTTTTGCCTTTCATATAGAGAATCATCAATGCGATTCTATTAATCACGGAAATATAATGATGATTTCTAGATAATTTACAGTGGATTGAATTCAAAGCATGTAGCATGTACTGGAGCTCTATTCTGGCAACTATTACTTCAGTACAAAACCTTTTGACATTGCCATCCTTACGTGTTGCATTATGCATCTGTTTGGAGCTTCCTGCCCGTCTACGAGCTCCATGAAAAGATAATTCCTCCTCGCAGATCCATGAGCAGTAATGGATGCTTGCAGTGAGTGAAATAAATCCCTGCAGAGCAAGAACAATAACAGTACACAAGTCAGGGCAGAGACATTAAAGATGGTCAGACATAAAGAAACGGCAGCACTGGAGAAACAAGGGGGAAAGAGGAAAACAGAGGAGCGGCGAGCTGTTTGAAATCTGCAGATAGAACACAAGGCCATCAAGTTTTTCTTTTTTTGTGTCCTGTCTGACAGCATTGACAAGCAGGAACAAGCCATCAAGTTGAGTTGTTGAGTTGATAATGTGGTGGGAGAGTTTGATCTGAGTTGACTTTGTGGACAGAAGAAGTCATCAAAAGAGATCAATGCGTATGGTAACCATTAGTGACTCACTGTGTCATGATGATTCAAAGTGAAATGGTGACACAAAGCAGTAGTTGCTCACAACAATTGTCTCCCAATTGGCAACTAGTCTGCTGTTCATTTCTGTATACATGGTGATGCTAAGCCTACTCATTTCCACCACTGTTGTAGCTTTTTGTCAAGAACTGTGAGCTGCTGAACAATTTTAAAGTGTCATTTTAAATACTGGGACTGGTTGGACAAGGTGTAGCTTGAAAACTTGTCATGACTGCATCCCAGTTGGTCTGAGACCAAATGAGCAATTTCTAGTCATTTACATTAAAAGGAATGTTTGCTTTAAACTGGGGTATAATGGTCTTGCATGGTGTGTATGTGTATGTGTGTGGGATTTCTTGTGTTGTGTTATGCACTTGTGTCCCGCCGCCACCCACCTTATAAGGCGGCGGTGGCGGTAGCATCACCATTTCTCAGCAGATATGACCCAGATTGAATCGCCCTTCCAGTCGCGAGGTCTGAGCAGTGGAGATAGAGATCCGGAGTACGAGCTGGAAGATGGATGGCGCATTGGCGGCGATGGCACTGCTGCTGTGGGGAGGGGGGGGTGTGAGAGTCGGGGTGTCCTGTTGTTCGTCAAGTAGCCAAGAGAGATGAGATGCTATCAGGCCCGGGAAGTGTCTGCCTCGCTTGGCTCTGCTCTGCAGTCTGAGCAGTGCACACACAGCAGCTAGTTTACGGAAAGGATAAACATTGACCCCGGGGGTTGTAATCCACTAGCTGGAGCCGTGTGGATTACAGGAGGCTCGCCAGAGCTCTCCCTGCTTGTTTTACACCTCAAGAGCATCTTAATTGAGCTAAATCTCATTATTTGTGGCTGGATATGGAGACGGTAATCAGAGGAGCTGGTGTGCCTTTAAACAGATCCTGTCAGGAGTTGCATCCGTCAAGCTTGGAGCGTGCACACACACACACACACAAATACCCATACACACACAAATACCCATGCATACACACGGGTTCAGTTTCCAGAGAGTTCTCTAGAGGAGACTTAGCGGCATGAAGGGAATTGTTCTGTGGTCATTGCCGGCTCTAGAAGGCTTGTCATCGTTGTGTGTCTTTGAGTGTTCGTGGCTGAACGCGAGGAAGCAAAGGCAATCCGATAAAGTCCTCCTCGTAAAATGAATAATATCCCTGTCAGTTTAAAATAAAATGGTTGAATTTCCCTCCCCGCGAAAAAACCCTCTCACTTCTGTATGTCTTCCGATTTAATGAAACCAGCTGATGTAAATCCGGAATATTCCTCACAAGCAGCTACCTAGACCAGCAATTTCCTGTGCTATTAAAAGGCAGGGGATCGTTGATATGAAGATTTGACGTTTCATTGCCGCCTGATATCGGAGTTATGAATGCGAGAGAGGGGCTAAGCGCTGACCCTGCATGGAGCCGAGGCGCTGAGGGGTCTGCAGCTCTGCCGATAGACAATGGGAGAGCGAAACTCCAAGACGTGTTTTTATAAATGTCACGCCTTCTGGTCTGCCTGCAAAGAAAAGGACAGCGCTCACCACACAGAAAGAGCAGAGGCAGAGAAATTAGGGAGGCGAGGAAGAAAAAAGAGAAAAGAGAAGACATAAACAGAAGAGGAGGATGAATTTGCTCATATATTTCAGACAAAAGGGGGGGAAGGAGGAAAGTCTGACAAAATGGCTCGAGAGAGATTTTGTGTGCCGAGATTTTTGAGACGCTCGGAGTGAGATGAGCCGAGTGAGAGGAAGAGAGAGAGGATAGACTGTGGTTCAGGAATTTAGAAACCTCTCAGCCATATGCATTTCTGTGTCTGTAATATGCATGCAAATGGCGGCATGCATGAGCGATAGAAAAGCAAGAAGCACAGATAGATTTTTTTTTTTATCATTATTCAAAGCCACATTACTATGAACGACGCCAAGCTCCAGTCTACCACCACTCGTCAACACAAACACACCGACGAGACTGGACAGCTAAACTCTTCAATACACCCGATTTCTTCCTGATCAATCGTATTTTCCTTCCAAAAAACAAAACAAAACAAAACAAAGGCAAAAAGCAAATCTGTATTCATGATTGTGGATGAAGCCAAGGTTTGTGTTCAGAGACATATTTTAACGGACAATTAGATTTTTGCAGAAATTGGGGAAAGAACAGAGATAAAAACTGGAAGATTTACGGTCGGGGAGAGAGAGTTAAAAAAAAGAAAAAAGAGGGAGACAGACGAACAGATCCCGTTGCCTGTAGGAAGGGGGACCTGGCTTTGATTTTGGCAGGCAGCTCGTAACAGCTACAAAGCAGCTCCGGAGCAGACATGGACCCAGGGACATAAAGCCCCAGAAGAAAAATGTCTGTTTTCTTGTGCCCATTGGGCTGCCGGACGACGACCAAAACCTGTTTGGAGCAAATGTTTTAGTGGGATACATGAAAGCTTGGGAGGGTCAATTTTCCACCAATGAAGTTGAGCAACAAAAGGTGGAAGCAAAATATGCCTGGATTAAAGAGACCCTGAAAAAGTTGCCCAATAATCCCCCATAATCATTGTGTGTTTGTCCCACATAGACACATTGTTTGCAAAGTTGAGGTTGAAAAAAAATACCACCAATGGATCACAGTTACTCACCTCGGCAGACACGTCTCCGGCCATTGTTGCTCTGAGTGAAATGTGTAGAGATTAACTGGAAGGCCAAAGCTTTTGACGCGACTTCCAACCTGGTATTCATCTTCGCACACATCATTCATCAGAAGTCAGGCGTGCGTCGATGTGTTTGCGGACTGAAGTCGGAGTGATACTTGGCCACGTTCTCAGGGTTTGCAAGGTGAGAAGCTGAGTTAAGACTGATTTTATTGCCTGTGTGTCAGAGGGATTTTCTACAAAACGCATCGAATTGGGATGGCCCCCGCAAGCTTGGCTCATCAATATTTGGTCAAATGTTTGACAAAGATGCAGAGACATTGCTGTGTTGGGAATGACCTCTTACTACCCTCGTTGAATTCTAACTGCACCCTGTGTTGTCGGATGAAGCTGCACAAAGGTAGAATGGTAACAGCGGGTAAGAGGCAACAGTTGGGGGAGCGCAACATACCTTTTCAAAACAAGAGCGTGTGAATATGGTGGGAAATGCCAAAATCCCTGTTTAGTGTAGGCCATAGCGGTCCACTGTGGTTGAGCATCATCAACGCACACCTGCCTGATTGCCCACATCTGCCACTTATTGTGTCATCAGTTGTGCACTGTAAAGGAATCCAACTCTGGGAAAATATTTTTCCAACTGTTGACTTGCCATGAGTACTTTGACATCAATTGGAATATCTTGCTGTGAACAGTGATTTTTAAGCCAACATTTTGCCCTCCCCTGTAAATCCCAATACAATGGTAGCACAGAATGGACATCGGGTTCTTTTCCTACAACAACTGACAAGCACCTCTCAGGTTTAAGGCTGTTTGACAAATGAAAGACAAACGTAGGTATGTCTGGAACTAGTTAATTTGTATTTTTAACTCTTCAACTCTTGAGTTGAAAACCTTTGCACTCAAGTCTTTTTTCTTCTTTTTTCTTCTTCTTTTTTCCAGGCGCCCAAACATCTCAACGTCAAACTTTTTGTGTCCCGTCTTGGTTTATTCTCCAAACATCCAAGTACGGTGTCACTTTTCTGTTTTTTGCTGGTCGCCATTATCCTGCATGCTGTCTATGGTTATCCTGCATGCTGATGCCTGCCTTCTGTGCATTAATATGTGTTCTCCCATGGCTGAAGCTTGTTGTTGAAGACTGCCAGTCCGTCTGCACATGTGCATCTCATGTTGCATAGGGACTCATGATTTCTTCACGTGGCCTTTTTTTTGTGGACTGTTAAGGGAAGTGTGTGAACAGAGCTCACCTATAGATTTCTTATAAATCAAATATTTAGGTGGTTGAAGGTGCAACTGGACCCACATTGGTGCGTTGTGCTGCTTCTTTTCTTGGCTGTTAGCGTCTCATCTCATCTTTTTGAATGAGCATCATCATTGTTTTATTTTATTTTTTTATTTTTTATATTTTGCCGCCCTCCACATAGGGTGTTGTCGTGCATGTTTTGTTATCTTACATTTGCACAACATGTAACAGCCATCAGAAAGAACGTTTTTTTTTCTTTCATTTAAAGGGCGCTTGTGCGTTGCTTGCACACGCGTGTGTCAACGTGCGTGTGCGTGCGTCTGTATGTATGTGTGCTCCAGTCATTGTGAGAGGAGCCACCAGCAGCAACAGCAGCAACGGCAACAGCAACAGCAACAGCAGCCTCCACTCTTCTCCTGCAGTAATCAGTGTGAGTGAAGGTTTTCTCTTCCTCTCCCTGCCTGTGGTTTGCTCACATACCGTCTTAGCCGAGCGGGTAGGAATGTGTGTGTGTGTGTGTGTGTGTGTGTGTGTGTGTGTGTGTGTGTGTGTGTGTGCGCGCGAGCGTGTGCGTGCATGTGTGTGTGTGTTTGAGCGAGCAAGAGATTTAGTGTGCTTGTGTGTAAGAATAGGGGGGTGGGGGTTGGAGAGGCCCAGGAAGGGAAAAGACAGAAAACCTGAATGTAGTTAGTCGCCCCCCCTACCCTCCCTTTTTTTCTCCTCCCTTGCAGGAAATATCACATAATGCACACAAATTTAAGTCGGCCTATTGCAAAGCAAACGTAAATAACATAAATATGTTTCATTGGAGGCATTTTTGTCATTAAACTGCATTGAACGTTGGGTCACGTATGGAATTTTTCTTCAGGAAGTGATGCACGCACGCAAAGCTGCACAAGTAGCAGCACCTAGCAGCCACATGCAGGAAGCTCTCAACAGACCGAAAGAGTCGATGCCAGTGGTACTTGGAGTTATGTTTAAAAAAAAAAACCCACATAGGCTCACATGCTAATTACTTCTCTCCGGCTCGTTAATGAACGTGACTCTCCAGTAAAACCAGCAATTAATGTTCACGCAGGTGAGGGATGACCGCTCAGCTGATCCGATCAGTGCAATCAGAGGCCGTGTTGACTCATGATAGGGGGAACCGTTTGGTCCCGCTCCAAAATCCACTGTATTACTGTGACGCTAACCCACTTACCGCAATGTTATGATGACTTTGCAGTTATGCCGTAATCTCTTGTGCAGCCTAATTAAAATGTGACCTTGTTCCCTGGCTGGAAAAATAAAGAAATAAATAAAAAAGACTCTTGACTTGGCTGTACTGGCGAGTCTCTGAGTCACACTTCTTTACTGTAAGACCAGTTCATGATCAGGACGCGGTCAAGAGGACGACCACGGCAGGACAGCATGCCTGACTTCAGCTAGTGAGCAACCGGTTCATGTCCTGCTATCTGTCTTGTGAAACGTGGAGTAATTCCTGTGCTGACCACAACAGGGGCAACAGGCAAAACATTCAGTCTTCTTTAAATATTGATTATAAAAGTAACAAAAAAAAAACAAAACAGCAATCCCGATCTGATGGAAAATAAAATGTGGAGATTAAGAACCGTTTGTTCCCCCGATCACAATCGCACACATTGATCTGTGATTATGATGTTGCGCCGCCGCTTCTCCAGAGCCCTATTGAATCATTTAGAGAGCACAATAAACCAGAAAACTACCAATTTATTAGGTACAATACTATTAGGAGAAAGTCTTCAGTTATCAAGCAGTTAAATTCATATCGTATAATCGGAGACTGTCGGGCTCCAGCCATCCAGCGGAGAAGAAGCGGCTCTAAGTGGGGTGGCGGCAGGTCAACAGCAAAGTCATGTCAGACCCACAATAGTGTGAAGCATGTTTAGAGCTTGATATGATAGACAACAAGGAGCAGGGAGTAGGAGCTCAACTCACAACGGATCAGCTCAATGACATCATCTATACAGACACTGAAATATGTGTTTGTGTGTTTGTGCACGCGTGTGACATTGTTGGGTCGAGCCAAGGCTGTGTACAGACAGACGAGTGCTAGTCCGTGCTTTATTGCTGCGTCTCAATGAAGTCAACTGTGAACCACTCTGACCTCCCCACCTTTAGCCGCCGCGTGCAAACACACACACAAACTCAACACAAAGCCGCCACAGCCGCTCAGAGGACGCAAACAAAAAACGGCCGCGTCCCTCCGCTCGTCGCTTTGAGCTCACCCTAAGCCACCGCCCAGTCTAATTCCAGCTAGTATCTTAATGCCCTGGGGAAAAAAATAAAAAGAGAGAAAAACACAGAGTCATAAACACGGCAGATTAGGTCAGAGTTGGTTTCATAACCACTCCGTGGCCTCGTTCCTCTCCCCCGTCCTTCCCTCCCTCTGTCTCTTCCCTGCTGGCTCCCCGTCCTCACCTCCTTCCTTCCCATCTCGCCGCTCTCCACTTCCTGCACACCAATCTGTCTTCTATTTAGCTTTGCTCCCCTTTTCAATCTCCTCTATCCTCCGCTCGCTTTTTATGTGCTATATCTTCACACTTTTTCGCCCACTTTATAGGGTCCCACTGTACCTCTAAACTTCACAAGTCCCGCACTCCTTGTATATGCCTTACCCTTTTTCCTTTTCTGCTCTGTCCTTTTTTTTCTTCCGCCCAGCCCTGCTCA
This sequence comes from Thamnaconus septentrionalis, assembly GCA_009823395.1. NCBI lineage: Eukaryota > Metazoa > Chordata > Actinopteri > Tetraodontiformes > Monacanthidae > Thamnaconus > Thamnaconus septentrionalis. The sequence goes on along the minus strand of CM020508.1, from coordinate 8,036,729 downwards.
CACAGAATTTATTTTCCATTTTTCTGAGCCACGGCCATCTTAATCACAAACTCTCAGAAGCTCAGTGTCTCAACATGGCAAAAGGACTTCATATCAGGTTCTAAAGCTGTGGCGGTGTCCATCTGCTAAGAAAAGGAAAACCTAACCTGACTTAATGGGGAAACATAAACAATAAAACGTCCAGTGGACATGCAGGCAGCTAGAACATCAAAAGCTTGAGGTGATCCAGGCAAGTTAATTGGCTGTTAATTACCTGATGAGCTCCACCTGTGGGTTGTCTCCCTCAGTATGGGCAGATAATCTCAAACACAGTTTCCATTTAGCAGAAATATCAGGCAATTTACTGAAATTAACAATCTATTGAAACTAACCCTAATCCTCACCTATCTTTCAAGGGTTTGTTTTTTGGAACACCCTTTTTTTCAAGCCAGTGAAACACATAGTTTTGAAGGTTTTAGAGGAGATCTATGGATTAGTTTGGGATGAAAAATCTTTTACTGACTGAAGTCAGGCTTAAAAATAAGGTGAGATCGATCTTATTTTGCACTTTGCTAATCGGGAGTTCATTTGAAATTTTCTTCGGTTTCGAGGGTAAACGTGAGTTTTAATGGTTGCTGCACTCGGGCTATCGATGAGGCATTGGTCTCATTCATCACCGGGTTTGCAAGGCATTCAAGACCTTTTAATGGTTTTTCTTCCTTCCTCGACATTGTTGTGTCCATCTTCCATTAAAAAAAAAATACTGGTTAGTTTCTGGCAGTCCTGAGAAACCAGTAGCTCTGTAGAAACTGCTGATTCAACTATTTTTGGGGGGACTTCTTCCATCCATCCATCCATCCATCCATCCATCCATCCATTCACACAATGCATCCATCCATCCATCCATCCATTCATCCAACCATTATCTATCGGTGCTTCTTCAGCACTCTAAGTTGCACAGTGCTGGAGCTATGGGTGTCTCTCGGTAAGGCAGGCAGGCAGGTAGCCAGGATCAATCGGACAAGCTACCAGTTTATCACAATGTTGCATTCACTCTGATGGATGGTTCAGAGTGCCAGTCAGCCCAACGTGCATGCATTGAAGCTGGAAATCCAGACTCCACGCAGAAAGACCCCCGAGTGGGAATCAAGCCTGTGGCCTTCCGGCTGTGAGGTGACGGGGCGACAACTCTTCACCTGCGTGTCGCCTCTGTCCTCCCCCGGTTAATACAATAAGAGAAAATGGCAGCGACAACTCCAGACTACCTAAGGATGAGACAAGTGAATCAGTGACTTTAATTATTAGATTGCTTTCTTCAAGGGACTCTCAATACTCAGTCAGAAACAATGAATGTTTCACTGTTTTTCATTTTAATCCGGACCATCTGAGTGAAAACACGCCACCGACTGCGCCGGCATATCCTGCACTTGTTGTTACAAGTGTATTTGGCCACTGCGAGCGTTCGCGAAGCTTCCACTCTGCTTTCGAGTGTGTCTTGACTGTTTTATTGGTCATAAAATTTATGGATCCCAGTGCCTCGGAAGCATGTATCCATCTTTCCGAGTTGAAGACTAACAGCGGGGCTGCCGGAGCTCGCGTGGCCAAATATTCTCTAATCTTTTGTGGATATTTAATTAGTCAGGAATGAACGTGATTAATCAGAGCAATTAGATCGCAGCGCGCAAACATAAATCAGGGCCCCCTCCTAACTCCCTCACGTTGAGGGAGTCTCGTTATCAACCTTGGGCTGGACTTATGCGCGCATACGAATCTGTGTGAGGCGAGAGAGGGAAGTACGTGGGTTCATCTGTCGGTGGCGACCATTTTATCGAGCAAGGGTATCTGCCTATGTGTGTGTGTGTGTATCTGTGCTGGCGCATACAGCCAGTGTATGCTGGAGAGGAGACAGAGAGGGATAAGCATTCGCAGGCTGCAATTATGGGTAATTTTCCAACAGCAGCAAAATTATAGCTCCCAAAAACAAAACAAAGCCGGCAAATTTACTCCCTGGACGAGGCTGCCACTGATGCCCAGAGAGAGGGAGACAGAGGTAGATAGAGGGAGAGAGAGAGAGAGAGAGGAAGACAGAGAGAGAGAGAGAGAGAGAGAGAGAGAGAGAGAGAGAGAGAGAGAGAGAGAGAGAGAGAGAGCATCTTCTGCACAAATATTGACGTGAGTGACGCCCATCGTGTTGTTGAGACGGTTTCTTGTTGCTTTAAGCTTGAACCCGGAGGAGCTTCACTCACTTGACGCTGCGTCGCCACTGAGCCACATCCATCCAATCACGTGTCCCGTTCGCTGAGGGATACGTTGAACTGATTTGTCATCAGACCCAACAAGGCCATTTGTCTCAATATAGTGTATGCTGCAGTGTTGCATATGCTACTTACTATTTAAATATTTTTAAAAAAATAATTACACTTGTATTTTTGGCCTGTTGGGAAAAAATGAGCAATGTGCCAATAATTGACTACAGTGTTACTGGTGCACACTTCTGGCAGGTCCAAAAAAGGCCAAAATCTGGGAATGATTACAATGAAAATTAGTAAATATTGATTCAAAAAACCACACCTGTGTCCCAAATCGCATACTTAAATACACTTCAATGCAGTATACAATGTGTGAACGCACCTTGTACACTAATGAACTCAAAATAAGTATTTAGGACAGAAATATGCGAGTGGAGACACATGAGTAATGACAGGGTAAGATTAATAGTGCTTTTGCTGCCACAAATGAGTGTATTTAGTCAGAATCCAACTAGTAGCGTTGATATGGCAGATTTAAATATAATTTCCTAAAAGAGTAACTTATTTTGGCTGTTATATTGTTTTAAAAAGCCATTTAATTAAAAAAAAAAAGCTGTTAATTTGATGGACTCAACAGAGATTCAGCAAGCCAAGTCGTTTTTCTTTTTTAAATAATTGTAAATGTGTTTTGAGATTAAACCACTGCTTTTAAATAATCCATACAGTTGTGTTCACTAACTAACAGAGCAACAGATTACCACATCTTTGGCTGTGACATGCATCACATGCACTGTGCTTTCGAAATTCCTGTTTTCTAGATTAGCTAAGAATCATTTGCTGTTTATGCTCTTAGAATATTTATATTGATTTGATGGTGTCGTTTTTTTATTGGCTCAGACATTACTGATTTTTCTGGCTCAGCGATTAATAATCCATGCCAGGATTGGTATAGAAGGAAAAACAACAACAACAAGAGTTATGGATGGAAAACTCAAGGTAAAGGTTAATATATTACCTTAAAAGTGCAGATAAATTCAGTCTCAAGTTCTTGTCAGCCACCCAGGAGGAGGAGAAATAATAGAGAGTAGAGTCAGGTAGGTGTGACTCATCCTTTTCTGCAAATCACCAGAGTTGAAATTACAAGCCGGCATGCATTTCAATGAGAGCAGAGCTGCCATGACGACTCCCAATGATAGGAATATATTTCTCTCAACATGCGTGCCTCTTTACCGATTTACTTTTCACACTTTGTTGGAGGAAACCATATCAGTGTTTTTTCATGTTTTACATACACTCTGAATATGTGTGAAAATAACAGCAGTGTTTTTTTTCTTTCTCTGAAGCAAACCTCCCCTTCCTGGCCCAGTGCGTCTCCCAGAGCAAGGTGATAGCAGAGAGCAGCCATAGTGCAGACGATGGGTTAATTAACCAAACCTCACAGAATAAAAATGCACGGCTCCTACTGTTCTCTTCCCGTCCTTTATTTCCCAGTTGCGCCAGAGGCCACACCTGCAGCCGATGTTGTTCCCAATGACACCAGAAAGTCCATCATTAAAAGCCAGCCAGCGTATGCCCCCACAGTAATCCCATCAAAAGGAAACGGGGTAACAACCTCCGTTCTAATCCTTCATTAGCCTGGCTCCGCCCCTTCTCATCCCGCGTCCCTTTCATCAGCGCCACCGCCGCCAATAATTAGCTTAGCGCTAACGAGTCGCCGGAGGTAGCGACACTTTCGCGTGCGCTGGCACAAGTCGTGTTAAAGTTCATAAGCGCCACTCTAGTGGTGCCATGAAACGGACTGTTAGGCAATCAGTCTTTTCTTGAAAAACACATTTTTGCAATAATGAAAGTGACAAAGTGAGTTTTGTCAGTTTCGGCTAAAATTCATGATGATTTACCCATGAGAATTAGCTTCTTTGATGTTTTCTGTTATGAAAGATCCCAAATTTTCAAAATTTTGTTTTGGTGTCAATAAATCAAACATCACAGTCATCTGTGATAGAGTCAAACAAAAGATAATTGGCTTTGTCGGTTTCATATTATACCCAGTTTTCTTCTTTTCTTAATTTGATCGTTTTAATAGGCAGCGCCTTACATGGCAGCAGCCACCCATTGGTGTATGAACGTGCGTGTGCATGGGTAAATGAGAGGCCATTGTAAAGCGCTTTGGGGTACTGTGAAGTTGCTGGAAAGCGCTATATATGTGCAGTTCATTTGCCATTTACTATTTATGTTTAATTGTTCCTTTTTTGTACAATGCTAGGTTGGTTTTAATTACAAAATGTCTAATCTACTTTAGGGAGTCAACTGTTTTGAAATAGGCAGGTAGCCTTAAACAAACCTGGCCAGCATCAACGACGATCAACCTGTTGCTGTTACTCCGCTGGGTTCCACTGGCAGCAACCCTGACGTCTTGCTGTTTGCATACAGAGAGAACTGATCTACTGCAGAGTCCATATCCAAAGTTGAACTTGACAAAATTTTTTTAGCATAAGACCAGCTGTGGCTGGATCCTGCCCATCAATTTCAGCTCAGCAGTCTCTTCTCTCAGCATCTGGTGGGTGTAAGCTGCAACTGCTGGAGGTGGATTCTGGTTCCTGTCATCTAGGACAGCCAGACAGTCAGAAACGACAGCAGAACATCTTAGCAGTGAGCAGAGGAGTACCTCAAGGACGTGTATGAAGTCCACTGCTGGCATATGATCTTTTCTGCCTGTTTCCCCTCAAATCATATCATCATGATTCGTGGTGTTTCATCTAACTTTTTCATGTGGCCTACAAAGAAGAAAACACCTCAGCTGTCAGCTAGAAGTCTCAACAGCACCTCCATCTCCAGTGCGGACTTGATAAGACAGACCTCCCGGCCGTGACAGCCTGGAAGAACAGGTTTTATCCATCAGCCTTTAGACTGCTCAATCCAAAAACAGAAAAGCAAAATACAACACAAAGATCTGTTTTTTTTCTTCTTTATCTTGTTATTTGCACACCGACTGACCTCTAATGTGAGCCTCGTGCAGAAAAAGATGTTGTCGACATGCGTTTTTGCAGCCTGACCCACCTGGCAGGGGGTCCCCACTATGATTTATTGCTTTCTGGTAACGTGGTGAGGATCGCTTTCCTGTGTGCACTGTTGAAGCTCTCCTTTCCTGTCGAGCTGTCACCCTGCACCCAGCTGATCTGTTCAATCAGGAACACCGAAGCAGGACCCGGGGCCAAGAGGTCAGGATTCACCATCTCTCCGGCCCCCTTTTGTCCTTTCCATTACTCAGTTCATGCTGGTCAGCCACTGTTGACCCAACACTGCCACTTTGAGTTACACAACTAGAAAGACTTAGTTTGCATGTGTTTTCACTATTAATTTACTCCCCCCTTTCTGTTTTAAGCATGAACCGCTGTATTTATGGCTTGGTTATATAACCGCACTCACTTTTTTTTCGTTTTTTCCTACTGGTTTGGTTTCTGAGAGACACAGCTCCAGTGGTCATGTTTTGGAGTTTCTGACAGTTTGAAAAAGCTCCAGAGTGCAAACAGGAACGCCGTGCCTGATACTGGAGGGTTTTGCTTTTTTGTTTTGTATTTTTTTGACGTCAGGTTACTGATACAGACCCACATCCCAGCATCTTGCGAAAAGTTTTCCCACCACATTATCACACACGAGGAGTTTGACATTCACTTGCGTAAAGTGGCTGCGCAAAGGGAGGCAGGGATTGGCTCCCCCCCTAAAAGAAAAGGTGGATAAATAGGATGAGGAGGCTGCGAATAATCTCTGTCTCAATCTAGATCTTGACTCGGATGAAAAGAACTTGAAATACATTGTCCAGAAATTATGGTAAATAGTCCCTCAAACGTTTCCCCCGTTGTTTCAGCCGCTGACCCGTGAAGGCTGGGAAGTGACTGATGTCTGATTGTATTGTGTTGTTGCTCCTCATTTTCATCCAGTGTGGCCAGGAAATCTAGGGGAAACTGGGCAATTATTTCTGATTTATCTACTTAGACAAATCCTGGCATATTGAGCAGCGCTCCACAGTCTAGCTGAGGTTTGTGTCCTCATTATCGATAGCCTCCATATTCTCAGTTTACCCTGAGCCCTCAGCCAAGACATCCAATTTTTCCCCCCTCCTTTTTTTATTCTTCTAGGGGTCCGTAGTGCATGACTGACTTTGAGAGGCATTTCTTTTTCTTTTTTTTTAGTCATGTAAATGAGTTCATGGGTGAGTGAGTCATTAAAGGAGGGGAAGCTGGCCTGATTTTGTCTTGGGAATAAATATAATTGTTCAGTGTAGCTCAGATACGATGACAAAATTATTCTGTTCACTCGTGTTTGTGTTAATTGATGATTGAAAAATAAAATCCCAAAAAAATAGTGGCTGAAGACCTTAAAATCTGACTAAAACAAATATGTGTTTTCAACAGATTCGCAAGAGAGACAAATAAGTGTTTAAATAAGACAGTTATAAATGAGCTTTTTGGTACAAAACAAATGGAATTTTGTCCCCCTCCTTTTTTGCATACTGACAAAATGCAAAATCCCCCTGGCGTTCTCCTTCAAGGCAGAGTGCTGCGCTCTAAATAAAAACTCAGGCTTTGTCTGACTGTCTGCTCTTTCTCAGATCTGTCTGCAGTCTGTGCAGGTTAGAGGTCACGTCCCGCATCAGGCCTCTGAAATATCGGTAGCTTTGCTGGACTGGTGGCATTGATAAATGCACTGTACTGTCCATGGTGCTGAAGTTGCACACAGGTTCTTAATTGGACATTTCTCTCAGTCCCAACCCTTGTGTCTTCGATCGGTCATGACTTCATCCAGGGGGCAGAGTTTTCTTTTGCATTTCCGAAAGGACATTTTTTGCGTCTGTGTGGAAATGAAAATGAAAAAGGGTGCCGTGAGTGCTGATGGAGAATTTGAAATCGCCATGTCGGTGTTGTTGGACCTACATCTGTTATGATAAGCAAGTGTTCAACAAAATCTTTTCTTTTTTCCTTTGAAAAAGACAAAAAAATGTTTTGTGGGAAACAATTTTATTTTAATTCAATTGAAACTCTCTTGTTAGTGTGATGTTTGGAGGCTAGTCGAGCGTTTCCGTTCTAAATTAAACATAAAAATCTGCCTCAATTCCTTTCTCTTTTGTTTGGTCTTTTCTTTTATCATTTAAATTGTCATTTGTTTCCCTTCCACAATCGCAACATTGCTGCCTTGTAATTTGCAATGATATACATACCGTCAATGACATTTATAAGAATCAAGCTGACTGTAAAAAATGGACAACATAATCTGCGCATTTGCAGTTATTGCCAGCGCTGGTTTTGTTAAACAGGTTTTGTTAAGCCCTTTGTGTGAACCACTCCCCATTCACCTCACTCTCAGCTCAGCTATAAACCACATCATGCTTCTCATTCTCCTGCCTGCTGCTCCCCTGCTCCGCCCATCCCCCAACCCCAACAGTATAATTGACACTGTTTGACAGGTAGAGAGCATGTTGTGCTCCTGCGCACAGAGAGGTCCATTCTATTAATTCCCAGGCAATGCTGTGGCCAGGCTGTGGCCCAATACCTCTCTACTGTGTCTGCTCACAGTTCACTTCATGGCTTTGTTACACCTCTTTGTTTTGACTTCATCCTCATTAGCCATGCTAAACGAAATTGTTGAGGAAAAACAGTCTCAATTTTGTATGTAGTTACATGTAAAACTAAAAATCTCTTTTCTTTTTAGAATCAGTTTGTTGGTAGAAAAGTGAATATTTTTTGATTGCATGTTAATACTACAAGCTGGGTCACTCTGCAGTGTGAGTAGAGAGGAAATTTTGCAAGTTTTTTGTAATGACAACAGCATCATCTTGCTTGCTTGCTTGTTTTTAAATCTAAACTCAATTCTTATCTTTTTAGAATGGTTTTTATTAGTTAGTAATATCTTGTTTTCCTTCCCTCTATCCTTTCAACTTTTGTCTTTAACGTGGTCTTTAAATAAATGTTGTTTGATAGATTGATAGTAAAGTCTCTAAACAATGACTCCCTCCAAATTCTTGAGACATGACCTTCTCCTTGAAAATTTGGATATATTTTTTTCCTCTGAAATACTCCAGCTAATGTACAACACAAACCAGATGAGTAGGAACCATCTGCTCTGACTGAATGAGTGATATCCCACCTTCTAGTCGCACTGTTCAAAGTTCAAGTGGGCAGGTAGTTTAGCTTAGCAACTGAAGCAGCAAAGCTGGAAACCTGTAGGGGGGTGAGGGCTGAGGCCCGATGATTTTTGCACCTACTCATCTCAGTGGAAAAGAACAAAGGTGAACTGACGACCAGCATAACCGCTTTCTTGTAGACTGGCCATCGTACTGGTTGTTAAGAAGCAGTGAAGTTCATTAGTCGTGAAAAAAAAGTCACGAATGCTGCATCACAGCTCAAACGGTGAGTGATTCATATCATTAGGGTCTAAGCCATGCAGGGCAACACCATTTAAAAACAAGTACTACAGACCGCTGACTCACTGCTGCATCTTTTGCACAAAACAAATTAAAAATCATCTGTCCATCACCGCCAAACATCATCGGAATCTCACAAAATTCTAAAGAACCAGACCCATCAGGCAAAAAAAGGTGGAGCCAAATCTGTTGTGTTTTCGTGTCGACTGTACATCACAGTGGTGGGAGCAATCCACAGTGAGGATGTGGATGATCAGATTCATCCATAAATTAGCAAATAAGTGTCTTACTCTTGTAAAACACTTTTTTCCCCTTCTTCTTCTGGTTTTTCAGTCCCCTGAAATAAATATGCACGGCACATCTACCGCTGGCACTGAGGCAAACTAGACTGGATTTCTGGCGAGCAAAACATCTATCATTTCTGCCTCTGATTAATAGTTGTCCTGGGGACGGTGGAGAGGAGGGTGGAGGAGGAGGGCGGCGGAGGAAGAGGGAGATGGCGAGAGGCTGAGACGTGGTCGTCGACAAAGAATTAGAGAAAAGAGCCGGGGAGAGAAAGTGCCTCCGCTCACGGCTCTGAAGCGGTTAAAATCGGAACACAGTGCGGCGGTTTCTAAATGCCTCCTGTTGTGTCACAATTGCGCATTCAAAAAAAAGGGGGGGCTTATGAATAGAGCCTGTCAAGAGGGCGGTGTCATTATGGTAGTTGAATCATAGACCGCTATAGATACATTGTGGTTTTTGGAGGTTTTTGGTGTTTTTTCAATTTCCTGTTTTCTTCCCTCTTAAACCGTCCACACTTGTTTTCATCAGCGTGGTATGTAAGAGGGAAATTTTTTATTGAATTTATGGACAGTTTTCATGAAAACAGAATGGGGGAAGAACCTTCACGGACTGAGTTCTAATTTCCTGTGGAGGTAACGTTAAAACACTCCCTATTGGTGATCAGGGTAACAGGGAACTGTGGCCACAACCTCTTCATCCTCACAGGATGGCCAGTGGTCTTCAGACTTTCCACTTGACTTAAAACTATATGCTATACTAGATCTATCTTCCCTTGAGTGAGATCTGTTTTTTTTTTTTTAATCCCCCCTTGCACCAGGGTCAATGGGGTGCTAGAGTCTACCCAAGTTGTATTTGGGTGAAGGTGGGGTTACATCCTGGACACGTCACCAGTTCAGTGCAACTGGAGAGACAATCTGCACCAACAGGCAATACCTCTGGACTGTCTGGCATGCCTTGAATTGGTTTTCTGTGGCGCCAAATTAGAAACACTTTGTGTGTCTTTCAATCCCATTCCCAGCATAATTTACCCTGCATGAAAGCCCTACCTGTTGGTTCTGTCCTCCGCTGTCTCAGACACTCATTGTCTAAAGGTAAGAAGTTTAAAATAAGCAGGCAAGATCATCAGGGTTTTCTTTTTTCTATCTATTGAGCTCTTCAGTCTCTATTTTCACTTCACTACAAATTAAGATGCAATCTACACTGTTTTGAACATAAAGACTTAAGACTTCATCATCTGCATATTGAAAAAGTGGGCACTTAAATATAATAGCAATAATATTCAACAAATGTGCACAACACTGTCTGCAAACCGTGTTGAGCATTTTCCTAGTTCCCCTTTTGAACATGATAAATATTTCAGGTAGACTGACTCAAAGCAAAAATTCAACCCCGATTCCCTGCTGTGGAATATTTTTATCAGTTTCAGTGGCGTCGTTCCTGTAAGACGTCTGTTTCATCCTGTAAACTATGTGTCACGCAGTCCCCAAAATGGAAATAGTTTGCCACAGGGTCGCTCACATGATCATTCATGAATGTCCATCAACCATGCATGTGTGTGCGCGTGCATGTGTGTGTGTGTGTGTGTGTGTGTGCGCTCGCGTGTGTGTACGACGACCATCTGGTCTGCTCTTGAAACGGTTAAAGGCAAACAAAGGACACAATGCAAGTAATGTAAATAGCCTTCACCTTGTCCGTCTCACTGCTGTCTTGCACGTGTGTGCGTGCATGTGTGTGTATGTGTGTGCGTGCGTGTGAACGTGTCTATGAAATATGTGTGTATGCTAATAAGACGCCACATGGATATGTAGGTCACATCAGCCCACTTTCTGCAAGGCTCAGACCCTTTTTCCACACGAAATACACAAATGTTCTGACGCAGGCAAGCACAAATTCACAATCACACACGTAAACGTAAAAGAAATATATATATATATACACATATATGTATATATACACACACACACACATGTATATTTATATATATATATATATATATAAATATATATATATATATATATATATATACATATATATGCATATATATATATGTATGAAAATATATACACAGTTACTTTACTTTACAGAAAATGAAATCCCTCCTCATTTCCTCAAACACCCAGTTTTAGTTTGAGCCACTTTTAGTGGAACTGAGGTTGACGGAAGTGAGAGGGAGGAGGTTCTGTGTTAGACACACACATACACACACACACACACACACACACACACACGCACAGTTGCTGTGATGCTTCCACTTATAACCCAAAAAAGTCCCATGAGCTTCTCACTGGGCGCTTGCAGTGGCATTCCCCAGGCGTCCTGCGGCGTTGGCTCGGTTTTGATTTTATACTTCACAGTGGAGCACGCTGAGACAAAAGCTCCAGTTTGCCATCCTCGCTCCTGCAAGATGCGACTTCTATTTTTTAATTTTTTTTTTCTTTTTTCAAAAAATTACATTTTAAATCAGGAGCGGGGCTCATGCAGGAGACAGGCTCCATTGGGTTTATCCATCCAGATGTTTAAGAGTTAGAAAAAAATTGGCAGGGAGAGAAGGTAGAGGAACACAAAACAATACCTCCATCCCACTCTCCTGACAAAACAAGCCGATTTGAATTCATCATCCTGCTGCGGCTATTTTTGGAGCTCTGATTAAAATAAAAAAAAAAGGAGATGAAAAATTTGAGAAAAAAAAATCACACAGGAATGTCGCCTGGCTTGCCGTCTTTGTGTTTTGCCACCTCTGTCGGCCTGGTGTGGGTGGACGTGGAGGACGACTGTTTACCCTCCGCGAGCAGGGCCCGACCTCCACCTTCCCCATACAACTGACAAGCTCACAATGCAGTCACCCTGCCTACTAGCCTTGAGTCCGCCCTCGCATGGCAGCCACCTCCGGCTATCGTGTCGCCTCCTCTGCCCCCTCAGTGACCCCGTGTTTGCATCACGCTCAGCAAAGCCAAGTTAGTCCGGTGCACACGCAGCTGGAACAAAACGCTGCTGGCAACCCGTTGGCCTGGCTGCATCGTCTCCAAACCCCCCCGCCTTCCCTCGTGTCTTTTATCATTGCATATCATGGGCCATCAATGTGCCAATATTAAAGGGGCTGATTCACATTTTCAGCTTGAAGGGCTCCACGTTTGCTTGCGTTTGTGCTGACGTGCGGCGGCCGCCCAGCCATGCAGCAGTTTCCCGCGGCTTTTAAAAGTTGCAGGTTTGGTTCTCCTCCCTCTTGCGATGATGTGCAGCGGCTTCGTCATTGGTGTTGTGAAGCCGGGGCGAGTGAATTGTGTGCAAAGCAGCACCAGTTCTCTGTTGTAAGGGCACAAGAGGAGGAGACAAGCGTCTATCTCGTTCTGCCTGGTGTGACAACCCCCATTACCCGTCTGCTTAAACCCCATCCCCCCTTCCTCTCTCCCTCTCCCTCTCTCACACACACAAACACACACACACACACACACAGCCCCTCAGGGTAGTGGGAGGTCACAGCGCTGTTGTGCTGCCTGGCAGTTGTGCACGGAGACGCGTGGGAGACACGCCGCAGAGACAAACGGTGATGCAGAGTGTCTAGTGTGGGCACACATGTTGGCAAGCGTGCTCGTGCGCATGTTTTGGGAGAGGGAATTTAAAAAATGTGGCAGAGAGAGAGAGAGAGCGAGAGAGTTGAGATCGGAGGATGCGGAAGGGGCGGAAGAAGTGGTTATTTTCGAAGGGAGCACGCTAAATGAGAGCGGCGATGGCGGGAGGAGGAGGAGGAGGAGGAGGAAGAGGAGGAGGTGCGACTTGGCGTTGCAGGTTTTTCTGTGGGTTCCACCGAGGCGTGTTCTCAGCTCGGTGGCAGCCTTCACGCTGGTGATGCAATTCCACCGGCTGGCTGCCAGTCACAGGCGGCACGTGTTCCTCTCCCACTGCCAGACTGGTCTTTATCAGAGTGTGACCGGGGGGTGGGGGGGGATGATGAGGTGGGATGGGATGGGGAGGGCGTGGGGGGGCTTGCAATGGGCCTGCAAGTGCGGCTCTGGGAATCATGCTCCTGCAAAGCCTGTTAGATAGTTGGCGGTCAAACTTTTCTATCTGCAGCCACGGCATCATCTTCCCTCAGCACTTTCATGGCAATTCGACTCAATGTATGGCGAGGGAGGGGGGAGCGGAGGAAGGAGAGCATGATGGGAAATGGAAATAAACTCCGAGCCAGTAGGATGTGACCCCATTTTTGGAGACCTTCCTTGTTTTTCGGTTTCTGTCTAAAATAAAGCAGAAGGCCAAGAGTGAAGAAAAAAAATTCCTTCTCACAGTCATCGGCAGTGAAACAAAGCGGATCTGTTGGCTTTGTTTGAATGTATCTGTCATAAACAAAATTCCTCTGGTCACAGCCACAGCTGGGGGTCCATCTCTGGCTAATCGCTGGATGGTACTGAGCCCAATTTTGCAATCAATTTTGGTTGAGGGGAGGAAATGCGTTTGCATCAGTACGATTATTTTTGCTCCTCCCAGTTCGATCAGAGGCTCCTCCAAAATCCCAAACGGTAATAACGATCTGCACTGCCTCCGGGGGAAGTCTCCAAGATCATCAGGTGACTCGTTGCTCCAAACGGCAGGTGTTTGGTCTCACGCTCTGAACGAGTCCACCCAAACGAGTCTTCATGTCTCTCCTATTTTTTGTCAAATCTGTCGATACAAATTGTCTGGCGTGTGGCCAGCTCTGCTCGCTGACAATTTTGTTTTATCCTTCCATCACTTTTTAGCGACTCTGTCTCCACGACTCCCTCCCTGTCCGCACTGTGCCGTCCTGAAACATGGCTGTCAGTATGGGACTGTGATGAACAAGGGCCTACACATACATACAGGAGAATGTTTTGGCTTGTGCAAATGTGTGTGCGTGTATGTGCGCGCGTGTGCGCGCGGTGCATGCAGATGCGGATCCATGTGCGTGCCTATGACACACTGGGCCTGTGCCACTTCCCACAGAACGAAAACACATGAGAACATTACCGCTGCCTCCCCTCTCTCTTTCTGTCTCCCCACCGCTGCAATTCTCCCCGTTCCTCCTCAGCCCTCCCCTCTCTTCTCCTCCTTCTTAAAGGTGCAGGCACAGAGTAATCAAGCAGGGAATGAAAGTGGAAGATGGAGACAGTCTTCAAAATACACAATGCAGCAACAATCCCCCACCCCGACTACTGCAACTCTGAAGAAGAGGTGAATGCACTGGCATTTCTCCGGTAGCAACTTCAGAAATAAACATAAAATTTGTCATAAATGTTTATTTAATTAAAACTGCATTATGGGTTCATTGTGTGCTGCACTCTTGGAGATAGATTTAATCATATATGGGCCACCGTTGCCGGTCAGGTCGATGTGAGTTCTTTACGTGCAATCAGACATTATTGTCGCAAGCCACAGGCGACTGGAGGGAGTGACAATGTGCAATATTCACTATCATGTGCATCTGAGATCCAATTGCTGCATCACCTCGCTTTAAGGTCGCTTTTTAGGTCTTCTGTCACACCCGTTCTCAGACCTTCATTTGTCAGACTGCACTCCAAGTCATCAGCCTCACCTGATACATTCACAATAAGCATGAACAGATAAAAAACAAGGCTGTGTTGGTCTAACTGGGCAAAATGAACACAAGACTGGATGCTCTTGTCAACCTGTAGGAGAGACTGCCAAGTATTGTTGCCTATTGTGACATCTCAAAGGACTGATTTCCAAAACCGAACCTTTTCATCATTAACTTTTATAGTTATATCTTTTTTTAAATTTGTGAACTTTATATTTAAGGACTTTTCTTTTTACTGATTGATGATGATCTGCTATATATAAAACTATCCAACCTCATTCTAGTTTAGATAATACAATGCAAAGTTCTTTTTTGATGTTGGTTGAAGTTCATTCCTGGTACTGAACTTTTTCACAAGCTGTATTGCAGCGAAACAAAGTGCATGCAAGCACTCATCCCTGGCAGGTTTGCGGAAAGGTGTAAGAATCTGTCGTATCGTAAACTCATGTGAGATGAAACCCCTGGATCTGCCATTAAACTGGACTTCCTGGAACTCATTTCCCTCGGGGGTTTTCATTACAGGAAAATTTAGTGAGATCTAAACGCCTGGGAAAGCCTCCTCTGTTCTTCAAGTATTCATTAAATCCAGAGTAATGGCACGTAAATGAAACACAGATACCTTTACCTTTTGTGTTGTCAAACGAAATATGCGTAACCGTGTTTTAAGTCTTGCAATACCTTTGAACATTTTAACAAGGCAGCTAAGAAACAATGATATGGGAGATGGATTTTATTATGATTTCTTTCATGTGTGGCTCCAACATGTACGTTTAAAGAAAAAGTGATGAGTTCTGAAGCTTGCTTTGGTTTCTTCTTTGTCTCTAATAATGGTGGCGCTGGAGAACACAGATTTTTTCTTTTTACTTCCCTCCATTTCGACAGAAGCTTGCAGAGGCGGCTGGGTGTAGGAGAGATAAAGCCAGTTGAGGTGCACTGGGGAGCGTGCCGGGTGTTTGGGAATGGCACAGATGAACTTGGTGACCAAGTGGAGTGACGCAAATCAAAACAGACAATCGGGCAGGAAGGCACGCAGACAGACGAGGCAGCTGGTGGGTCGGCGTGCATGCAGACAGTCAGAGTCGGAGACAGACGGACAGACAGGCGGATGTAATAACAGACAGGTTCATATTTGGGATAGCACGGTGAGGTTATGTAAGCTGAGGCTTCAAGCCTCTCTAAACTTCCACCAGCTGTAGATGCCTTCTGAAGGGTGAACGTGATTTATTGTTCAATTTCGTACATCATCTCTAATTTTTACCATTTGGATTCGTTTTTATCACTCAAACATACCGACCTGTAATGGCTAAAATGTCTGGACTGCACATTGTCTATTCAGGATACAATGAAGTAAAGTTTATTTCTATGAAATGGGCAGACGTAATTGAAAGTGAATATTTACTCTCTGACAGAACACAAAGACTAAGCTACCTTTTGGCAATGATAATACAATTCTATTTATAAGACAAATCCTGCATAGTTATCTTCTGCAATTTACAAGAAAAAAATAGCATATTCATGCTTATGACTTAATTGTGAAGTCAGGCACATATGCACACATTGAATGAGAGGACTTTCATTTATTTGTATGTAAAAAGTGAACAACGTGAAGACGCCACAGACTGGAACTTTTCCCGACCTAACAAATTCTGTTGGCGGGGCTGCTCACACTTCCAACATTATGGCTAGCAGTTCCTTTGAAACTGGTCATCTTTTTGTAAACTGTAGGCAAACTGATCCACAGCAGTGGTAGCTTACGGGACAAGAGACTGGTGATAGACATTTAGACTGGCATACAGATACAAAATTCTTTTGTGAGGGACAAAGAGAGTCATATATGCCACTGTTTCAAAATCTTATTTCTGCATTTTAATTGGGAAAACGATGTCAAACAATTAGTCGGATGATTTAACAACCATCAAAAATAAAATTTGAACGTGTGTGTTTTAATGTTAACATGAAGTCACACTGTGGTTTCTTACATAAACACAATAAATCTATAATGTAAAACAGGATTAGCTAACTGATTTTTGCCAAGCGATCACGCCCATATACTCTCCCTCTTTCCACTGCACATGTAATTGATACTTTTTACCAAATTTGGGACTTGAAGAGGATGTAGAGCTATTTGAATAAGACCCTGCCCCTCTCTTTAAGAAATCAGCATTCCACAATGCATTGAAAATTGGCATTTCTCATTTGCAAGCAAAGATGTCATGGAGGCGGTAAGGAAAGACGGACTGAGCGGGAAAGAGAAGAGAAGAGAAGAGGCGGGTTACGGGGTCGCTGCTGGACGACGATGACTCACAGGGATGGAAGGGCGGAGGTTCCACTGCTGCCGTGTTCTCTGGTTGTTTCGGTGCAGCGAATTTCTCTTTTTACCGTCCCTCGAGGAGCTCCTCCAGCACACACGCACATAAGCGAAACAGATGCAAGAGAGGTGGTGACGCCTCCAAACCTAAGCAGGTGTCGTGGACCAGCGAGAGGGAGGCATGCGTTTGCTATGCACAGAATGTTTCAACCTGTGATTAATTATAATTTGGCCTCACAAAGGCCGGTGCTGGGGGAATTCCTCTGCTTGTGTGGAGTGCAACTTATTGTGTTTTTCCTTCCCGTGCGGTCTAAAGTCAGGGCGGAGTGCAGACCTAACAGGGGTGCTTGGATGCCTGCACGTCTGATACTGTGGGCCTTCACTGCTGGAACTGTTGCATAACAAGAAAAGGCACCAATGGAAAGGACTGCACTCTTCAGAGTTACGCCGAGCCATCGCTGCTTAACACATTTTTCAGAGGGGATGAGTTACGAATCTTGGCTTCAAAGTATGTATTGTTTGACAAAGAGGCTATCTGGCATCGCATTAACCTCTAAATTCTTCCCCTACTTGCCAAAAATGGCGATATGTTATCTTGTTTGCCCTTCTGCTACTCACACACTACTCTTTTGTTACACTGACCTGAGCATACACTGGAATTGTATTAGAGTAACCTTTAGCTTTTTAGGCCCAACAGTCCATTTCTACAGCAAGGCACAGTAATGAAGTTTGTTGTTTTGTAATCACTGTGTTTAAACTGAAAGTTGGTATGAATTTGTTTTTGATGCTTTGAAACTTTTGAATGGGAAGGTGCAACAAATTCTCCTGGTTCCTTCCTTTCCTGTCTTTCTTAATTATTTTTTGTCCTCAAAGGGAGTAGCCCTCATGGTTGATCTACGGGGTGCAAAATAACTGATTGTGTAACTGCTGTAACCCCTCTATACTCTTCAGATCAGGTCTATGCCCACCTTCTCTTCCTTCCTTGTACCAAACTCTGATCTCTGCATGAAGCCTGATAAGGAAGCACACTCAAGGATATTAGAAGGTAACAGCTCGCAAAAGAAAAGAAATGCCTTCAGGCCTATTTGACAAAGAGCATAAACATGTTGCACTTAAAAGACCCAGTGGCTAATTACGGTCGCTTGTAGCTGGTCACGTTCAGTGATACGGAACAGCGAGGGTGCCACCATCTCTACAGCTGTTTGTAATTGGAGTCAGAGGTGTTGGCATGCTAGGGAAAGTGGGATACCCTCGGGTCACTGAGGTACCAGGACTGAAATAAAGACTAATAACTAAATCCCTTTTATCAAACATGAAATCAACTAAAGGACTTTGACCGAATGTCGCCTTGTTTTACTCATAAATTGTACATTAGAAGTTTTGCTCTTACCCTTTAATTGACAAAGATTCCACAAGCTAAATGGTTTGTTAGTTGTCGTTAGCAATGGAGGATAAAAATTTTTTTTTTGATATGTAAGGTCTAGGAATGCTAGCCAATGCTCTCTCTCTCTGTCAGCCATGTTGTCTTTTTTCTCCTTCTTTTTTCTGCTTCTTTTCCCTTTTTTTTAACGTCTCATTTTTTACGTCATTTACAGTTTAAGAACAAATCCAATACCTCTCTTAAATCTTTTCTTTGATCACACTTTGATTTTTGGAATTAAATCTTGCATATCTGAAAACTTGCACTTCAACCATGCCTAGCAGAAACTAAATAGACTAGTGTGGAAGCTGCAGTAACTGCAATTTTATCAAAACTGGATTACATTTTTTTTTTTAAACAACAGTAGAACAAAGATCAGTGGAAACATGCTTTCATCTTCCTACTGACTGGATTTGGCAGATTGTTTTGGAAAACTTCATGTGCGTTCCAACTCGCCAAGGCACAGGGTTTTATTTTTAATTTGCAGCTTACACCAATAGGACGCCTAGCGTTGTTGCTAACATGGTCATCTGGCAGTATAAGATTTGATATGTCTAATTTTAATATAATAGACAGAAAGTTGATCCAGTCACTTTCCAAGCACGTTTTGAATGGGCTTGTTCGTGGGTTTTTCGCTTAACTGATATGTGGAATAAATCTATTGGAAACAAATGTTCCATTTGGCATGTCGGGTCACTGTGCATGTACGCTAAACACGCATCAGGGATTTCTTGATTACGGTAGGCAGAGAATACATTTTGGTAGTAGTGGAATGTATTCTTTGCATGCCTTTCGTCGTCTTTACCCTGTTCTTCGCTCACATTTCTAAGGTCCGTAAACAAGGAGTGTGCGTTTCCCTTTAAGGAGCCCCCACCGCGCGCGTATGCGGAGGGTGGAGGAGCAAGCCTTCGGAACAGCCGGCTGAGGAGGGGAGGAGGGGGGAAAATCCAACTGAGGACGGTTTCAAGTCCCCCGAATAGAAACTGTGCCTGATTTGTGGCCAATGCTGGAGATGTAAAAAAAAAAAAAAAAAGGAGAGGAGAGAGAGAGGAGAAAAAGAGAGCGGGAGGGGGGGAGAAGGAGGAGGGAGTTGGGGGAGGGGGAGGAGGCGGGAGGGAGGGGGAGAAGGAGGAGAAGGAGGGAGGAGGAGGGTGAGTGGGGGGGAGGAAAAACACTAAAGGGGTAGCTATGGAGATGGAGCGTTTTCCTGGCTGCTTTCTTTGACAGGTGTTGAGTGGGGCAAAAGTCTTAAAACAGAATCCAGCATGTACGCCAAAGGTAAAGGAGCTGTCGTCCCTTCCGATAGCCAGGCGAGAGAAAAGTAAGTGCATTTTTCTGGATTTTTCTTTTCCCCCTTTTTTGCGCCGCCGCCGGACTTTACCTGCTTATCATGCGGCCGTGGGGGGCACAAAAGAGGGGGAGTGCAACTTTCTAAAGTACAGAGTGTAATTTAAAAAAAAAAAAAAAAAAGAAGAAGGAGAAGAAGAAGAGGCTAGCGGCGCGTGCTTTGGAGCGCGCTGCCCGTCCGCGCGTCCCGTAAAGTTTATTGTGATTGTTATTATTATTTTTCATTTATGACAGTATTCTGATGCCTGCCTCCGCTTCATTCGCCTTCATCCCCCCGCGCAGAGTATTTCAAAAATGTTGTATTTATTCCCGTGGAGAGCAACATGTTTCCTATTCATTCAGTAGCAAGCAGCTTTAGTCGGGGGGTGGGGGGGAAAGAAAGTAGCGCCTCTTTCCGTCTTGTCACGCCGGCTCAGAGGCGTCTCAGTCCGGGGCAACTGGCTCCGCGCTCCTCCCGCTGCTCCGGACCCGGGGCTGCTCTTCTCCGTCTCCGGCAAACTTTGGCAGGTCGAGCCGCTCTCCGCCGTGATATTACCTCGCACAGTTGTCCCCCCCCCTTGTTTATTCACAATGGAAGCGTGGAGCTTCAGCCCGGGCTGTTTGCTCCGTCGATGCCCGGTCGTGTGGAGCCGGTGGCGGGCAAATGTTGAGCGGCGAAAAGGGGAAAAGTTTTGTCCCATCCAGAGTCGCAACCGCGGTGCTGCTTAAACTTTTCAGCATCCGTGCAAGCACGGAGGAGAGTCCTGCTGGCCCAGAGGTGAAGCTGAGAACTGTGCACAAACAGACTTTTATGAGCGAAGGAACAACCAAACATCCCCAACACTACATTCTGAGTATCGATGCAACATATAAAACATAAAGCCATGCTGTTCCCCCTTTACTAACCGGTGCAACTTTATTGTGCATCACAGAGGGTTGCATTTGTTTTCTCTGCATTGCTTTTCCCCCTCTTCACCGATAGAAAGAGTAGATGCAACTTTTAAAACTGGAAGCTGCTCGTTTCCATTCTGTCGAGGCTGGGTGTGTGTCTGCATGGGGAGGGGGGTATTGTGTGTGTGTGTGTGTGTGTTGGTGGGTGTGTGTGTGTGTGTGTGTGTGTGTGTGTGGGGGCAAAGACTTCCGTGCATTTCCCAGTATTTCAAATCACTGCTCTCTCTTACCATCATTAGCTATTTTTTTGTGCGCTACAAACGGACCGAGGGTGGGTTTTATTTTGGAGGAGTGAGCGCCGGGATCCCTGCTGAGACGCTATTGTCATCTGTAAAAACACACTGTCACGTCCTGAGAGGCTCTCTGTTGTGTTGCTCATCACCCTCCTGAAGCAGGATTTCCTCAAAGAGATGTTTTTCCAAATGAGACTTTTATTTTTGAGGTTGTTGCGGTGTCATATTTAATTGAATATGTTTCCTAAAGACGCATTTCTGCAGACATGTGCTCTGCCGGATGCTTCTACATGCACTTCTGCTGCCACTGATGTCCAATTTCACTCTGAAATTGCCCCGATGACTGTGTTTGGGTTGGATCTTGAATAAAACGAGTCCCATGTGGCTTTGGGAGCATCAGGCAGCGTGACCTTTGAACTGCCATATGATGCGTTAATATTGCATGCGAAGCATCAGTGGATTTTCTTTCTCTTCCGCTGCACCTGTTTGTGCGCTTCATTGCATCACAGACTTGGTTGGATTCTCTCCACGCTGCTTCCTGGTTGCGTTCGGGGAGTGTGGATTGTGCTCCGTGTCTTATTGGGAGTGAAATCAGTGCAGAGGCAGCATGTATTTTCAGATGATAGTGTAGGAGGAGGATTAATAATTTAACTCCTGAGGAATACAAGTCTTTGGAGGCCCGCTGATGATGAATGCTCTGTGTCTCGGCTGTGCGGTGTCTCGCAAAATGGTTGCATTTGTTTACAGCATTCGCTCTTGTGTGTCCTCACGGCTGCTAAAAGTTCTGTGTGTCTGTCTCCCGGGCCTCTCACCTGTCCTGTCACCTGGACACGCCTCCACCCACAAGGCCAAGCACATGTTTCCTCGTAAATGTGACTGCCTAAACAGCTGCCTTAGTGCCAAACTACCTCATTATTACATATTTATTGGGCTCTTTGCATGTTAACATTTGCAAAATACACAGGGACACTTGCACTGGTGCTGCACTTGTTCACAGGATTATTAATTAATATAACATAGTGATCAATATGAGTCGAAGATTCTGCTCAAGTAAAACCCAGGAAGGATATGATTTTACTTGTATATAAATGTATTTGTGGATCATTTTGGAGGCACTCAGACACATGCAGAAACGTGGGTGGAGCTACAGCAGATCAATCACTGCGACGTGGAAGAAGTCAGACGTGGTGTTGGATTTCAATGGGCTGCATCTACAGTATATTTGGGTGTCCAGGCTCGTTCTGTCTCCAACTAAAGACAACTGCAGAACCTAATCTTTCTCCGGTGTATTCTGAGGCTGCTGCTTACTTTGTAAATTGAAGAATACAAAGAATTTATATACATGTTTTTTGTTGTTTTTTTAAAAAATTATCATTCTTCAGTCCGCTCCTGCTGCCACAGGTGCTGACACTGAGCAGTTGGTTGCAGAAACTTGTCCATCTTTTATCTGGAAGTTAATTCGTGGGCAGCGCCACCGTTTTTGTCCAAGCCGCTAAACTTTGTTGTCACTGGTCACCTGCTGGTCTCTTGCAGTGGTTCATGAAAGTGCAGCTTTTTTAAAGCGCTGGGGGAAGATCGAAGTAAGTTTGTGGCTCTCCTGACGAGGCCACGTGTGCAAGGGGTTCAGTTGTCGGCTCCGTACCTCCAGCAAAGATGTGATATTAAGACACAATGTATGTTTCAGCCTCACGTTACGTCACAGTGCTGTGAATAATAACAATTAAAAGGTGCTCTTGTTACCAAAGTAGTAGATTAACTTTGGTTTCATGAAAATTAATGCAAAATGACGTTTATACAGCGGCTTCAATATTGATGCCAACGTATTATTTAGCAACTAGACTCCCTTTAAAATATGCAGTAAAGACCGTGAGTGCTAATTAACAGCACTATTCATAAAAGATATTAAACAGGCCGATCAAACATCTCATTTTTTTTCCTCCAGAGAAAGTGTGTTTTGAAAAGCTGCCGGCTGCCTGCCTCTGTTTCCTAATCCCCGCTATTTGTTGACATTTTTTTTTCCTTCTTCTGTGCTCCTTTTTCAAGTGTCGCTGGATTTGTTTGGGGCGCCAACTTCAAGAACCTCAAGTTAATCAGTTTGTTTTTCAACGCGGGGGTTCTTTACATCCTCCGCTCCTCCTCTGGCCCCTCCCACATATTTACATGCGGCCTAATGGGGGGGATCTTCAGGTCTGAATGCGCGGTTTTGATTCCGCACAGATGGCTCCTGCCATCTGCATTTTCACCACTTTGAAAGAGGGATAATAAGCCGTGCACTAACACGGGCGGGAGGCAAAAAGCAGCTCTACAAGTAAAGAAACCCTCGATTCACCCTCAGCACCCTTTGGCTCAAACGCTCCTCCATTCAGAAACGCCAGCAGCCAATTAATGCCGCCTTTCCTCAACGGCTCCGGGTGCATCTGCGCAAATTTGTTTAGTTTTCGTCACTTGAAATGAAGAAGAAGAAAGTATAAATATTGAGACTGTGTGCGTCTGCTGTTGTTAATCACTCCGGCAACAGGGAGCTGAGGAGCGAGCGGGCACATCATATGTTCCTGGAGAGAGGCACTCTTTCAACAAAGCAGAAAAAGGGATAGAATCATTTTTGTTGCACTGCAGCAACTGTTTTTTCGCCATGCCGACGTCTAAATAAACTGTAATCAGACATTATGAGTGTCTCTCTGGACGGAAAGTTGTGTGTGTGTGTGTGTGTGTGTGTGTCTGAAAACTGTACTTGCAGTCCAAGCAGAAGAATTCTGAGGTTATGGAGGTTGTGGAAGTTAAGTTAGCTGATTCTAAAATGTGTGTGTGGCTGTGCTTGTGAATCAACCCTTGGCCATGTGTGTGTGTGTTTGTGTTTACGCGCCCATTGACTCTGATTTGTTTTGACAAAGGAGCTGCCGTAACAAAGCTAAGCAAACACACAAACAGCGTGCGCGCTGGGAATCAGCCTTCGCAACATCACAGCCGCGTCATGCAGACACACACGCAGCCTGCGATGCATCGCCGCTCAGTTCACACCTGTTCGCCGCCATAGCGTCTGATCCCTCGCTGCTTTTATGTCGTCCTCATGCATATTTGATGTGTAGGAAGTAATATTTTTTGTGTTTTTGGAGTATCCTTCAGAGCCACTGGACACGTAAATTATGAATGGCTTTACATTCTCACTTCTTTTATTTTTTGTTTTTTATTTTTGCAAGGCGTGGATTGTTAATTTTAATCCTCCCTATCACTTCCCTGCGTGCACGCCGCACCTCCGCCTGCCCCCTGCTCCCTCGGCTGAATTATTTAAAGCGGGACACGGAAGTTAATTTGCTAACTGTCTGTGCGTTAGTTGGCTAAATGCAGCCGAGATGCCCCGGTCTCTGCAGGCAAGAGGAGGAGCGGGACGGCCGGGTGGAGAAAGGGAGGGAGGGAGGGAAGGAGGCAGCCCAGGGGCTAAATGTCAGGTGTGGTTGTCGGGGACGAGGCAGTGGAAGAGATCTGCTTGATAATGTGGACGATGTGGAGATGAGCTGAGTGTCGGGGAGAGTTTTGAAAAGTGGTGCAGACGGTTCGGTAGCGGTTTAGCAAGTTTTTCCAACATGAGGTAAAAGGGAAACTTGCAGAAATAAGCAAAAATTCAACCTCCTGTTTATACCGGACACTTTCTTCTTTCTATTTCTGTTGTCTGGAGGCGTTTCAAAGCCGTCTTGTAGAGCTTCTCACACATACAAGAGTAAAAGCGAGTAACTTTGCACAAGCTGGATCACCCAGATTATAAATCGGAAATCTCACTAATCCGTCCTGCAAAGCTCTCATCTAAAGCATTTCTGCCTGGGATTAATGAACTAAGTTTCTCTTTAGTTATGGCAAAAGTGAGAGGTAAGCTGCAATGTTCAACCACCGAGAATGATAAAGAAGAAGACGCAGCACATGTCAGTGCCATGTGACCTGCGCTGCCTGTTGCACCAGGAAGAACACTTGTGCTGTTGCAGTCTGTTAACGGGGCTAAATAACCTGTTATTTAGAAGGTCTGTGTTTTTTTTTTTTAAATAATTGAATTTGTGTTGCTCGTCCACAAGAGTCTGCAAAGATCTAAAAATGAGGATTTGGGGTGTTTAAATAAAGTTGTCTCGAGGTGTTTTTCTTCCAGAAAAGTATGTCGCCATCCCAGGTTGTTACCACTCAGCCTTGACAATATAGATGTAACTGTCTGATAGGGTAAGCACAAGGCCAAACCACTCCAAAAAGCTAAAGTGTGCAAATCTGCCTTGAAAGATAAGATGTCGATAAATCATTTTAATCAAAAAAATAAAATGACACCTGAATGTTGGGACAGAAGTGTGAGTTTGTGCTCGTTTGCACCCTGACTGACGTGCGTTAGCAATGTGGCGTTCACGGGGAAGGACATCAAGGTTTACCGTGTCCGCTGGGGAGACCCTGGAGGCTTTGACCTTCACTCTCCTTCTGACACAGCCCCTCTGTTTGAACCTCCCTCCCATGTCTACCTGGTCACCTCCTCCTCTTCTGCCGCCGCTCCATCTGCTCCTAAACACTCGGCAGTCCCGACGCGGTAACAAAAGGTGTCCCCTGAAGCCTGCGTTGAATGATTGTTTTTAAATAATGCATTGCAGCCGAAACGGGCGCCCATCGCTCGGGTACACAGCCCCTCAGATCACACTGGGCCCCGGCCATGAAAATTTCATCAGCGCAGTGCCTCTCATGGGAATCCATGTCCAAGCCTGTAGGGCGCAGACACGGAAAACAGGGAGCAAACAACCACAACTGTTGAGTTCCTTCTGCAAAGGAGACGGCTTCCTGGATGGACTTTAGCCAGAGATGGAGGAAGCTCGACCATAAAGTCTTTATCGCAAACCAGTGGCCGCAAAAACACCAGCGTGAGGCAAAAGAGTCAAACAGTGGAGACAAACATGGACTTTATATGTCCTGACTGGCGTCCCTCTGGTGAGACGCGGCTTCCCTTTCTTCATCTCAGACCTTCTGACTCCCTATTGACCGGCTGCGAAATGCAAATGGAGCGCCATCGCTCATCTGGTTGCTAATTAGTCCTGGGAAATGTGTTATTATCATCATGTGATAATCACAGAAGCTTCAGTACTCCTGTAAGATGCTGCACGGCAGTCATTGAACCACCTGGATGCAGCTTGTTTGAATCTTGACAGTTACAGTTGACGCAAACAGCAGATGGAGGGAGAGGGCAAGAAGTGCAAAAGATTAGCTAAGTTTTCAACATGAAAGCCATTGGTGGATTCAAACTGCATTGTATCATCATCAACAAAGAACGAAAGGACCTTTAGGATTTGAAATGCTCATCCATCCATTTTAAAGTCCAATCACTGGTACCTGGAGCCTGTCCTGGCTGTCTTGGTTTTAAGGTGAGGAACACCACGGGCACTAGTTCATCCAAGGGCCACATGGAGAGACAAACAACTGTTTGCACTTACATGTTTGGATGATTTAATTCATAGTTCTCAGTCAGATATTGGATCTGTTGGAAGGAAGTAGTGGTACACTGCAGCACTGTGTCACCTAAAGGTGATGTAGTAAGGCCTTACACTGCATATGACCCCTAACCTTATTGGGACCACTCCACCACCTCTCAGTATGTTTGCGCTAGAAAGACTCAGTTCTGGGACTCTGCCCTTTGTGACATTGCAGAGGGTCAAATCACAGATACATTATCCGGGTAATTGACAATACCCGTAGCCAGGTGTTCTTCCTGTCCCCTGAGACCACCTTGATTTTGTCTTTCCCAAAACATGTGGACGGTGTGCAACACAGCATCAGATTTCAACTGGAAGGTTAAAACCACCACTTTAGCATGGGGCTGTAAACAGAGGGCTAAAATATGGTGTTTTCTGGATGTCCAGAGACATTTTTGGCCATTTGTTGTGCGACGCTACTCCTTCTGAGTCCGGGATGGAAAAAAATAAAGATGCCAAAAAATTGAGTCCAACGATGATGGGAGACCTTTTCAAACAGTGCAGGATAATTTTGTGTTTGAGAAATGAAAAATGTGGCCTCTGAAGCAGCAGTGAACACTTTTAGCATTTCATTCCCGTTAGGATAAAGAGGCAGGTTGTTTACCTCCGCCCGGCTCATTATCCATTCATTCTGCACCATTCGCCGTGAACCCCAAGCATCATAACTCTGTGTCTGCATCGGCCTTGGCGCGTGTGATCGGCATACCAACGGACGCCGACTGTACGCAACGGCGCAGCCGCTCCCCTTCGCTCTGCTCCAGCCTGGAGACACTTGCATGCAGATGATAGCGGGTTGTGATGTCTGCACAGGTTTCTCTGCACTGTGGTAAAAATAGTTGCATGGAGGTGGGGGTTGGAGGGGTGGTTAGGAGTTGCTTGTCCTGAGGTGGCCGTTGGTGCGAGTGGTTCATATAAGGACAGTGCAACATGTCGTACGCTGTGTGCTGGTTGTTTGTGATGAGTTTTCGACGGCCATCCACAAAGAAAGTGGTGATTTTTAGTTGTTTCGATTGGTTTTGTCCGTCAACCAAGGAAAAGTAAGGAACGTAATGGAGGGAAACTGAAGGGTGACACAGAGAGCTGCATCCGGGTGACTCCCTGCGACAACAGATGGTTTGATTGTAACATATCGGAGAGAGCAAACCTCCTGTCTCCTTTTAGCCTTGAGTCACAAGTATGCTTTCTAAAATCTTCAACTTGGTAAAATAAAGAAAAAACTAGGATTCTTCTTTGTCTACAAAGAAAGAGTGCTATGGAGAAGTGACGTCAGCGCTTGGAATCACTTCCTGGCTGTTTGTGTCAATATTATTCACTTTTCATTCAGCATTTTAGCCATTTGGCAAATCTTGTACTGTTACACACAGCCAGAAAAAACAACTTGGCTAGCAAAAGGATGTTGTCAAAAGTTGGTCTTACTTCTCCCTGATACAAAGAAAATGTCAAAGTGTAAAAGCTTTTTTGGGCTTCTAACTCCTGAAGTCAAGTTAGCCAATCAGCATCAAACAAGTGAAACTCGCTCTGACGTCGCATTTTTCAGTTTAACTAATTCACTTGCTGGTTAACTAACAACATCAGACGTTGGGAAACTAAAAACATAAGATGCTTCTACTCTTAATTGTCAGAGCTACGGTAATGTTAGCATTGCTGTTGCAGTTAGTACAAGGACTGACCCTGATTTATGTTTCTAATTTATTTACTTGCACACAAGTGTCAGTGTTGTTGCAAGCGTGGCCAGCCCCCACACTAGCATTCCCATTATGGCTTTGGTCGTATTCTGGACTAGTAGCAGGTGTTCCTGAATTCTATTCTTTATAATTAGCATTTGTCTATCTAAAAATATGACACAGAGATCGACATCAACCTCTGTGTGACACCAGAGGAATCCAGCGGGCAGGGTGTTGACATCCCAGAGTCAGACTTTAGCAGTGTCTGAGGACATTTTTCATCTGCTCTGTCAGACTTGCTCCCAGTACACACACACACACACACACACACTCGCACACGTGTCTGCTGTGCCTCAACAGCTTGGCTCCCGAAGCCACAGGAACATGGCTGAGTGCCACGAAGGCTCTTTAGCTCAGAGCCGTGGAGATTTACATCACACGTCTAGAAACCCCTCCGCAGTGTATAGACATCCTCACTGTAAAATCATGTTTATCCATCACCATCTAAGATGACACAATAGGGCTTTTCTGCCAGTCGCGCATAGCTGTGTTGTCCTTCTGAATTAAAACGGATAAAAGGGCGACTTTACTGTTTATTGTCTTTGAGGATTTGTGATTCCTCACAGAAATCATTACATTGTCTTTACAGTTTGCCCCCCCCCCCCCCCCGAATCGCTTTTCTGTCAACTTTTCAGTCTTTCTCATCAATAAATCGGGCATTCAAGAAAAAGATTAAAGCCGATGAACTTGCATTCAAGTTCAGTGGCTATCGGGAATGTGACAACAAGAGAGCACAAGTTTTGTGGGTTTTTTTTTGTTTTTTTTTAAACAGCCTCACCAGTGTGTGGTGTTGAGTGCAGTTGCCTCTGTTATGTGTTCTACAGTAAGAATCTCACCCCTGACCCATCCTCACTTTGTCTCCCTGTCTCTGTTTTGCAGGTTAGCTTTATACGTGTACGAGTATTTGCTTCATGTCGGCGCACAGAAATCAGCACAGACCTTCCTGTCAGAGGTAAGACACTGCTTCCCTTCCATCTCCCGCTTTTAAGTACAAGTCACCCTCCTGTATTAACATTTATTCTTTTTCGCTTTGTGAAAAAAACAACAACCTCCAACCTTGAAAACTGTGATATTAATGAATTAACAAGCCAGTGCTCACTGAACAGCTGTGGCCCTCTTTTGCCTGTTTATTAATTCGGGACTATGTAAACATGGCACAAGTTGGGTGGTTAGATGTGATTAGCCTCCCTCTTTTATTAGCTCTAATTTGTAATCATAAACACAGCTTAATAAAGTGGTTTGACATATTGCTGCTCCGCGTAGTCGCTCTTTTCCTGTCGAGATATATAAGAGCACAAAAAAATAATAATTCAGTCTCAGCCTTGTTAACTTCTGCACAAATCTAACCTATCTACTAACCATGGAAACCAGCTGGGTGACTGATCCTGATCCTAGGTATGAATTCTGACAGATCCACCTTTAAAAACTCCAATCTAAAAGGCTTTCAGCCGGTCGAGATTCAACTAAAAAATCACTCTGTGTCATTTATTCAGGAAGCCACTGCAGACACGCAAACATTGGCGGACGCTGTAGTGTTTGCACTTTGATCATATCTGGACATGATTTCCTCATTAAAAGACTAAAGAACAGGATTCAAAACAAGAGTTGATAAAGAGCTTTGAGTGATGAGCGTCACCCCTCACACCAATAGGAGGTCTTGCACTGTTGCCATCTGGCTCAAGTGGCAGAAGAGAAATCTGACTGAGATTTCTTTGTTCAATCATCTTCATGTTTTTGAAGGGTGTCAACATGTTTTCACTTCACATGCAAGTCTTTATCTAGATGTACACTACCAGTCAGAAGTTGGGACACACCTTCTCATGCAATGTTTTTTCTTTATCTTTACTCCTTTCTACATTGTAGATACATATTGAAGACATCAAATATATGAGCAATATATCTAAAATTATGGAGCAAGGAAAACATTTTAAATAACTACATTTTTTATATGAAGGGTGGCTATTTTGAAGAAATGAAAATATGAAATGTTTTTGAGTGATGTCACACTTTTTGTTGACTACATCATACCATATATATTTTGTTCATTCATTGTTTTGATCCCTTAAGTGAGAATCTATGTTAAAAGTCGCAATTTCCTTTTCCTTTTAGAAAAGTTATGTGAAGGTTTCACTTTAAAGCCACGTCAGCTTCCTTTTACAAGTTTTCTATTCAGAATTGCCAAAATGGTGACTCTTTGACTATGTTTTCACAGCATATTCCGACACACACACACACACACACACACATGCACGCACGCACGCACACACGCACACACACACACACACGGGGGAAGAAAATGTCCAGAAATATTTCAGAAGATAAGGCCCCTTTATCCTCACAGGTACACTGAAGGTACCCCCCAAAACACACACACACACACACACTTGCTCCATCTAATGAGAGCACTATCACCTGGACTCTCCTGCCTCAATTAGCCTCTGTTCCTCTCAAGTGAGGACACACACACACACACACACACACACACACACATGCGCTCGCTCGCTCGCTCACTCACTCCTGCTATACACACGTACTCCTCTGTCCCCGAGAGGACTTTAGCGCTCCACGCTCTCGTGCACAGTGCAGCGCTCAGCTCTTTAGCAGCATTTAAATCAACAGGCCCCGCCCAGTCGCTGCACATCACATCGCTGCAAAACTGCACTCTGGGAAATCTGTGGAGGAGACACTTGAAACAGCATCATCAAACTCCCATCCAGGTTTTCAAATCTACACAAGCGTGCAAAGACGTTTCCTTAATGCTGCCCGTGGACATTCCTGTCACACACACACACACACACACACACTTGCTCAGAGTGTGTGTGTGTGTGTGTGTGTGTGTGTGTGTGTGTGTGTGAAGCAGGCAGCAGGTCCGTTATCACACGCACCCATCTTATCAGGCCGTCCAGATACGGCCAGGGTCCCTGCTGCTTTTTGCGAGGAGCAGCTGAGGGGTCCCTGCTCCGAGACCAGCACGGCTTCTTATCTGCAGGGCCTCCTCGCCGCAGCCGCCACCGCCGCCGTGATTCACTGCCCTCGCCGTCTGTCCAAAAGTTGGAGGGACAGTCGAGCAAAATGATTGCATTATGCATAAAACATGTCTTCATTTTTCATCTCCCTCCCTCTGTCTTCTTCCAGATCCGATGGGAGAAGAACATCACTCTGGGGGAACCTCCGGGATTCTTACACTCGTGGTGGTGGTACGTATTCTTTTTTTTCACCCCCCCCCTCCCGCTTTCGGTGACAGGTCATCACAGCGGCGCTCTCAGGCCTCTCCTGGCGGTCTGAAGGAATGTGCAGGGGCGGGACGGAGGGACAGTAATTGCAGGGATTGCCGGGTGCGTCGCGTTCAAGTGCCGCTCGTCTCCACTGCCGTGACTCCGAGTGACGCGGGAGATAACCGGCTCTGTTATTTAAGCTGCACGGCTCACGTCCTGGACAGCGTCTCACCCTAATTTTGACTTAAAAGTGACAGCGTGCACTCGTTGACACCAGAGTTTTTTCGCGACCGCGGTTGCCGCTCGATGCTCGGTTTTGGAAGGAAACAGGGATGAAAGAGGCATCCGGCGGGAAAAGTTGGAAACCTGAAGGCAACATCTTGGGAGTTAAAGGTCCCATGTTGTTCAAAATATATTTTTTGTCAATGTTTTTTCACAGCTGCATGGAGTTAGGTGACAATGAACTCCTTGGAAATAAACAGTCCAACCCCTACTTCTCTTGCATCCCCTGCAAAATTAAATATGCAAGTTTCACCTTCCTGTTGTGATGTCATCAAAGGCTTGTCTCAGCACCACCAACCAGACATGAGTTTATCGTCATCAGTTTTAGCGAGAAGCTGAAACCGAAAATGTTCACAGGAAGGCTAAATCTGCTGGATTTCTTTGCAGGTCTCTCGAGGTTTTTTTTGATTATGATTTTTGCACAGTTTTCGGTTTGTTTTTCATTCATTTCATAAGCCTGCTCCACAGGAGTTCAGCATGAAAAATAAAGATTTGAAAATACTTAGAGCGTGGGACCTTTAAAAGGACTGTTAGAAAAAAAAAAATTATAATCTGTACTGTTTAAGTTCTCACGATGGCATCAGTTCGGTCCAATATATGTTTCTTCTTGTTCCACTGAGTCGCTCACGGACTGGACGGTAGATCAGCCGGACAGTTCACCGTCTCAGAGCCACTTAGTTGCGTCCCTGAGCTCCACCTTGCAGGCTTTTGTTGCTGCCGCGATTGCTGACTGTGCTGCTGCGACCCCCCCCACACACCCACCTCCCCCAGGAGCAGCAATATCTCTGATATTGCTGCTTATTTTTTTCTTTTTTAAGCTCACCTGTCTGTTTCAGCTTATGCAGCAAGCCGCTCTTTTCTAATGTTTTCACTGGGACTTGGGAGGCCCTGCCGTCTTGAGCTCCTCCACTACGTCTGCTGCGTGTGCCGATCCCTCGACGGCGCGACTACGTATTTGCTGAAAGAAACGGGGTCAGCGGGCCAAGTGCCCCGCTCGTGCGCTCCGGTTTTTCCGCGCCGGGAACGTCTGGGAAGAACACCCAGTTAGTGGGGGGACCCCTGGCGTCTCTATCCAATTGTGGAGATAAAAGCTGGGGGTAATCTGAAGTTCTAGCTGGCCAGCGGACGGGGGACAAACTGTCGGCGGGGTCGAGAGGACGAGTCCTCTGTGGTTGAGAGGAGGAGATCAGAGGTATGACAGGGCCAGCTTTGTTTGTCATTTATACTACCCCCTCCCCACAGGGCCCTGGGTAATAAACCCGGACACGCGACTCAATTCATTCATTCAGTCCGGTGTGTGTGTGTGTGTGTGTGTGTGTGTGCTGTAATGGGCAATGCATGGGACAAGCCTTTAAAGAGTCTGGCTTTTCTTAAACTGACAACTCTCAAGCAGACAGCTCCCAGTGTAATTGACATACACAAACACCGCCCCCACCCCAACCCCTCCCCGCCACATTGCCCAATAAGATGGGGTTTGGGGGGAGTGGGGGTTGAGGGATCAAATGAGTGGAAACATGGTTAGCATTGTGGTGTGTTTTGACCAGGGCTGTCAGTGTTAAAGCAATAATCGCGATTAATTAAATACAATTCATGACGAGCTAATTTTTATTTAATCGCATTTCAAATGCAAGGCCAGGTTCACACCGGAAGTGGAAGCTTTGGGTGATTTCTGGTAAGAAAAGAAAAACTTTACATAATGGGGTTAAAACTGCCTTGAAATGCGAAATAACAGAATTTTAAACATGCAATTCAAACCGCGATTAATTGCAGTTCGCTATGAAGATCCTGCGATTAATCGTGATTTAAAAAATTAATTGTTTGACAGCCCTGGTTTCGATAGATCCTCTGCACTGTGTTGGAGTCTGACAGGCGGGTATGTGTGGAGAGAGAGAGAGAGAGAGAGAGAGAGAGAGAGAGAGAGAGAGAGAGAGAGAGAGAGACTCTCAGCTGAGGAGGAAGGGGGGTGGTGTCTGTCTGGGCCGAGCAGCAGCAGTAGCAGCACGTGGACATGCACACCCACCGGGGGTCCACTGTAAGAAGTCGCCGGGGGATGAAGGCGGGTGTCCCCCCACAGTCCACCCTTTCTGCCCCACCCACTCAACCTTCCCCCTCCCTTCCCCTCAAACTCTCCCCCTCCTCCCCCCTCCTTACCCAAAAAAACAAAAGCTCCAGATGGCAGGAAAGCCACCAGCGCCCCCCCCCCATCACCCTTTGTCTGGAGGCCTGTCCTTTTGTTTGTGGTAGCGGGACCCCCTCCTCCCCCCATACACACACACACACACACACACACACACACACACACCACTGCCACCACCACACCCCCCGTCCGTACGGATTAACTCTTTGCATACCAGCCGCTTTTGTGTTAAACAGCCAAATCTAAAGAGCCCCGACCCGGGCAGCCACCCCTGGCCCCGCCCCCGTCGTCCTCTCCCCCTCCGGCTCTGCCTCGCTGGCTGCTTCCTGTAGAGCTCCGCTGCTGCTGGTGGTGGTGGTGGTGGTGGTGGGGGGGGGCTCTGGAGTGGGAGTTCCAAGAAGTGGTGTTGGTGGGTTGGTGGGTGGGGGATGGGCAGGGCTAGAGGCAGGCTGGTGGCAGGGGGTCAGTCACCCACATCTGTTGTTGTGGGTGGGAGCATAAAGAAAAGGCTCAGCAGAGGGCCTGCAGGTGTTGATTGTGTCATTAGCTCCGTCGCTATTGGCCGCCGCTAGTCATTCCCTCCTTATCCTCCAATCGATCGCCTCAACCAGTTTTCACTGGATGGCTGCCGATTCCTCACTTAACTCTGTCCTCCCCCTTTCTGAAAAACACACACGCACGCACTCCACACACACACACACACACACACACACACACACACACAGACAAACTCATTCACGCAAACCTGAGCACAACAGATTATGGCAGGATTTTGATCCCCTCCAGCCTGAAATTCTTGTTTGCGAGCGGCCGAGAAAACTGCGAGGCTCTCGCTCTCGAAACACGGGAATCAGGCATGGGTCTTTCTCCTCGCTTACCCTCAGCCCAGACCCTGCTTAATTTGAACCACACTCTATCGTTGCGTCGTCTTGCCTAGCGCCAGCCCTTCCGGCCCTGCAGTTCTTCAGCTTCATATCCCAGACAAAACACAGTTTACTCTAAGGAAATTTTAATCAGGGAAATCCTCTTGTCAAATTGTGAAAAATGAAAAACACGGCCGATCATACGGGATCAGGCCACACCTTCATTGAAGGGATAGTTTACTCAAAAGACACTGCAATCCAATTTGTCTTTGAAACAGGAACTTTTATAACCCTCTTTTGGAGCCAGAAAGGGAACTATAGCCTCTGTTCCACTAAAATTAGCGGGATGTCACCATGTTTTTGGGACACGGGACGTTGCGGAAGCGATCGGCATTGAGTTCCGTCTCCACGCACCAAACCCAGTGGGATGTCACCCCCGCCGGCAAGCTGCACCCCCTCCGCTTTCACCGCTGCGTGTCTGCTGACGTCATCGTGCTGATATCGCATGATGAAGTGCTACAGAATTCAAGAGTCCGGCGGTGGCCAGTGCTCTTAGTTGTTGGCCACTTTTGGCTGGGGTGGAACGATGATGTCGTTCACACCAGACTTGAAGCGGCGCGCACCTCCGCGGCCGGTTCCCGCCCTGCAGCGATTGTTTCGCCTTCTGGTCCATTTTATGCGTGAGCAGCGAGCGAAACGGCCAGAGGACAATGAACAATTATCGAGCGCTGATGGAACGTGATCGAAAACGTTTGCATCAGTACTTGATATATGCCGCGACTGGCGCGATATTATGATTTAGCGCACGTGACGCGCAACGTCACCGCGTGCGGCAGGTAAAAAAGGTGGTGTTGTCCCGGGTGTTCCAATTCCATCGCAAGCTGATTGGTGTGGAGCCGATCTGAGCCGATTTTGACCCGGGTCGCTTGCCGGGTTGTTTGACCCGTTTTGTCGCGCAACAGCGCGGCTCGGTGAGCAGATTCCACCGCCACCAAATGCCGATTATTTGCAAAAAACACCACATTTTTTGGCCAGTGGAATTGGGGCTTATGTATCCTGTGAGACAGGAGCAACGATCCCGTGGCTCTCACAAGTGCACTTTGACCACAACACATCAGCACATAAAGACATATTTGGTACATGTTTTAAATTTCTGCTCTTCCCTCAAAGCAAAGAACAATTGTATACTTCAAAACTTCACCAAAAAGTCGCAAGTAGCACATTTTAATCAGAAGTCAACGGTCTCTTTAAAAGCAAACCCAAAATCCGTCTCTTGTTGTATTTCACTCACATTTGACAGCCAGGCCACGTGAACTTGAGCTACTCTTTGCAATGAGTCAGTGATGGGGAGCCTTGTTGCGCCCTGCAAGCCAGTTAAAATTATAGGTTTCAAAAGCCTGGCGGTCCCGTCGTGACTGATTATGACCGGGCTTAAGGGGGCTAAATCTGGCTTAATCAGCCCATGCAGTGCGTAAAAACCATCTTGAGACACTGCACCTTACTGGGGGCAGCTTTGACTTCAGCTTTATTCCACATAATTTTAATGGACTGCACTTGTTGCAATTGGTCACGTTGGTAATGAAGTGAATTTGGAACTTTTTAAGGGGATTAGCCATCATCGGCACATTGGACAAATGTCTGAAAAGTGGCATGAAAAGATCCAAAATGATGGTAAAAATGGTATCAGGCCCCAGATGTGTTCATAGAACGTAGCTGTGGCCGAGGAAGGTTCTGATCTCACTGCGAGTGTCAAATCTTCCTGGTTTCCCCGTGTCAGGAAATGAGAAAGGAGAGAAGGCAGTCAGACAGAGGTGACACAGACAAACAACACGCAGAGTCTCAGACACTGTCGCAGTTGAACAGGCGCACTCATGTGGCATTTCCACATCATGTTGTGAAGTCCAGCTACGTTTACTAAAACAGGACCTTGGTCCCTCTGTTGGTCGCTGCCTCCTGCCGAATCCGCTGGTGGGAGAGAAGCTTGCACTTGAGTCACGGGGTAATAAAGACGAGTGGAGGGTTGTGTTTCCCCGTGTCCACCCTGTCATTGCTGCAATTGGCTCATTAGGAAGAGCCTGTTGTGCTAAGAGGTTGGAAACATCCTGCTCGGCCTTCTCTCTGGGCTTCTCGCTAACCTTATTTTTTTTTTTCCCCTGGACTCTGCCTCCCTCTTTCACCTGGGCTCCATCTCTCTGCTTATTGCCGCCTGTCTGTCCAGGCTGAGCGACTGGTTAAAGATGCTGTCAGAATCGTCATGTAAGACCAGAGGTGTGAAAACTCATTTTCACCGAGAGCCACGTCGGCATCATCGTTTGCCCTCAAAGGTCCGGTTCTGACTTTAAGACAGTGTAAATGTATTTACTCTGTCACTTTGTAGAAAGAAAAAGATCAAATATTGGATGATTATTTATTGACTTTACCAATATTTTTATGCATTTGCATTGACGCAAATAAGTACAAAGTCTGTTTTGTTTTTTTACATAAATGCCTTTAAGGAACCCACGTTACTCCATAAATACCATAAAAGAAGATATTAACTGTTTTCTTACTTTCTTCCCTCTGCGTTCATTTTCTCCTGGACATTGGACATTTTAAGATTATTTGTGGGTCTTTTTCAACTCGGCTTGTTGGAAGACCCTTGGAATCTGGTCGGGGTCACTTTGTGGGTCACTTTAAAGCAACACATACTTTCATTTAATACAGTCTCACAGCTTTTACGGTTTCACGTGTCACACAAAATGACCTGGCCGGCCAGATTCGGGCCTTGAGTTTGACACACCTGGTGCAGACTGTCCGTCAGCAGCTGGCCGTATGGCTTTTGTGTCTTTGTTTTGCCCTGTTATTATATAAGAAAAGCCCTGTGCCACAAGTGGCTTTTTCAGACAGCAGTTAATTGCCAATAATCACCTTGATGGCTTTTGTATTTTAGTAACCACCACTTTCTGGACAGCTGGGCACAAATCCCTTCCTCTTGGAAGCGTGTGTGTGTCTGTGTTCTTCCCAAGCCCTTGTGTTTTATTTACACGCACCGAAATGTTTTTGTCTCCCTCGACTGGATGTCACAAATTCTCTCCGGCGACTCTCGGGTGACTCCGCCCACCTCCGGGCGGCGAGTCTCCTCCTGTCACGCTGCGGAGGGAGCTCCCCCCGTGATGAGGTGATTAGATTGAAATGATTAGATAATTGGATAGAAAATGTACTATTAGGAGGGCGTGCGGAGTGCAAGACTGTCGCCGAACCGCCGGCTCTAATTAAGTGCAAATGTTGACTTCCCCGGATCATTTATAACGATTAGCGCGCTTGAAAAAGGGAAAAAAAGCCACGGCGGCTTTTATTTTCATGCGTGGGACGTTCAAATGGTCCCGTCCGTATCCCGGTGATACATGAGAGGTTGTCGTAAATTAGAGGAGCTTTCCCCCCTCCTGATTGGATCCCTGACTGCCCGTTTCATCAAATCACCCTTAATTTAATCTCTCCTGTTAATCTAACGCATTATAATACCTAATGGCTCCTTTAAACTACCTTTTTTTTTTAATCCCCTGCGTTCTCGCACTGCGCACGCAGCGCCCTCCTATATTCACAGCCTAAAGTAATATTACAATAATAAAAGTCACGGTTGCTGCTTTAAGCCGCTGCCGCCGCCACCACCGATGCAGCTCCAGATTATGCAGAGGCAGAATGAGATTTTCCCGCTGTGCCGTCGCTCCCGCAAGACGGCTGGGTCAGCTGTTCAAATCGTAATATATCTTCAGGCTTTGGCGGGGCCGCGAGATGTTAGATCACCTTCAACCCCCCATTCCCCATCACCCACCCACCTCCCGCTACCTGGGCGATGCGTGTGTTTTTTCCCTCCTCCCTGTAACAAACCACAAACCGTCGTCCCGTTTCATTTCCCTGCGAGCTGATTGGATTTGCGATGCTCGTCGCCGCCGCCGCTCGTGTCTGAAGGAGGCAAACAGCAAAACGCAGAGATATGATAATGCGCGCCGGGGTTATTGTCGAGTCGATGGAAGGGCAGCGTGCGACACGCAGACATACGGGCGCATTCCAGATGTGTGCTCCGCCGCGCCCATCTCCTCCCACGCCATCCCGGAGGAGACGCGGCCGCCGCTCGCCCAGCACCTCTCATGCCTCAGAGGGTTCTCGGTTGTAATTGTAATTTTAAATTATTTCCAAAAAGTGTTGCCCTCTATCGCTGACTCTTGTTTCCTCCTAGCCTCTCAAATTAAAAACGGCAAGCAGGGATTGAAGCGGTTGATCGGCGGCCAGAAAAAGGCTGTCCGTCAAAAGCCGCTTTCAGAGATAACCGCGCTGAACCGCAGAACCTTGTTTGGTGAAAAATTGTGACAAAAAGCCTGCGACAGGGTGGCAGTGCCAGCTGCTGGTTTCTCTGATTTTTACAGGTCACCAGCTGATCTTTTTTCTGTCCCGTTTTCCTGTCCTGGCTCTCACTCCAACTCAGCTCCCAACAAATTCCTCGTTCTTTTTTTTATCCGCCACTAGTGAAATCAATACCTTGTACTGGGACTAAAGCCTCAGCGTGGACTGACCTAGCAGGTACTTAATTCCGGTGCAGTAATTAAGGGTCCATTTAGAGTGGCGGTCGGGGTGGGGGTGGTGGTGGTGGGGTGCTGGTGGCCTCCGCTGCCCTCTGGAGCAGTGCAATTGGTCTAATTAACTGGTATAAGTATGGTTGATTGGGTGGTAAGTAATATAATCACAGCTGACTGGTCGATAACATGCAGGGCACTGGGACCAGTGGAGAGGAAGACCCGTCGTGGGTCAGAGCCCATTGGGATCTTTACAGTTGTGGAGTGTCCAAGGAGCAGCTGCTGCTGTAGCAGCAGTGTGAACAGTAGGGATGGGCGGTATGGACTAAAAATTTTAATCACGATAATTGCTGACATTTATTGCGATAACGATAAAAGTGACGATAAAAAAATATAAAACAATTCAACTCCATATTTTTGGATTTTTTTTTTTGAAACTGCACATTTTCGCTTTCTGAAGAAAATAGTCATGAGAAATTCATAACACTTGTCAAAATGTCACACACGCGACACGGGGCAAAGAAAACTCCAGCAAGTCGCTGCGTGCAGCCAAAGAAATGGATGGAGTGTTTTCAAACTCTTCATGGAGCCATCAGCGTGAAAACAATATGCTTCATATTCGTTATTATAATTAGAGCGTAATTACAGGCTCGGTTGAAGTTGACACATGCAGTTCCAGGACTTGATAAAGGGTCAGTGAATGGCCCTGTTTACATCACGTTGGTGCTCTGCTCACACTTTGATTGCTCTGAAGCGGGTCAGCCTGCCATACACAGGTGTCGATCGCTTGAATTGTGATGCTGTTTAATTGAAATGTCAACAATCTACGTGCATCCGATCATCAGTCTTCCCCGTCCAACCGGCTCCGCCACTGCACAGGGTCCCACTTCAGTTTCACCTCTCATCAGTTTCACCAGAGGAGCGCTGTTGAATACCGAGCAGCTCCCAGCGCTGCTGCTGAACATTCCGCATTTTGACTTTTTGCGCCGGCTTTTCCTCTTCACACACCTTCAAACACGTCGAGCTGCTTGTTTGACGACTGAAGCTTCCTTGTTTGACTCCCCGCTGACGTGTCTGACTTGCTGTCCCTCTCTGTCCTGTGTCTGCAGTGTATTCTGGGATCTGTACTGCGCCGCCCCGGACCGGAGGGAGACATGTGAACATTCCAGCGAGGCCAAGGCTTTCCATGACTATGTGAGTGAACTGAACCAACCCCCTCCGCGCTGTGTATAAGGAGCGTGCGCAAATATATATTTACACATGCGCGCTAACCCGCGGCCGCTCTTGTGCGAGCGTGCGGCCCTCTTTTTTTGGCTGCGAGTCTGATCTGTTAAAGGGACGGAGCCAGACGCTTTTATATTCCAAGGCCTCAGACGCTCCTCTTTGAAATTTTTAATGTCAAACAGCGACTGTGGCTGCGCACTTGTGCGATCAGCAGTCACGACTGCGCTTCGGCGTCCAAGTGAGCGACTCAGCGTCCTCAAAACTGTCTGCCCTAGGTCAAAGGTCGCGCCGGCAGCCGGTTATATATCGGTGGACTTGAGGCGGCGGCGAAAGGTCAAAAAGCATAAAGCAGCTGGCTGGTCACGCGGGCAATCGAAGCGAGGGACACATTGGGAGGCGGGCGGTGATGACTTGTTGTGGCTGCGGGCGATGATGGAGGGGACGAGAGGTCGGAGGTCGCCGGACCCTTTGACCCTCTCATCTTCCGAGGCGGTCGATCAGTGTGAATCACATGCAGCACGCTTTCTTTCCTTCTTTCTTTTTTTTTAAGAGGTGGCCCTTAATGAAGTGAAAGCCTTTGGGTCCAAGTGTGCAGATTTATGTCCTAAAAAAAAAGGGATAATGCATTTTGGTGAGCACGGTGGATATGTGAAATATGAAATGATACTGTGTGGCTCATTTTATGCCACAGAAACGACAAAAAACAAGAAAGCGGGATGGCTGAAAGTGACGCAGATATTAAGACGCTTCCAGATTCTTCCATGTCGTCCTTCAGGGTCCGCACTCGACTGTCTGAGGGCATTTTGAACACCTGAGAGTCCAGATTAATGCTTGTGATTAGTTTGAGTTTCCCTGCAACCCTGAGCTCAGGATAAAGCGGGTTCTAGTTTCACACTCGCGCTGCTGCTTTGCAGGTCCGGCACAGATTTGTGTTATTTGTCCTCCATGTCTGCGTGTCCATACACTGACAAGCCAAGCGAACCTCTGATGTCACTGTGCACAGGAAGTCAATATTGTTGTTACGCTTTCCAAAATATTGTAGTACAAATTCTGACATCAGTGTTTGTCTCCTCCTCTCCTCGTGTTCTTATTGTACACTTCCTGCACTTATGCTAAGACAGGCAGTTCTTGGAATCAACCCATTGTGATGTCACGAAGAGCATAGATCTGCTTGGCCCGTGGCAGCATCTGCAGTCAAGGTGGTGCTTCCATCCTCTCAGACCACCTTGCTGTGACCTTGTTCTTTTCACACCTAACATGACGGGAGGGGACAGCAGCACAGCATCAGTTTTAGGAGGAGAGAGGCAAACAAAGGGCTAACTAAACATGTTGTTATATATATTTCATTTTTGGGTGGATAATCAATTAGTCAGTTGAGGCTGCTTCACAAAAAGTGAGGAAAAGGAATGTAAAAATAGCCATAAAATGGATCTGTTGTGCGATTCGGTGCAATTCAGACGCCGGCCTGCTTGACTCTGAGTCTTGAGTCCCACCCGTGGTTCTTGTTCTCCCGCCACAGCAAAGGTCCGGACCCAATGAGGCAGGTGCGAGGGCGCTCTCCGGTATATATTTGGCCAAAAGGATTAGTGATGTTGAGCGAGCGCACTTCCTCCGCTAATGTGGTCTCACCTGGGCGGCGGCGAGTTGAAATGGATTACGGCAGCTATTCTTACCGTCTCATTCAGCCTGTCGGAGCTCCGTCCCCTCCGTCGCTGCCACTCTCTTATGAGCTTTGACAGCAAAAGTGTGAGCACTTGTCAGCCCGAACAGATTACATTTGTTGTGCATGTACTGTGCATGTGTGTGGGCACCAGTCAGTGTGTGTGCGCCGTGTGTGTGTGTTTCTCCGTTTCCTGGCTGTGTGTGTGTGTGTGTGTGTGTGTGTGTGTGCGTGCACGCGTGTGTATGTGTTGGACCACCATAAGATTAATTACATGGTTAATTAAACCTCGTAGTTAATTAAATCTGACAACTGTGTCTAATTAATCTAAATGCAATATAATTTCCTACACCTTTCTCCAGAGGTGGGCCAGCTGGATACCTGCATGTCAGCCTTTTTAATGGGCCCCAATTTGACACGGCCGGTCAATAATAGGCTGAACTTTAGGTTCGGCAGCTGGTAAAAAGAAAGGGAGAAAAAAAAAAGCACGAGTTTTAACAACTTCCTGTTTCAGTTAACGCCTGCATGAAACTGATAACCTGGATGTATGTTTAAGAAATAAACAGAGGGAATGATACATTTTTTGCCGATTAGGAGGTCTCGTCAAGCAGCTCAAGGATTCACACTCTTGACCTTTGACCTGACTCAAGTTCAGGAGGTCGGCACA
Organism: Thamnaconus septentrionalis; assembly: GCA_009823395.1. Lineage (NCBI taxonomy): Eukaryota > Metazoa > Chordata > Actinopteri > Tetraodontiformes > Monacanthidae > Thamnaconus > Thamnaconus septentrionalis. The sequence goes on along the minus strand of CM020508.1, from coordinate 7,994,204 downwards.
TGTGAGTGGACAGTCAAAGAGTCAAAGAGGTATTTTTTTGTTGTTTTTTTTTGTTGTTTTTTTGAGGGGAACATGAGCGTAAGAACAGGAAACAGTTGAGATTGAATTGACCTCTGATGGTTTCATGAGTCAGAGACCAGAACAGAACAGATTCTGACTTGGATGTTATTTGCATCCGTTGTTCCGATGCACTGTGAGTTTTTAGATTCTGAAACGGCCAAAAGGTCCAAACTGACGCTCCTGTAATGTGAAAAACATGCAGCGCGTTTTAAAAAAGTTGTTTGATGGTGCGAAAGTTTCTACGTTGTTCCTAAGATTTCACATTTATCCCCTTCCCCAAAAAAATGCCTGTACAGTATATGTTGTGTGCAGACTGTATGTTGTCTCCATGTTCCAGTATGTCAACAATCTGGATGTATACCTTCATCATCGTCTTTATGAATTTCTACAATTTCTACAATTTTCAGAAGGCGTTATTCGCTGAGATGCTCAATAAGTGCTTGAACATTTTCCAGATTCCTCTCTTTCTTTTTCTTTTATTTTGAAAGAAAAATCTTTCAACCGTATAGAAAATGTTTCCCTGCAGCCAAACTGCACACAACAACTTTGACAGCAGGGCACGACGACGAGATGCCCGCGCGTGTGTGTGTGTGTGTGTGTGTGTGTAGATCTGACAATAAGAAATGGGGGGAGAATGCAGAATTTGGTGTGTGTGTGTGTGTGAGAGAGAGAGCACAGTCGTGTTTTGTGACTGTTGCCATTCTTGTGTGTGTGTGTGTGTGTGTGTGTGTGTGTGTGTGTGTGTGTGTGTGTGTGTGAGAGACGGAGGCAGTGTGAATCCCCAGGGTGATGGAGGGTCTGTCTGTCTCTGATTAACTCCGGCTCCCCGGTCCCCGCAGACCGACGGCCTGATCAAGCCTCCATCACGGCCCCTTGCTGATAACGGCTCCCTCATTCCCCCCGGATCACAGAGTGAAAAACAACACGGCTCCCCGGAGCCACACACGCGCGCACACACACACACACACACACACACACACACACACACACACACACACACACACACACACACACACACACACAACACGCACGCACACGCTCCTAACTGTGTGTTGTTCAATGCGGATGAAGGTGGAAAAAAAAAACAAGGATGTGCGGGAGATAATTTGTATTTTTATATTCGAAGTTTTATTCCTCTTTGTTTTAATTCTCGCCTGTCAGCTCCAGGAAGCCTCATCACCCTGGCCCTGTAAAATGAAACACACTTGCTTATTTGTTTTTACCCAAACCCAAAGCGGTTGCTAGGCGACGCCGAGCCCAGAGTCGAGTGTTAGTTACAGATTTTGCTTGGCTCAGTTCAGTTTGGCTCAATTTGGCCCTCGGACCGGTTTGAAAGGCTCCTCGACGCTCCTGCGGGCCGCAGCCAGAGACGTCGTGTCGCGCTCGCAGTCTTTTTTTCAGGCGGAGGGGGGAAGATAATGGAATATAATGTGCTAATCCTCAGATCTGGAGACCGGTTGACGGCTAATCCAGGGGAATGTGGCGAGATTGGAGGCCCTGGCCGCAATCCCAGAACCGCTCCGACCGTCTGGATCGCTGCTCGGCTTTCGGGGCGTCCGTTCCTCGTAAAAACGCGCACGCCACGCGCGCACGCTGAACGTCGGCGCCGCCACGCTGTCTTGTGAGGAGCGAGAACAGAAGCAAAGTCTCGCGCCTCTTCAAAGCGGCTGTAAGTGGTCTCTCTTGTCGCCTTAATTGTCCGGAGTCGTGTTTGTCGTCCGTCCTCTTCACGTTTCCTTTTAATCATGTTTATTCCCTAAAAAAGAGAGAGAGAGAGAGAGAGAGAGCGGTGCGTCTCGCCGTCCACTCTTCCTCCTCCTCCTCCTCCTCCTCCTGCCGGAGAGAGTTTTTGGACGTATCTCAAACGAGCAGCACTTTGTTGAGGGAAACGTGTTTGATTGCGTGAAACATGGCACGTCTTTAGTTGCTCAGTGTGAATGATTAAAGGACGTATCGACGAGCGAGCCGGCCGCCACGTTTGCTCGCCTCCCCCGCCCTCCCCACTGCTCTCTCTCTCTCTCTTCCGCACACATTAAAGGGAGGCGGCGTGTGTCCCCCCTCGAAACCGACACACACACACACGAACACACACACACCGAGTCCCGAGTCGAGTTTTTCAGGAAGTGATAGACTCGGCCTTGTTGTTGCAGCCTTTCTGGCTCAGCCCCCCAGCCCTGGTGGATGGGGGGTGGGGATGGGGTCGGGAGTCGGGGGAGGGGAGGCGGGGTCACAACCCCGAACATCTGCGGTTGGTGCCAATCTGGAGCCGCTGGCTGGCCGGCCGGACTGCAGTGGCACAGATTTAGCAGCACAAGTGCGTCATTCACATGGCGACTCCTCGCCGCTTCTGCTCCACTCTCGACACGTCGACGGGAGACGTCTGAGCTGCAGCAGCGGCAGCGGCGGCAGCGGCAGCAGCGGCAGCAGCGGAGGCGATGATATTAAATATCCAGGTTACAACCGGATAACAACTCAGTCTAATTCTCTGGTTACAACTTCCTGCTAGAGAGAAAATACCATTAAAATTAAGCTTTGTTTGACCTTCCGCATGTTTGGCAGGGGTCAAAACAAGGTGATCTCAGGGGGAGGAGACAACACCTGACTGCTGGTGATGTCATGGATGGAAGATACCGCTTCCCCCTTTGTGATGTCTCCTAGTGACGTCATTAAAGCACTGAGTTCACAAACGGGCACAAGAGAGATGTTATCACTGGGAATTTCTCTTTTCTTTCTGTCTTTCTTCACAATTGCGTGACCAAAGACCAAAATTCCGGATGTCGGACTCGCAGGAACAAGGAAGTAGAAGGGGGAAAAAATCCTCCGCTTGAGGACGATTCCTGTCAGCGAGCCTCCAATCAGCTCAGTTTGTCTGGGGAGATGAAACGACAACGGCGAGATCCAGCTGCGGCGGTGCGTTTTTCCCATCATGCAGTGCGCACGCGGCAGATAGATGGAGCTGCGGCGCCGCCGTTGGTTGCCAGGGGATTCTGTGAGAGGGTTAAACATTTGTTCTGCCGGACCGCACTAACAGGTGGCACCAGGGGAGGAGCCGCACTCTGCAAACAAGCACTGATGGCCGAGCCTTTTGTCTGGACTGTGTGTGTTTGTGTGTGTGTGTGTGTGTGTGTGTGTGTGTGTGTGTGTGTGTGTGTGTGTGTGTGTGCGTGCGCGTGCGCACGTGTGTGTGTGTGTTCTCCCATCTCCACCTCCGTGTCCACCAGGTGCTCCTCTCCAGCGCCGCACGTCTGCAGCCCCTCCGTCTCTTCCCCTTCTCCTCCCTCTCTGCACATCCTGCTCCCACTCCTCTCACCTCCCTTTTTTTTCACTCCTCATCCCTCCCTTCTTTCTTCCCTCCCTCCCGCCCTCTTCTGCTCTCGGAGGAGATTGATTGGGTAATCTGGCCGGGTGCCAGTAGTGCCCGCTCTCTTGCTCGGGGGAAGGAGAGAAAAAGCGGAGGCGACATGACGACATGCAGGAATAATAATAACATTCATAATATAGGCAGAGTAAAGTGCGGACGGAGCGGTGGGAGGAGTGAAAGTGCGTGCGTGCGTGCATGTGCGTGCATGTGCGTGTGTGTCGGGGGTGCTGGTGGTGGAGGGGGTGGGTGGATGTCTTCATTCTGCAGATTCTCTGGCCGTCTCCCTCAGTTTTAAATATAGCCGGGACACAAACAGCATTCCACAACATTGTGCTTCCATCTCTGTCCGGGCCTCCCTCCTTCTTTCCCTCCCTCCCTCCCTCCCTCTCTCCCTCTTTCTCTCCCTTTTTCGCACCCGCGTCCTGTGTTTTTTTCTTCTTCTCTTTCTTCCGGAGATCAGGCGGCCGTCCTCTAAGCCCCGACGCCGGCCTGCACGCTGCCTTTGTGCACCGTTGTTTACCTTTTGTTTAACGTCTGAATGAGAGAGAGAGAGTGAGAGAGAGAGAGGCCGGTCGCCTCCCTCCCTTACTCCTTTTCTCCCTCCCTCCCTCCTGCGTCTGCCTCTCCCCATCCGAAGGAGGCAACAAAGCCGAAGAAAGCGCTGCCCTCAAGCTGTGTGCGTGTTCCGCTGGAGGTCTGCGAGTAACACAAGCACCAGATCAAATATTGTTTATGATTCCTCCCCCTGCCCCTCCCCCACTCTCTCCTCCCCCCTCCGCAGGTTCATTTTGGGCAAGCACCCAAAAAAAAAAAAAAAAAAAAAGAGCGCACCACGCTTTTAGCATTTCATCTGAGCGCCGCTGTGAGGCAGCGGCTCCCGGAATCTGCCCTTTTTTTTTTTTTTTTTTTTTTGACAGGAGAGACAGATGCGGAGACAACAAACCGGGGACAGGGACGGAAAGACGAGCGACAGGCAGGGAAGGAAGAGGAGGAAGAGGAAGGGGGAGGAAGGAGGAGGAGACGTCTCAGGAAGAAAGAGGTGTCTGAAGACGCCGGGGACTCTTTTTGAAGTCTTTCCATTTTTCAGAGTTTATCTGAGTTTTGGTGCCGGCTGAGCTGCTCGCAGCTGCAAATCCTTTCTGAGGCAAAGTTATTGTTGAAGCCCCGACACGCTGCCGCTGACTTCCCTTATCCCTCCCTCCCTCCCTCCCTCCCTCCCTTCGCTCTCCGGAATCCCGACCCGGCGTTCGTCAGGGTTTTGCTTAACCCAGTTACCCGCGGTTGCCCTTCTGCGCCGCCGTCACCTTCGCCCGTGAAGTTTGAAACTCGCACTGCGAGTCATTACGACTGCATAGGGAACAGCGGGAGCCCTCGTGGGCATTTTCCTATTTCTGCTTTTAATGGCTGAATGCCACCAATTACATAATGAATTATGAAGGAAATCGTAGGGCCGCAGCTGGATCGCTAAGATTTCAAGTCTGAATTAATGAATCAGTCTTGCAATCTACAATTTCAAGCGCTGTATTTCCTGCTACTGTCGAGTTTTTAGCTTCAGACCGTCCTTCTCAGGCTCAGAGATGGACGAAGTTTGAAATACAGTGAGCCACCGCGAGCCTAGCTGCTTGATTAAGAGGTTAGCATGGATCCTGCAGAGCTACTGAACTGCATTTACACATTTCAAGACAATGGAGGACTGGAACTGAAGGCTTTTCTCCAGCTTTGCTTCGAACTGGCCAGCTTGAGGAGTTTCGTCGAACACTGCGGCAGTGCCAAGGCACACGGGGAAACCTTAAATTGTTGCTTGAATGGTGTATTAAAAAAATCGGTCTGGCGCACCGTCCACCTTCCAGGTTTTAATAAAGGCCCTCCATTATCTTTTCCAAATGGTTCCTCGTGGATCTTTTACCAGGTGGATATGGGAAATAAATCTTGGAAGAGATTTGGGAGCCCTTTCATCTGGTGCGTCAGGTTAGCGTCGTAGCGGGGCTAGCATGCTGCCCGAGGGGCCTGTTGCCAGTCGACTCTACATTTTCTGGACCGTCATCATCGTCGTCTTTTGAAGGCCTTCAACACCAGCGACCACCAAACCACAGACGCTTACACCATCCATTGTGAAAAAGACCTCGCTTGCCTTGTGCATACTTTAAACTCCCCCTCTTGCCAACCTACACTGACTTTTTGCCCGTCTGCTAAAATGTTCTAACAGCATTTTTTTTTTCCTTGAGCATTTTACAGTTCCAGCAAATTTTTAAGAAGGGTTTTTTTTTTTTTTCTTCTACCCCCCTTCAAAGGGATGGCTTTTCCAGCTGCGGAGCCCCCCACCCCCGTTCTTCCCTTCACACAAGCAGAGCTCTGAGCTTCGTTCCATAACTGCTGCTCCTCATTAAGGCCCTAAAACACCAGCGAGGGTTAGTGGGACTGTCAGGCAGGTCCCAGGGAGTGAAACCGATCTTTAAACATACACTGCACTCCAGTCGCTCTACTCGGCTCGCTTGAGAAGCCGTTCCTTCTTCTTTTTTGTGCCAAGTGCCTAAATTAACTCTGTTGCTGCGGTGGACATAATATGAGAGCAGTCGGGTTTTGCAGGTCAGACTTGATTGCTCGCTGTGCTTGCTTGTGGGGTTTTTTTTTTTTCGCTCGCAGGTCTTGAAGGGCAGTGACCGGACGTGACGGTGGGAGCAGTTCACTTGTCTATTGGGTTTATTTCATAATTCCATCAAGTAAACAGCCACAAGCTGGAGAGTTTTTCGCAAAATAATAGCGATATTTCTAAAATTTCAACAAAGTACAATTGCGAGTTGCAGGTGTTTCCATTGAATGGTCCAAAGCACATCAGCCATAATTCTCGTAAAATCTCGTCCCGCAAAAATTCTCATTTTTCTCGCGATTTACGATAATATTCAGTTTCCTCCTCTGTCCAAACATAATGCGCCATTTTCACTTGAAGTGAACTGGTCACATGACTCCCTTACATCACATCCGGTGACGTGTAAATACAAAAAGTGTTTCCATGACACTTTTGCGATATACCTCTATATCGATACGTCTGAAAAACCACCTCATCAGAGCAGAAAAAACTATTAGCGGTATTTGGGAGGTTTTCGAAGTTTAGGTGTTTCCATTACCAGTTTTTTATTGCGATATTTAGGTTTTGCGCAAAATCAGAGCTAAAGAGGAGGAAACACTCACTGTGTATCGCTGCCGTGTAACGAGGCACAGTCGTAAACTGAACTCACGCCAAAGCCAGTCAGGAGTGAAAACAAGCCACGTTCTCATCCCAGAAAAGCCTCCGGTCTTTGTTCCTTTTACGATATAAAAGTCCAACCCAGTTCTGATAAACCTGCTGCTACTGCAACATCCATGTTTATCTTCTGCCTTTATAAGGGCAGCTGGCAGGACCCACTTCCTGTGTTTGTCACTGTACGTATAAAAGAACGCTGACGCCACAAGACTTCACAAACAAATCAAAATGCTTCAGACCGGAGCTCGGCACGATGGATGTGCCTGAGTTCAGACTTGGAAAGCTCAGCGATCCGGCTGTGTTGTGAGGTTTTGTGCTGATGAACACACAAAATCCCTTCGCTTTCACCTGCAAGTGCAGGAAGCCTTTTTTTCCTGCTCTATAGGTTATGTTGCCGGTGTCGGAGCGCATTAAATAAAATGAGGTCTGCGAGCCGATGCCAGGGTTGAAGCATCTGTTGCGCAGCGTTTGCCAGGACGTAATTCACCCTCAAACTCGTCTGCAGGTAATTCATCCCGGCTGCTCCCATTGAGCGCTGAGGAAGGGCGTTCTATAGGTTGCCTGAGAGGTTAAATTGATTGTAAATACGCGACCGGAGGGGGGGAGGAGGCGAAAAAATGAAGCGATTCTCCTCAGCGCTCGGTTCAAAGTTAAACAGTTGGAGCGAGCGCAGCGCCCACTGGATGTCAGAGCCGTGCGCTGCGGCGGCCCGCTGGATGGTTTTTTTGTGGTTGCGGCTTCATCTCTCAGGTGATGGCGGCGGCTTTATCAGAGACGCTGTCGTACGCCACAACACAATGCCGAGCGTGTCGGCAGGCGCCTTTTTCTTCCTGAAGAACGGAGCCGTTCTGACTGAGGCAGCGTTTGTTTTTCACTTTTCCTCGTCACCAGCAGGGGGTTTCGGTGACTTGTTTGTCGCTGGGTAAACATTTGCCTCTCTGATGTCACGACACGCAGTAAACACTCACGCTTACAAGTTTAATGAACGACTTCCTCCCGCAAAATCAGAGTTCAGACACTTTTTTTTTTTCCTTCTTCCCTTCGCCTTTTTTCTCTCCTCCTGCCCTTCTCTTGTTTTGTTTTTTTTGCCTCTCTCCCGAAACTTGGCAAATGTTGCAGCCTGCTGGCACAGCGTGTGTGTCTGTATCTGTATCTGTGTGTGTGTGTGTGTGTGTGTGTGTGTGTGTGTGTGTGTGTGTGTGTGTGTGTCTGGTGTCTGCTGCACAGCTCTGCCAGTCCACCAGTCTCAAGTACCAGCTGGGCACCAGCATCCGCAACCAAAATAAACCAGGCCGCTCCGTCGGTGAGCCTGCCGAGCGGAGCGCGTGCAGAGAAGTGTGCCTGCCTGTGTGTGCGTGTCTGGTTGTCGACGGGACACCCCACTTGTTTGGCTCCGGCGGAAAAACCGAGTGGCGACACCAACCCCACCTTGGACGAGTGGGCCGGGATGCTGGCCGACCAACTTTTTTTTTTCCTCTTTTTTTTTTTGTGCGCGCCGCCGTGGCCCTCCCTGCAAGGATTAAAGACTAAAAAACAATTACAAAGCCTTATTTGCAATTCAAATGCTCTTAAATGCAGACTTAATCCCCATTTTCCAAAAAGCAGAGACAGTGAAAGGCGGAATGAAACGTGTCGGGGGGAGCCAGCGAAAGCCTCGGCCGGGGCTTTTCTGCGGCTGAAATAACACTTAGAAGTCACACGGGTGGCTATAATGGTTATTATGAATGCGCTTTGAGCCGGTCGAGTTATATTTGGAGAGCAGTTTGTTCCTGCTAAAAGCTCGTCTTTGTTACGTCGGGACAAATGTGCAGCATCAGCAGCGGGACAGACACGTTTTTCTTTCTCTTTTTCTTTTCTTTTTTTTTTTTTGCTCACATCGTCCAGAATTATTTGTATTTTTATTCCGCCGTATTTATACATCGGCGCCGGTGCGCGCGTGAAGATGTCTGGGTGGACGCTGCGCTGCGCTGCGGCGCGTGGCCACCAGCGTGCTTTTACTGCCGCAGCTCAGGGTGTATTTACAGAGAGTGACTTTAATGCAGCGTAATGATTATTTTTACTCCCCAGCACTCGGGCGGCCCCTTCGCCTCTGAGTGGAATTGCTCCCCATCGGCCCGCTGATTACCTCCGTGGCTGCCGCCACACCTGGCTCCTTCAGTGCCGCTGCCGCCGCCGCCACTGCTGCTGCACCTTGACAAGCGTCCTCTTTTTTTTATCGCCTCCATACCTTCAGCCCTTCCCCCTCAGTCGGCCTGCGAACGCCCTCTGGTTCCTCCGTGCCAACGAGCTCCGCCCCTCTCCAGCCTTTTCTAGCGCCCTCACTCCTCCAGTTGGTCCTTAAAGGGCAGAAACATTGACTTGTAAAGCACCAGCAGAAGTGCATCAGATGGAGCATGGATGTCGTTATTGTGTGCTCGACATGGTTTCCTTTGGTTATGGGGCCAAACAACAAACGGTTCCAAATCATGCAGCTTTTCACTTTAGCAGCTGTTTGTTTGTACCAGTGTCTTTCTCGTCCTTCTGAAGTGCCTTTCCCATTGGCCAAAAAACCTGTTTAAACACCCTAACAATTGGCATGTGGTGCCAGTGGGAAAGGCTCACCGACCCGCGTCAGCCTGCGTCAACCCGCGTCAACCCGGCAAGTGAGCCAGGTTAAAATCAGCTTTAATCGGCTTGCAGTGGGAAATTCAGACCTGCATCAACACGCTAAGTTACGTGATGACGTTGAGCGTTACGTGCGCTGCGTCATAACCTTGCGCCAGTCGCCGCATGCATCACCTATCAAAACAAAGCTCTGTTTGCTTGCAAGCAAGACTGGATTCATTCAGCATTGTTGCAGCACTGGCAAGACAGTAAAATTCCCGAGCTTCTCAAGTCTCAAGCCCAACAAGACAGTTCACTGGACACTGGACTCGCTTCCATGTTGTTTCTCCATTGCTTACTTCCCTGAATTCTGCCGCACTTCATCAACGCCATCTCAGCGTGATGACGTCAGCAGACGCGCAGCGGTGAAAGTGAAAGCTGTGCAGCTTGCCAGCGTGGGGTGAGACTCCGCTTGGTCAGTGGGGGAAGGGGCCAAATTCCGATTGTTAGCGGCTCGACTCGCTAATTTCAGTGGAAAGTGGCATGAGGATTGGCTCTTCTTCCTCTCAGGTGGAAATTTTACAACAATGCGAAGTAGAACCTTTGATGCATGTTTTTCTTTCTTGTAACCATGTTGAAATGGTGCAACCTCTTTGTCTTCTTCTTCTTTGTTCGTTACACTGCCGTTGCTGAGAAGACAAATGCATTGTTTAAACAGATGTGGCTACAAGTGAGTGTAATAGACGCAGTGGACGTATAAATGTAATCAATAAGTTTTGACATTAAGTCAAAATGAAGCCCGTAATGTGAAAAACACAGGTCAATCTAAACCGAAGAAAAAAGTCCCTTATCAAAGGTCCCAGATTATGCAGAATTCCGTTCAACCAATATTTCCTCATGCTAGCGTAACAGTGAGTTTCCCCACAAATGAATACAATCCACCGTTTCCCACATTTGTTTGCTCCACTTTTCTCTAAAATGTGAATCTGCTCCGCCGGGGTCGACGGTAACAAATAAAGATCTAAACACTGGAATAATCGAGGACCTTCAAAAGGTCCTTCAAGCACCTGTGAATACTTTTTTTTTTTCCATATTCAGCATTTTGAGCTGTGACGTGTAGGGGGGATCCGAGCCGCCGTCTTTAATGCAACATTCCACTGCCGCCGCCTCTGAAGGTCTTTCGCCTCACAAGGTCTTTGGTTCATTACTGCAGCTCGTAGTTTGTCTACAGACTCGCTGATGGCGACCTTGAAGTCGCGTGGATGGAATAAACTTCATCCATCCTTGGATTTTTAGTCTGTTTTTTTGGTTTTATATAAAATGTTTCTGGTCAGTCAGGCTCAAGATGCCCCTTTTTACTCGCGGTCTGTCTGACTTTTGTGCTGCCTTGTTGCACCTTTAAACGTCTTTTTCAACCTTTGGAGGTTTGTTTTTGCAGCGTTGACACTGACACTGACATCATGTCCCCAGTGTTTTGTTCCCTGTGTTTGAATTGCCGCCAGTGGATTGATAACAACCGACGATACAAACATGTTGATCTCTATGAGGATTTCCTGCATCCGACTGGAGATATTTTGGACTTTTGTTGCTCTCCACAGTTGACCGCAGTTCAGATTGGAATTAGTCTTTGCAGGAAAAACGACACAAGCTGAAAATAGAGATGTTTACGTTCTGTGACTGAGCTTGTGTTTGTGTGCGTGAGGTTTTAGTCAGCCTTAAGTTCAGCGCCGGTTCAGAAGCTTCCCGCTCCTGTTTTTATGGCCTTTTCATCCTAGAATCCACAAAAAAACAAAATCCACACACGCGACGAGCACACCGTGTGAACTTCCAACCTCGGCCGAACTGATTTGAGATGTAAGCCTTCAGATCACTTGTTTATATCTCTCGTGATTAAGTTCAGTGGATAAATGCAGAGACACATCTGTTTCATTATAGACTTAATGTTTGGACTTATTTAAGCTCCTGTGTGTGCGTGTGTGTGTGAGTGTGCATCCAATAGTAAAAAGAGGAAGATCCCAGCATCAAACAGATTTACTGTGTACATCACACACACACACACACACACACACACACACACACACACATAGACGCTAAACGTGTGACCGTCCCTTCTGTCTGATCTGTATTTTTTTTCAAAATCCGCCACATCAGATCTCTTCTGTAAAAAAAAAAAAAAAAAAAATAGTGACATTTGGGAATAGAGAGATTTTGCGGCACTGCGCTCGGTCGCACTCAGAAAAGGTCAGCAGCATTTCACTGAGGAGGAGCGACGCCGGCCAGAGTCTCCCTCTGTTCGGCTCGGTCAGACGCGCAGCACATTCCCGCTTTGCGTTTGAGGCGTCGGAGGCGATCCAACGCAACCAACACCCCCCCACCTCGCCACCGTCGCTTCGCCGAGCTGCCCTCCTCCTCTTCTTCTTCTTCCTCCTCCTCTCCTGGACGCTGTAATCTCTCCAGCGCTGCGGCCAGATTAGCGTCCGCTCCGTATTGTCTGCCGGCGGGGCTGCGGGACGGAGGGATGGATGGCTTGGAGGAGGGGAGCAGGAGTGGAGGGCGGCGAGCTCTCATTCGCCGCCACATAAGGAAGATTACCTTTTTATTAATGTATCCATCTGGACGTTTGCTGTTCAAGTAGCAGTTGTGTGTGTGTGTGTGTGTGTGTGTGTGTGTGTGTGTGTGTGTTTTCCTCTTTTCTTTTTTTCTCTGCTCCCAGTCAGTTTTGTTTGCGTTTGAAATCTTATGAGATTTCACGTGGGGACAAATGGAGGCTGAGATTACATTATTCCTCCTGAGCTGTCAAACACAGTGTCGAGCAACATAATTCTGATTAGTTGTAGTAAAAACACTGCTGAATTCCCTCTGCGACCGCTGCTGCTGCTGCTGCTGCTGCTGCCGCAAATTCACCGTGCTGCTTATCCAAAGCATGACTTTATCATCGTTATTACTATTATTTTTAATTGAATGATTTTCTGTAAAGGAAAATACAGAAGCCAGAGTGCTCGCTGCCACCCCCCACTGCAACCCCCCCAAACCCCATTGCGGCTTCCTCTCCATCTCTTTCTGTCTCCTGTGCACTCGCTGCAGCAATGATTTCCATTCCTGCTGAATTAATGAGGTTCTGCTGAACTGAGAAAAGGCAACTGGAGTGCACACACACACACACACACACACACGCACGCACGCACACGCTCACACTTGCACACAAGTACATATTCACATTAAATTCATTCAGTTTTAGCAGATTTTTCTTTTTAAAGAATACAAGGAGAGTAAATTTAGCCAAAAGCAAAGAGTTGGAAAACTATTGCAAAAAAAAACAACAAGTAAACAAGACGCTGCCGTGTAAAGTTTGCCCCCCACGCTTTATGTCTTTCTGTAACTATGGAATCAGAATCAGACCAAAACAATACACATTTGTGTCAAAGGTGAAACAGCCGGCAAAGGCCACAAGAAGAATGGATCCCTTTGCCCGAATATACAGAATATTCCCACTCATCAAACATGCAGCCTTGCGAGTCGGGCCTGTAGCCTCCTCACGCACTGCACTGCGCACACTGGCCGCCTGACAATCAGAGTTGTGGAGAAGAAGAACAGACATGTAATAAATGAAGCAGATTTTGGTGAGGAAGCCTGACGCACACTGGCCACTCCCTGTTTCTTCCTCGGCTTATTCCCGTTTCTTTATTTTATTTTTTTATCCTTGATTGTTAAACACACACATGATTGCATACGTTTGGCGGGAGGACAAAAATACAGAAAAAAAACGCCACCTTTCCCCTCCCTCCTCCTCCTCCTCCGGCCTCCCTGCTGTCTCACTGTTTTTCTTTCCCCATTCATCATCACTGAAGCAAAGGAGCCGATTCCAATTTCACTTGTTTCTCACTTCCACCCCCTCCCCCCCTCAGCTTTCTCTCTCTCTCTCTCTCTCTCTCTCTCTCTCTCTCTCTCTCTCTCTCTCTCTCTCTGCGTATTTCTTCATCCCCACCCATCTCAATTTTGATCCCAGACAACCAGTTAGCAGTCAATAATCTGTTAAACAGCATCGATCGCCACCATTTAGTTTCCTGGCCGGCTACTTAGGTCGTCGCGCTGATCAATGGCGGTGAATGGGAACCACCTAGATAGCGGATTGACTGCCGGGGCGCCGCTCCGCAATCATATCATTTGTCTTCATTTGCCGTTCAATTATTTGCCGTAATGGCCGCTGCCAGAAACGGCCCCATGCTGGCCCACAGTGCCACCAATGCCGTCCTAATGGGCGGGGGGAAAAAAACAACACAAAAAAACATGAGGACACGCTGAGCGCGGTGGCCTCGCCGCTGCGTACCTTCACCCTGTACCCATGCCATCACCCTCCCCACCCCCACCCTCACCCTCCACCCTCCTCACATCCTCCCCCAGCCTCCCCATTCACCCTCACAGCTGCAGGAGGAAAGACGCTGTAATGTAAACAGCGTGAAATGAACAGTATCACATGACAATTTAGGACTAACTTCCTGCGTGTGTGTGTGTGGGTGGTGGAGGTGGAGGTGGGGGGTGGGGGAATCAGCGGAGTAAGAGTGCATGCAGATGGTGCCCGTGGCTGGACGTGTTGATGAAGTCTGACCCAGACTGGACTTCCTGTGCCCGAGAGCCCCTTCCTGAAATCATCAATCACCTCTTGCGGGAGGAGGGGGGGAGAAGGAGGGGGGCATGTCCACGACCGCCAGCGTCCACGTGCTGGCGAAATCCAAGCCATCTCGCCTCTCGACTCGATGCGAAGCGGAAAACATAAGAACGGGTCAAGTGGTGCTCCGTATATCCGCCAAAGGAGGTTTAAAAGGCACAGCAGAAATGGTGTTAATAGTCACTAAGTCAGGCAGTAGCTGGATTTCATCAGCTTTTTCAGAGTCATTTCAATAAAGAGCCAAATACCGCAGGGCTTTGGTTCATTTTCAGTTGACATTAAAGCTACATGATGTGTTTTCTACATGTCCCTCATACAAACACTCCATCCATCTGCTCCTGCTCCGGCCCCTCTGTCAAATTTTAGAACTCATTGTGGCCCCACCACCCAGTCAAAAAGCTAGCCCACCCCTGGTTTAGCAACCACCTACTGGCAAGAATGAGAATGGCCAATAACGTTAACGCTAACGTTAATGCCCTAGTTTCTGGTCTGACATTTGTCTCATACCAAGCGTGACGTCAGAGTGTAGGCCTGCCCTTAATGTCAATGGAAGCTCTTGTTTTTAGGCAATGTAAACGCATTTTCACATTTTAGCCAATCTAACTGAAAAAATAGAACTTTTATTCCATTTGTTGCAAACCCAGCGTACATGTATGGTTTTTAGCGACGGCGTGTTCTTGGCTTCATGGGTGGAAAAGTCGTCTTCATGCGCTCCTGTTTCGCTATACGTTTGGTCACCTGAAGCATTTTTGGAGGGTGGAGGGGAGGGGTGTTTTTCTGCTGTGTTTACATAAATTAAACTACAGCCGTCAGCATATTTCTGCAGCCAGAAACCAAACCACAGTGTTGGATGGATTGATGGAGAAAAAAATTTTGGAGGAGGGAAAGTCTGAAAATGAAATTAGTCTAGGCAGAATATATGTTTTTTACAGAAGTTCTAAGCAAAACCATTTTTTATGGTCTGTGGAGTATTTTTAAGACCATTTTAGGCTTCAAACTGATATTTGTAAACACCCAACTTGTAAAAAATGTTTTTTGCCTTCCAATAAAATAATAGTTTTATTGGTCTTGAGGCACTTTTCTCTTACAGTCACAACAGTATAACGGCGACACAGAACCCTGGTGGATGCCACTGTTAAAACATCCTCATAAGTGAGACATCGGCCCCTTTTGGGGACCATATGCATCTTATTTGGTGCTCCAACTTCCTCTTTTATCCTTTAAGTTCCCCCGCTTTTTTTTTTTTTTTTTTAAATTTGCGACTCAGACTCCTCCTCCCCCTGGTTTTATTGCAGTTGTGTCCCCCTCCCCCGCCTGCTGTTTGAAGTCGCCTGCTCATATATCACCGCCCTTCTCCACAGGATATCCTCCCTTTTCCTGCCTCTCCCCTTCTCTTTCTCCCGCCTTCTCTCCTCACCACCCTCCCTTTTCCCCCACCTACCTCTGCTTCTTCACCTTGCTGACACGTTTTAAGGCCCCATATTACGCCATTTTTCAGATTTTCTCCATCCTGGATCTAAATGGATTAAAAAAAATCTCTATAATGTATGTAGAACTGCATATTTTAGCCCTCTGTTTAATGCATCCTGCAAAAATATTGGATTTTAGCCTCTTGCTAAAAGTGACGCTTTGTTGTAGGTAGGGATGTTAACAATTAATCGATTATCGATTAATTGTCAATTACGAATTTAATCGATTAAATTACATTAGTCACAATTGATTTGAAAAAAATTTAAACTGGCTTTTTTTTTGTTAAATTGCATAGTATATGCCTTTGTCTTTACTCTTCTTTAATGTAAAAATTGGTCACATTGGACACTCAACATTATTTAAGGGTCAAATAATGTGTTCCTTACACATTTTTCATTATGGAAGTTAGATTCTCAGGAAAAATGGCCACTTATCAATTAATCCTTAATCGATCTATAAGGTCAGTCAACTAACGATTAATGAATTCATCGATAATTTGCATCCCTAGTTGCCAAAAAATGAGGCTTTCCTGAAGGAGGAATGAACACCCAGCTTGGGCTGTTGCCATTCCCCTTTGTGACATCACATAGGGATGTTCTCTTGAAGTGAGTTTTGGCACACATTCTTCTAGAAGAGGCACAATTAGGATGTTTTTTTCTACATTGTTGTCTTCAGTCAAATGTATTTTTTTTAATTTTGGTGCCTACTGCAATTTGTTGTGCCAGCATTTGGTTTTGCACTAACAAAAGGTTGAAATTATTCCCAGTTTTTTTCCCAACAATACCAGTTAACAACCTGGCCATTATGGTCGCAGCATGACAGAATATGCACCGTCAAATTGATCACCAGGAACACTTGCGTGTCAGATGTTCGACGGCACATTTATTTTGTACAACTACAGCTACATACAAATGGTGCACCTGAATAGTTGCCTGCAGGTTAGACATGTATAGCAACCAAAATAAGAGCTGGACGACTGCGAATTCAGTGTGCGTCTGAAAAGCTCAGAATAGTTCCTCAGTGTAAAGGAACCAGACGGCGTCCTTGTAGCTTTAAAGAGAGCAGTTAGTCACTCCTGCGTGCTTGTCTGAAAAACCACAGAAGAAGAAAAGCGGTAACCGAGCCCAGCTATTGCACGCTCCCGCTGAAAGGATCAGGGGCGGCAATTTAATCAGAACTGGGCAGCGATTTTTTTTTTTTATATATCGAGGCGGAAGTGCCTCAACTCGCGTCCCGCCTCTGATCTGCAGCATTTCCGCTACCAACAAGATGGCTGGGAACGATTGCGCACTTTTTCCTCCGTTATGGCCTCCTTGCCCCCCCCCCCAACACCCACTACCCCACGGGCCTTGCACGAGACAAATTGAATCTCTCGCGCGAACATGAAAGCGGACTTGAACATGGCTTCCTGTTTGGGCTCATTATTATCTGTGCGGCGGATGGGACGACGGGATTACCCCCGCCGTCCTTCATCGCTCCGTCCTGTAACAACACACTGTATTCCTGCCTAATGTCCTTTTCCTTTATGAGCTTCATTATTCACCTCCTCCGTTTCACACTCCTCCTCCGGTTCAGCCTCTCCTTCTGCCTCCCCCACCCGCCTCCTTCTCTTCTCCCACCCCTTGTTATTCTCCATCCATGCCCTTGTTGTCATTCGGCCACCCCCCTCCAACTCCCCCTCCTCTGCCTCCCCCCTTCGGCTCTGCCCTCCCTCCTCTCCATCTCCCAGCTTCCCTCTGCCCTTTTACTTCCTCCTACCCCACCCTTCCTCTTCTCTTCTCTTCTCTTCTCCTCCATCCATCTTTCCTCTCTCTCTCTCTCTCTCTCTCTCTCTCTCTCTCTCTCTCTTCTGCCGAGGACAAGGAGGTGAAAGCCAAGCGGATTACAGTGGCAGTTTAATCTGGCTGACCCACCAAGGGATTGCTCTCTACTTTGCTGCGAGGCTGCGGGGCTGCGAGGGCAGTGGGGCGGGGAGAGGAGAGGCGGGGGAGGGTCCAGGTTGTACTGGGGGGTGGGTTTTGCGAGATGGAGGGGGAGCGGGGGGGCTGGAAAGGAGAGAAGAGAGGGATGAGGAGGAGGAGGAGGAGGTGGAGGTGTAATTTGTAAATTTTCCTTGTTTCAGGTTGAGTCAAAAATGCTCTCCAGGATAGAGATCTGTGTGTGTGAATGTGTGTGTGTGTGTGTGTGTGCGCCATAGGTGGGGGAGGGGCCCCGGTCGGTTGTTTGAGAGATGGAATATTAATGCTACTTTGCCTCTAATTTCTCTCCATCTGTCACCAACTTGTCCTCTGCGTGCGCCTCTGTCTCCGTCTATGAATAGACACTCGTCAGATATTAACAGACAATTAGTCGGCTCGCTTTTTTTTTCAAAGGCAAACATACAAGAACGCCCTTGGCTCTTCGTTTTTTTTTTTTTTTTTTTCCCTCCGCTCCTTTTTCCCCCTCTTCTTTTATTCTGGAAAAAAAACATCAAAATCTCATTTTTAACTCTCCGCCCCGTCAAAGTCACGGCGAGGCCTTTCATCCGCAGCAGTTTAACGCCCAGACGGAGACCCCGGCACATTTATCAGTTCAGCGAGCGGCGGCGCGACGTGTCTGTCTCCGCCGGCTGCGGGTGACTCACGGTTGTTGTTTTTTTTTTCCGTTTATTTTGTTCAATTTAATGCTATTTTTAATCTCACTGGATTTTGAACATGAAGAGCCTGGATAATAACGTGGTGATTAATCAAAGAGCGGTGCGGGGCCCGGCCTTCAGTTTGGTCCCTGTTCTTCAATTTAGCCAGGAGGAAATGTGTGAATTCTGCTTCCTGCCGCGTGATTCGCTCGCTAGAATGATGTGGACGTATCGCGCCGGCAAATTAAATATACTTTCACAATTAGCATAAAGTCTCTTGGAGTCATTTGAGACCCTTTTCATTACAATTATCCCTAAATGGAAACACAGATTTATTTAGTGGGCAAACATCTCCTCAGCGGCCACTGAATCCATCCTGAAAACCACATAAATACAATTACCATGAAGTACCATTTACTACTACTTACTCTCTCCTACTGTCAGCAGGCAGTTTGTGCTAAATGATCATTAGAGGTGACCTCCACCCTCCCACCCCCCACTCCTATAGGCCTTTTTTTTGCTTCAATGGAGGCTAATTATGTTCATTGACTGGGAGCAAAACATTATGTTCCAGCTAAGAGGTTTGGCCTTGAGCAAACAGGATGTTAATATTTTTGTCCGAGCCCAGTGTGAACTCGTTGTTAACCGGCGCATCAAGTGGCAGCGGAGTTCCTCCTTTTTTTTTTTAAGGATGGCTTGTCCTGTCAGTCGCTCAGTTTGCCTCCGCTTTGACAGCTTTTCGTGTCCTGCGTATCAACCTCCCTTTCATCACCCCCTTCCTCAATCCCCCCGCTATGCCCTTTCAGAGTAAGGGTCCAGCCGGCCAGTGGGATTAGCCTCCAACTGCTGCTCGTTCACATTCGGGCTCCAAAATGGTGGGTTTTGGGAGGGAGGGAAGGAAGGTGGGAGGGGCGCCTTGCCGACCTGGCCTCGGAGAAAACGACGGGAAGGAGCGGGAGGATGGCGGAGGGTGGGGGGAGGAGACGGAGCTGGCGACGCTCCTTCCCTTGTCTTTTTTTCTTTCCTTTTTTTATCCACCTCCTAATTAAGGCGCCGCGGCGTCCTGTCAGTAAGTCCGGCGTGTGGAGAGACGCAGCAACAGGCCACCGGGAGCCGAGTCGGTACGTTGGCAGCCGGAGGAGTCGTGTGTGTGTGTGTGTGTGTGTGTACACAGGCACACACACACACACGCGCGCGCATATCCGGGAAAATAATGTTCAGTTATTCTCACAATTTTATCTGCATTGCCGAGTTCCCGGCCAACTCCACTGGAAGCTGTGCGGCCTCTTCAGCGTCGGCGACACGGCACGTCCGCGTTGAAGAGCTCCGCCACCAGCTGCTTTCCTAGCGCGTCCTCCTGTTCTGCACCCGCCGTTCTTTTCCGTCTCTCGTCGCACGTTTCATGCTGATGTGTTGCCCGTCCCGTCAACATTGTCTACTGGAATGTGATATCATTGGCATGTTTGAACCGGGATTGAGGAGGTGAAATGAGAACGCATTGTTAAAATCGTCCGGAAGAATCCCCCTCCCCCTCTCCCCACCTCCCCTCTCGCCTACCCTGCAAGTGTCCTGGCCGGGGCCACGTTGGCAGCAGCCAATCAGCAACAGATGCCCCCTGGTGACAAGTGATCTAGGCTCTGTCTGTGTGTGTGTGTGTGCGTGTGTGTGTGTGTGTGTGTGTGTGTGTGTGTGTGTGTGAGAGAGAGAGAGAGAGAGAGAGAGAGAGAGAGAGAGAGAGAGAGAGGGACCTCTGAGCTGCTGCTGTCATTGTCACGCCACCCTCTGCTGCTGCTGCTGCTGCTGCTGCTGCTGCTGCTGCTGCTGCTGCTGCTGCTGCTGCTTCTGGAGACTTTATTTTAGGCCACACCAGGTGCAAGTGTTTTGGGCCGGTTACATGATCTTGGGATAAAAGTGTGTGTGTGTGTGTGTGTGCGTGCCATGCTATGATTTTGAGGCCGGGTCAGCTCTGTGTGTGTGTGTGTGTGTGTGTGTGTGTGTGTGTGTGTGTGTTAGGGGTCCAGGAAAGGTCAGAAAGTGGGTGGGGGTGCCAGGAATAGGGGTGTGAGATGCCGGGGTGTCTACGCAGTCATGTGACATGCGTTTACACACACACACACACACACACACACACACACACACACAATGCATGCACACGCAGCAGAACAAAAGCTGGTCAAAGTGGGGCAGTTTTCTTTTCCTCCCTCCCTCCACAACAATCACCTCCTCCTCCTCCTCCTCCTCCTCCTCCTCCTCCTCCTCCTCCTCCACAGTGTTTTTATCTCTCCTCCCTCCTCCTTCTTCATCACCCCTTCTTCCCTCCCCCCTCCCATTTCCCTCCCTCCCCACCCCTCCCCTCTCCTTTTCTCTCTCCTCACGTAAATACGATGCTGCTGCTGCTGCTGCTTTCTGGATCTGGGATGCCTGAGGGACAGAGCGCAGACAGGAGCCCCGTCGCCATGACAACAGCTTCTCCGAGCCTGCCTGACACCCAGACGCTATTGGCTGAGGGCTGTTGGGGGAGGGGAGAGAGGGAAGCTGTGCTAAGTTAAGCAAGGAGTAGAGCGAGCAAAGGCTGCGTGTGTGTGTGTGTGTGTGTGTGTGTGTGTGTGTGTGTGTGTGTGTGTGTGTGTGTGTGTGTGTGCGCGCGCGCACATGTGTGGTGAGAGGAGGCAACAAAAGGAGACATTAGAAGCAAATGACCATTTTTTTTGTGTAGCCCCATGATGCTCTGCAGCCAGTTTGTGTTAATTTGCCGCTCTGATATTAGAGAAGAGGGGGAAAGAATTGAGAGGCGGGGTGACGTGGAGGGCAAAGAGAGGAGCTGGAGGTCCGCGTGCGTGTAAATGATTCTCTCCGGCCAGTTTATCCAGGCTGCTCACGGCGCTTCACGTGCACACGTTTGCATACCTGCTGCGTAAACTGGATGTTTGAAAAATAAGGGACGGATGCCGTGAAGGCGCAGTTTCACTCGGAGCCCCAGAGTGTCGGTGGAGGCCAGAGCCAATCAGAGGAGGCGAGGAGGAAGGAGGAGGAAGGAAGAGGAAGGTCGTCGTAGAAAATACGACAGGTGGCTGCAGCCGAAGAGATGATTGGAGATGCTGCTTGAGCGGCAGTTTAACTGGACAGGAGCATAAAGATGGCAGAGATCTTTTCTTCCTGAGTAGTCGACGTTGTTTCACTTGACTGCCGATCGGCTTTGGCAAGAGCTTTGCCAAGCTCCACTTTGTGCCGTAGTGAACAACAGGGCATGGATGTACAAGGCTCCTCCCCTCTCATCCTAGTGGCCGAGCTTCTTCTAGGGCTGCACGATTCTGAAAAAAATCTGAATCACAATTTTGTTTTTAGAATTGAGATCCCGATTTTCTCACAACCCTTTTTTTCAAGACAAATATCTATTAAAATTATTGTTTGTATTATATATGTGTCAACTCTGGTCATCGAAAGGAACAGTCGCGACATCTGACGTCTTTGAAGACATGTATAGAAAAGGGAGTCTAGTCCAAAAAAAAAACATCATACAAATGTATAAAAAGCAATAATCCAGTGTTTCTGATAAAGTCTGATGGAAGACTCAGTTGTGACTGAGTAGCCTCGGCCGCACACGTGGCCAAATCTTTCCCAGCATGCATTGCTGTACCTGCAGACAAGGCTGTGAAACGGGCTGCACCATGTTTATGTGTAGCTTGGCAGCGTGCCCACACTCAGAGGGGAAACGGTGAATGAGAACTCTGTGTGTGTGTGTGTGTGTGTGTGTGTATGTGTGTGCGCACGTCTGCTTCCTTGTGCACTTCCTGCCGTTCTGTGATCACTGGCATATTCAAACTAATCATGGAAGAGGGGAAGGCATGCGTCTTCATGAATTCCATCTCTGCGTGTGCGTACGTGAGCGTGCATGCGTGTGTGTGTGTTAGGCAGTGTTCGTGTGCACACGCAATTTTTTTTTTTAGCACACATTGTTTGAATCGTGTCTAAAGGCGTCTCACACAGGAGGAACGAGAGTCTCAAGCTGTGCCTGCAAACCGCTCGGTTTTTCCACGCGCAAAGTTTTTGGGGTTTTTGTTTTTTTTTACAGTCTTTCTTGGTTCAACAAACACACTCACACACACACACACATGCAGCTCTGTGATTTTTGCAGTCACAGAATGGCAGACAGGATCAAATGCATTGGCCAATTAAAGCAGAGTTCATTCTGAAAAATTGAACGTGGCCAAACTGACCCTTGCGAGACGGACGTTGTGTTTTCTGGATTGGAGGATTGTCTCCACGGGAGGAACCGTTCTGGGGGAGCGTCTGACTTGAGGAACTCCCTGTATGGAACTTCCCCAACATCTCCACACACCTCCAAACCATGCAGTCCCAGACAAAGTCGGACAAATGTCATTGTAGTCAACAACAAAAGGAATCTTTCCCCCCCAGAACCGAGCAGTTTCAAGACAACTTCTTCACATCAGGTGATTGTGCTGTTTTGAAGAATTCTATCATCAGAACGTCAATTGGAAACGTGTGTTCCTGTGGCCTGAGGCCACGTGGAAAAACAAAAGAAAAACACAGTTAAAAAAAATAAAGAAAAGAAAAGAAAAAAAGGCAGAATTCCAATAAATGAAAACAGGGGGGAAAAAATGGAATTCAGGACCCAAAAAAAAGGGGGTTGGGGGATTGATGTAGGCCGACACACTCGCACGAGCGCACCAACACACAAGAGAGAAAGGAGAGAAGAGTGTTGAAGGAAAAGAGTCGAGGAGGTTGTTTCTAAATCAGAACCAGACGCTGAGACGGCGGAGGCTCAGAGAGGCGGGTCAGTGTGCGTGTGTGTGTGTGTGTGTGTGTGTGTGTGTGTGTGTGTGTGTGTGTGTGTGTGTGGCGATGCCAAAGACCAAGCCTGACCGTGAGGGGGCTGCAGTTCGTTAAATTGATATGGAGATCACACACACACGTGAGAGTGACGTCATACCTGAGTGAGTGTGTTCCACCTCTGCTTTTGATCCAGACCTCACCTGAACACCTCCGACCCAAAGAATACCTTCATATTGCTGAATAAACTTATTCAACCTGCCATTGTTATTATTATTATTATCATTATTATTATAATTGTAATTTTCTGTTATTACTTAGCACGCGTCTAAAACGATCTCCAGCTAAATTTAAAGAGTCATTGCATCAAATCCAATTCTTCGATCCAACGGTCAAGGATCAGAGCAGTTTGCAGACCTGCTCTTGTTTCCTCTGCACTTCCCCCTTTTTATTATATTACCTCTGTGTCTCTTTAAACTCGCCCTCCTCTCCTCTCCCCTTGCCGTCTTGCCTTTTGCATCAACATCTCAGCCTGCGCGTGTGCGCACGTCCCCGTGCGTGTCCGCGCCTGTGCGTGCACGCCTCTCTGTGCGTGCCACTGCTGCGCTACACTGGCGGGGGGATATTTCTGTCAGCCCGCATTTATTTATTAATGGCCGACGCTGGTGAGCGTTTGCCGGCCTTCACACACGCTCGTGTGTGCGGACAGTGAGCCCCTCCCTGCTCCTCCCCCTCCTCCTCTCCGCCACCTCACTCCTCGCCCTCTTCTTTATCTCACTCCTCGCTCCCCTCCGCAGTCAATATTTGTCAACCTTTTTCCAAACCGGGAAGCTGCGTCTCTTTGCCCCCCGTCGGTAGCCGCGACCAGCCGGCTCCTCCTTCCTGGCTTCCTGCTGAAAATGGAAGTCTGAACTGTCCCTGAATTATCCAGTCACACCCCCACCCACCACCACCACCACCAATGCCGCCATTTCTGACTTACAGGCTTGGTCGGGCGAGCTAGTCGCCTCGCTGCCTGGCAACAGAAACACTTCCAGGAAGGAATGCAAATGCAGCGGGATGAAGTCAGGCCGGTTGCGAGTTTCAGCAGAACTACGGGAGCCCAGTGGGGGCCTCCGAGAGATCTTCATCGGCTAGCATGTCCCAGTTGATGAAGGCTGAGAGGAAGTAGTGAAGGAAGGTGCGGCAGGTGAGGAAGGTTTGTCCTTTTAGGCTCCCGTAGGTTAGGTTTGGTGAAGGGTTGAGCTGCTACCAAGAGCGCATTCTCAAAAATGTCGAAATACGCTAGCTGCGTTTCCATCACAGTTTTTACAAAATACATTAAAAAAAATAAATAAAACATTTCGACAAAGAGTCCAATTGCAATTTACAGGTGTTTCCATTGAATGGTGTGAAGCGCAGAAGCTGTAATTCTCGTAAAATCTCATCGCGCAAAATTTTACGAGAATGACGTTTGCTTTTGTTTATTTACGTTTGTTTGCTGTCAAACTAAAAAAATATTCAGTCTCCTCCAAACATAACGCGGCATTTCCACTTGAAGTGAACTGGTCACGTGACCCCGTACGTCACGTCCACTGACGTGTAAATGCGAAAAAAAGTGTTTCCATGACACTTTTGTGATATACCTCTAGATCGATACAGCTGAAAAACCACCTCATGAGAGCGTCAAAACCTTTTAGCGACATTCGAGAGGTTTTTCGGTGTTTCCATTACCAGTTTTATTGCGATATTTAGGTTTTGCGCAGTTCTAGGGGTAATGAAAACACAGCTCCTGTTTCCATATGTTCTTGTATAGTATGGTTCTGCAACCAGAGTTGTGCAGTAGCAGGAGTTTTGATAGACTTTTAGCCTTCTTTTACCAGTAAGATGAGGAAAATGTGACAATGTTCCTCGTTCCAAACAAATCTTCCATGGACTCTCTAACTTTTCCCCCCAAATCCTGATCGAAGGATCCCAAATGCATGTGGGTGATAATTTAAAGTCTCCAGTAGAACCAGTTTCTCTAAGTGTGACGGCCAGTGGTGTGGATGGTCTGCGACTCTTTCCCTCAGTTTCTAAGCAGCCGGCAGAAGCATTCCCCTCACTCTCCGTTGTTTCTTCTCCGAGGTGAATATCAGCTCAGGTGCTCCCCGAACAGCGGAGCACAAAGTGATTGCAAATAATTTAATTGCTCAGAGATGGCTTTCTGTATTCCCACCGGTCCAGATTAGAGAAGTAGATTTTGGCTTGTTTATTTGTTTTATTTTTCCAGGAGAGCTTTTTTGCATTGTTTGAGCGAGGCGAAGTGGCACGCTAATTCACTAACTAAATTCTTTTGTTTGGTTTTGTTTTGTTTTTCGCATTCTGATGAATCGTATGGCCATTGGAGGGAGATGTTAGCAGGCCTCATAGTAGACATTTCTACTGCTTTGCCAAGAGTTAAGTGGCAGCAGTTTAGTGCGTGAGATCACGCTTTAACCCCTTCACTACTGACTCTGTAAGTCATGATGTGGCCTCCTCGTTGGTTGAAACACTGAGCCCTTAAAGTTGAAGTGTTGGTGTCAACTTGAGTCCAGCTTTTACTTCCTCTCTGCTGCTCTTTCCTGGTTGCCACTGCAGCCTCCGCGAAGCCACATTCCCCTCAACGGCTCCTTCTCTCTTTCCCCTCCACCTCCTCCTCCTCCTCCATCCATCTGTCTGCCTTTCTGCCGCAGCCTTCCCTCTCTCCTCAAACTGGCCCCAGGGCCCTCGGAGCCTCGCTGAGTCCCACAAACCGTCCATTGTCTTGGGAATGCGGTTTAGCCCGTCGCCCCTCGCCAGCTCCTCCACTGGCCGCCTCCTTCTCCTCCCGTCTGGCAGGAGAGGTGGGATTAGCTGGTGTCGGGCTCCCCGGTGTCGAAGGCCACTGTTTTTTTTTTTTTTCTTTCACAGGAAGCAACATGACTCACTGTAGGACCTGGAGCAGAACAGCTGATTGGGCTGAACCTGGCATTAGAGTCGCTGGTGGAAATCTGAACAGTGTTTGGAGAGGACAGATGATGTTTGCCGTGTGTGTGTGTGTGTGTGTGTGTGTGTGTGTGTGTGTGTGTGTGTGTGTGTGTGTGTGTGTGTGTGTTGGTCTGCAGTTACAAGCACGTCGGTCCAGAGACGACAGCCTGAACAGCTTTGTACCCTCTGCCGTTTATTTGTGCCTTAAGTAATTGAAAAAAATGTTGTTGCTGTGTCTAGAGTTATACATAACGAAAAAAAATATGCTTTGGCAAGTACGTTGTATGTGTGGAGTGAAAAAAAAGTTGTTTCTCCTATGCTGCATTACAAAAGCGCACCAGGATTTCCATCACTGTCAATGTCAAATCTTGTGTTATTTTCAGATCAAGTCAAATTGTCATTGCGTCCAGTGGCTCAGTTGTGTGATTGTAATTGTTTGTGTTCGTCTCACAGCCGATCCCCAGTGTCTTGTGCTCAGGGGGAAGCGCTCCTGTGGGAATCCTTCTTCTTGCCTCTTCTGACACACGCACAATGACGCGCACTCTAAAATACACACACACACACACACACACACACTGAAATATACATGTGTTAAGTCTAGTGTTAGCTGTTCTAGTCTTGCCCGATTGTCAAAATTGCTGGTCAGCATCTATTAGAACAATGGAACTAGTGATGGACAAGTTTTAAAATTCTGAGAGATCCTGGAAAAGCAACACAACAAATTTGCTGTTTGCAATTTATCATCTAGATTTTGTCAACAGGAGGGAAAAATCCCTTGCAGCATGATTGACAGAGCACAAATTTAATGAAAAACAATTTTCATGAAAAAAGGATTTCTGTCAATCCCACAACTGGTGAAGTGGCTGATATTTCACCTTCCCATCCATTTGCCAATCTCCACTCCAAAGCATTTTTCAGTTGGCCATGGCGCTGATCATCAGTCAAGCTTTCTCCTGAGGCTGTTAATGACATTAGTATGGGAGCTGCAGCACTATTAGCAGAACTAGGTGGCATTTTCACTTGAAAAATAGAACAAAGGACATCATAGAGGGACCTTTATTGGTGGGAAAAGATGTCTTCGCTGTCCTCTCAGCCGGTGTAGGTACACAATCTGTCCGGGCTACGAGATCTGTCTGGGGTCCGCCATTTCCGACGATTTCAATGACGTGGCAAACTGTCATTGGCTAAGTGCCGTCTGTAAGGCTACGAGATCTGTCAGGGGGTTTCCGTAGACTGCCGACGACATCACATACGGCAAGTCTATTAGGACAAACTACATTGCGGTCGAACGAACGATAGATATCTGTTCGATCACGATGTAGTTTGTCCTAATAAAGTTGCCGTAAGACCCCGGACAGATCTCGTAGCCTGGACAGATTCTGTACCTACACCAGCTCCAGCAAGAGTTTCCTTCAACACCGCAGTAGCGGTGATGACCAACTAGCCATAAAAAAAAATATGGTTGGCTCGTTCATCTGACCATGAGAGACAGAAGGGCCATCCAGCTGCCTTTCAAGCTTCACCCCCTCTATCCTGTAGCTTCTCCTTTGGCTCTTTACTGTCATATTTCATTGAAATGGGAATTGAATTCCAGCGTAACTAAATAATCTCGGCATTGCATCTTGAAAGATTGCCAACATCACCGAGGCATCGACCGCTGTCGTTTGTTAGTCCTAATCTCATTTGCTGCTAGTCGATCAGCGGCTAACAAGGTGAATATCGGAGACATTGTTGCATGCTAACTAGAAACATATTAAACCCACGCGGAAGTCGTCTTTGATTTGCTCTCACTGTGTCCCCTCAGCTCCTGTGTTAATCCAGCTCATTCTTTCACTACAACCGCATTCCGCCGCGTTGCTTCGGGCGTGACAGAACGTGCGCGGCCTGACTGTGGCTCTCCGGTTGCTCTGTTGTCTTCTTTTTATTTTTTTCAACATTAACAGTATATGCTAGTAACCACCCACCCCTGCTTTCATTTGGCTCGCTCAACGTACTCCAGAAATAATAATCCTGGTGTGCAAGCATCGCATACGCGCAGGAGAGAAGTTAGCAGGGAAATGTGAAAGAATGCCAAAGAATAAGGCAGCGGTAGAAACTGCTAACAAGGTTGCCAGAGAGTCTTTTCATTTTTAATAGTCCCATAGGAAGTCTGGCTGATAAAGTGTTATGTTATATTATTAAATCTTGGCAAAGTTGGATTCTAGCAGTAGCAAGTATGAGAACAAGTTTGTGGGTTCGATAAGCTGCAGTAAAGTGAAGCTGGTATTTAATGCCTCTGGGTGCTTCTTTCATTCTAAATCATAGAGGCTAAAATAAGTCTAATGCTTAAATACTTTTAAGCATCATAACTTCAGGACTCATGACGTTGGTGTCAATTTTGCAGCGACTTATGTCTGAGTGGCCAAGCTTGTGAATTTGCCAGCGAGGTTTAAATTTGAAAGAAAAAAACAAAGCATTTTGGTCTCCTTGTGTTAAGAAATGAGAGAGGGAGAAGGTGAGAGGTCAAGGGGGGAACCTCATCTCTTTTAAAATTTTCCAAGAAATGGTTTGCTGTGGACTATTTTCCTGTGGAGGGCGATGAAAGAAACATATTTCAATGTTACTGTAGCATAACGTGATTGCGCTAAATTATTGGAGATGTTGTAGGAACAAAATAAGTATTGGCAACTTAGAAACATTGATATTGGCTTTATGGTTGGTTTTATTTTCTTCCTCTGCATTTCTATTTACATTATTTCTATTATCATTATCATTATTATACATATGGATATTGTATGACTTTACAATGCTGTGTGTTGCATGATAGTCTGATTGTATTTATGACGTAATGATGCAGCACCAGCAGAGACTGTTAGCTCAGGTCAGCAAACAGCAGACGACCGTGTGACCTTCACACAGATCAGATCTTCCCAGATGTTCACCAACCTCTGTGTTCCGGGCAGGAATCATCCCCTTTAAAAAAAAAAAAAAAAAAAAAAAACCCGACGGCTGTAAAATCTTTAGCTGTGCTGTCACCTGTGACGGGGGAGATGATGTGCTCGGCTGTCTGACCCGCGGAGCTCCGGGTCGGCCCAGGCCCCGTCTGGACTCGACCACGCTTGCGTGACACCAGCCACTTATTTCAGATGACAGGAGGGAGACAGAGCATGATAAAATCATTCCCCTCCCCACCCCTCCACTCTTCCAGAGGAGCCTCCTCCTCCTCCTATCCACCTCTTCCCACACATCGGACGCAGTCTCCTTGCGGTGGGTATTTCCATGATTCCCTAATTAGCAGCATTAATAATTGTTAATTGGCCATACAGCTCTGAGTGTGCATGGACGCCTGCTTCTCTCACAGCGTGTGTGTGTGTGTGGGTGGGTGGGTGCGTGGCTAGACGAGCGTCATCGTGACACCCCGTCCTCTGGTGGCTTTCCACCCAACACCAACTGCCTAATGAGGGAGTGAAAGGCCACAGGCGGAGTGGGAGGGGGGTCCGTGTGTGTGTGTGTGTGTGTGTGTGTGTGTGTGTAATTAAAGAGCAGTGGCAGCAGGGGGGAGCAGTGTTAGGAGGGGTCACTAGAGCGAGCAGCAGGGCCTTCACCGTCCTTTGGCCACTATCCGTCTGTGTGTGTGTGTGTGCATGCACGTGCATGTGCACTCCTGGAGTCCGCCCACCACCCACTGTATTGCCTAACCGTCAATACCCTGTGTGTGTTTTATAGACTTGCTTAATGCGCGTTGGTGTCGCCCTCATTAACCGCCAATCACACTCAGATGGAAACAACAACATTATTTTTCATTACCACTATTGAATTATAGATTGTTGGCGGGGTTTTTTTTCCTTCCAAAGTATTGATTAACCTTTTATGAGAGGCGGTGTGTAAACCTGCCAGGACAGTGTCGGAACTGCTCCACTCACACCTGAAAGTCAATTAGCAGCTGCCCTTGATTGGACGCTGTGTCACCGGGACGGCTACAGAGTGGATGATTTCATCCAGAATTTGAAAAAAAAAAAAAAACAAATTCTGAAGGTGCACGAGGGCGCGCGCGCGTCTACGCTTCCCCGTGTGATGTTGGACTGTTGTACGGGCTGACTGGGGACCAAAGACGGGAGCTTGAGGGCAGCAAGCAGCAGAAGCTGCGACTGCTTCCCTCTGGGCCTCCAGCTCTGGCTGTGCCTGCCAGCCTGCAGGCTGCTCCAGGCTCTGGAGGGCCCCCCCCACCAGCACCACCACCACCACCTCCACCCCGACACTGGAATAAGAAGCTGGGGAACCAGGGAGGAGGGATGGGCGTGTGTGTGTGTGTGTGTGTGTGTGTTTTCTGCTGGGGGATCCCAAGCAGATTTGTTTACCCGTAATTAATTCACCTGATTGACATAACAGCTGCCAGAGCAATGGGAAGGCTGCGGCATATGTGTGTCTTTGCTCTTGTGTGTGTGTGTGTGTGTGAGAGCATATTTAGCCACATACCGATTGAGCGTGTGTGTGTGTGTGTGTGTGTGTGTGTGCCCATGCAGGGAGCAGCTCCTCCCATGGAGGGCTTTTCCACGTTGCAGCGTTGGGAGTCGGGTTCCCGGCAGTCCTCTCTGTCTTCCATCGATTAGACACGTCCGTTGGCTGGCAGCCCCGCTCGCTCGCGCACGCACACATACACACACACACACACACGCAAATGTGCGTGCACGCCGGTCCCTCTTTCGCTAATCTTTAAAGAGTTGACTTCACTGACAGAGTTATTGGAGCTCCCGGAGAAGAGGTGGGAACTGCAGAAAGATAAGAGGAGTGGGCGACGACAGCACGCCGCACGACCAAGCCGTGCAATTAATCTGTGGGGGATCCGCGCACCCACGTGCACTGAATTCAGCTCAACATTGATAGAAGCGCGGAGGGCAACTTTATTTATTTATTTTGGATTGTTATGGGTTGTGATCAAAACAACTTATTTTTCTGGCACCAAGGACAGTTTCTTTCTTCTCGGGCGGCTCAGATTTGACCTTTTTCAGCTAAATTGCCGACTGTGGGGGGTTTTGTTGGGTTTTTTTCCCCTCGTGAACAGCAGCACTGTTTGTGTTAAAGATCCAGTGTGATCAGTCTGCGCAAAGATGAAGCACCCTGTAGCTGATTTATTGCAAAAGCATCAAATACGGAGAGTGAAATGACACTAGAGCTGCAGCTATCGAATATTTTGGTAATCGATTTTTCTATTGAATATTCCACGGAGTAATCGGATAAAACATGTTTGCTTAATGAAAGCCTGCTCCGCAGCAGAACGCGGCCATTACCGTCAGTGTGCCAGTTCACACCAGACGTGGCGCAGGCCCATTTCAGAAGCGTCCCGGCAGAAGCGTGAAACCGCGCCGCCATGGTACCGTTGCCAAAAGACTGCTTCCGTCTTCTCCTGATTTGCATTGGGCGCGTGGCCTGTGACGGAAGCACGTCGTGTCGCGCTAAAAAAAAACAACAACTGAGCTTTAAATTTGATCAAACGACGCATCAAGGCAGATGAAATTCCTCCATTATTTTTTGTAATGGAGTTACTTGAATTACTCGAGGAATCGTTGCAGCCCTCAATGACACATTTGGAAAACCGCAGGAACTCACCGCGTCCTGTTCTAAATGGTAATTGCAGGGTTTTGGTGGAAAGATGTAAACAGAGGGCTAAATATTTCATCCTCTTGATAACTGTATATTTTAGTTAGATGAATGAAGCGTAGAAGTGGAACAACGTTGACATTATTTAACTTTCGTTTAAGTTTCTTTGTGTGTGTGTGTGTGTGTGTGTGTGTGTGTGTGTGTGTGTGTGTGTGTGTGTGTGTGTGTGTGTGTGTTCCTGAACAGTTTACCGTCAGCCGAGGCAGGTCAGACTCTCTGCTCTTAAGTAACGCAATCTCCCTCTCACACACACACACACACACACCAGTAGTATTTACACCGTCAGCAGCAGCACTACTAGCAGGTCAGCCTCGGTGTTGTTGTGACCAGCAGGTAGCGGTGTGTTGGCTGCTTGTCTGGAGCCAGATAACAGCAGATCTATTACCTGCCCTCCCCTCCGCCAGCAGCCCCGGTCTGATCTCCGAGCAGATACTGACGCTCCCTCCCTCGCTCGCTCCCTCGCACGCCGTCTGTGTGCCGTCCAGCCGGGCAGCTTGCCTTGCGTCGCGCCGAGCTAAAGAGGATCACAACCAGGGGCAAAAGGGGAGCCCCCCTACCCCACAACCCCACAACCCCACCCCTCTGCTAGAGGAAATGATCAAACAGGCCACTGACGGTACCAAGCCTCGCTCCTCTTTGCACGTTTGGCTCCGAGTGGAAGGAAAGTATTCAGCTCTTCCAGAGACTCCGCAGCAGATTAGCCGGACAGGAAAATGATCTTTTATGATAAAACTGCAACTACTCACTGTTTCTGTTTGTTTTTCTTTCTTTTTTTGTAATGGAAAAGCTGCAGCAGTTCTGACAATGTTGGAACAGCCGCTTGCCAGGCGTGCAACAGCACTAGCGCTCGATTCTTATTCTGTCTGTTAGTCTGTTATTACAGAGATTTTGTAGGCGACTATAGCTCAGGAGGTAGAGCAGGTTGTCCATTGGCGCTGATTGGCTGCCACGCTTCTGTCAGTCTGTCCCACGGCAGTTGTGGCTACACATGTACGTAGCTTCCCACCACCAGTGTGAATGTGGTGTGAATAAATCATGGGTTCAATGTGAAGTGCTTTGGGTGTCTTGAAAATTTGAAAATATAAATCCAATCCAATTTTCATCATCATTCTTTATTTATTTTTTATTTGATATATTCATAAGAAGGAAATTCCGCCCAAAAGTTTCACTGGTAAACAGAAAGAAACATGGTGATTTGGGGATTTCATTAGTTTCACAACAACAGTGGCGTGTCGTTCAGAGTGTTGGTTGACTGATGCTTGAGGGAAGCCTTTCCTCAGTGCCGGCCTCGGTGCTAAGCTAACTGTAGCGCTGCGGTGAAGAAGTGAGCGTGAGGTTTGACAGAGGCCAAAGTGTTGCTTTATCCGAAAGGTCAATCCTGCCCACGACTTGAACAGGCTGATCCCTGAGGCATTCTCAGAGAAAAAAAAAAAAAAAAAACGTCCAGCAAGAGCAATTTATTTCTCAATATATGTATCAGATATATTCACTGGTTGGAATAGAACAGAATTCAGCAGTTCGGCAACAAAGTAACATAAACTGCCCACAAAAATACCAAATGAACCATAAAAGACCAATGAAATAATAATCCATGCACACAATAAAAATATATTTTGTTTTTATTAGGAATTAGCCTTTAATGCCATGAATGAGGAGGACTGGCTGGTTGCATGAATTATGGGGTGTCACTGATGAATGAAGGCAGCCTGAATGGACGGGTGTTGAAAGAAACAGAGACAATGTGATGAAATGCAGCGCTGATGGTTGGGTGGAGGTGTGGCGAGAGTGAAAGGAGCGTGTGTGTGTGTGTGTGAGAGAGAGAGAGAGAGAGAGAGAGAGAGAGAGAGAGAGAGAGGGAGTGAGATGAGTTACCACTGCTCAGGTTGTGTAACGTGACGGTTTTGTGAGAGACGGCAGCTCCTGATCGCTCGGACTCCATCTCCGTTTTCTCCTCCTCCTCCTCCTCTCTTTCTTCCTCCCTTACTCTCTCCTTCCCTCCCTCCCTCTCTCACTCTCTCCCTCACTCTCTCGGCTCCCTGGCCACGCTGATGATTGACGGCCTGAGGGTTTTAATGGGCACTGGAGAGCAGGAGCTCAGGTCGGGGTTGTCATGGCAACTAGGAGAAGGGGCCTTTTGCTGCTGCTGCTGCTGCTGCTTCACCTGAGTACACACACACACACACACACACACACACACACACACACAAAGACACACACACACGTGCGTACACACGCTAGCCACGCACGCCAGCATCACTTCCATTTACTCTTCCTCCGTCTCCCCGAGATGCCCCGGCGTTCAACCAGCTCCGCCTGGCCCCCCCTCTCTCTTTCTCTCTCTCTCTCTGTCCCTTTCTTTCTCTCTCTTCCTTCACACAACAAAGCTGCTTCGTATTTCCACCCGAATATCTTTTTTTTTTTGAACCGCTGACTGGCTGTAACCCAGAACCCATAGACGATCACACTGCGATAAATCAAACGATGTGGATCATTTCAGAACCTGCAGGCGGATGCGTCAGCCAATCACAGTTGCCCGTGACGCAAAGCCAGTGGTGATTGGCTGTGCAAAAGCGGCCGTCACCTCCCACAACTGCAGCAGCGTCGGCAGCAGCAGCATCGTTCGCCGCTCTTCGTACCTCGCCGTCTCTCGGCACCGGGTGTTTTTGTCAGGGGAGGAAACGAAAATGCTATCTTGCAAACCGTCCGACTCACATTGTGAAAATGGTCCAGGTGCGAACGGGATCCAGTCTCAGCTCGTCTCTGTCGACATCTCCTCTGAAGGAGGGGGTGTGTCCACAACTTTGCAAAGCACGATGTACACAGTCTTCCATTTTGCTCCACTCAGTCGCCGTTTTTCACAGTGTTTCTCTCCTACATTTACATGATGATGACGCCCCATCTGAATACTGTGCATCTGATTGGTTTGCATCACTTACTTATCACGGATGCAATGTGCAAGGCCTTTTCCCCTGCATTCAGACTGTGTGTGTGTGTGTGTGTGTGTGTGTGTTTGGCCTGGGGGCCTGTTAGTGTCTGGGCTGTTGGGGTCAGCAAAGGGATGCAGAAATTGTTGGGCCTGGAATTCAGTGAGGCTCTTGTTACAGCAGGGGAGGAGATGGCAGTCTGTCTGTCTGTCTGTCTGTCTGTCTGTCTGTCTGTCTGTCTCATTGTTCCTGTCCTCCAACCAAATGAACAAAAACATTTTTTAAATGAATCTCTTCTTTTTATATTTGTCTGAAACTTCGGGACTGACCGTCTTCATGCTGCCTTGAATTAATTAATTAATTTGTATCTCTTTTGCTTTTTTTTTTATTTTACAACAATCAGTGCATAGTGAATAAATGTATAAAATGATCTCGTCCACTGCTCAGGTTGAATGAAGTTTCTTCATTCAATAGTTTCATGAAGTTTCTTCTCGTCGTCGCTTCCCATTTGTAAACATGTTTGATGTTCATTGCTTGTACCTACTGCTCATTTAATAGTTGGATCTTTGTCTTTTGAATACAGCAGCAAATTTGAACAGTGGCTGGAAGCTTTACGTTGACGGTGTTGAGTAGTCAGACAGCTACGATTGGAACGGGGAACTTTACCAAAATAAGACGGAAAGAAAAAAAAAACTTCATGGTCGAGGTCAGCGAGGTGGACCTGAAAAACTTTTTCCTATTATGTTGCCGCTGTTCAACTCTGCGGTGTTTTGGTGCTCCTCACAGCCCCGCGTCTGACAGAGAGCACTTTCTGAAGATTTGATATTTTTTCCCAAACAAACTGCTTCACTACAAACGATTTCTCTGTACCATTAAATAATTGTGTTGCCATCAGTTTTCTTGTCTTCTCCCTCTGTTTGCGGCTGTACCGCTTAATTTCTGTCGCTAAACTGTGATCTTCTTCTTCTTCTGTCCTCCAGAGTGCGGCCGCTGCTCCCAGTCCAGTGATGGGCAACATGCCGCCCAACGACGGCATGCCAGGCGGACCCATGCCTCCGGGCTTCTTTCAAGTAAGGGAAAAGGGGTGGAAAAAAAGGATCTGTACTCCTCCATCATCCACCCGCCCGCCCCCACCTCTACCCATCACACGCCTGTGCCGGCCCCGCCCCCTCCCGTAGCCGGCGCTAAGCCTAGCCTTCTGTCTCCTCCTCCTTTTTTAGCCTCTTTAGCTGTCCTAATCCCTGTCCAGATGTGTTCCCTTTTCTGTCTTTCTCCCTCCATCCCATATGTCCATGCTCGCCTTGTTTTATCGTCCGGCTCGCCGTCCCACAGTCTGACTGCTGCTCCAGCAGTCTGGCGGCACGTCGGCTCGGCCCAGATATGAAACAACAAAGTGGCGAAGGAGTGAAAGTGAAAGAAGGATAACGATGATTTTTTTGTTTGTTTGTTCTTGTTTGTCATAGATAGATAGATAGATAGATAGATAGATAGATAGGTAGATAGGTAGATAGAAATTGTATCTTTATTTGGAACGGACAGGCAAATTGCACAGTACAGCAGAATTAAAGGTAATAGAGTCCTGCCAATTTTTGTTGAAGTCCTGGTATCCTGCACTCCTAGGAAAACAGCAAACTTCCTCTTTAAGCATGTATCAGTTGGATGTATTGGATACTCAGTTGTAGAAAACTTTGATACCACTTGAATTATGAGTGAGTCAAATAGTTCACAAGACAATGAACAAACAAATCAGAACCTGAGGGTCGCCCGCTGTTGCTACAGCAAAAATAAAACATACATAAGAACTCCACTTTTGCAGCACAAAAACCAAACAACCAAACAATAAAAACCATACAACAGTCCCTGGATGGAATCTTCTGGGTAAATAAACTAGGAAAGGAGATGAGAAGAGGAGGTGAATTCAAGGAAACAAGGGGAGGAAATGAGGGGAATGCAATGGGGCGGCAAAGAAAGTAAAGTAAAGCAGATTAAAGGAAAAGAAATCAATGGGAAGGAAGAAGAGGAAAGGAAAGGAAAGGAAACCTTGGCCGAGGAAAGGAAGGTAGAGCCGAGGACGGTGGAGGAGGAGGAGAGGAGGTTTGTGTTGCTCCACTAATTCCTCCTGTCATCACTGTTCTCTGAAGGCTGATGAGGTCACTCACTCACTCACTCACTCACACGCACGCACGCACGCTCGCTCTGTCTCCATCACTCTCTCCTTCCTCGCTCATGCTCAGACACACGCACACACACAGGCGCACGCACTCACTCAGCCTTACTTGACACTTTGACACACATTAAAGCGGCAACTCTGAAGATATCTGCCAGCGCGACGCTCGCCTTGACTTTGTTTCCCACTGAAGGCGTCGGTGCCGCACTGGTCCACAAAGTTTGTAGTGGAGCAGCAGCAGCAGCAGCAGCGCTGCCCTTCACTGGTGATCACTGGCTGAGCAACATTCACGTCACACCTCAATGAGGCCAGAGGAAACTTTAGGAGATGCTCCTGGAGGATGGTAGTCCAGGACATGGCAACTAATCGTATATTTAATAACTCACACTGAATTTAAATGGAACAAAATGGTTAAATCCACCTGAAATTCATATTTACGGTACATACATGAACTTTTTAGAAACAAGGTATTCAGAAGTTTATTCCCTTATTGTTGTAGTTTTTATGCAGGTCATTTTTGTTCACATTGTCATGTTAAATTGCACACACAGTGGATGTCTGTAGTCATTCATGTGTGTCTTTCTGTGCTGGTTGATGCGGTGTGTGTGTATCTCGGTTGTGCATATGTTAATGGTGTATAAGCCGTGCACAGGCCAGGCAGAGAGCTGTCTGATGGCGCTGCATGAGTGACGTTGGTTTCCATAAATAGACCCTGCATGCAGCCGCCCGGACGGACAGACAGACAGAAAGACAGAGAGAGAGAGAGAGAGACAGACGGACACGATGGGCAGAGGGAGGGGATGTATTTCTCCATACTGCGCAGTGCAGTATGCATTCATCCAGCCGAGGATGAACAAAAAGCCTCTGCAATGCAATAAAGACAAACAAAACTTTACAGCCGCGCTTTTCAGAGTCACAGCGACGATTTAAATCTGCTGCGACTTGTCCTCGTGTTTTCAGCCGCCCCGTCCCAGTTTCGAGCTTCGGCCACAGCTTACTTCCGGCAGGAAGCAGGAGGGTTTTTCGGGGGGCTGCAAACAGAGGGCTAAATCTGCTGATTTCTAGAGCTGGTTGAAGTTTTTCTAGACTATCAATCATGCAAAACTGCTGCACTGGAGAAATGAAACGGTATGAAAGTTGATGTAATGTGGGGCTTTTCATGTGCAGCCTCAGGCAGAATCTCACTCTTCAACAAACCGGTGGCGTTTTGTTCCTCTCTCAGTTTACTGCGGTTTGGGATTTATCCACATTTGTTTAAAGCATCAAGATCAAAAACTTGAACATGTTTATCATGGCAAACGCTAAACTAGATTTTTCTCCGTCTTGGTTTCAACCGCTCTCAGGTATCTCTCTCTCAGTGACATATCTACCATTTGCCGTCCACTAAAACTATTATTTTCTCACAAAAGCTGCTTCAGCGGCGGCCGCTCCGCTGTGTGCAAACTGTCGGCGTGAGCCCCGCTTTGCTGTGTTTTGTTGTTGTTTTAGCACGGGGTAATTAACACAGGTGACCCCGCCACTGTTATTGGCTGCAGTCCTGGGAGAGGTGGCAGGAGAGGAGGATGGAAGTCAGGAGAGGAGGACAGTGTTTGCTCCTCGCACTCCCTTCGTCTGTAACTGCAGGAATAAAAAATAAAAAAAAGAGCCGCCAGACGTCCGAGCTTTCCCTTTGACTTGACCGCCACTTTTGCGTGTCTGTGTTTCCATTGTTTCTGATGTAAAGTCTCGTTCTTTTCGCACAGGCTCAATTATCTTTGCGGGCTTTCTGTCAGATTTCTAGCATCAACACCCTTTGTTTAGTGTGACCGTACAACTTAATTAAACCAGGACTGAATATAAAAGTTTTCCAAGCCAAGTGAAAAAGATTAAGAAGCTCGGTTCTGGAGAAGAAAAGAAAGAGTAAGCGAGCAGCTAAAACTCTTAATTAACCCCTGTTGACTTTGTCTTGTTTGGAGGGATGACCAAGAGGTGTTTCCTGATTAGCCGGCGCTGTTGTGTGTCTGTGTTTCTTGTTTGGTATACATGATATCTGCGCGTTGTCTATTCCAAAGGAAGAAAGTAATCTAGCAAGTGATTTAATTTGTGTTCATTTCATTTGAGAATCCAAATTGTGTTTTTGAACGTGCTTGTTGTGCACACACGAGGGCGTGTCGGGACTGCGCTGTTTAGACGTCTCTCCTCCTAACGAGCGGCTAGCTGCCCTCTGGGGAGGAAGAGGAGGAGGGAGAGGAGGAAGAGAAAGAGGGGGAGGAGGAGAACGGGGGAAAAGAGAGCAGAGTGTGGAGGAGAGAAGACATGGAGACGTCAGAAAGAAGTCTCTTAAAATGATTTCAGTGGACAGCTGATGGATTTACTTCCCCTCCGCGCCCCGTGGGTATAGAAACACATGACGAGGCGGCTCAGATTCGTTGTTTACAGGCTGAGGGCAGATGTACGCACGGCTGGAATTCATAAAACGAGACGGGGACTGAAAATCTGGAAGACACCGTAAATAAGGACCGTCCGGCTTCTCTCCAGGAAAGAGAAAAAATCAAAACTGCAAATGAGATAAAATGTGCTTTTGAGAGATTTATAAGGCCCATCTGTCAAACGCTGCCCCAGAAATCCCTCCGCATTGACCTCATTCTCCCGACTGCACGTGCGACGTCAGGTTGATGTTACAATGCTACGCTGTCTGTGAACCAGTGTGGGCGGGGCCGCCGCTCGCTTCAAGACTCCTCCTGCCCAGTAAAGGCATGTGAAGTCAAAGGCCCGGCCGTTTGACTGTAGGTAATTTGGGTTCCCTGGGGGGCAAAAGCCAGAAAGCACAGCGAGCAGGATTAGTTTTGATCAGCAAACACGCTTTTCAGAGAGGAACTTTGAGAGTTCCCTTTAAAGCGGACACCCGGAGAATTAGAGGAACATCTGCTCCCGCTAAATTATTAATCAAAGGTGAGACCATCTCCGGGTTCGTAGTGGTCAGTTGTGCTACTAACCCCCCCCTGGAATGCCAGATGGAACATTTCCTAAATCCTGTCTGGTAAACAACCGCCAGAACGTGTTGAGAAAGTGGAGGCCTGTGATTGGTCAGGCTGTCTGTCTGACATGCTCTAAGGAGGACACGCAAGCTAGTCTCTTGGGTAACAGCTATAAACTCTTCTTCTGTGGTAGTTTAGTGTTATCTCGCTACTTCCTGTTTTCCTTTTGCGCTTGGAGGTGGTTTAGGAATACTAAGAAACAGGAAAAAGCTCTTTGGATAAGAGCTTGGAAGTGTGGATGTGCAAGATTTCTCTAAGGAATTTCACCCATCCAGCTATCAAGTGTTTTGCGACAAAGATGAATAAGACAGCGGGTGAGAAGCTTGTTGGGAAGACTGAGAAGGTTTGGGTTGAACGCATCCAACAAACTGCCATCCAACAAAGTCTTCAAGGTGTTCCTCCTTTTCAGGAAATGTTTTGATTTGATGAGTGAAACAGGAAGATGATTCAAGGCCCCAGCTGGGAGTTTGAAGGTAAAAGCCTTCGACTTCCTCCTGACTGCCGTGTTGAGAATGAATCCATCAATAGGGTCAGGAATTCAACGTCAGGTGTTGGCCTTTTGCATTCCCACAGCCAGTAACTGCCTGGAAGCTCAGTTTTAGAACCTCCACAGTTCATTTTCAGTGTCTGGCTGAA
Source organism: Thamnaconus septentrionalis (assembly GCA_009823395.1). NCBI lineage: Eukaryota > Metazoa > Chordata > Actinopteri > Tetraodontiformes > Monacanthidae > Thamnaconus > Thamnaconus septentrionalis. The sequence continues at coordinate 7,954,070 of CM020508.1, read as the reverse complement.
ATGACCAATTCCCCTTAAAAATAACCTTGTGTTTGTGTTTAGACCTACATTATTTGATCAAAATTCACTCTAACAACCTGGAATTGTTTTGTTTGTTTTGGCCCAAACTGGGTTGATAAGTCATTTCACAGTGACTTCCTTCTGTGGTCGTCCCAGTCAGTCGGCAGCACCTTTCTGTCTGTCTGTCTGTCTGTCTGTCTGTCAGAGCTCCATTCAAACGCTCTTCGTCCAACCAAAACTCAACAGCTCTCATACGTACACGTTCCTCCTCAGGTTTATGGAGGCCTGTACGTATGTGCGCTTAGCACGGTGCGGCGCCGGCGTTCCTCAGCCATCCTGCGGGGATAAAAACAGCCCTGGCTGTGAGCTCCTGTGGCGGCTGCCTCGCCATATAGCATGATGAGCTAGTGGGAGAGCCACTGCTGCCACTGCCACTCTCTCCCTGGAATGTTAGCCGGGAATGACAATGAGTGTGCACTCTCTGCGTGTGTGTGCGTGTGTGTGTGTGTGTGTGTGTGTGTGTGTGTGTGTGTGTGTGTGTGTGTGTGTGTGTGCAGTGTTGTTCCTCCTGGCTTTGTTTGTTGTGCTCTGTGATGCGGGCTGCTTTGTGCTCCGGCTCTCTCTCTCTCTCTCTCTCACTCTCTCCCTCTCCCTCTCTCTCTCTTTCTCTCTCTCTCTGTTCTGTTCGGGTGCATGCTTGTGTGTGTATGTGTGTGTGTGTGTATGTGTGTCCGTCCAGTCGTTTGGATGGCAGTTACACACTGCCCTCTAGTGTTGGCAGCTGTAAGTGAGAGCAAAGGGAAACACAGACAACTGGTTTCTCTGCCATCTCTTCTCTCTCTTACCCGCTTCTGAGGAGGGTTGGTGGGGAGGGTGGCGGGGTATTAGCGTTTTGGGTCTCCCTTAACATGAAATAAGAGGTGCTGGTGGTGGTGGTGGGGGTGGGTAGCTGTGTTGATGGGGTTGTGGTGCGGTGCCAAGCTGTTATCTCCTTAGTCGGGTAGAAAATGATTTTATTAATTGCTTCATTTAACGCTCCCTGTGTACCCCTCCCCCTCCCCTTCCCTCTTCCCTCTGCACCTATGCACAAACAACCACACACACACACTCACACCAACCGACCCACTCTTTAGACCTCGCCCTGCCTGCACCTCTGTGACAGTCGGCTGTTCCCTCTCCTCCGCCGCAGCTCCCTGCAGGGACCAGTGGCAGGGAGCAGTGCGGCCATAAAGGCCATATGCCAGCACATTCACATGTAATAGCAGCGAGGCCCAGAGAGGCCCAGCCAGAGGAGCTGCACTCTGCTGTGGCACATTATAAGCACATTATAAGACGTGTGTGAAAGTGTGTGTGTGTGTGTTATTGACGCTGCAAATGACACAGATGTGTTCACTCAGCAACATGTGCATGCTGAGCTCCCATCCTACAAAAAAAAAAAATCTGAATCCCTTAAGAAATGACCGTTAAACCGCTTCGCCATTGTTTTTTCAGTTAACGAGTAAAAGGCTTTTGTTGCGCATTGGGTGCTTGGTGGTTGTCAGCAGTGTGATGTGAGCAGTGGTCAGGGTATTGGTTGAGGAAATTGGCTCCGTTACTTTTGTGATCACCGAATTACAAATGGAATTGGCCGAAAAAAACAGAATCAGGAATTGAGCGATATTGGACAAAGAAAATCTTTTGGCACAGAAAAAACGCAACATTTGTTACTCAGACTAAGATACGGAGCCAAGCAGTTTCTGCCTCCATGCTTCAGGTAAATCGCTCTTTTGCAAATTCTGACACACACACAAAAATACAGTGTGAATTTGAAAATAGATGGTGTGCAGGTGCGTGTATGTATGCTGTAAAGCTCACATGAAAAATTAAACCCAAGGCACGCATACTTTCTAATCATAAAATAGTGTCAAAGATTTTTTTTTAGCAGAAAGTATTCTTCGAACTTTAAATAGAAAAAGAATTCTAGGAATAAAGTAACACAGATTTCATAACAGACTCTTGATTAGGAGTCTTTCCAAAAGAAACTAGGATGTGTGTGAAGGAAAAGCCGACTGCTGCGGCAGGATCAAGACATTCAGACCTTTGTCTTGTTAGACACACACAGATACACACATGTACACACACTTGTGCACACACTCGCACTGGCACATCGACAGCAATAACCTCAGAGGTCAGACGGAGCCAGCGCTGCATTAGCCTCAGTGTTAACCTACTGAGATGGAGCCAGGCTGTACAGCTGGTGTTGACCACTGGCCACACAAGCACACACATACACTCACACACGCATAGACAAATGCACACAACCTGTCATTGTTGCTCAGCATATCCACCGTCTCTCACTTACACACACACACACACACACACGCACACACGCACACACACATGCAGGTGGCAGAATTGTGTGTCGAAGCTTGAACTTCATTTGAAGTGGAATCAGGCTGTGAGCTCCATCTGATTCAAATTCAAATTCTTTATTTTTTTTAGAAAAGTAACAAAGTACATTGATTAACACTTCAATGGGAAAGTAAATATACCTGAGTTAGCTGAAGGCTAATTTCCACCGGGAGTCCCTTTGGCAGGTGTTAATAGACCCTTCAATGAAATACACGATAGACGTAGACAAGAAGACATCAAGAAGACAGATAGACAGATACAGTTCAAATATTAAATAATTAGATAAATGAAAATACAGTGCAATTATCATAGGATGAGCCACATTGGCTAGAGCACAGTTTTAAAATACATGAATAAAAAAAAATTGCAAAAGCTCTACGGCGGCGTTATGAATGAGAGCTGATACCAGCCGACACCAATGCAGCACACATTATTAGGTGGTCCTCCAATACACTAGGTGGTGATATGCACTGAGTTGGTTTAGAAGAAAGAGGAAACCACTTTACAGCACAGTCTGGTCTGCTTCCCATCCTCAGCATCTACTTACGTGTGGCTCGGTTCTTTGTGTTGGAAATGAACTGGACTTCCCTGTTTCCCTTTGTTTTGGAGGACAAAATAAGTTTTGTAAATGTTATCACGTTTTTATATTTCTATGTGTATGTTAAGTTTTGCTTTGTCCTTGAACTAAACAGTCAAGTTTCATGACCGTGAACAAAATGCTAAAAACGTGAATGAAGCCAGTTTAAAGAAGATCGATCAGTGTTTGGTAAACACACTCCTTTGTATGCGTATGTGAGAGACTCTGTGGAATTTTTTGGTGTGTGTGTGTGTGTGTGTGTGTGTGTGTGTGTGTGTGTGTGTGTTTTTCTCGGGTTATATCTCACCTGGGTAATCCCATAATCCTTTATCTCTTTACTGTGATGTTACTCCAGATACACACCTGTTGAAGAGCCAGCCCACTCACTGCACGTTGTATTTATACATACACACTCAGACATCGGTGCACACATGCATGCACGCACACGCACACACACACACACACACACACAAGCTTACACCTAGGGAGAAGGAATTTGTTTTCATCCTTGTTGGAAGACAAATAAACAGCAACTACAGCTCAAATTCCCCGTCATTGTCGTTCAGCATATGCACGCCGTCCGCTGTCACTCACTCTCTCACACACTCACACACCTGTAATGTTCCCTGATAGCAGACGGAGGCAGTAGATAAGCAGCGGGTGGCCCTCCCTCTCCATATTGATGTTCTACTCGCTGACAGTTCTCTGCTCCCGCGGCAGCTGCCGCCACCGAGCTATTGTAGGAAGAGACGGCGAGGTCAAAGTTCACCACGTATCCACTTAAATGTACTCGGCGCACTGTTTGCTCTCTGGGAGATTAAGTGGAGGAGCGCTTCATTCATGATCCAAAACTGCCGTGCCCGGCCAGGGACTCACTCATTAATCCAGAGTGGCTTTCAGAGACGTTTATTTTCAACCCGGGACACGTTTATCTTTTTTTTTCTTCTTTTTTTTTTTTTTTTTTGCCACACCGGTCTTTCACTTGGTTTCATAAAAATTCAACAGATTAAATGTGAGCACCAAATTTATTTTTTATATATCTATATTTGATTGGTTACCAGATAGTTTGACCTCCCTCGGATGAAACAATTTGAGAAAATTAGAGCACGTTTAAAAAAAAAAACTGAATCTTCCTCTCAGCCAGTGAAAAGGAAGCTAAATCAACACTGATTTAAATCCTCCTTCTGAACTGGTCCGACCTCGTCGCGGCGGTGAACAGCTCTCTGCATGTGAAAATCAATGTGGCCATCTGGACGTGTTGGAGACGAACCTTGTTTCATGCATTCCTCGTCAATGAAGCAGCAAAGATAGGATTGTTATGCTGTAATTATACACACTTAAAGTGGACACGTTGTAATTGCTCCCTAATTGCTTTCGCCTACTGTTGGCAGAGGAACAGACTCGGAGAGCAGTGGAACAGTTGAACTCAGGCAGCCCACTCTTTTTTCTTATGTGACTTTTTAACAACAAAAAACATCTTAATTGTAGTTTTTCAGCTATTCAGTGCGCAAAAATGATTTACAGTCTTGATTTTTAGCTGGTTTAGCTCCTCCATATACAGTTTGTCATGTGTCTGTGGAGTCCCATTACAACTTCTTGTGTATTTTTTTGTATTTTGTTGGGCTTTTAGACTTTAAATACAAAAACCAGGAGAGGAAATGCAGAAAATAAAAGTGCAGAAAAGCAGCGAGAGCAGTCCAGTTTGATTCTGAGGAGGGTTTTAACCGCTGCCACATGTATAACAACCACTTTAGGATTTACCAAAAATTACAGATGATGACCTGTATTGATCCTGACATCTAAAAAAAACGCAGAAAACATGAACAAGAGGGTCAAAGTTCTGATCTCGTGAGGGATTTTTGAGGCAGACGGATGCCAAATGTTGGCAAAGAGCCAAATCGAATGTGACGTGATGCGAGTTCGAGCGCTGACCTCGCGCAGTGGCTGCTTTTTTGCTCCCTTAACGCGCGGCAACATGGCGGTTCACAACGAGAACAAAGGCCGACTGATGTGGAGACCACAACCATCCTGCATCTCGCAACAGTGGAAACAAATGTAAAAACGTCACAGACAAACATACTGACGCTGACTTGTGGAGCCTGAAGAAATGTCTTCCGAGTATTGGATCAGTCGACTCCAGACGGAACAGTGTCTGGTGGTCCGTGTTAAACCTCAGGTGTTTTTTCTCCCCCTCTGCAGGCGTGTTTGTTTTGAACATCATAGAAAGACGTTTATTGACGTCTCTTTGCTTTTCCTCGCCAGGGTCCTCCAGGATCTCAGCCCTCCCCCCACACACAGCCACCACCTCACAACCCCAGTAATCCCATGATGGGACCCCACGGACAGGTAAGACCCTCTCTCTCTCTTTCTCTCTCTCTTTCTCTCTCTCTCTCTCTCTCTCACACACACACACACACACACACGGCATGAAGATCCCATCTTATGCCAACAGACAAGACAGGAAATGGTACGGCTGATTAATAATTTAGGCGTGTTGGCCCAGCTGGACTTAGCGGAGGTGCATCTGGAGGTGCCCCTCCTCCTCCTGTTCCTCCTCCTCGTTCTCCTCCTCCCTTACTCCATCAATAGAGCATTAATATTGCAGCAGAGGCTGACACAGTGCAGCTCTCTGTGCGTACTACCACTGTCACTGCGCCGTGGTCGGAGGAGGAGGAGATAAGTCGGAGAGCAAGGAAGTAAAGGGATGAGAAGATGTGGGAAAAAAGAGGAAGTCGTGAGAGAGGAGAGGTAGTACCAGTAGAGAAATGGAAAGGGAAAAGAAAACAGGAAGGGAACAGGAGAAACCCAGGAATGAAGAAAGAGGAGGATAGATACAAGTAAACAGGGGGGGAAAAATACTGGGAAAATAATGGAATGCAGGAAAAGGTGAGCTATGCGTTCTATAGGAGGAGAGGCAGGAGCAGGACAAGAGAAGAATGCATGAAAAAGAAATGAGTGGATTTCGTGAAGAGGAAAGAGGAAGAATACAGAAAAGAGGAGAAAAGGGAGAAAGATGGGAAACAAACTGGCAGCGATGCTCAAAGCCAGAGATCTCACTGAGAATCATTAACACACACACACACACACATTCACATAATGTTGACACGTCATGTGACCTGTGTGTGTTCCCGCCACCTCGATTGGGTTGAATTGACTTTCAGGATTTATTTTCATCAGCTGGCGCTCAGATTTGGCCGACTGACTGTCGGCTGTTTGTCGCTGCAGCAGACGACTCTCAGAGGTGCTGCTGAAAACCATCTGTCTGGCCTGTTTTACATTATTCACTAGCTGTGCTCTGCCGCCACAGTGTGAGTGTGAGCGTGTGTGTGCGTGCGTGTGTGTGTGTTTGTGGCGGATGCTGCTATCTGGGTCTCACAGTGAGGGCAACATCCAGCTGAACGCTGGACTTTCACCTGAAGACGTTCCTAGAACTTCCTTGGTCCCAGTTTATTCCCTCTCTAATCTTCCTCCGCCCGCACTAATGGATTCCACCACCTGAGGTCTCACTTTCCTCAAGCCTAATGACAGGCCCCTCCCTCCTGTTCAATTTATTGGAAGCGCAGGAGTGCCTTTTTATTTTCTTTTACACAATGGCTCCCCCTGCTGGCGAGGACAACACCTCAACAAATCCACCAGCCATAGCCAGCTGTTCTAGGTCAGGCCCATCAATACATATATATTATTAGTATATACAAGTATTTCAGTAAATTAAGGGTATAGTAAAAGGAGTTTTTCTCTTTTATATTTTATATTAGCTGAATTGCTCCTTTTTCTGTCTGGATTGATTTACGTATTGTCCCTGTGAATTGAGTGTCAGTTTATTAATTGTTTCTTTGTCTGAGGCAAAATTCTATTATGCTGCTGCTACCAATTAGGCACAAAGGTCCTTTCAATCTCTCAAAAGGCTGATTCTTCACTGGGTGTCACGTGCCCACCCCTCCCTCCAGGGATCCTCCTTCACTGTCCTGCTTGTGTCCCTCCCGCAGCCCTTCATGTCTCCGCGGTACCCAGGTGGCCCCCGGCCCTCCCTCCGCATGCCAAACCAGCCTCCGGGCAGCATCCCCGGCTCGCAGCCCCTCTTGCCAAACAGCCTGGACCCCACCAGACCTCAAGGTACCGGCCGGCCAGAGCGGCGGCACCGTCTCCTCATTTTTCTGTTTACTTCACCGGCGATCCGAACGGCGGCTGCGGCTGCTAACAAGCTGCTCTCTCCACAGGACATCCGAACATGGGCGGCCCGATGAGGATGAACCCCCCTCGAGGGATGGGAGGCATGGGCCCACAGGTCGGTGCCGCTTTCACTCGCTACCACTGCAGCGGGAGTTGTGGGCGTCTGGCGCTCTAACTGTCAGCTAATGAACGAGCCCCGAGCGCTCGCAGTGTTTGGCCTTCAAGCTCGGTCCATAAAGTGCACACATGCAGATCATAATCCCACTTGACTCTCAAGTTTTTTTTTGTTTTTCTTTTTTTAATTACAGCTCACATCTTTGCCTTTAAATGTCGCCCGCTTTACAGTTTGTTTGTTTTTTCAATCCTGCTCGCCGGCTCCGCCCACCGAGACAGACAACGGCACTCTGCTCGCCGTCGGCAAGTTCAGAAAAAAAATGCTAGTTCTGGCTTCGTCGTCGTGGTCGTTGTGGTCTTCTTCACTTTTATTGCTGTAATTTGGTCGGATATGCGCCGCTGTAATGCGTTCGACGCTTAAACAACAGTGTCCTTTTGAATTACCATTAGCAGACAGCTGCTCCATTCTGCACCCAAACACCTCTGCTCCAACACCTCACACACACACACACACACACACACACACACACACACTCTCTCCCTCTCTCTATCTCTGCCACCCTGGTTTAGTGACTTTGGCAGCGAGCGAACCGGCAGCTGGTGTGGCATCTGCTCGACAAGTGTAATCATCTGCTGAACAAAACTCTTCCTCAGAGTGGAGCTGCTCTCTGGCCTCCTACCCCCCCACCCCCACCAACTCTCCCTCTCTCTCTTTATATCTGCCTCATTTCCCCCTCCCCTCCCCTCTCACACACACACACACACACACACACACACAATAGCAGCCAAACCTCCCCCGCTGGGCCCTCATGAAAACATACATGGCACGCTGACGGGCGCAGACACAGATGCTCGCGCAACTTTATGAAACACCAGTTTCGGCACGAGAGGCGATGGAAGCCGACCTTCATTATCGTCGGAAGTGGAACTTTCAGGTGCGAGACGGTCGTCCCGCTGACCTGCTGTTGTGCTCCTTCCTGTCTTTGTGCAGAACTACGGCGGAGGAATGAGGCCTCCACCCAACTCCATGGGTCCGGGGATGCCGGGGATGAACATGTGAGTAGAATCTATTCCTAGTGGTATTTTCAAGCCATTCCGGGGAAAAAGAAAATATTTCCCACTGGGGGTGGCTGCTGATCATTGAGTTTGACCATTTTCAGACCGACTGGGTTTGTTTTACTCAGATCTGAACTTTACACAGGCGTCGATTGCAAAGGTTAAGAGTATAGCTCCGTAATTTGCATTCAAGGAGATCAATCTGGACTAATTAGATCCCTCCGTCTGTATCTTAAAAAAACACACACAATAAACATTATTGTCATCATTCTAGTCGTTTCCTACAGTTTAGGCCCGTGTTTTTCTACCATTGTGCCGCGGCACACTAGGGTACTGTGCAATATTGTCAGGTGTGTCATTAAAAATTATCCAATTTCACTTAATTGGTCTTATAAAAAAAAAACATTCCATTGTGGAGTGACTGTGCTTTCAAGGGAATGTGTGCCTATTTTCCTCAATTACATATAAATATGTCAGCTTTGTGTGCATCTAAACAGGTTTCACATTGAGCGAGTATAAATAAATTAAGAGACTGTATTGTCATTCTTAGGCTAAAAAGTGTCATTTGATTTTTTCAATGCGGTTGAAAAAAGGTTGAAAAAAAACTGGTCTAGGCTACGTTTTAATGGCCGTGTTACCACACATCAGTAGACGTGTCAAGTCGAGTGTGCATTTGTTTTTGTTCACATGGATTATTTATCTAGAAATCATCACTTGTGACACGTGTGAAACATGCATGAAGGCTGTTAACTGACTGGTTCTCTCCCTGCTCTGCTCCCTCAGGGGTCCGGGGGGAAGAGGACCATGGCCCAACCCCAACAACAACTCGGTCAGTCACATGCTCTGCCATCATTTCCTGCTGCCGTGTCTCTAGTGACCGTCGCCTCTCGTGCCCCTGCGTCACTCACTCTCTCTCTCTCGCTCTCTCTCGCCCTCCTTCCACAGATAGCGTATTCGTCTTCGTCACCGGGCAACTACGTGGTGAGTGTCCCGAGGCCTCTAGTTAGAACTCACCTCATGTCTCTTCACGCACCACGCTTAAGCCGCGTTCAGACTGCCAGCCAAAATCCGATTTTTAGCCCATCCAGATCCCATTTGGACACTTGCTAAAAACAGTGTGGACAGTCAGCCCTAAAAAAATCCGGATTTGAGGAAGAATCTGATTTGAATCGGATTCGCCTGCAGTCTGAACGCAGCCATCGACGCGGTATGCTCGGCACTCACTTGTGTTTTTTCGTCTCTCTTTCTCTTTTATTTTGTCCTCCTTCAGGGCCCGCCGGGGGGAGGCGGCCCGCCAGGAACTCCCATCATGCCTAGCCCCGGAGGTGAGCTGATCCTTGCTTTTTATCTGCTCTTCACTGAACAGGAGCTCTGCTTACCGGGTCCCTATTTTCTGATCCTAATCTTTCACTCGAGTCTTGGGTCCAGCAGGTTCACACGATCGCTTGTCCACGAAGCGACAGAGGTTTCCAGAATACAGCGTGTTTGTCTGTCTCTCCTCTGTTTGTGAGATAGGGGTTTCTCAGTGGGTGGAACCCTGTGAGAGGTAGCGCTGATGTATCAGTTCCCTTTGTGACATCACAAGCGGCTGATGTCCAGAATTTTGTTTTTGCACAAAAGCAAATGAAGCAAAGGGTGAATTTGTTTCTCATTTGATCAACTAGAAACACACATTACTGTTCGGAACTTTTAGTAACGGGGATTTTGAATGAAATAGGAGCTTTCAGTGCAGAAATACTGAACAGTGGCTTAAAGCTTCTTTTTTTTCCACATTCCAGACTAATTAATAAATAAAAAGCAGCGGCACATTTGTTTTCTGCATTCCCTGCTGTCATGAAGTATGCAGTTGTTGTTTTTTTTTTATCACCCTGATACTGTGGAAGGAAAAGCGGCACAACATCCGTCGGCGTTCGGATAAATTCTGCGTCTTCAGATCTGGTCTGCCGTCGAGTCGGCGACTGCTGAGGATTAAGCCGAGGACGGGATCCCGTTGTGTGACATCCTGTAGATGTTTGTGCTTTTGCCGGCCTGCCGAGGGCTTCTTTTTGTGTCCACTATTCATTATTTATATACATGCCTCCATTGTGATGCGTTGCCACAGCAACCGTCCTCTGCACAGAACGCTCCTGCTCACACGTACTCCGGGAGGGGAAAACATATTTCCAATGCCGTCGCCAAGACTCAGCATGCGCGCTCACGCGCACACACACACACACACACACACACACACACACACACACACACACGCAAACCTCCCACTTAATATCTTCTCAATGTCTACTCAGTCACGACACAATAGGCCAGATTTCTAAACCACTTTGCATTTGCCGCAGTGATCCCCCCCTCATTTTTTTGTTAAGATAATTTTTTTCCTGCCCTTGTCATGTCAAATCACGGTCGCCTCATACCTCGGGATCCTTAAAGCACGGACGGCATGTACCGGTTACTGTCAAAGTTGTTGCACACAAAAGCCATATCCTGTCTCCAGATCGCAGCAACAGCAACAGCAGGGTTTCGTGGATGTGCATTGTGGCACATTGTGTAACCTGATTGACAGACTACAGAGGTTATAATTAAGAATCACTTTGTGTAGAAGAGCAGATTTTGACTGCAGCTTAACGGGAGGAATTACCGTTGCTTCCAGTAATTCCGGGTTTCAGTTCATCTGCTGTAATAGCGTAGCTTTCATTTACTGATCCCCAAATTGCAGTTTATCTGAATGCAAGGGGCCAATAGTTGCTCAACGCTGCTCAGACTCTAAATCTTGCATCTCCATCTATTCACAGACTCGACAAACTCAAGTGAAAACATCTACACAATGATGAATCCCATCGGCCCTGGTGGAAATAGGCCTAACGTAAGTAATGGCGTTTTTTTTAACTTAATAAAAAAAATAAACACACACACACACACCTTGTATACAACATGTTATGTTTTGACTGAATGAATTGTTCTGTTCCTTCTCATTAGTTCCCTATGGGGCCTGGTCCTGATGGGCCCATGGGTGGAATGGGTGGCATGGAGCAGCATCATATGAATGGATCGCTAGGTCAGTGGCCAAAGTGATTAAAGCAGATGCTTGGCAACAGATTCTGTTCCATGTTGTGTGTAACAATATGGAGAAAAAATAGAACTCTGACCTCTTGTGGCTTTTAGTGGAAGTGTTTATTCTCCTTCTGGTATAAAATGGATAAGGACAATCAGTGAATACAGTGTGCAAATCATTGGTGACCTTGAAGAAAATTGAGGATTTATTCGTCTTTTATTACTGATTACAGGCTCTGGTGACATGGATGGGTTGCCAAAGGTAAGACGGATTATTTGGCTCGCTGTCGGTCTGCGTGTCTGTTGGATTTATTTTTTGATTTCTCTGATAAACAAACATGCGTCCCCTTCACCTGCAGAACTCTCCCAACAACATGGCGGGCATGAACAATCCTCCCGGCACTCCACGGGATGACGGCGAGATGGCAGGCAACTTTTTAAACCCATTCCAAAGTGAAAGTGTGAGTACTGAGCGAAGCTACATGCATCTTAAACTGGCAGCAAAGTAGGAACTTGTCAAAAAGCAGTCAGAAAGCACCAATGTCTGACCATGTTGCGGCCTGTCTCTTGATTAATTTCAGTAGGCTGCAGATAAAATTCAGGTTAAATCAGTCATTCAATCAGACATCTTAAAAGCAATAGTGAAAATAAGATCATACATTTATTAAAAACTGTAATAATGTCCATTCCTTTTATTTTAGATCCATGTTTGTACACAGAAAACAAATTATATGCAATATTTTTTGGGGATGTTGCCACATAAGTCACAGGTTAGCTGTCAAAAGATCTCCCAGACTATAAAATCAGTCATCTGTTCTACATTGAGCTTATAAATGTCTCTATATTCACTGCCCAGTGCTTCACAGCTCGGTCAAAACCTCCAAACAAACAAAAACACCGCACGCCCCAACACAAGCCTGCAACAACCAGCATGTCATACAGTATGCTTTCCTCTGATGCATGACGAGATTAACCACATTTTTGCACCTCAACCTGAACTTCTCTAATATTTTCCCCTCTGGCTGGATCCTGCTTTGCTCGCTGCCAGCTCCCTCTGGCATAGGCAGTTCATAAGGAAGCCAGTTATTGTTAAATGTAATGTCTGCTTCGACTGGCTTTTTTTTACGGCTCATTACATTTGGCAAATTTTAAATTGATTGCTTTCATCTTCATAATTGGCAGTCTGACAAGTTTAATATAGTTTTGGCTTATCTTTTCTCTCCTCTTTTTTTCTCTCCTTACAGTATTCACCCAACATGACGATGAGTGTGTGATTTTTTTTATTTTATTTTATTTTGTCTTTTATTTTGTTTCTTTTTCATCTCCCCCCTCATCCCAACCTTTCTCTTCCACTCCACCCGATGTGGCCTCCGTCACCTTCCTCCCTCCATTTCCTTCCCCTTTCCTCCTCCCTCTCCTCCTCCCCCCGCCACCCCTCATCATGGACGGTGTGTTGTGGCACCCTGACAGCCCCTGGGGATGCCTCTGGACAGCAGGACGCCCCACAAGGTCCCCCACCCCAACGCATGTAAAATGGGCGTAAGAACATGAAAAGTCCACCAAGGACCAGGACGGTGGTATTCTTCATGGCTTGTCCTCAGCTGTCAGGCCTTGACTCGGGCACAAGGACAGTTAAAAAGGGCCCGAAAAAAGGATCCATGCCTGTCTCTCCCACAAAAAAAAAAAAACCCAACCTGCTCTCAACTGAGGCACAAACTCTCTTCCAGGACGTTCCTCTGATCCGCCTCTGCTACAGCGACTAAGCCGGGAAACTGCAGAAACTCTGCTCCTGTGGCTGCAGGAGATTTGATTGCAAGAAAAGCGATGAGCTGATGTTATTACAGGGCAACAGTGTGTTTCATTAATTAAATGTTTGGTTTTCATGTTTATCAATGGCATTTTTGTTTTCTTAATTATCCTACTAGAGGAATTGATGATTTTCTGTCAAGGACACATTATTGCGAATAGTAGCATCAACAACGGCAAAAGAAGCACACAGTTCCAAAAAAATGCACAACGACCTTTCTGTCTACACGATTTCCCGGGTTGTTTTTTTTAATACGTGGTTTCTCTCAGTCTTTAATTTGTGTTGGACTCACAGGCCCAAACTGCCAATGGCTCCAATGTCCAATAGAATGGGAGAAATAACTCTTATGAGTATCAACCAACCAGAGGGCCTGATATTTAATGTTTGAGGGCTAAATGGTGTAGAGTAGAAAGGGTGTGCAGCAGGGTTCTAGCAGGAGCAGAGTTGCATCTGTCAACAGTGATATACTTTTTCTGTTTGTTTGTTTTAATGTGTCTTGCAAAAAAAAAAAAAAATATGCCCATTGACTCTGCACACGAGGAAAAAGAGCATCATCAGATATCATGTTGCTTGTTCTTGTTTTATACGTAGGGCCTGTTCAACTCTGACTGTTTAAAAGGGATAAATGCACCGTGCGGTATCGACACCAGGAAACTGTAGCACCATCACAGCCTCCACTGGTGATGGCAGCATCATTTGTTTTTGTTTTTTCTGATATCAGTCAGTGCAAGTAAAGAGTTTTGCGGGCACTTCTCCAGGATTTGGTGACAGGTTGCCAGGAAAACACACAGCTCCTTCCCTTCCTCATCCCTCCGTCCCCCACCCCATTTAATTTCTTTTTGTTGCTGTTGTTGTTGTTGTAAATACTGTATAATGCATTTTGATATCATTGACATGTTTTGATATGTCAGTCACTACCAATGAATACAGCTGAAAGTAAATTATAAATACATTTTTTTTGTCCATGTTTTTTTCATAGAGAACAGATGCGCCGACTATTTGACTAAATTCCCGCCAAAGTTGCACAGCGTAGGCCACCTGAAGCGGCCGCTGACTGTGCCATTGAGGCTTGGCTTTGAGGGGGGCGTGGGACAGAGAGAGGACAGGACAGAGGGAAGTGTCCTCGCTCTGCCTTTGTTCCCTTTTCTTTCAGTTGCTATTGGCGATTTAAGAAAACAAATCATTTTGTTTTCTCCGAAAGGGCATCTTCTTCTCACACACACAAAAAAACATGTGACCTCTCTTATTGCAGTTTTTAATATGAAGGAATTTTTATCAATCTAAGAAAACTTTTTAAAAAGGTGGGGGAAAATACTTATGAGAACCTCGTTTTAAATTAAGAATAAATCAAAAGGTAAATGTGTCCTTTGCTATCCACTCCTGTTGTAGAGTTGTATAGATTGAAGCTCTCTCACTGATCCTCTCTCAGTCCTCTGTGTATATCGATCGTTGGCCATCTCTGTACTTCTATTGTGATGTATAATACTGTACCATTAGGAGGATTTGCTGGTCTGGTGGGGGAGGGGCAGGGGGATTCGAGGGAAGAGGATGATGAATGATTCTCCTGTACCGTTCATGGTCCTCTCTGATGACACGGCAGTATTCAATATGAAGCAGTCTGTCTCTTGGGTTTGCTTTGTATTTACATGGTAGGATAGTTCGGAATCTTGTCTTAGGGACTTAGGTGTCTTGTGTAGGTAATAAAGATGTTCTTTGTATGTTTCTTTATATTGTAAAGTTTCTTTAGACTGAAAGAAAAACAGATAATTTGCTTATTGAAAAAGAAACAATGCATCAATAATAAATGTCATTTGATTTTTTCCCCCTGTGTTTGAATTTCTTTTTCTGAGCTCTCGTCACCTCACTCTCAGCCCCTATTTCTCTCAGCACATGAAGAAAAGTGATATAGATGTAAACATAGAGTGTAAAGCAAACTTTCCATTTCAGAACAAGAGAATTATATCAGCTCTTGTCTATACACACAATTTCTTTTTAATTAATGTATCATGGACTGCATTTATGTTTCAATGCCCCCCATTTGGGGTTTAATCCAGATTTATCACAGTTCTAAATAAGCAAAACAACAATAACGAAATCAATACGCTGGCATACATTTCTTAATAAGAAAAAAATCCTGCCGCTGCGCTCATTCAGGAGCTAAATAATTAAAACATTGCAATTAAACTCTGGATCCAATGGCTCTCCATAACTGTAATTCAAAACAGTGCTTTTAATTAAATTATAAAAGTAATAACACAATAATAGCTTGTACTGTTTCTGATTCGAAATGAACTAATTCCCCGAGCAAAGATGTTGCCAACGGACTGAGCATTATGTGCAGGTAAAAGTTACATAGTACTATAAATATAAGTGAATTTTAAAAGGCTTTAATTGGATAAGGTGTAAAGATGGCGTGTAATGACGATGAAGATGTATGGCGTCAGTGTCCCAGCTTTGTGCACAAACCAACATCCTCTTAGGTAGATTTAGCTGTATCGATGTAGGTATTTAGTTAAGGCTAATCAATATATTCACTGCTTCTGCCAGCTTTGTTATTAATAGTATTTTTGTGTTTTGTTATTTATTTTATATGGACGAACGGTGTCTGTAATACATTTCGACAAAGCTGTATTAAACTGCGGGAATCCTTTAAGTTGAAATTTTGACGTGCAAGCGCTCCACCGGAAGCTCGACAGCTCAAGGTGAACGAGGAACAGGATGTTGTCATGAGCGATTGACTAGAGTGAAGTCTGTTTGGTGTTGGATGTTAAACAACCCCGATAAGTCCCGCTTGCTGTGGTGTCCTCAAACACCAAACAGACTTTACCGCGCTCAGCTGACGACTGGAAGGCACAAGACATACAATAAGCCTCGGAACCGTGCTGGAAGGTATGTTCACTTGTATTTTTAACATATTTTGTCTTTATGAATTATGCTATATCAAAGCTGCGATAAAGCAGGCCTCACGATCAATTAATTGCTTGCTTGGGAGATTGTACGATCGGAAACTTCCATGGTTAGCGCCTGTTAGCAGTAGCATGCTAGTAGCGGTGGGATTCAGAAACTTCTGGAAACGCACGGCTAGCCAGCCCGGCTACTTCGCATTATGTTCAATTAAATGCGTCACTATTTAAATTGTCTGCATATCGCAAACGTGTTAAAATGTCGACGAGGTTAAATTATAGTTTTTAGACAGCAGTGCATATATAAAGCAAGACGTTTGCTAGTGGTCTTAACGTGGTCTCACATTCAGTGTTCTTGTATATTCTGAGAGCGGTGGCTTTAGTTTTGCAGTTAGTTTGGATTGTGGTGCGGGATTCGAGTTGGTATATTTGGAATGTCTAAGTTACACTTTGAAATTAACTTTCATTCTTTCTCAGGATAAACTTACATGGCTGACCAAACAACAGAAAGTGCAGACTCCCCTGTCAGCCACGACAGTCCGCCTTCTGAGAAGATGAACGGACGCACGTCGCTGCTGGAAAGCGGGGAGGACTTCGAGGTTTTGGACGATGACGACACCAGCGATGACCTTCCGCCCCTGGAAGACACCGGCGGTGGGAAGAGCAGAAACAAGAATGAGTCTGAAAAGCAGAAATCAGACGCGGTTACAGAACCTCGACATCCAGTGGATGAATGGCTGGACGTGTTAGGTATGAAACCCATCATCTTCGAGCGGTAGATGCACTCCACCTGATCTGACCATGCCCTGCGCTGTGTTCTTCTAGCCGTCACATTGTAGTATGTATGTATTATCTCTGTGATCAGGTAATGACCAGCTAAAGAAGAAGGTTGTGGAGCCAGGGGAAGGGCGAGACAGTCGGCCACAAAAAGGACAAAATGTAAAGATCAATCTGACAACATTCCTGAAGGACGGGACGCCCGTTGACGAGCAGCCCAACCTCTCGTTCACACTCGGAGACGGGGATGTCATTCAGGTGCTAATAACACATTTCAAACAATTCTCTATTAATACAGATGTTGTGGTCATAATCAGGTTAGGTATTGCTTCAGCTTCACATTTCTCAAAATTCTGCTTCAATATGTTCCCCATTCAGGCTCTGGATCTCACTGTGCAACTCATGGAAATGGGGGAGACGGCTCTCATTCACACTGAGGCTAAATACGCTTATGGTGCACAGGGGAGGTAAGGTCTTGTTTGCATCAGTCTCTCAATAGTTAAAAGGTTAGGATTTATTTTCTTACCAGTGGATTATTTTTCTGTTGAACTTGTTAAACATTGTACTAAGAACCAGTAATAGACACATATGCAAAACTGAGTATAGTTACTCAGTTATTACCTTCATTTTTTTTGTCTTTCAGCTGTTTTCAAGAGGTGCATCTTATTTTGTTTGTTTTTGGTCATTTCCAGTCATGAACCTGCCGTCCCCCCAGGGGCCGAGCTGTCCCTAGAAATTAAACTGCTGGAAGCTACTGACGCCCCGGACCTGGAGCTCCTTCCTCCCATAGAAAGAATCGCCTTGGCCAGCCTGAAGAGAGAAAGAGGCAATGTCCATTATCAGCGTGGGGACTATGCCTTCGCTGTCAACTCGTATAGCATTGCCCTGCAGATAACAGAGTCTAATTCCAAAGGTAGGATCGTTTGACGACACAATGAGCAAGAGGCTTAGCAGGATGTGCCAGGGTAGTTCAAGTGGATTTCAGATCTCGCCTGTCTCCTGTATTTGGTTGACCCAATCGGGTGAAAGGCACAGCTGTTACAAATTTTGAATTCATTGATGGTTCCAAGTTATTAGAATTTTACCCATAAACATCTATTTACTTTTCTAAACATTTCCTTTTATACTGTGTTCTTTTCACCTGTGTTGCAGTTGACATAAGTTCCGAGGAGGAGGAGGAGCTCATGGATGTCAAGGTGAAGTGTTTGAACAACATGGCTGCTTCCCAGCTGAAACTAGACCACTATGATGCGGCATTCAAATCTTGTGTGGCAGCGCTGGCACACCAACCAGACAACATTAAGGCACTGTTCCGCATGGGCAAGGTAAAGGCTGCTCTGACTACCACTGCTCCTGCTCTTTGACGTCATTCTCTGGTGTTCTCTTTACACAAAAGTCTTTCTTTTATCCAAGGTTCTGGCCTTGCAAGGCGAATATAGCGAAGCCATCCAAACACTGAGAAAAGCTCTGAAGCTGGAACCGAGCAATAAGGTATTTGTTGGTCCTGTAACATAGAATTCTTTTTTGTTCCCTAGTCAACAACCTTTACGTTGAGGTATAAGCAATACTGTCTGTAGCCAGTAGATGGAGCCACAGCTTAACATTTCGGATCACTTCCCACATAGCGCAAGATCATTTGGACTGCTGGCTCATCGTTTGTGAGGATCTGCTTTAGAGCGACTGCTATAAATAGGTTTGCCCTGCTCCCCCAGCCATATCTCACACAGAGCTACCGAGTCTTTGCTGCTGGTGCTTCAGTCAGTCCAGTCTTTGACTGTGCGCACATCCACGTCCACTGAACTCAGCTTGGTGCGTGGGATTCTTGGATCGGCGGTGAGCACGTTGCTCATGCCCATCATCCCCCTCTTTAGTCCTACACCAATCTGTTGAGCTCCACACAGCCTGGTTGCCACTCCAGCTTTTCATTAATTAAATTCTGAAGGAGTACAGGCGTACGGCTTTATAATGATTATTACATTTTATTGGCCTGTCGGAAGACAAAAAAAATGAATGTTGTGCTGGCTGGCCCTTTTGCTTTACAGGGTCGTGTCAATATTTGGGCAGAATGATCAAACACAATTGTAAGTGACAGATTAATCACCTTCATGATGTTTGAATCCTATTTGGTTCAGCACCCCGAAGGTAGATAGAAATGTTGGGGAGTTCATTCTAAAATCATTTGATTGATCAGTTTGTGATTGATTGTGTTAGTACAACTTGCCTTTTGCTCCACATTAGAATAAACCTTTCAGCCTTTATTAGTCTTGCATGGGGAAATTGCAAAAATGGATTTATGAGATTTTATGGCAACAATAAAACGTTTTACATCACACTCCAACAGCAAAAGCAGTGGGTGATTTTCAGTCAACACAGCCAGGGCTCGACTATTGTAACACATTTGACTGTCTTTACCCAGGGTGCAGGTGTCATGGATTGACAGAATGACCTTTTCTTTGATCTGTTCCAACACCAAGCTTTAATATCGCTTTGGTTGAAGGTGGTGGTGGTGGTGGGGGTCTTATCCGTGTACCCATTTTCTGATCAGGCAGAAACAACTCCAGTTTGTGTTTAACAGTATTTTGCTGTTGGGTGCTGTGATGACGAGGTGTGGCCTGTTAGTTTACCTTGTATTACACCCCTTGATATTGCAGTATTGTAATAATGTTTTACCTCAAGATGAGGCAGTGTCATTTTTGTCTTTTTTTTGCGGGTACTTGATTGCATAGCAGTCGTGCCAACCAACTCTCTGTGCCATGCACAAACACTGTAAATCTATTTACTCACTTACAGCATTAGACTGGAGACTAGTCCTTAAACCAGAGACTTCCACAGATGCTCTCATCCACTTCAGAGGCAGACAGCAAAATCACCTTCTGGCTGTAAACCTTCTGTAATGATGTGTTAATAGTTTTACTCCTTTATAAAATACCAACATTTTTGTTTGTGTCTGAAGCAGTTGGTTTTCTTAGTCATTTCTCAGCTTTAGAAGTGGACGAGTGACAAAGGTCTGAGATGGTGTAGGAACAAAAGCTACACCCATGTCTTGGAATATTGTTGACATGTGTAATGAAAATCAAAGAGATGTTATGATGCATGTTTGTTTTTTGCACAAACATAATTTATACCTCATAGTCACGAGGCTGCCCCTTTGAAATGCTCATCCAAATGATTTGCAGAGCACTTTTTTCGGTCCCTGTCAATATTTTAACCATAGATAATTGAGCCTTGGATTTGCACAGAGCAGCATTGCAGATGTTTTTTTTTTTTTTGGTTTTGTCTCCTTGGTGCAGACCATCCACGCGGAGCTTTCCAAGCTGGTGAAAAAACACTCTGAGCAGAGAGGGGCAGAGCAGGCCATGTACAAAAAGATGCTGGGGAACCCCACCAGCAGCAACGTCAACCTGAAACACAGGGCCAAAACGTCATGGGTGAGTCAGTCTCTCAGTCCGTATCGTGTTTGTGCTGGTCTCTCATGACATGACACTTACGAACCTTCTGTTGGATGCATGTGATAGAGCAAGAGCGAGTGTTGAGCATCGTAAACCTGTCTTGCTTTGGTTTTTAATTGCTTCATGATTAAAAAAAAAAAAAAAAAAAAAAAACACCTCAACATCTGCTCTGCACTCGTTTATCCCTGTCTGTCCGCAGGCTCTCAGCTGGAAGTGGCTGTTCGGTGCCACAGCAGTGGCCATTGGCAGCGTGGCGTTATCTGTGGTCATAGCTGCCCGAAATTGAACTGAGCCCGTAATGACAGCCAGACCGAGCCACTGAAGCAGAGAGGCACTTGTGGCGGAGCCTCCCAACGTCTGAGCAAAGAGGGCGCAAATGCGGTTCAGTCAGTTGCGTCTTCACTGTCACTCCACTGTCACTCTCGCTGTGTTGCTACGTTGTTTGAGAACTGAGCGTGACGGGTAATAAATCACCAATGTTTGCGTTTGACAAAGGTATCTCTGAGCTGACAAGTGTGCAGGTTGCTGCATGTCCGTCACATTGCCAGAGGCGATTTCCTCTTTCTGCCATTTGTTTTTTCGTCTCTCGATCCAAATGTTTGGAAAATTTATTATTAGAGAATTAAAACAGTTTGCGATAGCTATAGATAACAAGAATATAATTATGTTTCCTGTTTTGAAAATCAAAGTTAATGTGATATGGTCCTATATTATGCTGTAGTTTTGAAGCACATAGTTTTGTTTTTGTCCATGACGATCTTTGTAATTCCACTTTAATTTAGTCAGCATGGTACGTGTCTGCATTTTTAACAAAGATGCTTTTTTTTTTTTTTATTTTCAGACAGTGTAACTAGCTTGTGTGTTCACTCTTTCACCTTTTTTACAGAACACACTCATACACTACGTGATCAGGAAAATAGAACTATCTACGCGCTTTGTGCATGTTGGGCGGCATGGTGGAAATATCGCTACAGCCATTGCTAGAATTTAAACTCCATGTAGGATATCAAGTGGCGTGACAGTCAACTGAAGCCTCAAACACGGTTTAAAATCAAACTGTTGCCTATGCAGTACAGCCACAGTCATGTCTCTATAAAAACAGTCAGACATATGTACACAGTACTTTAAGTATGTGTCGTGTTGTTTTTTTTCATTCGTACTTGTTTGACATGTCAAAACATAATACTTAATTTTTTTGGTAAACAGCTATAAGATGGAGGTCATTTTTAACTTTAAAAACAGTTACAGGGAAGGGTGCATGTTTTCTCATACATTTGGCTCGGCCTTAAAAGGAAGAGTTTATTTCTATGCTACAGCTTCACATTGCTATTCCTCTTTTTTTGAATAATGACGACCAAATTTGGAAGGACAAAGGATGTGTAGTTTCAGGTGTATTTGTTTCTGTCCCCTGTGGAGTTGCCCTTTATTGAACGTGCAGCTGTTTTTATTTATTCAACTTTTTTTTTAATTTATTTTTTTTTAGCATAATTGAATATAACCTGGGTTCCAGACGTTCCATTCATTCCTGATGACACAAAAAATTATTCTTGACATTCCTTGAACTTGTTGTGTTCCATATATCGCAATAAAAATGCTTCTCCCTTAATGGTTTCTATTGTGTCTGCTAATAATTTTAGTAGTGAAAATGGGTAGCCTTCTTTTGTGGTTTCACAAAACAGTCCAAATTTATTTATTTTTTTTGTTTCTTTGAAATGATTTGAGTATCTTTTTATGAGACAACTTTTAATAGCAGCCTTTTTCCTCGTCGGGGATCAGAATGCTGCGCCATAAAAACTCCGAATATCATGCGTAGTTTCTCATTTATATTCTTGCACATCTGTAAATTCCCAGATTTCCAGGATGTGCATAAATGGGTCTCTTCTCCTCAGACTCTGACGTCTCGCTGACGTATTCCGATGACCCGTCGTTTCCCCTTTTCCGATACAGCTTGATGTGAAACGTGCTTTACCGAAAATCACTGACGCCTCGTCGAGTGTGCGATTTAAGAAACACAATTTGAGAGGATTTTAACACATTAAAATAACTAATGTAAAGACAAAAAACGAGACAACGACGCTGCCAAAACTGACTGTCGCCCACGAAGAAGCAAAAAAATTAAATGCTAAAAGATGATTATGAATATAACTAAACACACATATTCACACACATAAATATGCTAAAATGGAATTAAATACATGCTAGTTTTAATACACGTTTCTTGCGATAACACGTGCATCTATATTGGCCCCCGCGACGTACCGATGACCTCACCAGTCATCGGACACTCATTGGAGCGCGAGCGGGACCTCTCGGTTTACAGAGCGTGCGTCCGTGCGCGTGGTGGTGCTGGTGGGAACGGCTAGTAGCGGCTCGCGGTAGCAAAGATGGCGGCGCTGAAGGAGGAGCAGTGCTACGGGCTGTCCTGTGGAAGAGTGAGCAACGGCAGCAATGTCTCCGTGTTTCACGTCAAACTCACTGACAGCGCGCTGCGGGCTTTCGAGGCTTACCGGAGTGCCAAGGTGAGGGGCTCAGCGGACCTGTGGGCGGCCGTTTAATTTTTGTTTCTGCTTAGTTCGTGTTGAAAGTGTTGCCAGTGAACTGAGGGCTTAACTGTCCTCACTCGGGCTGCTGCTGCTACCACTACCGCTGCTGCTGCTGGTGGTGGTGGTGGTAGTAGTAGTAGTAGTAGTAGTAGTAGTAGTAGTAGTAGTAGTAGTAGTGCCACCTCCACACGGAGATAGTCAAGCCTGTCTGTTGGACGGCTAGTTTGACTGTTAAAGTGCCCGTTTTTGGCAGCTGCCCGCTGATGCTGACCGTGCGGTCGATGTTTCTAGCCGGACTCCCTTAACTCCAACACCCGCTTCTGTCATTTCTCAAGCTCTGCCGTTCACCGCTACTGGAACTGTGTGTTGGGGGTAGGGGGGTTCGAGCGATTTAATTGTATCATCATGTTTGCTCGACATGTTTATTCAAAGCTCCGCTCTGAACATACTGTAGATTTTACAGCAACGACAAAAAATAGCACATTCGAACTTAAAAAAAATAAAAAATAAAAATAAAAAAGAGGAAAAAAGAGCTTGGGGAAGTCACGGGTTTTGCGCTCGACGGTGCGGATGTTTCCAGAAAGTTTTACAGAGCTGTCAAAAAATCTGACCAGCCTTGCTAACGTGACTAGCCGGGCAGCCCATCTCCCTCCCCCACCACCACCTCGCCACAGTCACGGTGACGGACGCTGCTGTACAATATACGCGCTGTCTGTCCCCCGGCAGACGTCAATATTTGTTTCGGTGCCGTCGCCTGAATGGGGGAAGCCTCGAGTGAGCGTGCGTAATGACAGCTGTGGGAATAACTTGTGGGAGGGGGAAGGGTGAAAAAGTTAGCCCGCATTCATGCGAGGAAGACGGCCATGACGTCCAGTAAGGCAGCCACCCTCTTCGTCCACCTACGTCGGTCGGCACATTTAAAAAAAAAAAAAAAAAAAAAAAAGTGCGTCAAAGTTATTTGAGAGAGAGACAGAGAGCGAGAGAGAGAGTTTTAAAGCCCAGCAGGAGGCCTGCTGCTCTCTGCAACTGCCCCTCGTTCTGCAGTGAACAGTCCTCGGCTGGGCAGCTTTTCCTCCCTCTCTCGATGCCCATCTAGTGTTTCAGCTTCTATAAATATTTGACAGGCAAAACTTGAGCAAATGGGCTTATCTCCAGATTCAGTTGCCGCACGTTGGGGCTGCAAGCTGATAAGCCAGAAACAATATAGCTGGAACAGGCAAGGAGGGCGAGGAGGGGGGTTCGGTAGCTGTGCAGACAGGAGGAAATTTTTTTAAACCCGAGCTGTCACAGCAGCACAAGACGGGATTGTCATCGGTGATTGGCTTGCTCAGAATGCAGCTCCAGTGGTTTTAAAATGGTGTCTGAGTTTGTTGTGTAGTTGCGTGTCTGTGCGATGTTGAATTTTCAGAGAATGCAAGCGATTCTGTTCCTTTTTATTCACAAAGCAAACAACTTTGCATGTTTTTATTTGTTAAAGGACGGGCGTCTTTTGCTATCTTCGATTTTTGGGTTCAGTCCTAAAGTTCCCACATTATATCCACTTCAAAATCTTTATTTTTAGTCTGGACTTCTGTGGAGCAACCGCACACAAATATTTATGCTACAGTCTCTACAAACCAGCACATTAAGCCTTCTATTTACGGCTTCCTGCCAAAATGCTTGGTGTTGGCTTCCTGCTGAAACCGATGCTTTGCTGTACCCTCCACATCTTTGGAAGGGGGCAGAGTCAGGGCTCAGGGGCTGAAAGAACACCTGGCTGGGGGTGTTACTAATCTGCAAGAGGTATCTGTAGTGTTTGTGACATCACAAAGGGCTATGTTTTAAGGACTTTGTGTTTTACATATCGTGAAAGTGCAGCAAAGTACAATTGGATTATTTGGGGTAATTTTTCCATCTGTGGATTTTTTTTTTTTAGCATATGGGAAGAACAAAACTTCTCTGTTCACCCTCCCATTGCATTGGAGACGATGCAAAGACGTGTCATTGTCTAAGTTGGCTTTTTTTTTTTGCTTTTGTTGGTAAGAACTGCAGACGATGACTCCTTGTGGCAAGAAAAGCGCATCATCCACATGAACTTCCAATTGCTAAATTCAGTAGAACATCAGCAGCTCATCAGAGAAGAAGACAATAATGCCTCAGTGTTCACACTGTGCCTAGAGCACATCATGCCACACTACAGATTCCTGTCACTTCCTTCTCCTACGATCAGTCATTGCAGAGCCACCAGCTTCAAAAGTGTGGTTTTTGCATTGAAATGCCTTGACAGGCAGTGAAGGAAAAAAATGTAGAGAGTTGTTGACTGAGTCACTGACAACGCCAAAAATAATGTTTACGTTTCCTGTGTGTGTCTCGTCACGTCAGCTTCAACAAACAGTCAAGAAATGCAAAAAACAATCATCTGCTTGCTTCCTGACTTCCTGATCTGCCTTGTCTGAAATACATTATGCGCTTTTGATAATATGAAGGTCAATCCTGTGCATCCCTCTGGGGATTTGCTTTTACCCCCTTATAAAGTGATATTTTCTTATCTACATTAATAAAATTAAAACAGGTCATTATTCTTGCACAGCCCTTCAGCCGACATGGGATTCTTCTGCTCTTCGTGTTTCTCGGTTGCCTTTAAGGGCGCTCAGCCCCTCAAGTGTCACAATAAATTTAACACTGGCTGCAGCCCAACAACACGGGTAAGCTAGGGACGCGGTAAACAAAGAAGGAAGGGCTACAGAACTATGTGCGTTTCACTGCATATGTCATGGCATTATCAAGTCAGCAGACGCTCATGACTCGGGCTGTTGGACTGGAAAAGATTGAACGCTGGCAGGAACACGCGTTCATGAGGAAGCTGTGAATGTGAAGCAGTTCTGTACCAGCGTGTGGACCTAATCATGTCCACCTGGGGCAGTGAAATTCTTGTGACGTTGTGTCACCAAATTCTTTTACATACAAGCAGAGCAAAACTTTCTGGCCTGTATGATTTGTTCCAGTGTAATCTCAAAGTCACGGCGCGTTGCCCAAGAATCTAAGAATTTTTAGACGCCAGAGTCACTGTCCACAGTCAGTTTTCCAACCATAAACCCTTTGATTGGGTTTTTTTCTGTTGACGACATCAAGCAGCAAGTGTTAGTGTGAGTTTACACTCAACTTCCGGTATGATACATACCTGACAACTAGCCGTTTCTTCCATGGTTTGTTTTTAGGGCAAAGTGAACTTGAACTCTGCTGTAGCCCTGTCACTGGCAGTTTTTTTTCTCTTTTTTTCACTGGCTGTGACTTCTGCAAGGAAGTGAGTAAGGCCACTGGTGAGCTTGAAAGCGGAAAGATTTGTTGCGTTAATATGAGGTCTGCGGATGGCTTTTATGAAATGTAGTACCGTGAAACTCGCTTGGTGTTTGATTTAGAAAACCAATAAAATCTTGTAACTTTATTTTCATGGAAGGATGTGACGGATCTCTCCAAGTGGAAAGTGCAAAGAAAACTTTTAGCTGCAGGCGTTAAAACTAAAAATATGGCCCCTACAAAAGAAACATTTATAGGCAGTCAAGGAAAGTGGTGCAGAGAAAGTACCTAAATGTTTTATGTGCAGTCGCAAGCCAGTTATCAGCGCTTCCATTCGGAACCCTTGGATGCCCAGAGCTGCATTTTGTGTTGTGTTATAGTCATAAATAGGCAGTTATAAATACTTAATATTCATCACTGTCGAGACATTAAGCTGTGTTCCAAATTGCATACTTCTACTCATAATATTATTACATTATACCTCAATACCATGCATGCCCTCATTGGGTGCTGCACTACTGATCTCAGTAGGCTAGTTAGTGTTTCCCCAAATCATGTACTGCTCGTTTGCCATTAGTAGTAGCGATGAGTTGTTTGTTTATTTGTTTGTTTGTGGTTTTAATGGCAAATTGCAAACAGATGGCAAAAGACAAATTCTTTGCGCACAAACCAAAAACACGGCCCAGAAGACGAAAAGGTTTTGTTGTCATTGTACGAAAAGAAATGCAACACAATTTTGTTGGGCAGCCGTCTCCATGTAACAGCTACATTGTTTGACATAATGCTCAATTAAAAATGTGCCACTGTAGCCAGTAGCACATTAGCTAGTTAGCAGACGCCAACGCTAAATCTCACGCCAACGAGGTTTCGGCCCTCCTGCTGTGCCACCAGTGTGGCCTGTGTTGAGGGTGAGATGTCCTTTGTTCCTCGTCCAAGTTATTTTGGATTGTTTTGAATAGTACCCTGCATTTTTGCATACTCCTCCGTGTGAATGCACTTCATGCTCTCACGCAAAGTATTTAGCAAAGAGGTAAGTGATTCCTACCGCACCTCTAGCGTTTTATAATGATGAGGGTGTGTTCAAGAGCCCTGATGGTGACAGAGGGCGTACCTTGTGTGGAATGCTTGCCGCTTGCTGAGGGGTCCTGGCACAAATAAACATGTAATGCCAGTCCTAATAAGGAATGACAGTGTCAGAAAGGAGCATTGCTGAGTTGCTCAACAATGTTTACCACGGCTGTCTGTGTCGAAGAAATGGTTGATGGTATTCAACAGCGGTTTAAACTGGAGGGCATTTACTTTTCTAAAATGAAGCCGTGACACATTTTGAGGTGTGGCCTAAATAATTAAGAGTTACTGGGAAAGAAAGGACAGTTATTGTTCTCTAGATCTACAGCCTTGTCATTAATCTAGTTTTTCATTCATTCATTCATTCATTCATAAAGTTTCTATTCCCGTTTCGCCCTGCACTCAGGTCTGCAGGCGGTGCTTTGGCCTTTCCCAGCTGTTTTGTTGACCAGTTTATTACAAGTCCCGACAGAAAGACAGAATGTTAATTGTATTAATTTGACCTAGTTGAAAACACATCTCTAAATCAATTGTAAAACCAACTTTTCATTCTGTTAGCTAGTCGAATGCGAAGAAGTTGCATGCCACTGGTAAGTTTTTAGTGTGGTGATGCATTTTGATTTTCCTACCGAGGGTGCAAACGTATTGATCATTGAAATGTTTGCAAAAAAGGCACCGTCAATCACCATAATCCCTTAAAACCCTCAAACCCTAAACACAAACAAACGATTTCCAATCTCTGTAATTCTGTACAGAATTATTTCCCTGTTTTAACAATGCTCCACCTCCTCGACCTCCCCTCCCCCCCTATGGACACGGTATGGGCAGTAATGGAGACCAGGACGGGATTCTGTTTCTACACCCTGCACGACCAGTGCCAGTACTATGGTTATTTAAGGAATGCTGAGTCCCCGGTTTCCGCATCACGGGACGCTGCAGGGGATGACCATAACCACCCAGGCCAAATATGACTCCAAATGTCATAGCGCTCCTCTGCCCTGTGTCAGGGTTACCATGAGCCATCATGTCATCCCAGTGACACTGCACACTCTCTGACCTGGCCTTCAATTTTCAGTTTCAAGAAAACCACCTATAGTGTTGGCTCTCTTCACGATCGTCGTGTTTTTCACCCGCGGAGGACATTCTTGGCCCGCCCTCAGTTCGACATGCGCGACAGTAGACGTTGAAGTCTGAGCCAGAAAAATGTAATCAAAGAAACCGGTTCACAAACCAGTTCTGTGACATCTGCGAAAACCCCATTTGAAAAGTTGCATAATCTAGCCTGAAGCATTGAAGTCAGCTTTATAGTACATAAATCCCTTTTAATCAGGGCCGTCTCCGGAAGACGGAACTGTTCATTCATTCCCCTGAATGCGTCTGTTGTGCATTTAATGTGTAGCATCTTTCTCCAAGACCACGCTGACAATCCATTTGGAATCATAATAGCATTAAGTACAACACACATACATACTGCCACATTTGTAACATCTTAAATATGTTTAGCTAACACAGAAAACCTCATTGACAATGACAAAATATGAAAGCAGGTAATACCAAGTGTCCATTAAAATGTTTATATTGATAATTAACCAAGGGTGCCAGTGGCCGTCCCAAAAGTTTCACAGTCAATCAGAAAATCATTTTGCATGTTTATTTCCATGCACTGTCTTTATCCAATAGTTTCCTCTGTATTGTAGTCTTGTATGGCCGTGAGGTTCACCTGCTGCTTGGCTCACAGTTGCTTTCACAGGCAGCCAATGATAAGTAACATGCAGCTCGCAGTAATGCCACATTTGTTGACGTGGCAATGTGTGAAATGTTCCTCCTGGAAACTGCACCTTGGTCACGTAAGATAACTGTGTGTCAGGCAGCGCTCGGCTCTGATGTTCAGCCGAGGCGAAACACAAAAACAATGTTTTGATTGATTGGAAGACGCGCCCGGACAGAAATAAACGGCGGACATCTCGTTCTTGCCACACGCCTTTCCGGTTTTGCGATGGGCAGCAAAGGTTACGAAAACGGAAGCAGGGGAAACACTGCAGCACCGTTTCACCTTTTGTTGAACGAGTGAAACCCTATACAGGAACAGCCCTGCTGTGTGACCGTCATGCAGCTCAACACCTGACAGTGTGGACGACCTACAACCCAACCCATAGAGATTCACATAGGACTATTTCTGTGTCCGTGGGCTTGAAAACTAAGAAATCCCTTGTTGACACGACCCACAAAGGTGGCTCAACCTGTTTATTGATAGAATTTGTGTCTGCCCATTTGATAAAAGATTTGACATTAAAGGAGGGATTTAGTTTTTCATCTCCTGCAAAAAATTACTTTATTCACAACTATGAATTCTGCTGAAATTCTTGTTTTTTTTGCTTCCTGGAAGCAAAGCAAAGGAAGATTTTGACGTGATTAACATTGTCACCAGTGTGGATTAATCACAGGCGAGTTGGCCGATGGTTAAAGCCTCAGCCATGCCCCCCTTACCATCGGACCACGGCCGGGACCCGGGCTCTGTCCTAAAGGTTAGCTCTGTAGAACATTCTGGGCTCAGGTCCCAGAGAATAGTGACATGTCAGCAGCCCATTCAAATGAACAGGCTGAGGGTAGCACTATGTTAGCAGTGCTGGACCGGGCTGGGGGAGGGGCAGGCGCAGGGCAGGAGAGCTAAAAGTGGTGCTAGGTTAAACCTCGCAGAGAGGGTGACTCCATGAAAGGTCCAGTGTCCCTGTATGGTGTGGGCGAGCACCAGACCAATAACAAAACACCATATCACACCGCTGACGGCCAGCAGGACGTACTCCTGTTGTTGCATGTGAGAATGAGAAGAATCATGTTCTTGTCTTTGTGATATTAGCAGCAGGCTGCTTTACAAGGAGCTTTTTGCATGTATTGGTCATAGAGGTGCTTATGAAAATATGTATTCTGTTCATTTCAGACCAGAATGGTGCCATACTAAAGAAATAAGCAGCCGACAGAGCATTTTTCTTGTCTTGACTCAGCATTATTGTGTAAATATTTCAGGTTTCATTGTAAACAATCAGTATCTTTATGACTCTCAGAAGTCGTGGTCTGTATAAACCCTATATTAGCCGAATGCAGCGATGAAGGGTGTGTTTTTAAATGAATCCAATGATCATTTTAACAGCCAAGTGCTGCTACTGCAATTTTAACAATATGCTTGTGTAACATGTCTTGTGCAAACAAAGTGTGTCTTTCTTGGAATAGGTCTGAGTGACATCTTCATCAATGTGTTTACAGAGACAATGCTTAACGCTGCTGTTGTCTTGTCTTTTTCAGGTCCTGTCATCCAAACCATTGATCAGGTTTAATGGAAAACAAGGGGTAAGACAAATGAAAACTCAACTTTTTGCCTCTTGATTTTTTGCTCATGGTTTCTCTTACCGATCAGTCAGCTGGCAGGAGGAGTTATTTGTAGTTTTCCATTTAGTTTTGTCGCTGCTGCGATGCACAGCCCAGTGCAAGCTCACAGAAATTCAAGTTTCCAGTGGACGGAATCCTTAGATAAACACATCTGCTGCACACTTTTTAAGACGTTTGTACCAGTCGCCTGCCGTGTGGCCTCCCCCCCCCCCCCCCCCAAGATGTAATTTTGTGCAATGTTCTAAAGAGGCTGTCTAGACATGCTAGCAGTGTCGTTATGGTTTTAATGATGCATTCATTGGCCTGTGTGTCATGTGCTGTGTCAACTTTACCCAAGTTGCTTCAGAGACATGGCCTAGCTACATTTTCCTCAGCAGCCAACACCACCAGATGTCTTTCTTTCTATTTTGTCCAGCAAAATATGCTTTTTTTTGGCCCGGGATCTTTCTGTGTGGAGTTTGCATGTTGTCCCTCTGCGTCTGCGTGGGTTTCTCCAGGTTCTCCACACGTGAGTCTAAACTGGCCACTCTAAATTGGCCAGAGGTGCCAGTGCGAATGGTTGTTTGTCTTTCTCTGTGGCCCTGAGACAAACTGGCGACTTGTCCAGGGTGTGACCACGCATTCGCTCGCTGACAGCTGCGATGGGCTCCAGCAGTCCCAGTGACCCCCGTGTGCAGGAGAAAGTGGCTGTAGAGAAGCAAAACGAAACAAAAATAAGCCGGTCTCATATTATTTGTGTCAGTCGCGTGTTGTATTTCCACTGCAGCTGAGCGAAAGTTGCTCCACTTTGCTTCAGTGGTGGCAAAACACAAAGGCCTATTAGTAGAAACACGATGTTGCAATGGAATGTTTTTTTGTAGGTCGTTCTTGTGTAAATCAAGCTGCGTCTTTGGTAACGCGCCTGTGTCAGAGAATTAAATGCTCACACTACTCTAAGTACTTTATGGCCCTGTGGAATTAAATAGACGTGCACAGGAATTTACCTCCCCATTTGTTAAAAAGCAGGTTATGCACGAATCAGCAAGGGTGACTACCGGCTCCAGTCAGCAGATCCTCTTAAGTCCAGTGGATATTTCTGACCTGTTTGTGTGGCTTCTTGCAATGGAGACTGATAGAAATCATGTAACAAAAGGTACAGCGTTAAAATGCAGTCATTTAAATTCTCCTCTTTAGACCGATTGCTAATTATGTACTCATCACAACATTCATTAGTATAATGGCAACTGTAATAATACATAGGATAATATATTATTACATTATAATTATATATCATATTATAATTATATTATAGTAATATATGTAATACATTTCAAGCTGAGGTGCTTAATTTCAACAGTCCTCCTGCTGCGATAACTTGTTTTTACAGTGATTGGGGAAAATCTGTATTGATGGTAAACATCAGCAGAACAATCACTCAAAAAAGCATCAGCAATGATCCTTCTTATCACCAGCTTCTGCTCGTGTTGCGCCAAGGCTTTCTTCTCACCAAGAGCCACTTATTTGGCTCATATCAACACTCCTCTTCATTCACCCTCAGGGTTTCTGCTGTGGAAAAGATTTTTTTGTGTTTGTTCGGCCACATTAGCACATTTGCTGATCTATCTGTTAGTTATGTCTGTTGACCAGAGCATGTGTTGCCACGGTTTATCTTGCCCCGCTCTCATGTTTGCATTGAACGAATTGCAAATGACCGTTAATGTTTGTTGCTGATTAATTCTAATGCGTTTTTTTGTATTTTGAAGAAAATCTGCTGGCTCTGAAATGCGAACACCAGAAGTGTGAAAGTGGCAAAATCACAGAGCAGATGGGCCTGGCTGTCGGGACCAGAACCCATTTTCATTCACTAAATATTCATTCACTTTGTGCTCCAACATTGTGCGCAGACACTTTTTTTTTCACTAAGATAAACGATGAGGTGAGCAATTAAGAAGAACATTAAGAAGACATGAGCCTAACGTCTAGTTTTTTTGGGGGTCTAACAGCCTAATTTAGAACTGACCGTAGGTGTGAACGTGATTGAGTGCTAACTGGTTGTTTGTCTCTTCGTGTCCCTGCGATAAACCGGCGACTTGTCCAGGTTGTTACCCTCCCTTCACCCCAAAGACAGCTGGGACAGGCTGCAGCTCCACTGAGACCATGAGTGCAGGAGAGAAGGAAAAGGATGCTTGGGTTCTATATCCTCTGTGACTGATTCTTTAAATGGCTTTTTAATAACAAACTGTCTTTGAGCAACCCGAATGACCATCTGTCGAGAGTTTTTGTGCGTTCGCTGTGTTCATCCTCGCTGGCTGCGTCGCATGCTTAGTCAGCTGCGGAACCTCTGCGAGGTGCCAAATTAGCCGTCACGCACGAGACATCCAGCTCAGAGCAAAGCCGTCGGTCTTGGAAACCGTTTTTCAAAGCGTCTCGTTTGGTTTCGCTGCTGTTTTTCAGCCGACGTGAAGTAAAGAAATAAAGACGACAGACTGTTTTGCTATTTGTCTAACGCCGAAGCAGACAACTCACTGGGGAAGCGCCAGCCGCGGGCCCTCGTTGTCCTGAGACTGAGAGAGAGTGAAATGTGGTAACTCGTGGTGACGGAGAGCAGATTCGCCTGGACAGTCACAATTTTCAGCGTTTTCCTCGGCACGTCCGCGCTCTGACTTGGCCTGACTTGGTTTTCTGTCTCCTCGCTTCACTCCCGGTCTCGGCCGTGGAGAGTGGACCGTGTTCACTGAAGGATATTTGTCCTCTCAGGTGACCTCAAAGTGAAAAGAGGCATTGTTTGCTAGATTCCACCGCAAAAAAAAAAAAAAAAAAGAATATGAGGTTAGCTAGCTGCCGTCGGGAGTGCAGAGGTGTTGCAAAATCAATTTCTGCCTTCAGACACCTCGTGTGGAGACGTGACTTGGCCAGTCAGTCACTTGTTTTCCTTTCCAGTGTGTGCTGGTCTGCTTCCGCTTTAGTTTCATCGCAGATTTTCTTCTCGCTAAGAATCTCAGGGCTGTAAAGACGCTGCATTTGCATGTTGATTTAATATGGGATTATCGAGATAGTCCCGTATCTAATGAGGTTTATTACACCTAGATATGAAGAACAGTGATTAACCCTCATATCCGTTATCAATGATGATGAAAATATGGCCGCATTCCATCAAGTTCTGTTCGTCCTGAAGTTGTATGTGTTGAATCAGGTTAACATAGAGACTTCATCGAGCTTTCATTTCAGAAACTTGTTTTTTGTTGTTTTTTTACATGGACAGGCAAAGTAATACATCCGCATCACACCTACGGTACGTGCATGTCAAACTGGAGCCACGAAGTGTGGAGGTGCACTTTACCTCTGCTCTGTGAGTCACAGTATCAGCCCAGTCCCTCCCTGATGCTGTGCCTTTCAGCCACTTCCTCTGCCTCTTAATCACTGCTGCGCTCACAGAGTCCACAGTCTGTGTTTTTGCAGAGAAAGACAAGTCGCTGGCTGCAGCAAAACATTTTTCACCAGCTGATTTGGTTTGTCAGGTGTTTTTTTGTTTGTTTTTTATACCCCCAGCACAGCTGCAGTGAGCTTGACTTCAGAGCTACTTTAATACGGCTGAATCACTTGCGTATTTGGGATACGTTAAAGGATTCTTATTCACGGTCAGACGTTACATTTGAGTGATGCCATGTTCCTCTGGAATGCTGCTCACCGGCGTGACTCCTGCAGAGGTGGTGTTTTTCGCCGTACAGTAGGTTAAACAAAGGACAGTATTTATTTATAGTTGGCCACCTGCAGCCTTCACACGTGTGGGGAGAACTCTGGTAAACAGAGCTGAGCAGCCCGCAGTCATACCACATGTCGGTGTCAGCACTGAGTCACAGGCTGAGCCTCGGATCGAGGCCGGGTCACTGACCACGAGCTGCAGCTGCCAAGACGGCCTGTGCTGCACTACTAATCTGTGACCTTTCTTAGCGGACCTCACTTCGTTACGAAATTATCACGCGTGTATCACAGCAAACTGACCCTTGAGGTTTTTCACAACAGAATCCAGAGAAATGGTATAAGGGAAGGTTTAAATGGTGATGCATCCATTAACTCAGTCTTGGAACACTGGTTCGCTAGTGTTTCCTAAGTGAATCTCGTTGCAGGTGGAGTGGTTCTTGGCCTGTAGGGGGAATTTACGTAACTGAAGGCCAGAGGCTGCTGAAATACCCTGTGCAGTTCTTCTTTTTATAGAAACTTACCTGAGGTTCCTTGTCACGTGACCGGATCACGGTTTCAGAGCGCTCTGCCGCGCACGTACGAACCGGCAAGAGAGAGAGGGAGGGATGATCTCTACGATATTAAAGCAGGTTGGAGGTTGAACAGCTTTTACGTCTGAGATGAAATGCCAGAGTTTGAATGCGTCAAATTGACAAAAATGGTATTTGGGTCTATTTTGGTTGCCCTTTCTCACAGCTCGCAGGTCAATGATCTCAATATTAAAAAACATTTAATGCATAGATGATGTAGAACATCATGTATGACCATGGAATGTTTGTGTTGAAAACTCTTTAGTGCAGAGCAGTTAAAAAAAATAATACACATTAATTTTGTCTAAATACCTTTGTGTTTTCCTCCTTGTCTTGCCTCTGACAGAGAATTTCAATACCACGGTCAGAAAATTCCAATGAACTGCACACATTTAGCTTCTACCTGTCCAATGTGGGTCGAGACAACCCGCAGGGAAGCTTCGACTGCATCCAGCAGTACATCACCAGGTGAGAGGAAACTACATGCAGCTAATTCCTCCTTCGACACACAGAAATATGCATATTTTACTAGCCGCAGTAGCAGCAACCACAACACACCAAAATCATAAAAAATAAATTTAAAAAAAAGTGTGTGTGATTGCACAATAGGCACAATGGGGAAGAAAGAACCTTCTGCTTTTTGGTGTCGAGCTTTGCAACCTATTTTTAACACGAGGGTCAGCTGGAGTTCATCCACATCTCTGCTGCCTAATCAACCTCCAGTTCCAATCTGAAAACCCAAATGACAGAGCTCCAACTTCCAGCTGCACCCAAAACTGTCTTATTTCCTGCCAAGTCCCCCACAAAGAGAGGCACGTGGCCGGGAAAGAATGGCAAGTCATGTGGCAGCTGCTTGTGCTGTGGAAACACACAGTCGAGTAGAAATATCACAAGAAAAAGATTTAGTGAAGGGTTTTTGTTTTTGTCAGTTGCCATCCGAGCAACGTTTTTGCAACGACGCCTCGAAACGGCCTCATCCTGCGTCCGCGCCTCACCCCACTCACGGCTTACCCTCCTTGCTCTCCGCTAGTGAAGGGAGCGTTCAGCTGGACTGTTTGGGCGGCATCCAGGACAAAATCACAGTTTGTGCAACAGACGACTCGTACCAGAAGGCCAGGGAGAGCATGGCCCAGGTTGAGGAGGAGACTCGCAGCAGGAGCGCCATCGTCATCAAGCCGGGAGGGAGATACGTAGGTGAGGAGACCCGCAGAGGACCGCACACACCCTGCACCTGTCATTTTGGTTTCACAGGTGTTCAAAGACCCTTCAGTTCATAACTTTTGGTATTCAAAATGAAATATAAGACTGCCACGTTTTGATTTTATTATTTCTGAACATGAGATTTTCTGATTTCTCTCCCTCTGATAGCAAAAACTTTCTGCATCACCTCTACACTTGTGCTCTTTTTCACAATCAGTTTATTTAAACACACTGAAACTCTGCTCATCAGATTTGGGATTCTTTTATTAGCCTCTAAACAACCACACTTGAAATCATTTTTGTGCATTCGCTGTTTTACTGACGTTTGCAGCATAATGTCCTTTTGTGCTGAGGGATCACACTTTTCCCTCAGAAGGCGGCGGCAAGCCTGAACAGGGTTCATTCTTAAACAGCTTTTAGAAAAGCTGTCCCTCCAATAAGGCGGTAAAAGCTTCGCGTTTGTGAAGGGGAGCGAGTTTTCCTAGATGTAGCAGGTCAGGGTGCGATGCATCATTTTGTGAGTCATGTGCGAGTTCTCAGCAGCCATTACTCACACAGTTCACAGCTGTTGACAGAAAATCAATGGTTTTACTCCTGAGATAATTGTAATTTTCCATTCTCGGTAATGCTGCACAAGATGACGCTAAAAAGTCGCTGGGTGACTTTGAGGTTGTTTGTTGCAGAGTCGTATTGTCATCCCCCTTTTAACTGAATGGGTAACACGTGAAAGATTCTCCTCAGTGGCCTTCTCATTTAGAAGACCTGCCTTTCCTTTTGCTTTTGAAACATCTCCAACATAATAAAAACCCTTTCTTCACTCTTCAGGGAAGAAGGTTCAGATCCGGAAACCGGCACTTGCCCAGACGGACGTCGCTCCGCTGCGGAGGTCCTCGCGGCCCGTGATCATCTCGAGCAGCGCGCAGAAGAAGAACACGCCGCAGCACCGGCCGCTCCGCGAGCGCCTCATGCACCTGTTGGCTCTCAAGCCCTACAAGAAGCCGGAGCTGATCCTGCGGTTGCAGAAGGACGGGCTCCTGCCGTCGGACAAGGACTACTTGGACAGCCACCTGCAGCAGGTACAGATGCAAACCAAATGCAAAAGGGCTGAGGCGTTGCCAAGGCGTTGTTCAGCACAGTGGCCAAGTGATTCACCTCCGCTGCACTTTGCTGTTTTTCTAGGTGGCCAACCTCAACGGCAAAGACAACACCTTCACATTGAAGGATGTTTTGTATAAGGAAATTCAGAAGGACTGGCCAGGATACACAGAAGGAGACCAGCAGCTACTCAAGAGGATTCTTTTTCGGTAAGTCCGAGATGTGACTTTCTATCAGAGGGTTTGTGACAATGAGAAAATCATCATGCAGTTCAAGTAATAGTTAAACAAAGAGTATGTTTCCCCATGTTGACTGCTCACAGAACTGCCCAGTTTTACATGCTCTTGGTAGATGCCACACCTGTTTTTTTATGTTGGGTGTAAAACTTTCTGCTTACATTATTAATAATCATGGTATGCTCAATAGGTTATGATAAAAAAAAAAGCTGCCTGGTATTTGCCTGGATGCCACTGAAATGTTGGCTCCTGAAAATATTAATTTTGTGTATGAAAGCACTTATTGTGTGTCTAAAAATATTCAATGTTGTCCGTCGTCCATTATCCACAGCTGGCTGTCTTTCTGTTGATGGGCTAAAAAAAATCAGGTTTCTTAGTATCTGGGACACTAAGAGAAAGCAAGCTTCCAGGAAGCTAAATATAGATGGTTGGTAGCACTGGATGGGGTGTGTTGTGGGCGAGGTAGTTTCACGGTAAATTCAATGTAAATCAAGGGTTTTATATCCGGGCTACTTTTGCTGTTGCAAGTTAGGCTGCAGATCTAAGATGCACATTCTGTTCTTGATCAGAGATCAGGCAGTACAACTCAGTGCTTTCGTTTGAAAAAGTTGTACATTTGAGGAAAGCTTCCCATCTTGCATTGGTGACATAGCAAGTCTGCAGAGTCTGGACGTTCATGTATAAACTGAAGGGGGAATAAAGGGCTGGTTTGACTTAATTGCTGCTGTTTTATCACCATTTGGCAAGAGCCGTTGAATGAGGTCTAGCCAGATAAGCCACCCTGGGGCTTTTTGAGCGCACCACCCTCAGTTTGAGATTACATAGTGGACACAACAATGTCCTGTGTAAACAATGTTAGCTTGAGGTAGAAGGCTAAAGGAAACTAACACTGGGTGACCAGAGGAACAGTGTGCAAGACATGTGGAATTATGTAATTTCCAGACATGTTTTGCTTGGATTTTTGTTTTATCTTTTTGTGTCCTTTTCACCTTGAAGTTTTTGAAAAGTTTTTCGGGGAAAAAAAAGTGTTTCAGTCATTTTACAATCCTCGCGGACAAACCAGACAGTATGTACGCGCGCATAACAAATTGGCGTGTTTTCTATTTTGCTGCACTTTGAGCTCGGGGAGTTTATCAGCTGACCGTGCTCGCGGCTCGCACCCCGCTCGCTGGGCCACGAGCTCTGAGCCGCAGCGGATCGGTCACGCAGGAGTCGCGCTGCAACATGATTGGAACACTCATGAAGCAACACCGTTCCAGCATGTGCTGATCTGTGTGTGAGGTGGCACCGGTCCAAGGTTCACCCAGATCAGCCTGCTGCTGCTGCTGCTGCTGCTGCTGCTGCTGCCGCTGCTGCTGTTGCTGTACCTACAACGCGCACCATCACATGCACGCTGGCCGTGCACGAGCGGAGCCCTGGCAGAATTGTGCGTACCCAGTTGTCGCCTTCTGATAATGTCACCAGCTGTTGCGAGCTGTTCTTTTACGTCTCGGACCGTACTCTTGCCTGGGCACTGTTGCTCTCCATTAGACGACTCTGTTTTGACAAAGACTCTTGTGTTTCGTTTTTGGCCTTGCGTGATCAAAATGTTTTGTACGTGGTGCGAACAATGTTTGCTTAGTCACAACCAATCTCAGACTCTGTTTACAACTTGACACAAAGCGGGCATCAGGTTGATTTGATCCTAAGTAAATTCTAGTGCTAACACTGCATTTAATAGAGCTTTATTAATGTGTACTTAGTGTGCATGTTGTTGAAATGACATTGAATCGTAAGTCGGTGAAGGAAGCAAGCGCATATTTTAATAAGCTTACCGCCAGTCATGAGTCACAGTTCACACTGGATGCCAAAGCTGCTCGCCCATTCCGAGGAATGGAGCGACAACATGAGATGTACCTGTGTTTATAATATAATAGCGTAAACAATCCCCTGTTTATTGAAAAGGCTGTTAAGAATTTACTGGTACTGAGTGACTTTTTTTCCCTGAAATCCAACTCCTGACACTGCTTCACAGATCAATAGTTGTAAATTCTTATATGGTAATAATATATGGAATGAAGCCATTAATGGAAAATGGTTGTGATCTAGATTTTGTTGTTTCCGTCGTTGTTTCCTCCACAACGAATGGAGCGCTGCGGTAAATGGCGCTGCATTTTGCGGCGACGTTGCGTCCGTAATCTGCGCCACCTTTGCATCGTATCAACAAAGGTTTTGCACTAATGATATGCAGCTGCAAAAACGCCCAGAAATGCGGCACCTAAGGAGTCTGGAGAGCAGATTGCGCACCTCAACATGATTTGCGCACTAGATCGTTCGATATTGTAACCTTGCTGCAAACCTCAATCACCAGATGTTGAACTTCCAACAGAATACTTTATTTTTGTCGCTGTCAAACAACGTGCACATTGGCTTTCTTTCCGAACTCGCGCCAAGAAAGAGACAGTTGCACACGTCTCTCCAAAAATCCCCACTGCCCCTCGCACACACACACACACCCTTTCTGGTGTCTCTCTCACCCTCATGAAGGTTAACATGTTCCACCCCGTGCGAACATGAGGATCAGGCGC
This sequence comes from Thamnaconus septentrionalis, assembly GCA_009823395.1. Classification (NCBI taxonomy): domain Eukaryota; kingdom Metazoa; phylum Chordata; class Actinopteri; order Tetraodontiformes; family Monacanthidae; genus Thamnaconus; species Thamnaconus septentrionalis. Next base: position 7,914,162 of record CM020508.1, on the reverse strand, counting down.
TGTTTCTATTGAGGTATATTTGCACAGAAGAGGGTTTCATTTTGCACAAAATGACCAATTTAAATATATTCAAATAAGTGTGGTAGAGCCCTGCCGCTACCTGCGCCTCGGCACATTTTCTGCTGCCCTTCACCTCTATGTGGTCTGGTCATGCGGCTTAGGAGGTCTGTGGATAGGACACACTGCTTTTGATGCTATTTACACGGTTTTTCTGGAGCAAAATCGCTTTGTGGATCTGGACCTTAGCAGATAGAATCTAGACTTCCTGTGAAGTGCGATGTACCGTCTGAATTAGCACGGTATCAATGAAATCTAACGTGTGTGTGTGTGTTTGTTTTATTTTAATTTTAGGAAACAGAACAGCAGTGCTTCTGCTTTGGAGAGTCCTCCCAAAGAGCCAGCGAGCAGCTCTCCATCTCAGGTGGGCTTCTCCTTCTTTCCTTATTTTCACGACCTTCTGTTGTTCTTGTGCTATTTACAGAAACCTACCTCTAGATAAGTATAGTAAATAAGTGCATTTCTATTCTTATTAGACCTGTGACATTGTCCAGAGGTTTAGTGGGTGATTTTTTTTTGTCTCAATTTTAGTTCTCGCCGTTTTTATTTTTTCAATCTTCTCCAGCTGGTGCCAGAGAAACAACTGGTGAATTTAATTTCCTTCCCAAGACGGTCTTCACTTTCACTTTTAACTTCACCAAATTTCTCTCATAGACCACCCGTGTATTTGTCAAATATTTTTCCATTTCAATGCCAGAATTCCATTTTGGCACTCTTAAATGATGCTCTTTCATCAGCAGCTCATTCCTCCTTAACTCTCGCCTTCAACTGTGTTCTTCTTCCATTGCGCTTCCTCCTTCAGTAAACGCAAAATACAAAGCCACTCGCAAACGGCTACCCAGGCTTTTTTCTTCCTTATCATATCATTGGTTTAATTTGGTAAAATACCTAAAGTGTCATGTAAACTTCATATAGGTGAGGCAGGGATCAAAAAGCCGCAGAACAAACAGGGCAGAAAATTGTGAAACTGTAAATTGTCTCAGACGTTAACATGTAATTTCCGACCACTCAAACAAGATTTTCCCTTTGTGCCAGATGACAAAACAAAACCTACAAAGGAAAAAATGCTTCCGTCTCTTTTGATGAGGAAAACATAGTTTGATGTTGGAATCTGTGCCTCATCACTTACTGTCCACTGGTCTCGGTAATCACCGAAATTTCACCTCTTGACATCAAGTTGTTATTTTTCAAAGGGCTCCTGTTGGGTCGGTCGACACACAGCAACTGAGTCAGCCGCTCCCAAAGACATGATGAGTGTGGGCCGGGTCAAACGGGGCCTGTCTGTAATGTAATCCCTGGTATTGTGGAAAGACAGCAGAGTCATCATTGTCTCAGTGCCGCTGAGAACACAGATCTTCTAAATCTTTGCCGTCTCCATCTAGCGCCACCTCCAGATCCTCTCCTCTGCCCATACGCTACATTTTCTCCCGTTTGTTGCGACTGAAAAAAAAAAGAAACACAACAATTTGTCTTTCAGAAACGGCCCGCCGCTGACTTTATCGACCCACTCATCAACAAAAAGCCCAGGATATCGCACCTAGCCAGCAAGGCTATTACAGCCCCGGTCAATGGCAGACTGGGCTCCTCCTGCGGAAGAGGAGACGCGGCCGGAGCGCAGGCGGGCGTGGCCGTCTCCGTGTCGGACGCGGCCGTGGTGTCCAGCATCCAGCACCTGCCCATGCTGGAGATCCCTCGTCCTTTCGAAGCGCTGTCGGACGTCAGCAACGACTCCAGCCACAACGGCAGAGACTGCGACCCTCAGGAAACGGCGGCTTCCGAGAGGCTCAGCCAGCCTCCCTCGCTGGTGTCCAGCTCAGCGGCGCTCCCGGCACGCAGCGTCGGCACGTCGTCGCCCGGACACACGGCCCTGCCGGGGCCTCGGGACAGCAGCCCCGCGCCCACCAGCAACAAGTCCAGGAAGAAGTCGAAAAAGCATAAAGACAAAGAGAAAAGCAAGGACAGGGAGAAGGGAAAAGGGCGAACGCAACCGAAGCAGGCAGAGAAGAAGAACCACGAAGGTGTGGCGCCCGTGCCAGACCGAGCCAGTGAGTTGAGCTCGGAAACCGTGAGATGCAACACTATTCCGCAAAAAAGCACAGGTGAGAATCATACACACGCAGAAAATCACATCTTTTCTTGCGCAAAGTGTCGAACTCCCTCCGCAGTCCAGTCGAGCAGCTTTTACCTCATAGATTTCTGAATCAAAGTGCCACTTCATGTGTGGATGGAGTCCAGTTAGTCATCACTGTGAGTAGGTGCAGTGATATGGCCAGTGTGTGACTCAACGATTGAGAGGTGGAGACCCCTGCTGTTCATATTCATGCACTCCAAAAGGTTAAAGGCAATGCATGTAAATGACACAGCGAAGAGAGACTCGCAGTTCAGAGATTCTGTTCAAGTTGCCACAGCAATTTATCTACAAAAAAAATGAATTTCGTTCATCTTAAACTGTGTTTCAGATCTGAATGGAATGTGCAACAGCACCAGTATTTCTTCTTCATCAGCACCAGAAGTTGCAGAGTATTTATTGTAAGTATTTTCGCTTTAAAACAAGATTATAAATATGGAAGAATTGGAAGATGGAAATGCTAGGAAATATTTTTGCTCTTTTGTTTATCCTTTCTTTCAAAACCTGCGCCCCTCCGTCTATTCCAGGAAGTATAAAGTGATCGGATCTCCCGAGCAGCGCCAGAGATATAAAAATGATTTCAACGCCGAGTACAGCGAATACCGAGGTCTGCACGCTCGGATAGAGGGCATCACTCGGCAGTTCACCGTGCTCGACAATGAGCTCAAACAACTCCAGCCAGGCACAGACAGATACAAGGTAGATCAGCCAACAGGTCACACTGCAGATCTGAAAAATAGGATTCGAGAAATACTTGACAGTTTCAGTTTTAGCTAATTGAGCTGTTTGTTGTTTCTGTCCACAGACAATCAATAACCAGATCATACAAGAGTATCATAAAATTAAAAAGGTAAGATAAAACCTTTGTTTAGCACCGAATGATGGCGTACAGTACAATAAAAACATAACCAGATGTTTTTCTTTCTTTCTTTTACAGTCGAACCCAAACTACAGCCAAGACAAGAACCGCTGTGAATATCTACACAACAAACTGTCTCACATAAAAAGACTTATCGCCGCGTTTGATCAACAGCAACTTTAAAAGTAGTTAGCATTCTAATTATTATTAATATTATTATTATTACTATTATAATTATTATTATTGGACATTGTTTCTTTGTTTTCTTTTTTTCTGGAAACCAAGCTGAAAGGAAAACTGTGGATTCCACTTGTGCTATAGATCCTCTCTAAAGATGCCACGAGGGGAGTGTTAAACTGTCTTGTCCAAAAGGTTCTCATGAGGACTCAAGCAGGACACAACTTATTCTTTCTGTTTCCTTTTGGTCATTTTTTTCCCCCTTTTTTTTTTTTTTTTGAAGGTGAGGTTGTTCCTGGCGTTGCCAGGTGTGAGTCTGTGTAGTTACAATCAACGGCTGATGGTGCACAGAGATCGAAGAGAGTGAAATAATAGAAACTTGCTCAACATCCAAATAATATTTCCTGTTTTTAAAACGGGTGATGGCTGACACCGAGTGGGAAAAAAACTGAAAACTTTTTTTTTTTTTTTTTTTTTTGAAGTAAAGACAAATGAAGTTGTTTTCCCTGCGTTGAAAATGGGATGGATGTGATGATGAATTTCAGATTTTTCTCTTTATTTATTTTTGACACGTCCCTTGGGCAGAATGAATCTGTTCGACCCATCTCCATGATCAGAACGTATAATCTGTCTTATTTTTTTACCCTGGCATCCTGTGTTACCATTCAGAAGTTGCCTTGCCCGTCGGATCCTCCTTCTCTTGGCACAACGTATTTCTCTTTTGAAGAGACCATGAAAATAACTTGATGAAATCAAAGCAGATGCCTTTAAACGCAGAGTCAGACGCAGCTTGGCGCGCTCGGCTCTGTCTGGTTCTTTTATTGTTCTCTCTCTTTTTTTTCCACCTTCTAAAATCCCAGGCAGATGTCTTAACAGCGGGGACGTTTGTTGAAAGCTTCCAGTCACTCTTGAGCTGTAGATTGTTCTTTGAACTTCTCACTGGATCGTTACCCACCATCACCCATCGATGGCAACAGTCCCAACGTTCTCATGCAACCATATCGATTTCAGCAAAGGTTTAGGCATGAATTGGTCGTCTTTCCACTTAAGGTCATGCTGGTTTTGTAGCATTGCAATAGAATGACTCGAAGACATGCAAAGAGCTTGTTGCAAGTTGGAATCATCTTTCCCAAGATCCTCTAATTGTAAGATAATACAGGCAGTTGGTTGACATCACTCGCACCTTAATGAAATCATTTCCACATCGTTGTTTTAGTTTGCCTTTGAAAAGATCAGTCTTTTTCCATCTGCTTGTTCACACGCGCCCACGCCTAAGTCCATCAAGAAGACTGTTAAGATGAAGCCATCCTTGTGTATCTTCCAGGTGGAGGCCTCTCAGTGGAGAAGGGTTTCTAAAAAAGAAAAACAGTTTTGCCTTTCTTTTTTAATTAAAAAAAAAAGAAAGAAGTGATGTCAGAAATTTACCGAGTTTGACCTGATACCAATTATCTGGCCCAGCTCTCGTCTTTCAGGAGCACCAAACAGATCAGTAATTTTTATTTATTTTATTTTATTTTCACACCGGCACTCATGGGAGCGAGTGAAGTTTAATTAGTACTGCATTGATCTTTTTATGTGAAACAAACAAACAAACAAAAAAATCAGCACTTTTTCCTCCTGATCTTGCTGTTACCCGGGCATTCGGTCATACTGACTTTTCTCTTGTCCACCAGAGTGCATGCTTTGTGAATGTGTTACAATGAACTGTCTTTGTATCTCCACTTGGAGAGGGGGGAGGGAAGGGGAGGGGGCATAAAAAAAAATTAGTCTCAAAGCACTATGGAGTCCCATCGGAATAAGTACGCAATCAGTTCAGCAAAGCTTTGACCAGCGTGTACCAAAGTGCTCACTGAGAGGGCCGCGACAAAATGACCCTCTGAAAACGTTGTCCAAGGATGAGTCTCAGTATTCTACACTTTTCTACACTTCTCGGTGTGAGGAGAATAAGGGGTTGGAGTTGTGTGATGTCATTGCCAGGTTGGATCATATCACTCTCCTAATGCAAACACTACATCAGGGCCAACGAGGGTCCACGCTGAGGCGGGCGGGCGGGCGGGCAGGGCCGGGTCGGAAGGGAGGGAGCACAAAGTAAAGGTGAATGTAATCTTTTTTTTTTTTTTTTCTTTTCTTTTTCCGGATTCCATGACTACTGTATTTCACCTCTGTCACAGTGTTGAAAAAGCCCATTGTGAAAGAGTAGATCAGCAAGCACGTGTCGCTCCAATGGAGAGTAAAATGTCTGAAAGTAGCCAGCACAGGAGAACTGTTGTATGAGTTGATTGTGCCAAAATGACCTATTGTATAGGGTTTTTTTCCCCTCCCCCTTTTAATTTCTCTGCGTATATACAAGATGCTGAAGAAGCGAAAGAGGGCTTTGGAGAAAAGTCATAAAATGTTGGCGCACAACCACAGAGTACGCTTTTTTGAAAACTATAAGGGACTGGGACTGAAATTTATCTTTGTTTCAATAAAATTCTTTAAAATTCCTTATTTGTGAAATTCTAAACACGTTGTCGGTGTCGGTTCTTGACCTGTGTGTTGCTTTGTTTTTCTGCTACTTTCTGCATCAATTGGCTTGAGGTAATGTTGATGTATGGCACAGTAGTGTTTCTTTCAAGGTACACAGGTACATGCTTTTCATTTTGGTAAAAATGAAAACCATTTTTTTCCCCAGCGTAAGCACGCTGAGCCGTGAAATCTGTCATTCTGCAAACTGATGTTCACTTTAGAGACGTCTCACATTTGCTTGATCTCTGAATTTAAAAGCTCTCTCTGTAGATGGCAGCATTTTCACACTCTTGAATAGAAGTCTGACTCCGCCACACAATGACAGCAACCTTTCATTTTGTTCTCGCAAACAACAGAATTGTTACGAGTGTCTCTCCTGTCTACCCAATGGATGCCTCATTTGAATTTATTCTGGATTTCTTGGCTGTTAAGTGTATTTTTTCTGTAAGTGCATATCTAATAGGCATCCTGCTTGCCAAACATGTCCCCTGGAATGAAAGTCCAGATTGTTTTTGTTCTTTCTTATTGTCTTTCCCCTGAAGAAGAAGAGGGGCCAGCGTGGTAGCTCGATCAGAGGCTCCTTCTGCGGGGGAACCAGAGGCGACGCGGCTCGCTGAAATCCAACAGAAGGGCCTAACAATCGCACAATTCTACATGGGAACTGTGTTCCAGTTGGCTGTTCTGAGCCTCAGTGTTGCTCCTCCAGGCTTGTGTCCCATGGCTGGCCCCAACGCTGCTTGGGGAGCCTGAGGAGGGGAGGGGGGGCTCAGTCAGCGAGTTCACTGTGGCAGCCTGCCATCGTACTCCCAGCTTGACATATAGCAGCAAATGAATTCGCTGAGACTGTTGCAGCGTGCGCTAAACCCGCTGCCCCCCCCCCTCCACCCTACCTTTTGTCTCCTCACCAAGAGATCTTAATTGTCACGAGTTGCAGGTCCTCTTTGCAATCCTGACAGTGGGCTTGTATAAAGATAATTAATGTGGCGCCATACCACGAAATGAGGGCCGGTTATTCATTTGCAGTGAACCAGTTTTCAATCAGTGGTTTAATATCGTTCTGTCTCATCCCAGCCACCCTCGCCTTTCCATGCACACGGAAGAGCAATGATACCCAGGCTCTCCCTGCCTTGGACTTTCACTTACGCGTCAAAAGTATTTGTAACAAACCTTTATCAAAATAAAAAATGATCTATTGTGGTGATGTGGCATCCAAGAAATAAAATGGAAGTTTTTGTTTGTAGAACTAAAATGGACTGAGTTTAGGGGTTAACCCCGTCATTGATGGACGAAATTTCCTTTGACAACTGCTCAGCTGCTAAACAATAGCGGCTCTGTTGAAGACTGTTGTCCATTGTCGGTTGTGCATCTTCTCTGTGAATGAGCTGAGGATTTCCCTTTGACACATCAGTCTTCACAGGCACCAATCCACTCAAGTTTACATTTAAATGATGGCTCTTTTAGTGATAAATGAATAGACTACAGTAATTAGGCCTTTGTTTATCCAAACATCTCGATATAACTCTGATGCATAGTTGATGTTTTACAGTCACACTAAAACATTTTTTCTGCTGAAACTGATGCTGCAGTGGCCGCAAGGTGATTTCAGAGGGCGAAACAGCAGCGGGCAGCGAGGTTCCCACTAACTAAGCAGCAGTATTGCTTCCCTTTGTGGCATCACAAATGGCTGACTTGCAGAACTGTGCTCACACGCTTCCTGAAAAAAAAGCAGAGCAAGTAAAAGATGGCTTGAAACAGCATTATTGTTAGAAAATCTGATTTTCTCACAGTCTTATTCAATAAAGGGTATCTGACAAAGAGAACTTTATTCTTTATCTGTGAGAAGAGGCCCAGAAACAGTCATTGATAGTACTAAAAAAAACAAAAAACACATCAATGTCACAAAAAATCTTCAGAACAAGTTATAGAGAGAGACTCTGCATATCAAGATACATGATAACAAATTGATCTCAAGATAACAAATTCTCTATTACAGAGAATTTATTATTATTATTATTATTATTATTATTATTATTATTATTATTATTATTATTATTATTATTATTATTATTATTATTATTATTATGACCAACAATTTTCCCGAGGTGTTCCATTGAGGAGTCGTGACGTTAGCTACTAGTCGTCCCCCACGCGCGTGGGACGGGCACCGCTCGTGCTCGCTGTTGCTGGCCCACGCTCTCGCATCACGGTTCCTCTGGGTGACGTCAGCGTACCCTGTGCTGCCGGTGGCCCATTGCCATATATATGTGTATGCCGGGCAAGATGGCGGCGATAGAGACGAGGTGTAATTGCCAGTGGACATAAACAGGCATTTGATTCAAAAGAAGAAACTCGCGACGCACACATTTACACACCCGGCCGCATCCTGTGTGAATTTGCCGCGTGACGAGGGTCGACCTGTTTTTTTATTCCTCGTGTTTCGACGTCTTTTTTTTAAAAAAAAAATATCAAAATGTTATTTGTGTTGTAGCTCGCCCGCTAACCGAGCAGCTGGCTAACACAGAGCGATCAAGCTAGCTGAGCGATCTGATCACAGCCAAGCCGCCGTGGAGTGGAGAATGGGAGAAAAGCTGGAGCTCAAGCTGAAATCGCCGGTCGGAGCAGAACCTGCTGGTTACCCGTGGCCATTACCAGTATACGTAAGTATTACCGCCTTCAATTTCTAGCGGTCCGGGGAGGATTTTTGTCTCGGTTTTTTTTGTCTTTGTTAGCTAGCTCTTGGCTAACAGTGGCTAGCTGAGGGTGCCATGGCACGCTCGTCCACAGAGTCAGCTCATACTGGTTGGGATAGTGACAGCAGGCATTGTATTTCACAAACTAATATGACAGTTCATACATTTACCAGTGTTTGTGCTTGTTTATTGTTCTTACGTGAATTTTTGTGTCCGGATGGTGCCGTTGTCAAAATGAACGTAGACGCTGCCATGTGGTGACTTTCATCAAACTCAGTCACTGGTACTATTTTGTGATTGTGTTGAGATAGTATAGTCGTACACAGAGCATGATTCACACCTATCCACATGTCGGTGTCTGCGACATTTTGGCCAGGGTCGACCAAAAGGTCACAATTAGCTTAAGTTTTATTCCGACCCTTGTTTATATTGCACGCCTAACCAGAGTGTTAATAATAACCACCGAGTTACCTGTTTGGGACAACCTACCAATTCGCCAGTAAAGGACTCGACAAGTACAGCCGGTTGGCTATCATGTGCGAGTTGCAGGGTGTGTGTGTGCATATATATGTTTGTTGTCAATGATGCATGTGTGCGAATGCCGCGCCGCATTCCTCGAGTGCTTTCGGTGTTTTGTTATCTGATGACATTCCTCTGATCAAGAGCAGCTGCTCGTTGTTTGGCAGTTGGAACCGAGCGCCGTCGTGTTGATCGAGGACCTGTCAGTTTTATTTTAATTTAATTTAATTTTTTATTTTGAAATGTATTATTGGTTACACTTACGATGGTGTAGATTTCTGCCCAGGGTGGCACGTAAGGGGTAGCGTGTTGTCACCACGCCAGTGTGGGTGAGAGCAGTCGTTTCACCGGAGAAAAACGGAAAGGGAAGCGGTTTCAGTTTTTTTCTTCTTCAGCGATGACTCCTTGTCGACTCAGACTCAGTTGCTCATTTATAGTAATTGCGGTGAGACGCTCTGTGCTTACTGCAAAAGCAAAGGTTTCTCCGAAGGTACCTGAATGGGTTTTTTTTTTTTTTTTTTGTGTATCTTCTCTAAAAACCCACAACACACAGTATCTGACAGCATGATGATTTGACTTTCGTTATTAGCAGCTGGTTTATGCCAATATCACTGATTGTCAGAGGAAGGCATTTGTTTACCGTTGTGTTCATACTTGGAATGCTTGCAACTTCCTCGCTGTGGTAATGCGTGTGTAGTTCTGCAACCTGTTCATCTGTTGCATTGTCTCTGTTTTCATCTGGGAGTGACTTCCTCACTCCATACCTCCTCCTCTCAGGTCCATATGGTCAGATCGACGGGGAGCCGGGTGGAAGAGACTGCTTCCATTCAGCACAGCTTTTTATGATAGAATTCAAAACATATGCCACTTTTGATACCCGGCCAGTATCCCCCCCCCCCCTCCAGTTTATTCACTTTACTGATTTGCCCAGGATGAACTTCTTTGTAGTCGTACAAGAATCCATCCAGTGCTTCATTCTCAGTTGACTGACGACTCACGCAACACTGAATCTTTCAGGCTGTCTTGGTGCAAAAGAAGCTGATTTAATGTCGAAGGGGATTTTGTTTTGTGCCTCTTGAGTTGATCTTTTTTTCTCCTGGTGTTCATGAATGATTGCTCCCACGTGAAGATTCTCTCTAAACGAATACACGTTTCTGTCCATCTGGTTCTAGATATGGACTCAGCAATATGTCGCACGTTTCAAAAATAAGTTTAAGCTCATCGATATTGCAGATGGCGTTTAAGGCACAGCAGGTTATTATAAAGCAAAAATAATGTTTCATAAATGCGTCTTCAAAAACTGTGCAGTGGAAATATTCTGCTGCTCTGTTTATTGTTTTTCTTTTCATTTATTGGAACCTAGCAGCAGCTATCTTGCTCAGTCAGAAAAGTTGAACTGCAGTGTCAGTAGTATTTGTCCTGTGGTGTCTGCCTCATAGAGATAAACCCGTGACCGTGTCGACACAGCGTCTTTGGAAAGATTAACTTTTAAACAATATGTGTGAAAGTAAATAGACTTGCATTCTAACTCTGCAAATAACTCTTTTGAGGTCAAAACAAAAGAAGGGAAACTCCATTGGTACATTTAAACAATATGTTTTAGTCATCACTAAGTACCTGTTGGCACACATACATACAAAATTTGTTGTGTCTTGGGTTAATAATGTGACAGTAATCTCTGCTTATAAATTGCTACAGTATCAACTCACACAAGGTCTTGTTAGTCGTAGATCCAATATCCTCCTAGAGTGGTACAGTATAAACATGACTCACAGGCAAACTCCTGTCTGAGTTACTTGTTGTCATGTGCTCTTGATGTGCTGCGCTGCGCACATACAGTAATGGAGCAAGTTGTTATGTAAAACCCCCTCACATGAACTCCACGCAGTGATGTTGGGAAAGATTGACTCAATGTGTTCTGTACAAAACCTCAGTCAAACGCTCGATGTGTTCACGCACCGTCATGCGTAAGAAGGGTCTTTTGTGTGACTCACTTTTTTCAGACGGAGTTTATTTTTAGATGCACGTCTTTGCCGGTGTCCCTGCGTGACGTTGTCTCCGTGAGTGGATCGCCTCCCTGCCCCTCTGTCTTACTTGCTCCGTGACGCACCCTCCTCGACACTCCTCCGTCCCTCCCTCCCCGCTCAGTTCACCGCGGCGGGCTCCCTGTAACAGGAACAATGTCTGTCAGAAGTGACAGGTTTCCTGCGCTGCAGTGACACATCCGAGCGTTTGCGCATGCGCGGCCGAACGTTGACGGAAGTTTGCGCGGCGTTGTTGGCGGGCAGCGCTGAGCGGGAAGCCGCGAGCTCCAGGCTGGAGCGGTTAAGCCTTTGTGCCAGGCCTCAAACAGCTGAAAAATTCCGGGCTTCTCCTCCTCCCATCTCTGCCCCCCACCCATCTCGTCAGTTCCTCGCGTCTCTTGCTTTCGCCCCCCCACCCCTTCCCTCGTGTCTAAGCCTCTCTTACTTTCCCCCCGTCGTCCTCCAGCAGAGGCTCTCCTTGGCAGGCCGCTGGAGCTGCAGGCAGAAAGTGGGTCAGTGGGTCATTTGAGGCAGCAGGCGCAGGCAGGCTGGGCTCCTAGTGTAACCTGAGTCCTGTGACTCCCTCAGAGCCATTCTGCACATGACAACTGGCTGCGCTCGATCGATACATTACGTCTTACTTTATTATTCCCCTCTGGCGTACGTTTAAGATCCACATCACCCATATTAAGCACAATCAACTTTCTCCGCCAAGACTTCCAATGATCGGACTTTTTAGCCACTGAGAGGCACAGAAACACTTGTTTTTTTCCCCCAAGACAATGTATCATGCAAGCATTTTATTATAACCCCAGTCAAATGTATACGATTTGCCAATAATATTCCTGATTTTCGTTGTCAGTTGGTGTCTCAATTTTTGCTTTGCACGGAAGAAGTGTGACAACATCTGGAGTAGAAAGTGATGTTGCATGCTGCCCTCTGTGAGTGGTGTCGTCCAGCTGCTCGTTTCCTGGCCAGCTGTGCAGCCATGTTAATGCATATGGATCTCCACTTCCTGCCTGCCTGCCTGTGGAACCATTTTCGCCCTCCAGCTCCAACCGCTAGATGCTAATGATTGCGCAGCAAAAAAATGATTACTAAAAGCACTAAAATGATTGTCTAAATTGTAATTTACAGAATATAGAACATTGCTGAAAAATGATCACGAGAGTCATCCTCTTCCTTTTTTCTTTTTTTTTTTTTTTTTACTTATGTCATCATTTAGCATTTTGCACTTGAACATTGTCAGTGAAGTTTTGTTAAACGTTTATTTCTAACATGATTTCCTGGTCTTTTTTCCCTAAACTGCATTGACTTTTTTCATCTATGTTGGGCGGCTACTTTTGCATATTGGCTATTTCTATAAGTCTAAATATCCATCAGTTATTATTTAATTTATGCCTGCCTGTCTTATGTTTGTGAGAATTAGTATTTCTTCCTCTACAATACCACAGAAAATTGTGAAGTGATGCTTTATTAATGTTAAATTTAAGGGTTTGTTTCTTTGTCTTTTTCTGTTTTCAGGATAAACATCACGATGCTGCTCATGAAATCATCGAGACCATCAGGTTTGTTACCCTTCCTCTCAGGCAGCTCTCACTTGCCACATAAACACCTAATCATTGTGTGATCTCATCTTACTCAAGGTGGGTGTGTGAGGAGATCCCAGACCTTAAACTGGCAATGGAGAACTACGTGCTTATTGACTATGACACCAAGAGGTGAGTAAGAAGCTCACAGTTGAAAGTGTTCACATGTTTCTTAAGACATATTCTCCTGTTATAACTTGATTTCCAAACGGGAAAAGGGAAAGTCTGTAATTAAGTGTGTGTAACTATGTCATAATTAATGTAATTCTTTACATGTCCTTTTTTTAGCCTTTAAAAGGAACTTGTCTGATTTAAGTTTGTGTCTTGTTGTGCTTGAAGCTTTGAGAGCATGCAGAGACTCTGTGACAAGTACAACAGGGCCATTGACAGCATCCACCAACTGGTGAGTTTGTTTGTGTGAAGACTTTTCCCTCCCATTTTGTCTGTGAAACTAGCGTGACAATAGCCACTGAAATGGGCAGCAGCTTCTGATGAATGAAAGCCTTTTCCAGTTTTCTTTGCCTTTAAGCCCTACGCTGATCTAAAGAGCCATCATCATCCTGATTTGATGACAAATGTTTCAGTTAGCCAGTGTAAATATATATAATTGCCCAAAAGTGTAAAATTATATAAATTATTATTATTATTATTATTATTATTAATAATAATAATAATAATAATAATAATAATAATAATAATAAAAACATTCTAATCACAAATCTTCACTGTCCGTGGTCCTTTTTCTGTCCTCTAATGATGTGTGCTCTCTGGTTGTGTAGTGGAAGGGCACCACCCAGCCCATGAAGCTAAATAAGCGTCCTTCCAACGGGCTCCTCAGACACATCTTGCAGCAGGTTTACAACCATTCTGTGACGGACCCGGAGAAACTCAACAACTATGAGCCCTTCTCTCCCGAGGTGTATGGGGAGACCTCCTTCGATCTGGTGTCTCAGATCATTGACGAGATGGAAATGATGGAAGACGATACCTTTGTTGACCTCGGCAGTGGTGAGGCAGCTGCTTTTTTGCGGATGTTATGGAAAAGCTATGGTCCAATGTTGTTATTTTTAGACAAGCTAACAAAGCGTCACAAAGATGCTGTCATGATTTCTAGATTTGGCCTGTTTTATATTAGCTGCACATGTTGAACCTCGTTGGGCTGCTCCTGCAGGTGTTGGACAGGTGGTGCTGCAGGTTGCAGCAGCAACCAATTGTAAACACTACTACGGGGTGGAGAAAGCCGACATTCCAGCCACCTATGCAGAGGTAACTGTAGATATCTTTAAGAACATTTGATTTATGTACCTACTGCCTTGACAGTAGTGAGCTTCCTCACTGGCCGTTACAATCACCTGGCTGTTATGGTGAGGTAAAGGTTAACTATTTGATTGAGGGATACACAGCTTTCATCAAACTTCCTTGTCAACATCGGATTGTGTTTGAGTTTCAAAATGTAATGTTGGTTGTTTTGTTGTTAATAATGTTTCAATTGTGTTCTAGAGTATGGATAAGGAATTCAAAAAGTGGATGAAGTGGTATGGGAAGAAACATGGCGAGTACACAGTAAGTTGATGTTTAGTGTCTCAGTTATAATACATCTGTGTGTGTTTTTGTTTATCTGCACATTATAACCTTTTTTTTTTCTTTCTTTCAGCTGGAGCGAGGCGACTTCCTGTCTGAAGAATGGAAGGAAAGGATCGCCACCACAAGGTGATGAACCAACCAAGGCAGCAGTTCAACTCTACTTTTCTATTATCCCTTGTTTAAACTCACAAATGTATGTTAATTGTCAAAGGCCAAGTCCTTGGTTTTATTCTGCTAATTGTTCTTTCTTTTTTGTGTCTTTCAGTATTATTTTTGTGAATAACTTTGCCTTTGGTCCAGAAGTAGATCATCAGTTGAAGGAGCGCTTTGCCAACATGAAGGAAGGTTTGTGCTGTTTCGCTTACTCCTCAATATCAAGGCATAATTCATTAGCAAAACTATTATTGGTTATTATTATATGCTTAATAAATTTCCTGTGTCGTGAAATATAATCTCAACATAAACTCAACTCTCAGTCTTGCCTGTATGATGAATGTCTGTAGATGGGTTTGTTTGTTTATGGGGTAAAGAAGCTATCTGTCCAATGTAAAGCATACTGTATGTCATTGTAGCACCAAAGAAAACATACTCATTCCTGTTGTTTATACTGTTCATTTACTTCTAGGTGGGAAAATTGTATCCTCTAAACCATTTGCACCTTTGAATTTTAGAATAAACAGTCGAAACTTGAGTGGTAAGTACAGTATTCAGAGAACAGTTTTATATATAAATGCTTTAAATACTCGTTTGACCTGCCATTCCATTCTGTTCTGTCTTTCTCAGACATTGGCACAATAATGCGCGTGGTGGAGCTTTCTCCACTCAGAGGCTCCGTGTCCTGGACTGGAAAGCCAGTTTCCTATTACCTGCATACCATAGACCGCACCATAGTAAGCACCAGAACTCTTGGGGGATGACCTGAATGCAGAGACTAGAGTTTCTATTTCGGGAAAGCTTGACAAGTGGTCAAACAAATTGCTCCCCAGAAATAGACTGATGTAATAAAACCAGCTCTTGTCTTAGCGAGTCCCCCAGTCTCATGATGGGAGAACGTATGACAAAGCAGCACCAAGGAACACAATTTCTCAGGACACCTTCATTGAATATATTATCGATATATATCGTTAATGTACATCCAATATAAGTTTTTTTTGTTTGTTTGTTTGTTTTTTGCAGTTGTGGTACATTAGTAAAACTGTTATTTTAAGTTCATGAAAATAACTTGATTGGAAAAAGTAAATGCAGTAATAACACTAACCTGGAAAATTTCTCACTGTGTTACAGCTTGAAAACTATTTTGCTAGTCTCAAAAATCCTAAACTCAGGGTAAGTTATTGTTCATCTTTAGTGCACTGCTGAAGTTTCTATAATCACATTTTTCATGCATATTAATGACTGACGTCCCTATTACAGGAAGAGCAAGAGGCAGCTCGGCGTCGTCAGCAGAAAGATACAAAGGATAGTAAAAGCAATAGCAGCACACCAACGAAACCTAAAGAACAAATCAAGGTATTTTAGACTCATTGTGGACGCAACACAACTTTTACATCACAAGCTTTTATAACACCGCCTGGCCTGTTCTCTTTGAAACACTTCTCTCTGCCCGTATGTGATTACGATCCACCGCTGCTGTACGTCTTTCAGCAGGACTCCTGCGGTGAGGAGGAGCGTCCTAGTTTGGACACCATGGTCAAGCCCTCTCCCAAACCCCGAAGAGCCCGGCTGCTGCCCAAAGGTCGCAAGTTGAACAACAAGAAACGTGGTCGTCCCAAGAAAGTCACTCCGGCTGTGGAGAAGAAAAACCAGAAGAACCAGAGTGCTTTGGATCTGCTGCATGCAAAGACCCTCTCTGCAGCACCTCCTCAGGGTCAGAAGACACACACACACACACACAAAACACAACTCAGCTGGGCATGATATGCTGAGTTTACCACAACACATCTTCGCTGTCATGTTTCGAAACCTCAGTGTTGGCTAAATACTGCGTGTGTTTTCTACTTCCAGATGCATACCGGCCACCTCAGAGTCCCTTCTACCAGCTACCTCCCAACTCTCATCACTATCCCTCTAATCAACTGCTTTTGAGCCCAACTCCTCCTGGTCTGCAACAACTCTTAGGTGAGTTTATGGAGATATTCAGACATGTGGGCTTGAAAAGTACATTCTTCACAGAATAAACTTAATGAAACACTGTTTAACACTTCACACTTGAGAGCAGCGGCCCCCAACCTTTTTTGCATCATAGCCCGGTTTAATGTGAGACAATATTTTCAGGGACCAGCATGAAAACTGGTATTTTCTAAATATGATAATAAAGGTGAATCCACTGTGTACACCTTTGGAACTTTATTAGCAGCTTCCTCTTAACAACATAACATGAGTAACATACGCTTCTTTCTGTCTCAATACTCCAAAGGCTGCTGAGATATAATCTGTGTTAGTGGTAGGACTCCTGGTATTGAGTGTCAATTGTTGCTTTCTTTTTCTTGGAAGTCGTGGACTCTTCTGTCTCCTCACTGGGCCTTTTCCTCTTTCCAAAGACGTTTGTTTTCACTCATGTTGCTCGCTAGCTTGCTGGCTGTTGGGTTTAATCTAGCGGTAACGTTATCACGTGACCAAGACAAGTGTCTTGACATGTGTCAAGAGTTGAGCCATAGATGGATGTAATGGTAATTTTTCAAAATAAAATTGTTCAGACTCGGATAATAAATAAAACAAAATTAATTTAACGGAAGTTAATTTTTCTTTCTGTGCGGCCCGGTACCAAATGACCCGGAGTTGGGGACCGCTGCTCAAGAACTTAAATGAAATGCTTTTTACCGGTTGTGAAACAGCAGCTGAACTCAATGTTTGGTTAACAGATAACATCAAAGTCCAGTACCTCCAGTTCATGGGCCACATGAAGACCCCTCAGTACCGTTCCAACCTGCAGGAACTTTTAGAGCAGGAAAAGGTGAGAGCAGATATTGCTTTTGTCACTTTGCTGACAGTCTTAATGCATTATGTCATTTTAATAACATTTTGCCATTGTGGCCCCTATCTCCTCACCTGCATTTTTTGTTCCCTTTTCTCAATGCAGCAAAAGCACAGGGACCTGTCAGGGCAGGCGGAGCAGCTCCACTCCGTCTGTCAGGCTCACAAGGACAAGATCAAAGGTCTCTTTCAGGCCAAGCTGGATGAGGTGAGATTTGCTGCTTTATTGCACCGTTATATCACAAAGTCAATATTATGTGTATTGCTATTACATAACAGACGCTCCCAGAAAAATCTTCATCTATTGCTCATTTGTCGTTACATAATTAACTTTAATTCATTGAATTATGACCTTGTTTTTGAATACTTTTGCTCAGTTTGCTGTGTATTTAAGTAGATGCGCAATGTGAATGTTTCACATGAAATGTTTTTATGCACAACCATATTTTTTTCACTTTTATAAACAGATCGCTGGTTTTCTTTTAATGCACTCCAGGAGCCTTACATCAGTCTTCCCCTGGAATTAAACTATTTTCAGCACAAATCAGAAATTCATGCGGGTGACATGGTGGCGCAGTGGTTAGCGCTGCCGCCTCACAGCAAGAAGGTCGTGGGTTTGATTCCGAGCCTGGGACCTTTCTGTATGGAGTTTGTGAGGGAGACTCAAACGCAACACATCACAGACTGGTTCTGATGGGCTTTATCTACTTTTGATAATAATGGGCTTAGGTTGCCGATAGATATATGTATCTGTAACACTGTGTACGCCTATGCTGTGTGTTTCAGCTGGGAGTGAAAGCCTTGACTGTGGAGGACCTGCTGCAGGCCCAGAAGGAGATCTCGGCTCACAATCGGCAGCTGAAAGAGCAGACGAAGCAGCTTGAGAGGGACATGGCCTTACTGAGGGACCACAGTCTGCTGCTGGTGAGGCCTCAGGCCCTGTTGGGATGCTGTTGTCACTCAACATCCTCAGTGATTTCTAGCCGCTGCTTTTCATTTCACCTTATTTCGTGCAAGGAGAAGATCTGTTAGTTTAACAAAGCAGTCGCGAAGAAGAACACTGACGCTTAACGTTGTTAAAGCCGTGACATTGAGATTTACAAGCTAGTAACATCTCACTCCACAAGAAGGAAAGCTTGACATTTGAGACAGCGCAAGGTTTCATCACCTGGGGCCATCCAGGCACAGAAAAAACTGCAGCTTAACAAGAGTTTCTCTTTTCATAACAAGGTTGTCAATGATTGTTGATGGCTGAATAGTTTGTTTACAAAGTGCTGCACTTTGCACTTGAAAGTTGCTAAATTCTGTTGGCTTAGTGTCTAAAATCCCAGGGAGCAACCCAACAACGCCGCAGCGTTTTTCATAATAAAGACGGCACTTTATTTGAGGCGGCGTTTTAGTTAGTTAGTTAGTTAGTTAGTTTGTCGTCATTTTGTCTATTCAGGGTTAATGGCAAAACGTGTCAAACAACACCCATTTACATACATTTGTTTTGCAGCTGAAGTCACGGTGTGAGGAGCTGAAGCTAGACTGGGGCACTTTGTGCCTGGAGAGTTTGCTGAAGGAGAAACAGGCACTACGCAGGCAAATCTCTGAAAAGCAGAGACACTGCTTGGAGCTGCAGGTATGAAATTAACTGTGAAGATTGAAGATTATTTCACTTTTCTTTCCCCCAGGCATACTTTTATGAACCGCTGCTGCTGTTTGAGTCTTTTCCTAGTGTAATGGCTCCCCCTGGTGTCTGTTTATAGATCAGCATCGTGGAGTTGGAGAAAAGTCAACGGCAGCAGGAACTGCTGCAGCTCAAATCTTACAGCCCGTGCGACGGCTCCCCCTACAGAAAGAACCACGAGTCGCGCTCGTCCGCGGAGGTGGACTCTAAACTGGGTCTGGCCTCTGCGCCGGCAGTCAACGGCGTCAGCCCGGACTTATCAATGAACGGCACGAGCTCACCGTGTTACGACCGAGCCAGCGCCAAGGGGGAGCTCATCTCCCGCTACCTGCCCATCTCTCCGGACCACGAGAACACACCCTGCGCCCCCGACGCCCGGCAGAGACAGCTGAACTCCTCCAGCACGCTGCCTGATTACACGCGCTTCTCCCCGGCCAAGATCGCTCTGCGGAGGCATCTGAATCAGGACCCCACTGCCTTGAGCAATCAGAGAGGTTCAGGGCTACACGCATACAGGTTGGCACAGAAGGAAAATAAACCCGTCTTTTTAGTAGATCTCCATTTTCTGATGTTCTCCATTGATTTCACATCTTTTTTTGCAAGTTGTGATGATTCCTATGTCGTAAAACCAAGACTTCTCAAGCAGAACCACAGTCTGTGCTACTATTAATATGCGGTGGCACAGTGTGACTACCTTCTTAGACCTGCTGCTTTTGTCAAATTAAATTCTTATTATGAGTAAATTTGGCAATTAATTATTTTTCTGATCCCGTTTTATGCCAATAAACAGACATCATTGCCTAAATGTTCAAAATCTTAAAGTTGCATTCTAAGGCAGAATATCTTGAGCATTTTTCCCTCCTATTGTTTCAGGGAGAGTGGCGTCAACTCTACACTTGGATCCAAACAGAACTGTCCGTCTCCCAATGGGTCCGAGGCTCAGAATACTACCAAGGGTTTTGAGAGGGTACGTCTTTCTCTGCCTTTCCGCAAATCCTGCACCGTCAACCGACCCGTAACCACGCGTCTGCTTGACGCCTTTTGTTTTGCAGGGTGGTAAGGAGAGGAGCCCTGCGGTTCAGAGCGACAACAGCATTAAAAGCCTTCCAATAAGTATCCCCCTGAGCACTGTCCACCCCAGCAAGCTTCCAGTCAGCATCCCTCTGGCGAGTGTGGTGCTGCCGAGTCGTGCTGAGAGACTGGTGAGGGCGTTAAACGCGTGAATTGACATCACAACGTAGCAGAGCTGCTACATTTCCAACTGAGATTTGTTTTTATTTTATTAACGTTTCACTCATCCAATTTTTGCCTTTGAGTTTAGAGCAAGCAGATTGTTTTAGAATTGTACCCACTGCTGCTAAATTTCATCTGTAGTCCCCAACAATACAACAGTTAACATAAAAGTACAATTGACATAAAAATACAATGTAATACAACAATTAACACAAAACAATTGACATAAAACAGTCCATAAACATCCACAAGTCCATAAACATTCACGCATATTAACTAAGCCTACATTCTTGCACGCTTATCGGCCATAAACATTTGCCCATAATAGTGACATGACTACACTATTGCACACGCACCAGCCATAGACATACTGCACACACAAGATTGACCCAGACTGAGCATGTCAGCACAGCTGCTCACAAGTTTCTTTGTCTAATATCCAGTCTGTGAGCTGTGCTTTAAAAGTTCTAAAAGTCGGACAGTCTCTAATATGGATGGGTAGCTATTTCCATTCTAAATGTCCTTGGATTGACCACATTACGTCTAAATTGTACCTCACTGTCCCCCCTTGTGGTAGCTCAGGTCCCTACACTCTTATCTGGTTGTTGTTTTTATATTATCCTCCAGGGGTGGTGTGTACAGGCCATGTAGAGATTTAGTGATCGCACAGACATGTTTAAAATACTTAACTTTGTCAATGTGTTTATTTATTTATTAATGGTGTGTGTTCTCTTTGTTGGTAATTTTAGAGAAGCACTCCTAGTCCAGTGTCTCAGACAGGTCAAACCAATGGTAAGTTACCCTTTACTTGCTTGAAATAGAATAACTTAACAATGTAATACTATAGAATCATCCTCCGCTCCTCTTTAATACCTCCCATGCATCACCTGTTATGTTTTTACTTGTTATTTTTAGTCAATCTTTGCTCTCTGTTTAGGATATTCAGGGCTGACAAATGGAGGTCCTCACCCTGAGGACCACAACGGTGCTTCTTCATCGCCTCCGCCACACGGCAACCCTCTCATGTCGGGACCAACGGGCCGAGGAGGCTCCATCCACAGCCCGCCGCTGAGCACCGGAGGGGTGCTCCAGTACGCCGACGGACCCCCGCGGAGTCTGTCGGAGGACGGCCAGGACCACCAGGGACGGGACTCCGACGCTGAGGCCCACGACGGCGAGCTGCGGAGGAGAATCTTCTTCTCCTCCTCCTCGTCCTCCTCGTCCTCCTCGTTATCAGGCAGCGGAGGCAGCGCGGTCGGAGGATCACGCATCCACCACCACTCCGGCAAGCAGGGCTACCATAGCAACCACCACCACCAGTCCCCCGGCGCGCAGCACTCTCACCCACCAGCACACGTGTCGTCATCGCACGGCCTCGGCGCGCAGGAGGGACGCAAGCGCGGGAGGAGGAAGAGAAGCTCGGCGGCGGCCGTCACGGCCAGCGGCTCGCCGAAGAGAAGGTCGTTTTCTGGGCTCGGCTCCAACAACCACTCCTCAGGGTCCCCACTCAACATCAACTCCATGGTGAGTCACGGGGAGACGATGAAGAATTTCTCTGCCTGAAACCCAGCAAGACCTCAGGGCTGAGCACACTATTGGACTTGGAAATGACATACAGGTTAAAAATAAAACTATTCAAATTATTTTGGCACCCAGCATTCGAGGGGGTGAGGGGTGGGGGTGGGATTGAACAAAAGATCCGGTCCTGTTGTACGTTGTCCTGTTTTTATGTTTTCAAGGCTGTTTGAGTTCTTTGTTTCAACAGGTGAACAACATCAACCAGCCTCTGGAGATCTCGGCAATATCCTCCCCAGAACAATCCAGCTGCAGCTCCAATGGGCCCGACCTTGACCAGCCTCCCATCTTAAAGAGAGAGCGCCCCCTGGAGCTGAATGGCACAAGTCGTTACTCCTCAGCCCCGAGCTCTGATGACGAGGACTCAGGATATCCAGCCGATAGCTCCAGTTCACGGTAATAATCACTTCATACTCCTGACCTGCCCTCCCGAGGGCTCTTTTATTGTCCTTACATTTTGCGTTCTGCTTTCTAACTTCTTTTTTAGAGATCATTTTAAGAGTGAATATGTCATTTTGAGCTTGTTGATGATGGTTTTATTTCCTTCATTTGATAGAATCGAAAGAAAAATTGCCACTATATCTTTGGACGGCCGTGATGGACCTGGTAGACTTGGCGACGGTGAAAGAGGTGAGTGGTGTAGATACTAATTAAAGCCATTTAATCTTTCACTCTTGCAACATAGTATTAAAGTGTGCTTTATTTTCCATCCTAAGGCAGGAAATCTGGCAGCAGCAGCGGCAACAGCACAGGCAGCGAGGCCTCCTCTTCGTCCTCGATATCCTCCACCGGCAAGTGGAAATCCACCTTCTCACCCATTTCAGACCCCAAGCAGCCCAATTCCGACGTCAGGCAAGGAGGGTCTCCGTTCGGCATGGGCTCGAGCCGGGGGACGGACTCTGACTCGGACCACAAGCAGCAGCAGCAGCAGCAGCACCAGCAGCAGCAGCAGCAGCAGCAGCAGCAGGTCAGGAAAGCCGGCGACGGGGACTCGTCCAGCTACATGACCACCAACCCCTTCCTCAGCCAGGAGGCAGGGGTCCGGGTCGGAGGCGTGGGCGTGGGCGCGTCCCAGGCCGGAGGAGGCTCCGACCAGCGCCAGGTTCTCCAGAAACAGAAGGGAAGCCGCGACTGGGAGCTGAAGACCAGCAGCCAGAACCTCTTCATATCGGCCGCGGCCAGCGCCGGAGGAGGAATACTGAACGGGAAGGTCGGAGGAGGAGGCGGAGGAGGAGCAGGTGGAGGAGGCGCCACGGCCGTCTCCTCGTCCGCAGGGTCCACGGTGGGACCGTACCTGGGTTCCCAGTTCCCACTGGGAGGCACGTCGGTCTTGCAGTCCTTGTTCGGGGCCCAGACGGGCGCGTCGACGGGAAGCGGGACGCCGCGCCTGGTCAACGGACACTCCGCCCTCGGGAGCTTCTCCAGTACGGGGCTGGCGGGGGGAGCGGCTGGAGGTGAGAATCTGTTTCCCCCTCAGCCGAGGTCCCAGTTAGTCTGAGTAGTTTATCAGAGCAGTCATAGTGATGAGGAGGAAGAGGAGTGGGGGAGCCAGGTAAGTGTTGAGCTGCTGTCCCTCCGTCTGCTTCGCTGACTGACTGACTGACTGACCAACGCCGTGCTGCTTCGCTTTTGGCGCAGACGGGCTGCTCGAGTGCTGCTTCGGGAAACACCCTGAGAAAACTTTTGCGTTTGGGCCAAAACAAAGGCCTTGTTCAGACTGGCAGCCCAAATCCGATTTTTAGCCCATCTAGATTGAAACCGGATGGCTCTTTTGTAGTCTAAACAGTGACAAATCACATGAAATCCAGATTTTTGCAAGATGGATTGAAACCACTTTTGGGAGGTCGTTTCAAATCACATCTGGACAGATGCGTCTCAGTCTGAACAGCTCCCAACACAACGATCGGTTTTGGCTGTCTGTGACGTCACTCTACACGACGCAAGACCCAATGGGCCCATAATGTTGCCCAGTCTGAACAGAGCCAGAGCCCATTTGGACTACTTTCTAAAAACGGGGTGGACAGTCAGCCCTAAAAATCGGATTTGAGAAGGAATCTGATTGGAATCAGATTCGCCTGCAGTCTGAACGCAGCCAGATTCAACTACGTACCTCCAGACGATGGACATCCAGTCGTGTTCAGGGAGCATCGTCACACTGTCATTTTCTGTGGGTGTATCTGTCGTGTCCGAGTTGTACTTCAGAGTCGCTTCACTGGCGAGTCACAGAATCACCACATTTGGCTCCTGATGCAGTTTGTCGCTGCAGTCAACTCCCTTTGATTGGCTCCACCACGGCCGCAGTGATCCGACTCTGTCTGCTTCTCCATGTGCTTGTCAAAGACTCGCTTGGCGCTGTTGCACAAACCTGGCTCAGTCCTTGCTTCTTCTCTTTGTCTCCCCTCCCCCACCCCCCACCCCCTCGCTGTCCTTGCCACTCGGACCCGCCCCCTCCTCCCTGTGCCCCCCACCCCTCCCCGTCCTGTTTTTTTTTTCTGCTGTATGATTCGCAGGTATATTTCACCACGTGGTGCCCACCGTGTCCTCCCATCAGTTCGGGGCGCCGCAGCCCCCCGCCCCTGGAGGCCGCAGCTCTCTCAGTCTCTCCTCCACCACCTCCTCCACCTCCGCGCCCCCCCAGACCCAGCAGCACAGCGCCGCCCGCCAGGCCGCCCCCGTGTCCTCGCCTCCCCCCCCCTCCCCCTCTCCCTGTCCCAGGCGCAGCACGGCCGCATCCAGTCGGTGCTGCACAGCCCGTCTCCGCCGGCGCTCAGCCTCCCTCCTCCTCCCCCGCTGCACAGCACCCTGCCCTCCTCCTCCTCCACCCCCACGCACTACGAAGCCCTGCCGCCCTCCCGATCGGACCCCCTCCACTCCCTCCGCCCCTCCCACTCCTCCCTCCACCATCAGCGAGCCCAGTCATCCCTCTCTCTCTCCCTCTCCTCCTCCTCTTCCTCCACCCCTCCATCTTCTGCTTCTGTCTCTGCCGCCGCTGCAATCGCTTCCGCGGCCTCCGCTTCCTGTCTCTCCACCTCCTCCTCCTCCTCGTCTCGCCCGTTCGCAGTGCACTACTCCCCCCGGCTGCCCCCTCCGCCACCGCCCGGCAGCTCCGCCGGGGGTGGGAGCATGTGGAGGACTCAGGGCGTGCATGGCACCAACACCAGCTCCCAGCTCGCTGGCTCCAGGCCCAGATAGGGCTCGGAGTCCAGCGGAGGTGGGAGATTTGTTTTTTTTCAAAAATCAAACTCGATTTTCGATTTTGATTTTTTTTTTTGTCAAACTACAAGACAATGGAATAAATCATTTCAAATATTTTATCTTTATTTTTAAAGAAAAATACCCAACAAATTTCCCTATTGGGAATGAAGTGCAACTAAAAGATACTGTAAATCCTCCTTGGATTTTGTAAAGTGACAACATTTATAGTCTTCTTGACCAAACAAAGATGAATCCCTTGGGATTAATGAAGTGAGAACCTCACTTTCACCAAACTTCATTTGAAAATAAACAGGTTCTTCATAAACAAAGAAGAAGTTAAATTAAAATTAAATCTGTGTGTAAAAGTCAGTCAAATGTTTCCAGACGAGACTTGAAGGCGTTGACGGTGTGAAACTCCCTCGACTGATCCTTGCCAAACATTAATTTCTTTTCTTTCTTTTTTTGTCGCCCTCTTCCTTATCTTCCAGGTAATTGATGCAAACTACCTCAAAAAAAAAAAACAACAACGGAAAAAAAACTATGCAACTGTCCGGGTGTGGACCAAGGCACTCTCCTCACTCCCTGGTGCTTCAGGACATCTGCACTACTCAGCCACCTCTGAGGCTACACCTGCACTGGGACAACACACACACACACACACACACACACATGCGGGTGTGTAGCTAGCTGCGATGTGTAGCAGCCTAGCCCACCTTTGGCTCACTGCCATCTGTGTTGCTGAGTGTTTGTGTTTGTGTAGGAGCTGCCCAATTCTTGCGTCTCTGATCAAGCCGCTACATAGATGTAGCTACACACACACACACACACACACACACTAACACTGCTTTGGGATCTTTGAGCAGGATTCACAAATGCTGATCATATTTTTTGTGTGATTACAGGTTTAAGGTGCTAAACAGTTCAATAGTGTCTCAATATTATTGCAAAATCTGTTTCCTTTGACTTTTTCGTAACGCACGGTACATCTGTAAGCTAAACATTGTCTCACACGCGCGCCAATACAAACACACACACACACACACACACACGTGTTTACTCAGTTAAACACACACAGACCATATCGATGAACTCTGCTCATACACTTTGCCTTTCATGCATACATGCACTCTCCTCTGTTTTCTTCCCGTTCCCACCATGAAGGCATGAAATGTTAGTAGCCACACAATAGGAAAGGACACATGATGAGGAACTGTTGGTCTAAATTCACACTGGATTGTTCAGATTAGTTAGTTATGTAGCAGAGGGCATGCAAGTCCTGGTTGGTTTGTTGTGGCACCACCTCGGAATTAAAAGCTACACAAAGCGTCTTTTGTCCGAGCTGGAATTATGTTTGCTTCTCTTTCAAAATGAGTTCATTTGCAAATGTGGACAGTAGATCAGGCATTGTTAGAAGTTCTCTGATGGACTCAAACTGAGCCAGGCATTCCATGAAGTTGTTGTAAATGAGTTCAGATGGCACTGAACAGAACCAAACATGTTTCCATCTGGTGTTCTGTCCAGCCTCAGCCGCTTGCAAGCCGTAAGCACGAGCGAAAGAAAAAAATCATGGTTTTTGTCCTCTACACAGTCTGATGAGTTACACTAATCAAGGGACGGTGGCAGATGCTCCGACAGCAGGAATACTTTTTAACTTTTCTTAAGCTAAATGGATTTTTCTCTCTGAGGTTGGGAATCAGAGGTTGAAATAAATCTTTTAAAGTCAGACGTGTGTGAACCGCGCGTACAGACACACACACACACACACACACACACACACACACACACACACACACACACACACACACACTGAGGAAACAAATTTTTACAAAACAAACTACTGGACTTTCTTCACAGCCCTCTCTGTGTTTGCTCTTTAATTGTGTAATTTTTGTATTGAGTATTTGTACTGTGAATGTGATCCATTTTCTTTGTATAGTTTTGTATAATTTAGATAATTATATTTATACTGTTTGTCTCACTTGCCTTTGTAATTTTTTCCCCCCTCCCCACTTTTATTTTGGAGAGTTCTGAAATTGTAGAATGCAACAGCATGTGTACTTGACTCACAGTCCTAAAACAATGGTGCTACATTTGGACTGAACCTGAACTTATTTATTATATAATGGAAAAAAACATAAAAAAAAAGCAATCTGAAATCTCAGACCCCAGTGGTGCTGTACACAGGAACTGTTTTTGTAAAGTCTTTTCTTTTTTTAGACATATATATGTGTGTATATATACGTATGTATATTTATATACATATATACATATAAATAATTTTAGAATTTCTTATGTTCCATGTGCTCTGGCCCGGTGTACATGTGTAAATGCCACCTTTTTAGATGAAGCTGCTCTTCTGCAGCAGCAGCAGCAGCAGCCGACCTGCAGGCTGCAGGCTGTCAGTCACTGTCACTTTGCTTTCAGAAGTGAACAAGACACACTGTTTGTTTGGTTTTGTACATAACTCGCTTTAGGTTGTTTCTCCACCGTAAACAGAAAAGGTATATGAAATGTATCTATATACAGTCTAAACAAATACATATATATATATATATATATATATATATATATATATAAATATCTATAAATATATGAGTACATATAATGCATAGACGTGTTTTTGGTGCTGTATCGTGACCTTAAACTCGGCCTGTTAAACGGGAGGCTCTGAGCCAAGGAGAGGGAAGCGTCGCCTCCCAGACGGTGCCTCACAGACGCTGTGACACAACAGCACCCGAATCCTTGTCGTACACAGTGACGGAACTAAAGAAGACACATACACACACACAAAAAAAAAGCAACAAAAAAAAATGCTGTGCAGTTGTAATTCAAACTAGGGTGCTGTGGCTTCAAGGCAAATAGATGCTGGCGCTAGAAGCATCTTTTTGTCGGTCAGATTTGGTTTGGGTTTTTTTTTGGTTTTTTTCATTATTTGTTTCGTGTTAATTCTGCAGGAACCTTGAAAATAATGGTGCTTCTGTTTCTTTAGATTTGACCATCTGATATCGTGTCTGTCTATAGACGTCCTACTGTCGAGGCCCTTCACTGTGCATGGTGAACGTGTTGCGCAACCGTTCAGACGCACTGATGTGAAACACTTGGTTGTATGTGTGAGTGTTTTGTGTGTGTGTGTGTGTACGTGTGCGTCACTTGGCTGGGAGTGAGAAGAGCCGAACTTCCTATTTCCTCTCCGATAGGAGGAATGCACTTCAGCTCAGTCCCTGTGCGTGTGCGTGTTCCGTTGTGTTTTCCACCTGCCAGTGCATATCTAAGGGAAGGTTAGACTAATAATGAAAGCTTTATTGTCTGCACTTGCGTACGTCTGTCTCGCCTGCAGGTGAGGAGAGAAAGAAAAATCTCCTCTTAGGACATAAGTAGAGACTGTAGTCCATTAATTACCAGCACTGATGGCTCGTTTTTGTAATTGTTGTCAATGATGGTTTTAATTTTCTTATCCTCCGTGTTTGATACAGTCGCGCTCCTCCTTTTAATTGTCTTCAGAATCCTGTCAGTTTTTTAATACTACTCGTGAGAAACGCAGCACGGTGCTCTCCTTCACTTAAAACAAGGAGCGTTGCAGCTATTAAAGAATACTACTCTTCCTGTTGTGCTCCTGGGTCTTATGGTTTTAATGAGCAAACACGCGCAAACTTGCTTCAGCGGCTTCTCCCCTCGGTCCGGTCGAAATCCCTGAGAGTCTCTGGGCCTGGACGGGCCAGTGTGGCACGTGTGAGGATAATCTTTGGAGCGTCATTACAGATTTCAACCAGTTTTTGATTTTTCGGGTCGTACTCGTACAATCAGCTAACAGGGTCGAGGTGCTGTCATTCTTCAAGTCCTTAGGTTTGAATAGGAGCTCGGCTGCAGCCCTCCAGTTTGTCCCATCCTGTGAGAGCTTTGCAGCAGAAGCTGTTTACCTTAAATCCTGCCAAAGGTCTTCACTCAGGAACTTCCCAGATTGCTTGAAATCATGTAATGGAGTTTAAAAAAATAATAATTTGGAGGAAAAGGAAAAAACATTGAACTATTGGATATGACAGATTTATTTCCAACATCATGTGATGTGATTAAAGTCCCTCAATAACCAAACTCAGGACGTGGACTAACCTCTCAGCGAGTTACTGTCATGGTGAAGATAAAACGAATGCTTCACAGATTCATTCTCACGTCCGCACTCGCTCGGCCAGCCCGCTGAAATCCAGCCTTTTAAAGCTTTATGAGTCGGTTTAACCTCGAGAAGCTGTGAAACCACTTTCAGCATCTTCCACATCTCACAGATGCCTCCGTCTGGATGTGGGTCTCCGCGGAATGAGGCTCACTGTCCTCTGTCAGAGCACTTCCTGTTATTTTTTTTGTTTTTGGGGGAGGGCAGGGGTAGGGAGGGGGTTGTAGATGGGTGGCCAGCAGACGTGTGTGACCTTGTGTTTGTACAGACTCACTCTGACCGGTGCAGCCAGGGCAGGTTTGAGGTGCAATAACGGCAAACCTACTTTCCAAAAAACAGCCCTGGGTTTAAAAATGTTACTGTTGGTGTTGGTGCTTTTATTCTATGATGTTATTATTAATTAAATTGAATTAATGTTTTTTTCCTGGGTTTTATTATTAATAAAAAAAAATGTTTCATACAATATTTGAATCTATTTTGTCTGATTTAGTTCCTGTTTAGACTCTAGAAGACCGTGCCAGCTGCGCTTCATCTAGTGCAGGGGTGGGCAAACTTTTTGACTGGTGGGACACAATGGGTTGTAAAATTTGACGGGGGTGGGGGGGGGGCCTGAGCAGGAGCAGATGGAAGGAGTGTTTTGGTGAACCGCCTCATAGGAGAAAACAATATATCATGGAATATGTAGAAAACGTGCTTTAATGTCAATTGAAAATGAACAAAAGCGTTACAACAAAATATGTCTTTGAAGCACTATCGTATTTCGCTCTTTATTGAAACAACTCTTGAAACGCTAAAAAAATTGATGAAATGCAGCTTTTTCAATACTTACTGTTTATACAATTTCTTCAAGTTTGGTGGGATGGATTAGAAAGTTTAACGGGCCGCATATGGCCCCCGGGCCGTAGTTTGCCCATGCCTGATCTAGATTGAGACGCTATAGTTCCTGAGGTTGAGGCCACAGAGAAACGGTTCCTGCAGTTGAAAAGCCCCTTCTGAAATATCTCCCTGCTAATAGCGCAGACAACATTCCAGTGCATCAATTGCAACATTGGACCTCAGATTGTGTTGCACCTACCAAGTAAAGTTCTGCACTACTTCAGCCACAGGCTGAATATTGCTATTTTGAAGGAAAGAAATAAAAGTTGGGAACTGTTTGCCCAGTGCTGAAGATTTGTAATGTAAAGGAATGAGCCTTGACTTTATCTCCTGGAATTCGTGGCTTCCACACAACGGTGAGACCTTGACTGTCTGCAAAACAAGACTGCAGCTGTGTGATGGGAGTGAGGTCTCCCTGAAAGGAGGCAGCTCAGATCAGTCCCTCCCTGGGAGTCTTCAGCTGCTGCTTCACCACCATTTGGTATGAAAGGAGTACGTCCATTAACAGGCTCCTGGTGAGTGTGTCCAACTGTCATCTGTTTCTCTAGAAAATTCAAATTGAAAGCCAACCTTGGAAAACAGCTGTCTGCTGGGAGGAAGCCAGAACGGCTAAAGGTGTCTTTCCCATTTTGCGCTTGCATCATTTGATGTTCACTTGCCACTTGGTGTGCGCATATATGTTGCTTTCTTCTGCAAGCTATCATGAAGAGTAATCTCCTTTTCCTGCAGGTGCTTTATTGACAGGCGACATGTCACTGTTAGAAAATAATTTAAGTAACATGGGACCTTTGATAGATTACAATCCCCTTTTTCTGTTTTTACACCTCTCCACTTCACTATTTCCTGAACTGAACTTGTAGTACTGGGCCTGGTTGGGGCTTCTTGTGTTGTAGGAGCTTACCTTAATTCAACCAGTTGTTCAGAACTTCAATATTTGTCCACAATATTACCAATAAAGGTGTCCTGAGGTGGTAGTTACCTGTTATGGGGGTAAATAAATCCCCTCTAAAAAAAAACGTCTGGAGATCGCTAGATATTCCAATTTTGGTGCATGTTTCAAGGTTAGCGGGAGGGGCGTGTGGGAGGAATTTTTACTCCCGTCTGCGAGAGCTTGACCCGCGCATAATAAGTGATTGTGAGAGGTCTGACCACACAGGCGCACAGACAGACGGCGCTATGATGGTGCTGCACGCTTTCCTCGGCGGAGTGTTGATGATCTGCACCAGTCGGCCGTGCGCGGCCCTGCAGCTTCACCATGAGCAGCAGCTGATGCCAGCGCTGGACCCCCCGCCGACAGGTCAGACTCTGCACACCTGGCACGGATTAAAACCTCTGGAAGTGTGTTGCATTCAATGTTGCTTTACAATTAGCAATGCCATGTGTTTGTCGTTTGCACGTGTCTCTCCTGCTTTCAGATTTGACCTAACTGAAACATTGCAGTCAACGTGAACTTCCCTTTGGGGATAAATAATGTATCTTTTCCCTTTTTTCTTCAATTTTAGCAGATGATTCTAGAAGCAGCTCCGCAGATCTCTTGAACCTCAATGCCCCCTGCTTCGTGGACGATGTGCTTGCGGCGCTGCGCGACAGCATCGGAGACGACGGTCAACTCGCAAGTCAAAGTCTGTCTGTGTTTGGATTCTGCTCACTTCCTAGCCAGCCCTCAGGTTCCCTCTTGCTGGAGCTTGCCAGGGAAACAGGAAGGAAGCAGGAGTTCGCTGGGCTGGAGATTGTGCATCCAGTGGGAGGTAAAGACAGCAGCAGCTGAACACTTAACTAGTTTTAGTGTACGTTGTTTCTGTTCTCTAATAACTGCCACGTTTTCTTCATCAGCGCTCGTGACGGAGGAGGTTGAAACGGGGACAATTGAGTTGACCTTTGACCTCCCGGACTCTTCCACATTGAAGCGAAGCGCGCCCGTCCTGCTCCTGGCGCTGGAAGCGCCACCCCGAGGAGAAAACCTGGACGTCACTTTCTCCAGTCAGTCTCTGCAGCCTGACGCACAGGTAAACAACTAAACACAAGTGCTTGAACTTGTTCACCCAGTGTTTGTCGTGTGACATCCCCTCCCCGGCTGCTCTTCCCTCCCAGTCTGTGTGCATCTCGGAGGAGACGAGCTACGTGCTGCTGACGGGAAGACAGAGTGTTTCCCGTCGCTGGAGGATCTGTGCTGCCTCCGCATCTCCACACAAGAGTACGACAACCGCCGGTAAAAACACACTCAAGCCCCGGTTCGATTGCGAAGGATGCGTCACACTTCCTCTCTCGGCAGAGCAAACCCTGAGGGACGTCCTGATTGGTGGAAAATCAAGAAGTAGGATCGGCGGCGCCCCACTTCTGCTGTTCTCTGGCGGCAGCGGAGCCGACGGAAGGTCGTCCGCACGAATCTCAAATTTCCCCACACAGCTTTCAGGATCATCAAAGTCTCTGCTTTCCCACTGTTTCCCAGTTCTGCTGGAGGTTCCGCCCCGGCTTCCTCGCTGACCGCCGCCTTCCTCTGCGAGCTGAGGCGCTTCCTGGGCGACTTCACGCCGCAGGAGCGCCGCCAGTCGCCCCCGCTGCGGCTCAACTCCTTGCAGTCGCTCCCGGCCGTGACCATCGGCCCGTCGTCCAGCGAGGCCCTGCTGGCGGCGCTCATCAACTCCTCCACCCTCACCGTCTTCTCCTTCGCCGGCTGCTGCTCCTCCCCGGCCCAGGTGCACGGCGGGGAGCTGAGCCTGTCCTCGGCGCTGCTGGAGGAGCTCCGGCAGAGGTTGGCCGCCGCCGTGGCCCGCAGCCTGGAGGTGATGAGGCAGGAGGAGGTGGGGGGCCGAGCCGCCGAGAGGCTGAGGAGGCTCGTGGAACTCAGCTCGTCTCTCGAGAGGGAAGCGGCGACAGGTGACGACAGATGCGTTTCTCCCTTCCCTCCATCGCAGTCACATGACCTTGTGAAAAAGTTTTAGAAGCACCCGCCCCTTCAATGCTTCCACAGTAGATGAGCTCAACACTGAAACGCTGAAAGAAAAATGTTAATTTTAAATTTGAAGGAAATAAATGGAGTAGTGGCCTAAAGTAGATTTTAAATTATTTATATTTTCTCTCTCTCTCTCTCTCTCTCTCTCTCTCTCTCTCTCTCTCTTTCTCTTTCTCCTCAGTAGCCTATTGTTATTAATGCAGATTAGCTGCACATTAATTTGTATTCAGTGGTTTCCAGTCGCGTAAAGGTCAGTCCATTGGGATGCATAAAATAAAACACAAATGGATTTTATGACTTTAACTTTTTCTGCTCTTAGCACACCAGAAGCAAACCTGTGTTTGCATATTTTCTCTGAATTTCTGACAAAAATTCAATTCAATTTTAACTGGAAGATGTCACCCCTTGACCCTTGACCCTGACAACGTGCCTTCACTCCTGCATGGTCCAGGGGCCAGCCAGTACTGCGCCTTCCTGCTGCTCAAGGCCCTTCAGACAGTGGGCCGGAGCTACGAGGCGAAGAGAGGCCAGCGGGCCGCCAGGGCCAGTTCCCACAGCCCAGCCAGGGGCAGCCAGTGCGGCCTGAGGAGCCTCACCGTGTCCCTGGAGAGACACGTCATCAGCCCCGCCAGCGCCAACATCAACAACTGCCACGGCTCGTGCCAACTGCCCCTGGCTAACGCCAGCAGCCACGTCATCCTGCTCAACCTTCACATCGCGCACGAGGGCCAGGGCGCGGCCGAGCGGCCCCCCTGCTGCGTGCCCGTGGCCTACGAAGACATTAACATGGTGCACCTGGACGCCAACGGCATGGGGACCGAACTCATAACTCATAAAGACGTTGTGGCCACAGAGTGCGAATGCCGTTAAACAGCCCGTTTCAAGGACTGATGTCACTTTATTGGCTCCTTATGTAACCCATTTATTCACACAGTGCTTTTGCTCGTAAATGCTTGATATGTTTTAATAGTTTAAAGAATACAGACAATGTAGTTTTCACATTGCAGCTCTGGTCCAAGAGCACAGCTGACATCAGAGCTGCAACAAACTACAACTAAAACAAAAAACCTCATCAAAACAAATCACAAATCACAAAACACACAGTTTGATTGTATGTATTGTTGTACAATTTTGCTTTATTAAACACAACATTTCTTCACAATTATTCTTCAGTAATTCTGTAAATGTTTTGGCCCTTGTTTTTTTTTTTTTTTTTTTTACTGTTTGAGCGGATGTAAACAACTCATCATTTATCTTTCGGTTTGAGCACAGCTTTTTTGCCCATTGGCCTTTTTCTTTTTCTTATGGCTCCAACTTCTTCAGTCCCCCACCACCACATTATGTTGTCCCAGATGGAAAACTGTGGGCGACAGTTTGAGAAAGATTAAGTATTTAAAGATTTTCACCACAGTTTGTTGCAGTTAGAAGGAAGCGCAATCAATCTAAGCCTTCTATGAAAAGGATTCCAACCAAAGCAGCATACCTGAGGTAGTGTACCTTCCTGGAGACTCTTGACAAAAGAGCAAATACCCGTTTCCTCCACAAAGGAATCCATAGCACCTAGAGAACAGGGCAGTTAAGAAATACAATGAAACCAGTTTGGTCTTGAAGAAAACAACATTTGCACATATTATCCAAAAAACAAGGCATTAAAGGCCCAGCGTGTAAGATTTAGTGGCATCTAGTGGTAAGAACACATACTGCAAACAAGCAAAATCATGTCTGTGGCCATGTTGTCACTTTAGCTTCAGGCATCAAAAAAATAATTATGCAATCAGACTGGTAATGTGAATCACCTCACCAATCAAAAAGTAGCTGACATCAGAACTACTTTACAATTTTTTGGCTCATCAACAACAACTTCCCTCTTGTAGGCCACCGCAGGGTAAATCTCCCCATTATATTAGGGTGAATATAATGATACCCCTCATCAGATCCACATTCAAGGCTACTGCAGATATATGGCTGCACAATATGTTAACATGGCTGTTATTTATTTTTAGTCACTTTAAATCTTTGTGTATATACATTATAAATGTATTCTTCATTCTATGTTATGGAACCAGTGGCACAAAGCTTACATGTTAAGCAATTAATAGTGCAATACTCCATTGAATGTTTTCTTTTCTTCCTGAGTGAAAAGTTAGTGTTAGTTTTCTTTTGGTAACATGCCACTGTTGCAGCACTGACCGTGCAGCTCATTGACTCCAGCGCTAACAAGCAGCACAACCAGAGCCAGCACTAAGCACCGGTTCATACTGAAGCCCTTCCATGGATTTGGGACCTCACTCAAGTCTTGAATGGACAGAATCCGGTCGTACGACACTATGAAAGGGGGGGCGGGGGGGTTAAATGTGTTCACTGGCTGTTCACAGAATTAGCCTGATGCCAAGTGTGGTCATGTCACTTACTTTTAACGTTTTCAAATGTTGCAGGAGGCTCCACTTAACTCATGAAGGTTAGGAAATAGATTCAAACTTTGCCCAAGATGAAGCTGTAGGATGAATATATTTACTTTCTTATTGATTAAACGGCTGAAATGTTTCATCAAAAGTGTGTATACATGGAACTATCACTTTCACAGACTAGACTGTGCCGTCTGTCAAACCAGCATTACACAGCTCAAAATAGAAACATGCTGCAAGTTTTACCCCCCCAAAAAAAGGGGGACCTGGGGGGTGTCATTGGCAGTATAACATTGGAAAGACATGGAGTTAAAGTTGTATGATATAAACAAAATCAGAGCTTACCTGCTTTTCCTCTCAGTTTAGTCTCTCTACAGCTGGTCATTTAACAGTGTTGGGTTGGTAGGGGGCACTGGATGACACACAATCTGCACCGTGCCTTCTTTGCTTCTTAACTGACAAGCACAGGTGTCTGCAGGGGAATGGGTGTGTGTGTGTGTGTGTGTGTGTGTGTGGGTGGATTCTCACTTGGCAGAAATGGCAGATAGGTGTCACAAATGGGCTGACTTCCTTAAAGATCCTTCATATTTGAATTGCTTTTCTTTGCAATCATCTGTATCATCTGTAATCATCACTTCTTTTCTTTTTTTAGTCCAAACTGAAAATATTGCACTTCATGACAGAGTGTGAGTTACAAACAATATATTACATTACAGTCACATTAACATCAATTTAATGATTAAACCCCACAACATAACACAACATAACTGTGGACTGTGGAGTGATTGAGCACCATTTCTAGATTGTTACATGTTCATAAGATGTAAATATCTTTTTTCTTTTTTCTTTTTTTTTAACCCTACATATATTTTATTAAATATATATATACATACATATAACATTTTCCATCTTTTTTGCACTACACCGTCAGTAATTATGCAAAATTCTCCAGTCTGGGATTAATGAACGCATTCTATTCCTTTCTATTCTATTCTATTCTATTCTATTTATGCACCTGTAAACAGAATCGTGTGATGTAGCCTGGTTGTGTTTGTGCTTCAGTGAAACGGGCCATTCACTGCCTCGGGTTTACGTCACAGCAGTGTGGCCCCGCCCCCAGGTTATACTGCAGCCTGACAGCTCCACATCCAGCATTACGCAAAGAGGACCGAGGAGCATCTGGTGGGGACGCTGGCCGGATGGTTAAATCCAACCTACAGACGATTTTGAATAGTCATTGTTTTGTAAGAGAAAAAGACAGAAATCCATCCGAGATGCCTGTCATCGAGCAGACCAGTAATAAACCCGAAAGTCAAAGGTAAAAAAAAACAAACAAAAAACAACAACCCGCCACGTCTCGACAGTCGGTGCGGATGGCTACGTGCTAATTTAGCGAGCTAAGCTACATTTAAAAGCCGCGGCCTAGCGGGAGGAGCTCGGTCTGATGCTGACGAGTGGCCTAGTAGTGGTTTTCTTGTTTACATAACAGCGCTACTTATTATTCAGCTGATAATTCTAGTATAGGGTATGAGAAATGTCTTGACCCGGATTGTACTTGTACACACCAGAGCTACATTATCCGCTAATGCGTTGTACGACGGGAATTAACGATGGTGTTTATCGAATGCACAGTGGGGTCAAACTGCACACATATCCATGCGCTAGTTGGCTAGCTTAGCTAAATCACTAGCTAATCCACCCGTTAGCATTCACGGACTTGGTTACTAACTACATTTAAGTTGACGTTGTTTTACACTAGTAGTCATAAGTGCTTCTTCGTGTATACCGCGCCATGTACTATAGCGATGCGTGTGCACCTTTTTAATCCGGTATTGGTCGGTAGATACTATTTTAAAAGCCTGCGTAGGAGATTTGTTAAGGTTAGCAGCGTTGTCTCAAGTCCGACTTTTCTATTCCGCTATGTGACAGATGTTTTCGTGTATTTGTACTTTGCATACCAGCTGTAAATGCGTGCGAAAGCGAAGCGCGGAGAAAACATGATGTAGACGTTGATTATTGCGAACCAAACAGGTTTCGGTTGAAGTGTAATTCGAAGCTGCCAGCCTTGTTTTTCCTTCCCACCAATTATTGGCTCCCTGGCACAGGTGTTGGCTCGGCAGCCTCATATCCCAACCGTCACTTTGTCCAATATTTGCACATTAATTACTTTGTTTTCTCATCAGCGGCACGTTGTACTGTTTTGTTTTTGGTCCATGTTAAATTTTCGTTCTCGGGTCGGGTTGAAAACGCTTGTTTGTGGGTCAAAACCAGTTTAGAATAACCCCGAACGTGGATCGGATTAATGTATTTTTATTTTTATTTTCGATATATCGCCACTGTTGTGAAGAGCTTGGTGAATTTGACGGGACCTTGTTCGACCTGCCAAACAAACCATCGGGGTTTGTTTAAGGTTGCAGTCGATGCAGCTCGCGTGATCCGTGTCGTTAGTGTTGTGAACGAGTCGTAGGAAATTTCCACTGCGCTGCGAGGGGAAGGAGGGGGTGGTATGTTAAATGCTGAACTTGACGGTGACGTATTGTAGTCCATTAACATACACTGACATGATTTCTTGTTCGTATCTTGTGTCAATATGATGTTGACTTTGACTTCTACCTACTTTGCCGATTAAATTTGTTGTTGTTTTTTTTTAAAGGGCACTATAGACGGTATTGTGTAACATCACATTGTTTACGTGACGATGTAAAGATACCAGGACAAATGGCTGCTTCAAAACCAGAGTGTCGATTCTAGTCGTTCTTCAAACTAGATCAGGCTGGTTGAACCAATGTTACGCCATCGAGAAAACCTCACCACTGACTAATCACACTGCCACATCCTTCCTAGGAACTGAAACCATTTGTTTGTGATGATGAGTCTCGGCAAAAGTACATTTATCGAAGCAGAAGTTGAGGAGAGGAGAGTCATGTGATCGGGCTGTGGATGTGTTCCCCTTCCGAACCAGAGCGCCTTATGGAGAATGGAAAAGAAAAGGCTGTTGCCATTTGCTGTTTTTAACATAATCTGTTAATGAGACTTAGAGAGGATCGCGTGTGTGTGAGTGAGTTTGCCTCCGACCGCCTTGTTACCGCAGGCGGCGGGATTCTCACTGCACAGTGACTCATTCAGCTCGTGTTAACTCGCCTATCGATGGATTTTATTTGGATTTCGCACATCTGTTTCACATTTAGCACAGGGGTGAGATTTGTTTCAGGCAGCGTGTACGAGCGAGCGTGAGCCTCCGCCGCTGCGTCTATAATGGGCTATTTTCGCAGTCGCACCTCTGAGAATAGGCTTAATCTCAAGGCCGCCAGTGTATGCAGCCGCACATGGGACAGAGAGGAAGAAACAACTCGAGCGCGAATGAAAATGCCTCGTCTCACCTGATGAACAGGTTTTTAGGCGGTGGTTTGAAACGCTACGTGGTCGTCGGCAGTAGTAAAAGTTCTCTGAGGCTCGGGCTGCTGCAGTCACGTTAGAATCATGTGACAAGTTTTACAACAAAGGCCAAATTGTTTGGTTCTTAATAGTCTGCTTTTTTGTGAAGGAGAGCTACGGCTTGTATAAGAACCGATCATGATGGCTTTGTTCGGTGCAACTCCCGTCATACATGCGCAATATGTATGAGTCGACATATTGTGACAAACGCAAGTAATGTGATGCATAACTTGTAATTTCAATTATTTCCCAGAGCTTTTGTAATATATTATCAGTGGTGTGACCGGGTTCCATGCGTCACCAAACTCGCCTCCTGCCAGTTAATGTTAGACTTGAATATTTGCAAGGCAACGCGTCCTGCAATTATCTGTGCTAGGACAGTTACTGACTGAAGTGTGACTCTGACAAACTGTCGTGTCTCTCTTGCGCTACATCGTGTTGAGGTACGACAAGTGAGCCTATACTGATGCCTCTCTTTCCCTGTGTGTTTTTGTCATCCTCCCTCCAGTATCACCAGTCCCAGTAGGTGCTCTTGCTGTTGCAGTAACCCGTGTCCGGGGCCTCTGTGGTGCTCCTGATGCCCCTCACCCACCCCTGAAGATCCCAGGTGGGCGAGGGAATGACCAGCGGGATCGCAATCTTTCAGCCAAGCTATTCTATTCTGTGAGTTTGACCACTTTCACTCATGTTCTGATATTGAAAGGCTTTATTACTGTTGACTTTTATATGTTGCAGCAGAAAAGTTTGGGCTGCCAGCTATATTTTCAAGTTGTACCTTAATAATTTCCCACGGTTTGGATTTGGCTGGTTGCATTCAGTCAGTCAGACATGAGCATGTTCCAGTGTTGCACCTTCTGACCTGTGCCGAGTGTCATGTTCACACACAGCGACTGGCCGCGGAGCAGAATTTGATACTTTTGCTCTTTATTGCGGGACGTGATTCGATTGGCACAGCTGCAGAGTGTTATTTCCCACGACGCAGCTCACATGTGAAGTCTTTCTTTCTTGTATAATTACAGAAGTGGCAGCAGTTCTTTTTTTTAAAAACATCCCAGCGTGTAATTTATGGAAGTTGGTGTTGCTCTTTTCTCCCTCTTGCAGGACGCTCAGTTGCTGGTTCTTGAGGAGCCTCCCCCGGCCAACGGCAGAGTGCGCTTCTTGCTCTTTGAGCAGCGACGCACTGAAAACAAGCACTGTGTGTGGAGGGCAGCGCTGAAAGGAGGCAGCCTTTATGTTGAAATCCCTCCGGGAACTTTGCCTGAGGGCAGCAAAGACAGGTCAGGAGACAAACACTATGCCACTGAATGGAAGGGAGAAAAAAATATGAACAATGGTCTGATTTGCTTATGCTTAACATAAGTCAGAAGGTGAATTGAAGTGTTGATCTGACTTAACCGTATTTCTAGGATGATAAACCCCAGCAATATGAAACTTCACAGTCAAGTTAAGGATTACTGCAAGTTTTACAAAGATTTAGAGTCTTGATAAATGATTTTCTTGTTGTATTCATTGACCTTCCTGCTATAATCTGTTACCATGCTTACCATACCATTTGTTGTTTTGCTTTTTTCAGTTTTGCCCTTCTGCTGGAGTTTGCGGAAGAGAAACTGCAGGTCGATCATGTGTTCATCTGTTTTCACAAGAACCGCGATGATAGAGGTCAGTCTCTTCAGCCCTGATTGTTCCTGTTAAACTCTGAGTCAACCAGATCCTCAGATAATCCAGATGGTTGAACGGTTAGTTGGCGCCCCCTTCTGTCTCATTTAGAGTGCCTTAATGGAGGCGTTCTAATTGAACGTTCTCATTTAGAACGCCTTAATGAACGCCAACTAACCGTTCAACCATCTAGATGATCGAAGGATCTCGATTATTCGCTCTCATTTGCCAGCAGATAGGTTTGTTGTCCGTGGTAACAATACCAGAAAGGCACATCAGGTTGTCGAGTCGAAGATACGTGTCATAACAAAGTGAGGAATGAAGAATCAAGAGCCAAAATTGGCTGCAGCACTTCAATTCCAAACATGTTTGCCAAATTGACGTAAGCTGAAATAATTGTAAATGTCTTGAGTTTGCAACTCATTATTTTCCTCATTCCATATTTATGATAGCTGGTAATTTTATGCTTGTATGACTCACAAAATCATGCCTTTGTATCTGCAAATGGTTAGATAGGACTGTGCCATGGCTGTTAATAGGGGACAGTTCTCCAGAGGAAGAAGTGCTTAACTTTTGACTATTTGGTGTGTCAGGAATACAGAAATGTGATGGAATAACTCCCTACC
The DNA here is from genome assembly GCA_009823395.1 of Thamnaconus septentrionalis. NCBI lineage: Eukaryota > Metazoa > Chordata > Actinopteri > Tetraodontiformes > Monacanthidae > Thamnaconus > Thamnaconus septentrionalis. The sequence continues at coordinate 7,873,263 of CM020508.1, read as the reverse complement.
TCAACATAGCTAAGCGTTTTTCTACACCGTTATGAATGAGACTGTGAAAGAGTGAAGAATCTCGTTGATCTCCGTGTGTTTGCGTCTGGTCTCCCTTCAGCATCCCTGCTGCGAACGTTCAGTTTCCTGGGCTTTGAGATTGTGAGACCGGGTCATCCCCTCGTCCCCTCCCGCCCCGACGCTTTCTTCATGGCTTACAGCATCGAGCGAGACTCCTCTGACGACGATTAAATGACGCCGAGCAGTTACATGTACTTGTTGTTTCTCTCTCTCTTTTTTTTTTGAGTCCATGCCTACGCATCTCGAGCAGTTTTGTTTCTTGGAAATCAATAAAAAAAAAAATTCTCAGTTAGGTTGAGGTTTCCTGTCAGAGGCTCCTTTGTGTTTGTTTTACCTTTACCCACCACGTGCTGTGTTCTGATGCTATTTGCACTAGGGTAAGATGTTAATATACCAGGAATGTAAAGCAAAACACCCAGTTAATATCAGGGCAAGTTGTCCTCACTGTTGTTACTTTTCCATGATGTCGTAGTGCTGCATCCCATACAACCTGATGATCATCTCCACAGTGGAATATTTATAATGCATTTAAATTCATCTTACTCGTGTAAGTAGGTATGTTTTTATAGTGATTATCATTTGATTCTCCTGTTTATATTGATTTTTAAGAATGTGTGCATGATTTTCATTTTGTTTTGATTCACTTGATAGAATTCTGCATGTTGTAACTGTAACAAATAAAAGTGCTCATGCGACAGAATCTCTACTGTGGTTTCGATGGCGACATCTGCTCTCTTTCTGCACTGCTGACCCTCGCAGCTGCTGTGCACAGTTGGCACAACTGTGAAGAAAGTCGAGTATGAAAAGATGAGTGAGCTGGATGTATGGAAAGCCTCTTGGTTTTTACTGACCTTCTTTGATGCGTATTAACAGGTGGACCGTAAAATGTTTGCTCCTGATTTTAAAAAAAACAACTAAATATGCAGCAGCTGTTCCTGGGAGACATAAGCCTTAATTATATGCTGCCATTTCCCAATAGTTAGCGCTGAAATCTCAAAAATATATTTCAGTCAATGGGCACTGTCAGTCACTGTCATGATTGATGAAGAATGAAATGACACTAAAATCAAAGTTTGGAGTTAGAACAAAGATTGTGGAAACAAGACTACTAATATAGATATTGAAAAAAAAATTGGACGGAAACTACAATTTCCTAGATCACTCTCAACTCCAGACCTCTTAGCGAGAAAAGTTTTCACAAGTGGAAATGACATTAAAGGTCCAGTGTGTGAAGCATTAAAGGAATCCCGTCTAACTGCACATTTTGAATTTAGGCCACTGACAGGTGGGCTTTCTGGAAAAATGGCAGCTAACTAGGAGCAAGACCCTTGCACTATGTCTATTCTTATATATGTGAGAACTGAGAACTGTTCTCAGGGTAGGAAAACCAAATAACTTTTACTGTTCTGCAAGTATACACTTTTATCAATGTAAGTATGGGCATTATGTCAAGCTCTTACCACGATAAAAAATGATAAATCAGGCCAGATTTTACACAGTGGACCTTTAAAATAACCCTAACCTTTAATGTTCAGTAACTTAGCATGCCGCTGGTGTAGAAATTCTGTTCAAAATGTCTTACTCTTTTTTTTAAATCTTAATATTGAATTTCTTCTGAAAATCCTTGCTTATAAGAAGCAGTCCTCGCTCAACTTGAGCCGCCGCTAACCGCTGACGCCCACAGCAGCCTCGGCGTCTGCAGACGACAGATACTTGAGGCGCATCACGTCCTCCCACGGCAGCGCTCGCCGATCCGGGCTCAGTCCTCGCTCTGCCAGCTTCAACACAAACAGCGCCCGCTTCACTGTCAGCCAGTGGTGGCCCCAGGGCTCACAGAGGGGGACGCCGGGCCCCCAGAGGAGCTCCTGAAGGGCGACCACGGCGGCCTCCAGCTGGGTCCCGTCGCCCCCGTCACCCTGGAGCCAGGAGGCCAGGCGGAGCAGCTCCCTCCGATGCGAGGACGGAGCTGCGGCCGAGCCCGCGGAGGTTCTGCTGTCTCGTGACTGGAGGCAGAAGTGAATCAGAGCACTGATTTGGGACTTGATGTAGATGAGGGTGCGGGGGCCGGACAGGGAAGAGCCGGCTGGGATCAGCACCACAAGGGGGCAGCCGTGCGTCCGCCACAACATCCCCATCTTTGCACTTGTCTCCTCCGTCTCCTCCAGCAGCGACTCCCCTTCCACTCCTCCGTTTTTCCCACCGTACTCCTGCTCTGCCCAGGGCCACACTAAGAAGATCTCGCGGGGCCTGAGCTCGGACGCAGAGCCGCCGTTCTGGTACAAGTGCGCCAGTCCGGTCAGCACCTGCAGCATTAGCGCGCTCAGACGGCCGTCGTAATCCGAAGCCTGCAGCGAGGCGCTGCCCTGCACAAAGTCCTCCAGGGTAAAGAGAGGCAGGTCCCTCTCCACGCTCACCGGGTGTCCCCTCTGCAGGAAGGACTGGACCGAGGCCGACTCGGGCTCCGCGGTGTCAGGCGGCAGGAGAGGAGCGTCGCCAAAACCACTGCTGGTGACCTCTCTCGGCCGGAAATGAGCAACAACCTCTTGCACATTGGCATGTGGCGGCTGGTGCGCGGCAGCAACGGAGTGGCTTTCGTCACTCTGTCTGTGGACCTGCGTCCAGGGAATCACACACACACACACACACACACACACACACACACACACACACACACCCATGAGACACAGGCAAAACATTGCACTGATGAAATATAAAAAAGATTACACACACGTGCAATCTATTACTAAGTAATCCACTACTGTAACTGTACAAAAGGCAGCAGTGCTGTGCATGAGTTTGTTTTGTGAAATGTGCACTTTGTGTTCAGAGAGCAAACATTCATTCATGTTGCACTGAGCACTGAGGAACTGTTACCTTATCTTTTTTAACTAAAGTAATTAGTAATTAACAATTGATTACTTATGTACAAAGTAGTTAAAGAAGTAATTAGACTACTTTATTAAGGAGTAATCAGTAGTTGCACTACTTTTATGGAGTAATCCCAACAACACACACACACACACACACACACACACACACAGACTTCCTTTTGCAGCTGTGACATCTGATGACAGTTTTAGAGGAAGTGACTCAGGTACCGCAAGTCTGAGTGACAGTTGGTGCTGATTAACATCTTGTTACCTGCAGCACTGCGCGGCACAAAAAGAGGCCTTTTGTGCAGCGAAGCGTATCAAGACCATCTTTTCCACCAAATCAAAATGCACCAAAAATGGATCTTACTAGTACACATAACACATGCCGGATGTGCTTGTTTTTGAAACTGCGTTTTTCTTTTTATCTGCCACATGATAGTTTGGAGCTGCATGGATACCAAAAAAACAAACCGACCACCTGCACATACTCAGTGGCCTTAAGCACGGCAAGCGCTGAACCTCTACTGGGACAACACGGATGCAAACGCAATTCTAGCCACCCCAAAGATGTTTTTTTTTTTTTTTTTTTTTTTTTAAATATGAGGGCTTAGGGTGTAAATGACCCACATCTCCTTGTCTGATGTTTATCTGTCGCCATTACCTTCAAGGCCAGCAGCCTCCCGGGGAACTTGGGGCTGTGCAGCCTGTAGTAAACCGCATCTCCAACCTGCCTCGCCTTGCTGCCCGCCTGCAGCACGAAATCCTGGGGCAGGTAGGAGTCCACGTCCTTTCCCCTGCTGTCCTGCTGCAGCAGGATCCCGGCGTCCACTCTCTGCGCCATGCTCCTCAGGAAGGCTAGGTGGCAGTGCTGAATCCCCTGGCAGACCTCCCACTGGTCGGCGAAGCTGCCGAACAGGTGCGACAGGTGCGCGTCCGGGGTGTCCAAGGACACTCGGGAGTAGGGCGACGAGGGACCTGACCCCCCTACGCATGTGTCAAACTGCTCCGCCTCCTTGGTGAAATGGCGGCCACGCACAGGCATCATCATGTACAGAGGGTTGTCAAAGTCTCGAGGTGGTCGCAGGATTGGAGACAGAGGTGAAGGTGGAGGCACCTCGGCGCAGGGCAGGGAGAGCGTGCGAGCTAACCTCTTCCTCGGAACAGGCGGTGGAGTGTCATCGGAGAAGAATCTCATCAGGTGTTGAGACGAATCTGAGCAGCACGGCGGGAAAGTAGCAAGTCAGAACAAGATCAGCGGACACACGGGAAAGTCTAGACCTGGAGTATTGAAAAAATCAAAGTATGACCAGTTCAAATTAGCAACACTTTGCCTACGTAATAATGAGCCATAGTTTTGTTATCTTGAGATCATCGTGCTCAGCTTCCACACGGATGCTGTTGGCAGACTATAACCTCCCGACGACAACAGGAAAGTAGAAACAGGAAATGACTGAGTGCCTACCTGCTGCTAATGAGAGTAGCTGTTGTAGCTGCATTTCTTTTTAGATTATGGGCATTGTCATCTTGATGACACCCGTTGATTTGCGAGGATCTGTTCTGAAGCCCCGAGACTGGTTGCACGGTCACCGTATATTTGAAGAATGAGTTTAGCTTAGTTAGTGCTAGTTCATTTAGTCTTTTTGCAACCATTTTAGGCGGCACCTGCTGGCCAAATGATAGAGTGCAGGTTCTTTGGCACTTCTGTTGGCCTTATATTTTTTAACCGGAAACTCTGTCCTTCCTTACAGTCAATGGACTGATAACATCACATTCAGCTAATTTTGCCCTTATAGGAGGCCTCAAAGCTGTAGTTTAGTGCTTTTGTACAAAGCTACAAAGCTTTGTACAAATTTGATTGGTCTGCTTGAATGTGGTGAAAAGTTCATCCACTCATCTTCTTTTCCATGTTTTTTTTTTTCTTGGCTCTTTTTGCCAGATGTATGAACAAGAAGTTGAGAAATATTCAGATTAACTAAATAAAAACTACTATTGACTGCTGAAAGAGGAATAATTCATCACACTGTTTTGACATTTACACCCCTGACTCCCGGCCACCTTGCTGAGACACAGTGGGAAGTAGACATCGGCTGTGGGTGTGAGGAGGTTGTAATGAGACTCGTATTCGCATAACTAAAACTAAAAAGTAACAGTCGCAGACAGTCACTTCCTCTTTCTGTTCTCCGCAGAAACACAAACTGAGAGCAGTTGCATATGTAGTGGGCGAGGCCTTGTTTTCCCACCATACTTCCTCCGCAGACGTGGCCAAAGTCTCACGTTAACCCACCATAGCGCTGGTGTATGGGGCACTGCGCTGCGTGACAGTCGGTGGCTTCGGGGAAGACGTCGTTGTAAGCGTTGCTGCTGTGGAGCTCCACTGGGCTGAGCGGTCCGCAGTCATGCCCAGTGCTGGAGCATCTGGATGACTGTCTTCTGTTTGAGGAAGAAAAAAAAAAAAATCCAACACATGCTTGGAAGAGAATTGAAAGAGTGACGGTGTTCTGCAGCAGTCGCTTCAGGGGAAAATAAATAAATAAATATAAGTTTTAGGTGCAAGCATGAAAACTTATGTTGAGGATCTATAGCGATACATCCTAATGTCCATAATGTAAATATCTTGTTTTGAGTCTTTTTTCCATACAGACATTTTATTTTCATTTTTTATTGATTGATTTATTTTTAGTTAATATCATTTTCCATATTGTTTTTCCACTATACCGTTGCTGTAATTATAAACATTTCCCCACTGTGGGATGAATAAAGGTGTTCTATTCTATTCTATACTTTTTTTGTAATTGCAGCTAAATCATCATTAATCTTTTTTTCTTTTCTTTTTTTAAATAAGAAAATAAGAATCAGTTGTTGGTACAAATGGGTGTTCCATACCTGTGCTGCTTAACGGGCAGAGCCGGCGGTTCCATCTCTGCTTCCAGATGCCAACAGGTGAAGTCACTTCACCTCGAGCTCCTCCAGTTCACTGCTGCCACTGATCAGCGGCTCGCCAAGCGACCTCCCATCAGCTGGCGTGAGTCTCTCTCTCTCTCTCTCTCTCTCTCTCTCTCTCTCCCCCTCTCTCTGTCAGCCGCTTCGTCTGCTTCGCCTTCCTGCCTGCCTGCGTTATCTCTAATCAGAGCACGAGGTCGCAACCGGAACAGCGGCGTCTGTTTTTGAGGGCACAAGTGTTTTTGTTGCGAGGTCTCGCCTCAGTGGTGGCAGGATGGGGGAAGAAGGAGTGCAGAAAGAAACCCACCTTATGTGACAGCTGTGAGTTGATGTGACGGTTGCCGTGCCAAAGCCTCAGGCGTGCACGCCGCAGTTTCACACTTCAACACGCTCTAGAGATTTTTTTTTAAACTTTTCTTTTTTGTGAAAATGCTCTTTGATACAACATGCCATTAACAAAACATCGAGTCATCTAAAGGAACCGCTGCATGCTCCTGTGGGATCCAGCGGGTGGTGCTGTGATGCACAATATATGGTAACTTGATACAAAGGTTGCAGTAGGACACACTAGGCCTGTGTTCTAATGAAATCAAAATGTCACATGATTTCTTCCTGACCAAGTTGACTTCACATGACAAATGACTCAAGATATATTTCAAGCGTTTGAACTCAAGTGCCTGGGTAAAACAGGAGCATTTTTATGTTTGAAAATGAGAAAGGAAACTCGGAAATAAGGCCATGTTTCTACATAAAAAATGACACTTATATCACAGATTAATAAACAAGAGCTGTATGTGATATACATCTGTCTTTAATTAGACCTTTAAGAACTTAAATGCCTTCCATTTTTGCACTTCCTGTCAAGAGCAGCACCCATATATGTATTTCAGGCACTATTACTGCATAGGCCGTTGGTGCGGCTGCACGAACTCAAGTGTGTTCTTCAAGTGGTCTGTTTGCAGCTCGAGCACCGATCTTGAAGTGACTCATGCATCCAGAGGGCGGCCGTCTCGAACGGACAATCAGTGTCTCTGCAGCTATATTTGTCTTTGTCTCATTTAAAAAACACCATGGCGATGAGTAAAGCAGCCCGGCCCTCAGCAGCCAAATAAGGAGTCAATGGGAACCCTTTGAAATGAAAGATTTCGTGATGTAAGAAGACACAACTTCAACTTCCATTTCTGCTTTATGCCCACAGTGTCTGCAGCTAGGAAGTACAACACGTGTAGACATTTCACAGCAAAACTCTCGAGTACTCGGTCGCACCTTCACCACCCAAGTCAACAGTCCATAAATATGTTTTGTTCCGAGGGTCTGCCAGCCGGCAGCAGCTTTCAGCAGTGTTGTCGACTCCCTTCTGTCAAGAAAATCTTCAACAATATTCCAGTATTTTGAGAATATGTGATTTTCATGCGTGCTTTGTGTGTGAAAAAAACTTCAAGCTTTACTTTTTTGATTACTGGAAAGAACAGAAACACAAAATCCCAATTTCCAATTTGGTTTAATATGTTTTCTTTATATACGCGCGTAAAGCGTATAAATAGTATACTTCTATGTGAAACAATATTTTGCATTGTCCACATTGTCAAAGAATCTAATTTTAGAGTCACTGGCACGGCACTGAAACAAACCAACACTCAGTGGGCTCCTAAATTGAAATCGAAATGTTTCTCCACTCTTGTGTTTGGGGCTGAAGCTCCCACCAGAGAGTCAAAGAAACTGCATCACAACACTAGTAACCATAGGATCACGTACTGGACAGGGACCTATTAGTGGACCATCATTAGTGAGTAAGACGAGCTGCTTGGTGTTTCAGTTGCTGCTGTTGCAGGCTTTGCAGCTCAGGGACACTGTGTGGCCAATCTGAGTGGGAGGAGTCAGAGTGGGACCTTTAAGATCATAAAAACACAAAGAGGAATTAATTAACTATCAACCCTGAGGTTTCACTTTGTGTGCTTCCTCCTCTGCTTTATGATCATCCATCAAATATGAGAAGCAGATTTCTTTTGTCTTCATGTGTGTTTGTTTTCCAGTTTCTAAAGAAGGCATGACAGAAATATTTCAGTTCAAATAGGGTATTTTCAAGTCAGCACAACTTTATTAATCCACAAAAGCATCATCAAGGCCGTCCACAGCCACACACGTTTAAAGCATTCACACTGTTGTGAGAGAATTACAGCTGCCAGTTTGGATGAATGTATTTGATCTTCTGAGGAAATCGGTGCAGAGATAAAATTGAAATTGACCTTTTGTTTTTTTTTCTTTTCATTTTGGGCCTTGCGTTTTGCACGCGATTCATCCATCGACATCCGGTTCTGCACCATTTCACTCACAGATTTCACGTGAATCAACACACATTTTAAAACGCCTCAGTCTGACTTTGACTTCATCCCATGCGAAGTGAAGTGTTTCCTTATGAGTTCGTAAAAACGCCTTTTGGGCTTACGGCTGCTGTTCACAGTTTGAGGTGGAGGAGCTCTCTCTCCCTCCCTTGACGACCCCGTGACGGGCGCGTCCGCTGAGTCCTTGTGCTCCCACTCGTCTCCTGACAGGTGCGAGTCGCTGTTGACGGCCTTGACCCCTTGACCTTTGCTGGCGCAGCCCGCGTGGTCCTCGCCCTTGTGGAGGCGCCGCAGCGCCGCCTGGCAGAGTAGCGCCTCCTCGCTGGCCATCTGCGGGCTCTGGCTCAGGGTGACGAAACCGTACGGCGTGGTGACCTTGGCGAGGTGCGGGAGGGAGAAGGCGGCCCGGCTGGCCGCATCCAGGCAGTGCTGCTCCTGGTCGTAGGAGGAGGGGTGGGACACCTCCCTCTGCAGCAGCGACCTCCTGCGGCTGGACGGGTCCGAGACGCTGCGCTCGGCCCGGCGCTCCGACAGGAGCAAGCTGAGGCCCAGGGAGGAGGAGGAGGAGCAGGCGGAGGAGGAGTCCAGCTCCGTCTCCGAGTGCTCGAGGCCCTCCGACGGCTCCACCTGCATCTCCCTGTCCAGCGACCTGAAGCTGCTGTGCAGCGACAGGCTGGGGATGGTGAACTGCGGGATGCTGTCGGGCGTCAGGATGTTGGGGTAGACGTTCTCCCGGCTCGCCCGCCACTCGGATCCTGGGGAGCTCCCGAAGGACTTTGCATTGGCGGTGGCCCACAGCAGCGCCCGGATCCCCGCGCTGCTGTGGCGGCGCGCTTCGTGCCCCCCGTCATCTGCGGCTCCGCTTCTGCTGTAAATGGCCCCGATGCTGAAGGTCCTGGTGACAGTGTTCTTCTCCATCGCTGGGCCTCTTGCCGACGCTTCGCAAAGACACGCACGCTTGGAGAGTGGCGTGACGGAGGAGCCGAGGCCGCCTTTATGCGGCCCCGCGTCCCACGTTCTGTTTTGCGTCAGCGGTTGCGCACGCGTGATGAAAGCTGCAGGCGGAAACGGTGACCAGTTTGGGAGCATGTCGAGTGCCCGAGCACAATGACAGCGACACTCTCATCAAACCTTTCACATGCTGAGGAGCAGACGCACACGCAGCGTCTCAAGTGTCTGCCTCATCCGTGGAATCTTATTAAAATTTTTTAAACTTACAGTTCCGCTGTATACAGAAGCTCGCAGATGATTGTGATTAGCAACAAATGTGTTCAGTCTTTTTCCTCCTGTTTTATTCTTTAATAATCATTTTAAATTGGTTGTCTGTAAATCAACACACTGGGGAAAATACATTCACATCATTCATTATACATGCGTTCTCACAAAATAATGGGCTCATTCAACAAACACGTACCAGTGGTTTAAATAAAAAACAAAAACAAAACAGGGATAATACATCCAGACTTTATTAGACATTGTATTTACACTGAATATGCACAGTTCTTTGTTTGTCAGTCAAACAATCATGTGAGCTGACAGGATTTCATGACTTAGTTCATGTTCTTTACAGCCAGCAGAATCTTACAGTCAACTATATGCAAAATTATTTTTGTTTGTTTGTTGTCTATTTCCAAATAAGCTATTTTAAGAAAAAAAATTTTTTTTTTTACTAAGTATGTGAGATTAGGTTGTAGCTGAATATTGAATAGTGCCATTATATTTTATACTTAATTGTATATTTTATGGTATTTATATATTCTCTCCCAAGTCCTGATAATAATTAAACTCCAGTAAAATGTAAATGCATGACGTATTTGTAAGATTTACATAAATAGTGTTTCAATAGTAATCAAGAAAGAGTTCTAGTGCGTCAGCCTAGTGCTTTTTCCATCATTTGCTCCACTCCACACACACACACACACACACACACACACACACACACACACACACACACACACACACACACACACACACACACACAAAAAAAAAGCTAAGACAGGCCCCGTGACCACCAGCTGCAGGTTAATTGGCGGCGCAGGCCTATTGGTCCGCTCTGATTGCGCCAGGTGTCCTCGCTGCCGCTGATTGGCTGCGACGCCCGGGAGGTCTGCTACATTTCACCGCGCGACGCCCTTCCACAGCTGCACCTCCACTTGTTTGGGCCTCCTCGTCCTCTTCCTCCTCACCGCGGGACGGTCAGCAGTTCCTCCACACACTTTCCACCCGACGCACGATGACTTCCGAGGTTCTGATTCCAGATCCGCAGCAACAGGTGGAGCAGCAGGAGCAGCAGCAGCAGCAGCAGCAGCAGCAGGAGGAGGAGGGGCAAAAGCAGCGGCAGGAGCAGCAGCAGCAGGAGGAGGGGCAAAAGCAGCAGCATCAACAGCAGGAGGAGCAAAAGCAGCAGCAAAAACAGGAGAAGAAGAATGTTCAAGTTGTGGCGGTGAGTGGCGAACTTGTCCAGGACACCAACGTGGAGATGTGGGCCGACAAGAAGTCCAACGTGTGTGTGTTTGTTTCGTTCACCTGCAGGTGGCGGTGGTGCAAAGACGCGGCGTGATGAGCTCCGTGCTGCGCGGCCTCTACTGGCCCTTCGGCATCGTGGTAGGCCTCCGAGCAGCTCTCCTGCCCTAACTACTCCCCGCCCCCGCCCCCCCCCCACTCGCGCCCTCCTCAATTGTGTCCTCCGACGCCACCCGCAGGTGCGAGTATGCCGGGGGGTCTGGTGGGTGCTGGGCTTCGGGCCGCCACAGGAGAAGGTCCAGCTCAGCCCGTCCTCCTCCTCCAGCCCGGAGCGACACAACGTGTCCGGCCGCAAGCGTGTGCGCGGCCTGACCCGGCTGCTGCTCTTCATTCTGCCCCGCTGGCTGCAGCGAGCCCTGGGCTTCCCGGTGTACAGCAGCATCGGCCGCTGCGTCTCTCCAGGTGGGACTGACTCAATCCTGGAGCTGCACGTCCTTTTATAGGCTTTAACAATGTCTTTACTTTCAACAAACCAGACAAGAAAACCAATTTGGCGACACAGAAGTTTATAACTTGAAGCAATGGAAGAGGCTTAACCCCTGAACACTGCGTGTATGAATAGTGTTTTCACGTAGCGTCATCAACGTTTGTGGCACAAAATATGCGATTTTATTGACAAGAATATATGACTGTTAAGTTCAAACTAACTGAAAAAGTGATTGTATGTCAGTGGAGATGTTCCCTTTACTTCATCACAAAACACTTAATGCTTTTCCTTTTTTTGTCGCTGTTCTCCCGCTGATCGAGTTCTTCTCTGCATTTTTGCAGCTTCCACACGTTCCACTTGGCTTTCCTGTAATTTTGACATTTTAAATTCCACCAAAAATGTACATTCAATGTGCTGTTCATTGTATCGTTTACATCTGAGTATAGCCAATATGGCCGCATCCGGGTAACTGGCAAAAATGTGACGTCGTGAAAACACTCTTTGAAACTTTATCTAAAACTACTGTGACTTTTCCCTTTTAAATTACACTTTATGGGACTTTGCATGTTGAAAATCTTGACAAATTACAGTCGCATCATAATGTACTGGGAGTGCAAAGCAACACAGCAAAATGACCTGTACTACCCTGCTAGTTTTATTTATTTTTTTAAAGCAGGCATGTTTATCTGAAAACATTTGCTTGCATCAGCTTTCCTCAAGGGGCGGTGTGGAAAAACAGTGCAAATGACTGGACTGAAATGCTAGAAGACAACCTTAAAATAACATTTCCCAGATGATGGGCGCTTAGCTTTTAACTCGTCTTTGCACTACAGAAATCCGAGAGTCTCCAACCAAACCGTCTGGCAAGGGCAGCAAGAGGAAGCAGGACGAGCTGGATGAGGAAGACTACATAGAGGAGGAAGAGGAGGTGCAGGGTGAGGAGGTGGAGGAAGAGGACGGTCGTCAGACGTGGGTGGAGGCTCTCAACCAGGAGCTCAACGATGAAGATGATGGCCCCGAGGTAGACCCGGACTACGAGGTTGGTGATCTTCTCTTCACTCTGCAGGCCGTCGCACTGGGATGTTGTTGTTTTTCAGATGGCCAATACAATGTGACGTCCCGTCCACACCGCCATCTACGCACTTCCCTTAACATCTTTTCCTTGGTGGATGTTTTGACACAGGCGGCCACGTGTAATTAAAAATGCCTGCAGGCTTATCTGTTGGTTTTGGTTTTCTTCTGCTTTTGAACATGTCGGCCTGAACATGATGACCGGTTTGCAGCCCAGTACAGTTGAGACTGAGAGTGAAGAGTACCGCTCGCACAACAACACGGAGAGTGACCTGGAGGACTAAGAAGAGAAAGACGTGGTTGTGATGGGGGATGGGAAATCGGTGAGAGATCAGCTTTGCTGTATGTAGTGTATTAAAAAAATATTCAGTTCCTGAGGTTTAGTTCCCTAACTCTTATCTTTATTTTACAGGAGGCCCCTGACATTAATGCTGTTGTCGCTGACCCTGTTTAATGTTGTATATTGTAAATTTTTTTGTGCTTTTCTGTGTTTATAAACTAATTCAATAAAACCGTCCCTCACCTTGACATTGCTGTGGCCTCCCAGTAGATGGCAGTAACAATATTGCTATTTTAGAACCCTGAGCCTGTGAGTGAGGAAGTTGGTGGTAGCATGAAGCATCACAGCACCACCACATGTATTGACAGATTAACGCAGTTGTTGCACATTGTTTGACACCATGAAGAACTGGAAGGTGAAGAAAATCCAACACTCTTGATTTGTGTTAAAGTGCAACACAAAGGCTTGAGCTTCAAAATGCAGTTGGTAATACGAATTAACGTGAAAAGGTATTGGAGTAGAAGGTTTCAGTGTTGGACACTGGACTTGTTCTTGCAATCTCACAAGGAAAAAGACTTGAAATGTAATAAAATGGGTTCATGTGGAAACTAAAAGCCACCACTAACATTCATAACTTGTGACGCAGACAACTCCATAATGCTTGAGTTCTATGTTCAAATGATACATTTGGCTTGTTGTGGTTCTGCTTTCCTTAACACTTAAGACCGACTCAATGTTCTACTGCAAACCCTTTGCAGTAATTCCATCTCAGTCCTTTGCCAATGCTGTGGCAGAGATTCTTCAGCTTACTTGGCATTAGCCCTTACATTTACACTCTGCTGATGCGAAAAGAACACATCAAAAAAGTTTTGTTCAACCTTGCCAGATGCTTTGCTGTAACGGGCCACATGCTCGCCAGATCGGACACTGACATGACATTTATATGCTGCTTCGTTGTCAGGCAGCATGTACAAAACGTTTTCTGATTTGTTGGTAAAAATGGTTGTAAAATTGATTCCAGCATGTTGTCGTGAGATTGAAGAGACGGCTGGAAAAAGACACTGAGCCTGTGAAGGTCGCTCATCACTGCCCTGTTTACGCTGCACTTCCTGTTTTAATTGGAGAGCGTTCAGTTATCAACAGCAGAATGCAGCTGTCTTCCTCTAATTCCTGAAAACATACCTGAGTTGTTTTGACAGTCGGCTGCGGTTTCTCCTCTCACTTGTTTTTCGCCAAGAAAAAGCAGCTGCCGCCTTGGCGAAGGAGCAAAACGCACATTGTTTCCTATAAAATGCTTTGTGTGTGTGTGTGTGCGCGCGCGCGCAGGTGTCTTTGTTAGAAAGGCAGCTTCAGTGAGGAACTGAAAGTCTCTCGGGGAGGAGGCGGGTGGTGGTTTTCTCTCCGCTGTCTGAACAGTTCACAGGCGGCAGCCGGAGGGAGCGCCGACCTCTGTCTCTGGTGTTTGTTGCCAGCTGGAGAGCCGCTTTTAAACCAGCAGCCCTGCCTTTGCTGCTCTACTGCAAGGTGAAAACAAAGCATTTGGGCCGGGGGGTGCGGGCCGGGGTGGGGTAAGAAGGGGCCTTCAACATTTTACGTGCACATTCCCAGGTGCAGTGCAGAGCCAAAGGCTGATGGGCCTAGTGCTGCAAATGGGGAAGTTGCTGTGGTCTCTGCATGCAGGCTAAATGGACATACAATCTAATCATGTTTATTACCTGTTTTGTTTTTTTTGTTTTTTTATAGTGCAGGCACACAGTGGGTTATTTTAAAAAAATTTTTTTTATCTATCTTTGGGGTCCACTATCTTTTATAGACCCCAGGAAGAATAGTCTTCACTACGGTGATGACTAATGGTGATTCGTAATAGACAATCTATAGTTTACTATTTTGTCTTGTATGTTCTTGCCATCACATGGGGCTGCCTAAAACTGATTTTTGCTGTTAATGTTGGTGACAATGTTGACAGTGACAAAGGATTCAGTTCAATCCAATAAATTGTTTGGTTGATCTGTTCGAGTGCCTATTTCAACAGCTCCATGCTATATTCTGATCTTGATACTCTTATTATTTAATCCTGGACTTCAATGAAAAGTCTTGTCGGGTCAATGATGCACAAACAAAAAGGCAAGACTCTACAAATCTCAAGAAAATGGCATATTCAGCCCTTTGTTCACAGCGTCCTGTTAAAATGCTCAGGTGAGAAAGCTGACCAAGACCACCACGGCATTGTTAAATCTTTTTTTTTTCCTCCTGAATGTCGGTGTAGCATCCTCACATGATAATTCATCAACGCCGACATTAGCCCTTTGTTTACAGCCTTCTGCCAAAGCATTCCGTGTTAGCTTCCTGTTAAAACTAAATCTGATTGTTGAACCTTTGGCATGTTTGGAAAAAAACACAGCAAACAAGATGTGGCGTCAAAAGGGTGGAAGGAGCGCCTGACTGAGGCGTCGCAGCCCTTTGTGACATCACAAAGTGTTGATTTCCAGAATTGTGTCACCCAGCAAAAAACAAAACAAACAAACAAAAAACCCCAGACTCCAAAACCCCCTGGCCTGCTCCATCTCGGCCTCCCTCCCGCCTCCCTCACGCTTCCCGTCTGACTCCCGGTTTTGCTTCACCTCCAGGCTAATGACCGGCTGTCCTCATACATTTCGCGAGCATCCATCATCCGAGGCGAAGGAGGGCAGCAGAGGAGGCATGAAAAATGGGGCGGACAGGTGGAACCTTCACTTACCCACTCACTCTGGCGAGGCCTTCCGAGTGAACCGCGAGTGAAAGCGGTTCAGGGTGGGATTGAAACTCGGGGAAACGCCAAAGTTTGGCTTCATGTGAGGCTGCAGAAGTGTCACAAAAAAGCGGATGTAGAACACAGCATCGTCGCTTCCGTAATGTTGGCATAATTACTGCAAATAGGTGTGAGTGTTTTTCTTCATCACCGCAGCCTCTCGTCTCCACGAGTGTTTTCCGTGTCTCGCCGGGGCTCCTTGATCAATCCAGCAGGATTTAGAGGCTTTGCCGCCGCCTGTGATCGTCCTTGTACGTCCTCTCTCGCTGGCAGTAGCCGGACGGCCCCTGGCGGGCGGCGGTAGCGGCGAGCGAAATCTGTTCGCACATTTCAGATTCTATTCTGAGACTTGCGAGGGTCCCGAACAACAGGAAAAGCAGGAGGCATGCGAGCAGACAGATAGCGGGAGCCATCTGTCTGTGCGAGCCCGTCGCCTGTTCTTTTCAGCCGACTTGTGTCTCTCCTGTATTGAGCCAGTCCGGAGCTGCTGCAGTGTCTCTGTCTCTGAATGCAGTCGCCGGAGGTCAGACACCAGGAGCGAGTTTCCAAGGTCCTTTTCATGTGTTTCTTTCTGAATGTGCTGCTTTTGAAAGTCACTCTTTAAGAGTTTTCCTCCAGCGATCTGAGGCATATGGCCTTTAAAACAGTGTCGCCCTCCGGTGGCGCCGCTGCCCAAGGTTTTTTTTTTTTCCTCAGTGTTTGTTTGACACCATGACATCACCGCTGCTGTCAGAGCTGTGCAGCTTCTTCAGTGAGACACAACTGTTGGTTTTGATTAAACGTGTCTGGATGCTTCAGACTTGTTTCTCTCTGGACCGGGTTGACACACTGGACGATGCTGACGATTACAATAAATTTGATTTTGGCCCGAGGCGTGATATGAAGCTTACTGTTAAAGTGCTTCACAGCCAGCATATCAGCCAACCGTGACTCAGTCGCTCAACCAGTGGGCGTCTTTAATCATGAATAGCGAGTAGCGCTGTAAGCCTCTTTGAATAATTGCGGCTGCCAAATCTAGAAAGCCTCACTCGGCGAATTTTATATTGAACAGCTCTCATTTTCCTGATGTTCTTCTCAGTTTTAATAATTTACAGAATCTACAAAGAAATGTTTCTCATGAGTCTGTTTTTTTTTTTTTTTTAATTTGAAGTACAGCATACCGTGAAAGCGGCCAGGCACTGAAACAGAGAGGTAATTTGAGTCTCTCACAATTTAAAATTGCACCTTAATTGTCTTCCACAATTATGTTTGTCACTTGCCCAGTGGGATTGATGTTGTTTTGCTATTGTATTGTAAGTGCAACAGCAGCAAATGATTGTCTTCAAATGACTTGCGGCATCAGACCAGCTTAATTGGGAGGTTTGACAAGGATTAGTTTTTCACTTTTCTATTTCCCTTGTTTTCTAATTAGTGAAACCTTTAGTGAAGAAATGAACGCTTGTACCACCAGCCAGTTTAGTGGAAGTGTTCCTCTTATATGTACTGATGATGCAGGCTGCTGAACACAGTGTGTGTGTGTGTGTGTGTGTTTGTTTTCCTCCACCACCTCCTGGGTTATAAAACGTTTGTGTACTTTTTTTTTTTGTATCCCCTGATTACATTTGCAACGGTTAAAACATTTTGTTCCCCTGTACCTCCTCTCCTGAGCTTGTTCCCTGTGATTTGCTGTCGGCCGTCGTCTCTGTCATGCCCTGGTTTTTTTTTTTTTTTTTCTTTCTCTTCCCCCGCAGCCCTCTGTGCTGCTGCACTTTGTGAGATCGTGCCAGGCGGAGCTGAGTGACAGGGGTGAGAACATGTAGAGGGAATGTTAAGCGTCCTCTTAGTCACTGGGACGCCTCAGCCGTGTTTGTGTGTGTGTGTGTGTGCACGTGCGCACGCACTCACGCACTCTGAGGCAACGGGCGCGAGCCGTATCCTAAATGTGCATCTTTGATGTGCCCAGGAGCTCTGATGAGAGTTGTCATCTTTTATGACGTCTGTCTTTGTTCAGCGTCTCTCTCTCACACACACACACACAGAGCCGAAGGTGAGTACTCCCTGGCTGCCGTCCGAGCGACTGCAGTTTGATGGATCAGTGATTCAGCTCGTTTCAAATCTGAATTTCCCTCATGGCCGAGCAGCAGCGGCAGCAGTGACGCCGGACCTGATATTTCTGAAATTGGATGCTCGTGATTCCGAGTCACATGGCTGAACGGCGTGGAGGTGTGTGCGTGTGTGCGGTATTGATTGAAGCGATATATTAATGTTTCTGGCCGAGCTCCTCGGGCTGCTGTCTGAGTTAATGCTATCTGTTGAGTCGACAGGAAATGAAACCAGGAGGCAGCGGCGTCACAAGCTCAGCAGCACCTCACGGTTTGGACGGCTAAAAAAAGCCTCGAGGCCATTTGAAAATAAACATTTCAGCGACTCGCTGGTCCAGGATGTCTCTCTCATTTTTTTCTTCTTTTTTTTATTGCCGAAGGTGAAAATGGACGTCCCAAAAAATAGGTGGCATCATAAAAGCTGCTAAGTTCTGTGTCTGAGGACAAAACAACATTTCTGTCCCCTGAACTTAACTTTGAGATGACGTTTAAAACAAAAGTCCTGTTGGATTCATTTTTCTGTTTGTCCTCCTGCTCCTTGTTTCACTGCTTTGTTAATGTGTTCATACGCATTGCTCTCCTCTTCCTCCCTGAAGCCCCTCCCATTCCCGACAACCGAGCCAGCAAACAACAACTAGGGGCACATGGACGCTAATAATAACGGAGCCTGCTGAAGTGGCTGGCGGTGGATTAAGTATCAGGAGGGACGTCCTCTAGCTCGCAGCCTGACGCTCTCCTTTTGTCACTCGTCCTTGTCCTCAAGAGAACTGCAGGGAGACGGTTTGTCTCAGTCTGCATGCTGTGCAAAACTACGACATCTTGTGGTGAAGTGATGAGGCACATTGTCTCCTGTGCGTTTTGGGTGCCACCTCCATTAGCATTGTGTTAACAGCCTCACTCCACCCGCCAAAGGTTCAGTGTCCCTGCTTAGAATGTGACGGAAGATCGTTTCGAAGGGTTTTTCTGAGTGGACCTCTTCCTGTCAGACGTTTTGCTCTTTCTCAGGTGGATACAAGAATCTGTTTTGGGGAAGATTATTTCTGGCATGTCAGATTAGCTTCAAAAGAGTCTTTCTACTCAATAATTTATCTGACAAAATGACTTGGCTCAATGAAAGGGCCATTGCTGTCGCGCCACTTTAGCAAAGCTAACAGATATTCAGCCATGATACAGTGCCTCAGTCTTTACTTGTTTTAAACTTAATTCCCCACCACCTAACAGCGTCTCTGGACGCCGTCGTGACCTCGATGACGGGACCTCAAACCGACTTCTGCCGCAGTCGACGCAGTGTCCTGTAAATTCTCCTTTCGGAAGTGTTGCTTGTCTGCAGGTGTCGACCTTTATAATTGGTTTTCACTTTTTGTCTCACCTCTTCCTGCATGTCCGGCGGTTCGCGGCGGCAGTGACTCCAAACCAGCGATCCCTTGGAAGCTTTATTCCGCAGACTGATTGACTCGAGTGTGAAAAGTCACCGAGGGTAATAGCTTATTTGGCCTGTGCTCCCGACACTGATGGAGTTTTTCGGCGGGAGCCCGCATGTTTGTTATTTGAATCTGAAATGAGGGCAGAAGCGAGAGAGTGCACTGACTTGTTTTGAGGAGATGTGTGTGTGTGTGTGTGTGTGTGTGTGTGTGTGTGTGTGTGTGTGCCCACAGCTACTGCTGTACAGTTTGTTTTTTGTGGCTTCTGTTTATGTAAACACTGTTGTAAGAAAAGGGAGGTACACAAACAAGCACACGTAAAGAGACGAACACACACACACACACACACACACACACACACTCTCTCCCCAGCTGTCTTTTGTGCTTATTTGAGCAAACACAGTCTCCTACCTACAGACGACCAAAAACTGTGTGTGTGTGTGTGTGTGTGTGTGTGTGTGTGTGTGTGTGTGTGTGTGTGTTTTTCTCCCCTCCGTTAAAATGTCTCGCATAAAGAATGCAAGGTGTGTCGTCAGGGTGGCTAAAACCTGGCAACCGGACTGTAGGTGCACTGTTTGGCATTAGCTGCTTTACGTAACCCCCACCCCATAAATGATTAAATAATAAATAATAAAAGAGCCGGTAGCCAGATGATGGACAGGCAGGCAGCAAAGGGTCCCTCTGACACCTGGCAGCTCCAGAGTGAAGGCTGTGTGGCAGGAGGACAAAGGAGGTAAGAGGGCCGGGAATTAAACTCGGCTTCTTGCGCGGCATCGCAAATAATCTCACCCAAAGTCGCCTCCAGCTGAGTCATCAGGTCATCAGTTTGTTTTGCCGCGGCCCTTTAAATGCACCTTCAGCGTTTGCCGCATGACGACTTTTTGCTCCGTAATCCCACCGCACACACACACTCCGCTTCCTGACACTTTTTTAAGCAGCTGTGTTTGCGTTGGGCGTCGCAGCTTAACTCGACGGGCCACGCGTCCTAATCGTCTGTCCTGGCCGCAGCGCTAAGCTAAGCTAAGCTAAGCTAAGCAAAGCGGTCAGCGAGAAAAAAACGAGGCCCCTGCAATGCATTTCTGAGAACTTTTCTAAATGGTGACTTGTTTTGAATAGAAATGCTGCCCAGATATCACAGCTGCTGTAACACACTGAGGAAGTTATGACTAGAGCTTAGGAAGCCTGACGGGGAAACCATCTCAATGTCCTCTTAAAGTAATTTTAAAAAGAAAAAAAATCCAATTTTTGAAATGTATACTTAATAATAACAGAAAAACCCACAGCATGGAAAATGTCTCTCTTTGTGTCCATCTAATTGGTTTTCATTGTGTCGTCCCCGCTTCATTCGGCCGTATCGTGGCGCTGATTCGGATTCCTCTTGTCGGAGCCGCTAAAACCGGCTGTAAAACCACAGAAAAGAGAAACGGAACCCCAGAGGTCTTTAATCCACCCACCACCCTGCGCTATGACTCCATCTGCATAGCATGTGGGAGGCTATTGTGTGATCTCGATGCCACATTGAATATGGGCAGAGTGCACACACACGGACTTTCACACTGAAAGCGCTCATACAGACACACACGCATACACACTGGAAAGAAAAAGATACCGGAACAATAATCGAGTCAATGCGCAAAGAGTTTCTTGTCTGTGTTATGCAACCGTGTTTACACTGCCTGACTTTTTTTTTTCTTCTGCAAACTATGAATGCGGGAGGAATCTGAGAAGTTTTTCCTTGTCGTGGCTGCATATTTTAGGTGGAAATGGCCGGAGGCAGAAGATGCTCTGGGGATGATGATGTGGTATAATTTAGGCTCTTATTTTGATAGAGCGTTCCCCTTGGGGTGCAGGAAGTTAGCTTCATGCACGAGCTGCGTTAATGACTGACTCTAAGTGGGCACGTCTTCGCATGCTTGACCCCACAGTTCCAAATATGGCCATTAAAAACTTCAGAACGGAAGAAGCAACTCTGTGAATAATACAGATTCATCCCCCTGGAAGAAAACAATGTTTTTTTTCTCCCTTGTAGCCTGAAATCACCCAGAACGTATTATTGTTTTGTTGTTCAAAATACACAATTTGTTCCCTCGGCTCAGAGAGAGCAGAGTAACATGGCATCCCTTTAAACTGAAATGATATTTGTGGAATGCTGAAGCCACATGACTATGCCACGATACATAATGATTCCTCGTTTTACTAGAGAGGTGGCTGCTCCAGATTTTGGCAGGTTTATTTCCGCTGCAACAACTGCGGTCGCTGTCATTATTGGCTCATCAAAAGCCTCGCTGGAGAGGCAGGAATCTTATCCATATCCATATCCATGTAGGAGGGTGGGGGGAAGGTGGGAAGGATTTGTGGAAGACGATAGTCGGGGATTTTGAACTGTGGATCCTAAACTTGAGGCTGACCCAGATCTGACATTGCTATAATTTCGTAAGAATGTTTCATAATATGAAGTATCTCAGTCTACTCCTCCTTTCGAACCATTTTTTTCAGAAGATTGCGCAACTATTTTTTATATCTCATAAAATGCTTGGAAAAGTGCTTCCATTGCAAAAAAATTGCCTCTTTCAAAAATCATCCACAGTACCACCGCAGGTGTAAAAACTGGATTGCCGTATTAATGATGTGCCTTGTTTATTTATGATCATTGCTCAGGATTTCAGGGTAATTGAAAATGGACCTTTGGATCAACTTTGATGCCTAAAAAATACAAACCAAACAGTGCTTAAAAAGTTTTTCTCTCGATAGATTTAAAAGTTTACCCAGCCGTTCCATGAGTTCGCATCGCTGTTGGCCAATCAGCCTCCCTGCTGCCGTTAAGCACTTTAAATTCTCTCTCTCTCTCTGTGGATTTTTTTTTTTTCCTGGTTAAGGTGGAAATGAGCTGCGGCGGAGCAGGACTGCGTAATCCTCTCCTCGATCCCCTGCACTCCTTATTTACCCCTGACAGCTTCAAATTGAAACTGTGATCACATTTTCCACATCGTTTCTCAGCCGCAGCTTTTTTCTCTCTCTCTCTCTCTGAAAGCCGCTCTTGCCTCGTGTGGCGGCAGCGAAAAAAAGTGACTTTCCCCTCCTTGCTGTTCTCTCTCTTTAACCCTCCTTCCTTCTTCCTGAGCCCCCTCCCTCCCTCCCCACCTCCTCCACCACCACCACCCTCCGGGAGCCATCAACAGCCGGCCCTGACACCGTGTCGCTCACCGCCCGGGAGCCTGCAGCCCCGCCGCCTCCAGCCCCGCCGCCTGGTTCTCCGCGGGGTCGGGCCGGGCCCATTTGTTAAGAGTGGAGAAAATAAAAAAGACAGAGTGGATTTGAGATTGGATTAGGGGGCGACGCCGAGGGGGAGGCTGGGTGGATTAATCAAGGCCAGTGTGTTTTCCTGGGTGACAGTTACAGACACTTCTGTCATTACTGTCTGGATGGATGGAGCAGAGTTCCTCCATCCGCTCGGTAAATATTGTTTGCCTGCTCTCCCTCCCTCTCTCTGTGGACAAAACAATTCAAAAGAAAAAGTTTGACTCAAGCGAGTCGCCGTAAAGAAACCTTCAACTTGTTTTTTTTCCAATTCGGTAACTTTTCGCCGCAGCTGAATTGATGCGTAGCTGCGGCTCGGACTCCTCAGGTGACAGCCGGAGGAGCGGAGGACGCGTTAATTCTAAAGACAGGAGCAGATGGCTGCGCGGCTGCTATAAGGACATCTTAGTGTTTCAAAATATAGATTTATATATATATACATGTATATATAAAAGTCATAAAGTAGAGGATATTTTTCACCCTCTTGATTTGCTAGCTAATAAAAGCACAACAGATTGCCTTGTCAAACTACACGCACACACGCACGCGCTTGGATACTGGAAATGTCACCCCTGTCTGCAGACAGAGGTGGTGGTGGTGAGGGGGGGTCGCATGCTGTGACAGCCAGGCGCTTTCCCTCTGACGACCCGGCTCTGTGCCGCTGACTTCCTCTCCTGTCAGGTCTTGGGAGGGCAGCACTCAGCTTTGCTTCTCGCTCCTCGGCCGCTGCCTCCACGGAGCCCCAAGCCCACAGACCACGAACCAGCGAGGAAACGGAAGAGATTATAAATTAATAGTCGCATCTCATGAGTGGCTTGCGCCTTGCTGGTAAACAGGAAGTGTGGTCAGACGACGACAGGAAGGGAGGAAGTGTCGCCTTTAAGTTAATATTGTATCGTAAAAGTCTCACATTTGCTATCAGACATATGAAAACTAGCAATCCAGTTGAGCACAGTCAATTGTATGTGTGTATATATGTACACATATTGTATTGTGTTGTGAAGACGCAATTAAAGGTCGACTACCTGCCGTGAAGGTCATTTGTTTTTAACTGTTCTTGTCAAATCGGCCCCTTTGTGTGAGCAGCACGACGTCCCCTCTGCAGAAAGATATGAAAAACAAAAAGTGACACCTTCAAGCACAATGTTTCTGAAAGGTGAACGGAGTGAGAACGCAAGAGAGACTTTTCTCACCACGTGGCAGTTCACTGAGTTGAGACACAGGTGAAGTCTGCTCAAGTCTATTTTGCACCATGTGGGACCTTTAACAACCAGAGACACCTTCACATGTTCTGAAACGAGGCCCAGAGAGGAGAAAACACACGGCTGACAAAAGTCAGAAAGCGTCTCCCTGCAGAGTCTTAATCCCAGAGTGCTGCTTTTTTCCCTTCGCTTTAGGAGAATCAGCAACATTAATGCAGCCGTCGCTGCTGCTGCTGCTGCTGCTTCTGCTGCTGCTGCTTCTGCTGCTGCGGCTGCGGCTCAGAAGAGAGACTGAAGATGAGTGACTTTTTAATCCCCGAGAGAACAGAGGAGCCAGCCTGCACCTTCCACTGCAGCTGTTTGTTCCTCCACGTGTCCCACTGCACTGCCAGCCTCTTTTTTTCTGTCGCTGGGTGTGTGTGTGTGTGTGTGTGTGTGTGTGTCTGACAATCTGTACAACCAACGAAGACACAATTTAAAGTCGACCTCCTGTGACCTTAATTTGAAGCTAATCTGGTCACAGTGTCCCCTGCGTGTGAGCGCCACGCTGTCCCCTGGAAGAGGCTCCGAGGGCTCCATGTGTTCCCACAAATTAAGAAAATGAAGACGTGGCAGCGTTTTAACTTAATAAGTTCGGAGGTGTCGTGTGTCTCGGCCAGCTGTGAGCCGGCAGAAGAGCAGCAGCTGATGAAGAATCTTGAGACACTTGCAGCTGCGCGTTGCGACTCTCCCTGCTGCCGCTCCGTTTCTGCCGACGTCGGCCGTATTGAGGCACAAATCCCAGACTCACTTCCACCTGAACCTTCATTTGCTGTCGCATTCGCTCGCGGCCTAATAGCTCGGGATAATCTCGGCTTTCTCCGCGCGAGCTGCCGCTGCTTTCTCCTTCGTTTTTTTTTTTTTTTTTTTTTAAATCCTGTTTCATTTCATTTTTGTTTCCTTCACCCACAAAATAAGACTATTAATCACCCAGCCTGCCTCCTTCTGCTGCACTTAATCCTCCCCCGTCTCCGCCTCAAACACATACAAACACTGGGCAAGTCAAACATTCAGTTAACTCTGTGGCCGTCATGAATAATTGCTGTGGTGTAATTAGCAAAGCAAGCAGCAAAGCTCACTTTCCTTTTTTTAATTTTTTTTTTTAAATCTACAGCCTCCGCTTAATTCATGCAGCCCCACGCAGTCGAAAACTCACGCAGCAAACTGCATTCTTGCACTTGTGTGCGCACCCACAGCCTCACACACGTATGTGTATATGCATAAATACACACCCACACACCTGCTACTTTCTTATTGCCAGGCAACAGATCAATTATTGAGCATTTCATTGAAGCTGCTGGCTCGGCTCCGGATGTGTCAAGCTAAGCTCGCTGTCCTGCTGTCGGCTGCGCGCGCACACACACACACACACACACACACACACACACTGGTGCAGAATGAAAGGGGAAAAAAACATTAAAAACACACACACACATATATATATATGTATATTATATATGGATACTATATATATATATGTGTGTACTATATACACACACATACACAAACGCAGACTTTTTTTTTAAAAAAGCACATAATGTAAAACAATACTTTATGTGGCACATATACTGTATGCATATATGTACGTATATCTGTGTACATGCCAATGTTTTTTGCATAAATCTCCCATCAGTACAGAAACGCTGTCTGTCTGCGTCTAATGGTGGATGTGTCCTAAACGCGTGGCTCCTGGCTCCTGGCTCCCGACTCTTGGCTCCGCCCCCTGCTGTCGCCGCCAGTCTTTCTTATGCCCTGTGTGTCCCTGACTCTGGCAGTGTGGGCCACCGCCGGCTTTTTTACTCATGTGACGCAGCGATGTGTGCAGTGTGAGTCGAGGGGAGGGGAGATATGGCGCGTCCCTTTTGGGAGCCACTGACCCTCAGCACTAAAGGCTGGGTCCGTCTCTCAAGTGCAGTGGCCACTTCTCGCTCTGACTGCGTTGACATTGACCCAGAAACGGCCGGCTCGCGGGCCATTTTTGTTCCTGCTGTTTTAAGCGCGTGTGTGTGTGTGCGCACAAGCGCGAGCGTTGAAGTGAAGTGTAACGAGGTCAGATTTTGTTCTTAAAGGTCAGGACTATTTTTTTTCCCCCAAGAAAACCGAGAGAGCAGGGACCCTCTGTTGGAGCGACGCTGTAACTTTTTAATATCGAGCACCTCCAACCGGCCGCAAATTAGATCACGGAGCCCCCGTTTGATAAGGTTCCGTCCCCGGGTCCCTTGTCTAATAAATACGTTGCTTCACACAAAGTTTATGGAACCTGTGACCACATCAGTCAGACGTTTTGTCATTGTGAAAGCAGATTATTCACAGGGAGCCTCTCCAGGACCTCACTGAGGCAGAGGGTGGACACTCACGCAGTCTTCGCTTTATAATTCATCCCCCCCTTTTTTTTCCAACAAGGGACTGATGGCAGCCTGCAGGGGAAACATACTGTCATGGCTTTAAAAGGTCATATGAAGGTCAACCATCTTGATGATGATTGCAGTATCTATTTCGAAGCTTGGTCCCTGAGATTCGGCTGGCAACGATCATTTCTACACTTTGACTCAGGCAAGAGGACAAAGTCATTTGCATTAGAAGAATTGAAGTTGAAACACTACGTTTTGTCTCCGACAGACACTTGAGCGGGTTCCACAACAAATTAGCTTCTTTTTAAGAGGCAGGAGACGAAGAGCGAACAGCGACTACCCTGAGCTGCTGTGGAAAAAGCACCCAAGAGGAGGAAGAAGCTGCTACGACTTGTAAACAATGGCCTCGGCTGCTGCTGCTGCTGCTGCTGAGGAGATTAGTGTGAACGCTGCAACCGTGACAGCGAATCGGAACCGCAGGCCATTTTCACATTAAAAGGCACTTAAGGCTTTTTCTCGCTGGACGACACGATTCCACTTTGATCCCAACAGGCTTTGCCAAGATTTGCGTTTTGAATAGCGCATCGTGCAACATTTGCACGAATTAGAAAGCCTAAAATCCAGAGAGGCAAAAAAAGTTTCTCCAGTTACCAGTTCAGGTTTAGCCTCGTCTTTCCCAGCACTTTCTCCGGGCTCTTCACCTGATGGATGTGCACGATGAATCCAAAGAGTTTAGGAAATGTTGCCGAGTTCAAACCCGATTTATTTGTAACTAATAAAGTCGCAACTGATGGCAGCATTAGAGAGGGAAATAATCATTTGGCGTCACACATTCTGACACAAGCCGAAGTTATCAAGATGCAAAGCAGCACAATTTCATTTCTAATACTATGGAACTTTTTTTTTTTTTTTTTTTTTATAAATCGTGTTGATGTGCTTCCTGTGGGTGGCAGCAATAATCAGACTGATCCCCCGGCGTTACGGCTCCACTTTATTGTCGCCGAGTTCTCCCGCCACATTCCGCATTCGTGGGGTAAAATTCAAAAAGTTTTTTAATAAAGAGATCGGCCTCGTTGAATTGCAAATGTGATTGCTTGGTGTGTGTGTGTGTGGGGGGAAAATACAGACAGACATTCAGCCGGAACTGGCGGCAGGATGCAGCAGTTTCACTCGGTCGCTGTTGTGTTGCTGAGTTGTTAGCGGAAGGTGTCTGCCCTCTGACAGGACATCATTTCTTTTTAACTGCTACCATTTCCAGCCAGCACTGCCAAAAACTGGAGATACTTCACCAATAAACCAATCAGCTTTTAGTGCTGGGATGCACATTTTCTCCTCACCCTCCTACCTCGTTAAAACACGTCAGCGCTCGAGACTCGAGTTCAAACTCGTGCAGAGCAAATGTATCAATAGCTGCGTTTCTATTACCCCTAGAATTGCACAAAATCTAAATATGGCAAACAACTGGTAATGGAAACACCTAAACTTCGAAAAACCTCTCAAATATCGCTAGAAGGTTTTTCAGAGGTACTGATTCGCAATTAGACGTCAGCGGACGTGACGTGCGGGGTCACGTGACCCAGTTCACTTCAAATGAAAATTGCGCGTAATGTTTGGACAGAGGAGGAGACGGAATAATTTTTTTTACAAGTAATCAAAGAGAAAAACATAACAACCATTCTTGACAGCAAACAAACGTAAACAAAGAAAAGCAAACGTAATTCTCGTAAATCTAGCGGGACGAGATTTTACGAGAATTGCGGCTCAATGGAAACACCTGCAAATCGCAATCGTGCTATATTGAAAATATCGCTTTTATTTTGCAAAAAACTGTAATGGAAACGCAGCTAATGTGAAGTTGAGACTCTTGCTTCTTCTTACTTACTAATCGTCTCCCTAATCCCAGCAGAGGCTCCGCACCCCTGCAGCTCTAAAGATGTGCAGTGCAGGGAGTCAGAAGATGCCCACAGCTACTGCTGTTTATGTAAACACTGTTGTAAGAAAAGCGAGGTACACAAACAAGCACACGCAAAGAGACGAACACACACACACACACACACACACACACACACACACACACACACTCTCCCCCAGCTGTCTTTTGTGCTTATTTGAGCAAACACAGTCTCCTACCTACAGACGACCAAAAACTGTGTGTGTGTGTGTGTGTGTGTGTGTGTGTGTGTGTGTGTGTGTGTGCGTGCGTGCATGCGGACTCTCCAGAGTTTCTTCTAGTCTGCCTGCTCACTTCCTCCCCCTCAGCCCCTGGGGAGGGTGTAACCTCCCCTTTTGCTTCCTCCCCTCTTTATTTACTTCCTCCTTCCTTCACTGGCCTCACATCGTCTTCAGGGCAAAGCCGCACCCCCGCCCCCTCCTCTTCCTCTTCCTCCACCTCCCTCTTCTTCATCTCCTCTTCCTCTTCCCTCCTCTGGGCCTTTTTGGGCTCCCTGTAGACCTCCGACCAGGTCCTTCGCTCTCCCTCTCTTCTTCTTCTCCTCCTAATGTCACCACCAATCGGGAGCCGTCTCTTCTCTATATTACTTTGTTTTCCTCGCTGCCTTCACTGAGCCGCGGTGAGTCACTAACCTTTGTTGGTGCCTGCGGGTGCGGGACAGGCTGCCATGAACTCACACACACGCAAACGCAGTGTTGGGAAGCAACGTAATTTAATAACAAAATGAAGATATCTATAATCAGTTACATTCCTGGAAAAATGTTGTGCATATGTGTATATGTGTGTATGTAACTACACTTGACCAATTTTCACAAAAAAGGCTAGGCGTTCTGTTTCATAATTTTATTTTTGTAGCTTTGCATGATTTCAAGTTTGATACTATTCTGATGCTTCTGATTGGTTCTCCTGTCAAGTTCAGAATTGCAGCGCCCCCTACCACTTGCATGCTACTTGTTAGCTTTTTCCGAGTACTATTTAGTGCTGCTGAAGGCCGGACACTGTCAGGTCTGAACAGTGGAGAACATGTATTCAAAATTTAGAATTTACATTCACAACAGGCTAACTTTTATTTGTAACCAATTGCATTTGCAATGTAATTGTCCTAACACTGCACACGCACAGAAAACAATAGCGTGTCACGCAAACACTGGAGCGCCGGCTGGTTCCTGCAGCTGGGAAATCTGCACTTCACGTCTTGGCGCCGGGAGCTGCGGCCTTTCTCGCAACTTGTCGCCGCCGACGGGGAGCCGCCTAATCAAAGCGACCCCGTCGCCTCTGATTGCATTTGTCTGTGGTCGGCGTTCTTGATTTGATTGCGCCCGTGTTTTCCCCTCCTGTCCCGTCGGAGTGTCGGCGGCGGCGGCGGATCCCTCCTCACGCTCGTCGCTCTCGACAAATTCCCACCTCCCCACCACCGCCCCCACCTCCCATTTCAATCCTGCTATTAGTGCGGCGGCTCACCACGCCAGCAGGCGCAGATGCTTCTTAATGCCTCTTTGTGCACGCTGCCGTGTGCGTGATTGCAGGATGCCGGGTGTGATGGACGCACTCGCCTGCCTGCTTGCCTGCCTGCTTGCCTGCCTGCTGCTGCTTTTTCCAAGTACACGCGTCACCTCCGAGTTCAAGGCGGAACGACGACTGGCTGAGCAGCGCTGATTACTCACGCTGCCTTTTTTTGGGGCGCACAGCTGCAGCGAGGATACAGCGTTGGGGCTTTGCGTGCACACCCTTTCTCACACACACACACACACACACACACACACACACACACACACACATGGAGTCTGTGTTAGTAGTGTCTCTTCTGCTCTCACAGCTGCACCAGAAGCTCGGCAGCCGGTTAGTTCGGTCCAACAGCAGCCGAAGGCCAGATGGACTCGGCACGTCACACACTGCTAGGCTGCAGGAAACAGTCACAGGACACACACACACACACACACACACACACACACACACACGGACCAACACACACATCAGCACACACATACACACACGCACAGTGAAAAAGCAGGTATGGTGAATTTTGCCGCTGCCATTGAAAGTTGGCGACCGTGAGCTTCACTGATGACAGTCAGCCAGCAGCGCTCGACTGCACGAGCTTCTGCAGCTGCACCAAGTTGCATCTTCTTTTTTATTCCATTTCTTATTTTGCCCCCCTTTCTGGACAAGGCTGTCTCTCTTTTATTTTCCTTTCATTTCCTCAGAGTTGTTTTGTGTGGATTTTGCTTCCCTGACCACCTTCAGAAGTGGTTCTGACAGACAAGATCACAGTTTGTTCCCGCCGTGTTTCCACTGGGTTTCCATGTGTGCAAGCGGTGGCCACAAAACACATTTAAAGAATCACTTGTCGAGAGGGTGATTCATAAATAATTTGTGGGAGATCATGTTGTTATATGTTGTTGTATCTTAATGGATGTTTTATTTTTTTAATCTGTTGATTTTAAATTTTGTCTAACATTTAAATGGATTTATTTTCATGAAATAGAATTTTATAGGTTTTTTTTGGGGCTTTTTTATTTGTTTGTTCACATTTAGGTAGAGGGGGTCACGTTGCTACAGTTTCCCATCAGAGCCGATACTGAAAAGATGTGAGTTTAAGCGAGATGTCGGAAAAACAGAAAGCAGATATTAACATTTAAAGTGTTGCTTTCTGATTGTTAGATGGTGATAAATGTTGCAAGGTGGGCCTTCAACCTTGAGATTTCATTTCTGTGTCGCATCATTGAAGTGAAAAACCAACAGGCACAGCAGCTATTGGTCGTCATGCAATTATGTTCAGACCTCCGTGGCCCCTGAATGATGGATCGCAGTGCCTCTGGCGACCTTTTAAAGGTCTCTGTCGGCTTTGAAAGACGACTGCGAACTCTTGGCTTCTGCTTGTGTGTTTAGTTTTCCGGATTGGGACTAAAATTTGATTTGAAGTCTTTTGTGTTTCAGAGCAGGTAAATACATCTCAGCATGCTCAAACTAAACTAAGGGAAGAAAAACACTTTATCAACCCCAGAGCGTCAGTATGCTTGCTCTGTAATTGTGTGCCTTTGAGTGTTATATATATATGTATACCCTTCCTCTCCTGTAGTCTGTCAGCACTGCTTATGAAATGAACCTGTTGGCTTTAACTTCATTAAACTCTGGTACATATAGAAGTGCGACGGCTGTATTGTAAGTCTCCTCACGGTCCTTTGAATGTCAACAGAGTTCAGTCGCTGCTGCAGCAAAAGCTAATGAATCGTATTGGTTTGCTGGCTGATAAAAAAAAGAGTCTCAAAGCAAAATTCAAGGCATTTTATTTCCCCCTCGAAAGCACAACCTCCCTCCTCCCCCTGTTGTTTGGCCTTTAGTTTTTTTGTATGTGAGTGGGTGTGAATTAATGGGCAAAGTTACTGGTGGCTATTAGCATGTTTGTTTGTTTCGACAAGTGGGCGTCGACGTTGCGGGCCGTGTACACGAGTGAGTTGAGCCTCCGCTAATGGCTTCCAGTCAGGGAGAAGCTGTTGCTCTGGTCAATAAAGCTGATGGTGTTAACACAGTCAGTGCTAACAAAACCAGGTGTTTTTTTTTGTTTTTTTACATTTTAATTTCCCATGAAGTGACTTTCTCTGCTAATGGTTTCCATTTTCCAATGTTTCTGCTTGTGAGTCATCCTCACTTGGGGAGCGATTCTAGAGGCGAGAATGACGCTGGCTTTGTGCAATTTGGTTCCATAAAGTGACGTCAAGCACTGCGAGATTCATTTTTGACAATTTCACCAGAACTACGACTACACAAAACAACAACAGGGCCATGAGGAAGAAAGTACAATGGCACTATAAAGTCATTTCAAGTCCTCTTTGATTTTGTGTATTTTAATGGAGGACAGTGGAGGCTGAAGTGACTGACAATTTCTGTGTCACAGCTCCCATTTCTGGAAACAGACTAATGTGCCCTGTTGTTGGCTCTACCCTCTGGCACCGTCCTGTTTCCCTCCTCCAAACACATGGAAGATCCACTGAAGTCTTTTTTCTTTTTGCAACCAGAGGGGCAAATATGCTGTTTTTCAGAGGCCTGTCACGGTTGTCTCATAATCAATCATCCAAGAACCTGAACTCAACATTTTTCCAAGTTCAAGTTTCCATTAACGCAGTTCAAGCTCACCCCCCTCAGCTGCACACACCTCCGTGGGAAAACCTCGCCAGTCGAAACCCAATTTGCACATGTTAATGCGCAAAAAATACTTTCAGCGCGCAGCCCGAGTCCCGCCGCTCTGAATGCACGTAACAAGTGTAATCTATTTCTCCTCTGCTGCCGCCTCGGCCCACCTTACACCCACGCTGAGAGAGACGAGGGCAGGCTGCACTTTCCATTTGACAAATGGCTTTAGAGTCCTGGAGTTGATGTACGGCCTTTTCAACCTGCGCAGTAGGCAGGTACATTGCCTTCATGTTTTATGTATAATGTATTTATCAACACCCACGCCCACTCCCCACCCCTCCTGGTACTTCAGCAGAAACCCTTGAAATTATTCAGCCGGAGAAGAGAGAGAAGTCGGGGGAGAACGGGGGTGAGAGCCAGGGAACCGGGAGTGGACTTGATTTCATAGCTCCCCTTAGGTCGGCAGGAAGCGTCGCGGGAGGCATGCTGATTATTTTGGTGCTTCTGCGGCGTTATTGAAAAGCTGCTGCAGAGCTTTCACGTCCACTCAGCCCAGGAAATAGTTAAGGCGGTAATGGCATTCTAGAAGGTCAATGTATTTTGTAATTAAAATGAAATAACTGGTGGCGATGTGTGGATGGGGATTTATACATACATACATACATGTATGTGTATATATATATATATATATATGTATATATATATATATATGTACATAATTTAAAAAAAAATCCCCCCATGTATTTCCTTCCATTTCATTTTTCAGTGACACTGAAACGGGCCATAGATAAAAATCAGCAGTGGAGAACTCGGGCTGGAACATGGAAGAGCCTCCAGTGTCACCTGGATGTGACTCTCTTGCACTGCCTCGGGCTGCCGTTGTTTTTTTCTTAACAAAAAGGAAAAAAAAATAAAGTGGGAGAGAAATGTAAAGATGCGCGAGGACGCCTGAAGGAAGAGCGCAAGTCAAACCCGCCTCAGCTGCTCCAACGGAGCCCATTAAAGAGGCAAAAGCGGAGACGCTGCCTTTTAGCTTAAGAGCTACAGGAGAGGGAAAGTGCCCCGTCTGCTTAAAATGAAATAGATCTCCGTATCTTTTCACTTCAGGCATGCTGGATATGATAATGTGACACCGATAACTCCGGTCGGCTGTGATTCACTTAGTGCGCGCGCGCGCGTGTGTGTGTGAGTGCGCGATGAGAATGTACTTTTTAGTGTCTTAAAAAAAATATCTTAGACTTTGACAGTTTCAATCAGATGCAATATTATTTAAATCTGTTGGATCCCATGTATTCACCTGTGAAAGAGGCCATTGAAAATGTTGTGGAATGTGGAATAATGTGTATTATTATTATTGTTATTACTAATATTATTATTTCAAATAATAATGGTAATGATAATATATCATCATTTTTATTATTGATAACAATAATAACAATAATAGTAATAATAATAATAATAATAATAATAATAATAATAATGATGCATTGAGAAAAACCTGGAAGTTTTTCTTTCTGTTTTTTCAGCCTTTCTCGCTTAACAGCCTTTAAATTATGCCGAATATATGTTGTTGTTTTTTTGATAAATTTGCGCAAAACATCACCTCATTGGGCTTCTTCACACACACACGCACACACACAAACACACACATGCACGCACAGACATCTAAAGGGCAGTAGCGTCCCGTTGGAGCCCCCTTGGAATGAAATACAATCTACGTGTCATCACTTCCTAATAGTTTTAACCACCTGGCATCTCTCCGGTATCACTGTAGTGAGCAGCTGTTGCTCAGTGGTGGATGTGAAACCTGCGGTTCCATCACTGACTCAGCTTGTCGTTGTTATTGTTGCACATTGTTGTCTTTGTGGGTGAACAAACAAACAAAATGACACCAAGCAGTGCGAGGAGAAAGTCCATTCAGCGCCTCGCGCAACTGCTCGACGGATAATCAGCGTGCACGTTTTCACGTAAACGTCTTTCAGGAACATCTGAATGACGGGTCAGTTCTCCTCATTCAGCCTTTCGTCAGCCGCTCACTCGACACCTCGTGCTGCAGCTCGACACCGTTGATTGCAACAATCTGACCAGTGATAACGCAACTGCAACTTCTGCAGCTGTCAGCTGCTGTCTGGCTGAAGTGAACTGGTGTGCAGACACACTACTGTAACATTTACCAGCAGGATTTCCCAACCTTACATTTTTAACAAGTCTCACTTGTTGGAGCGAGTTGTAGGAGTTCATGACCTGTGCAGCACCCGCCCTGCACCCTAGTGGCTGGTCAACACTGCATCTGATTGGCTGAAATGTTAGGGGTGGCGATCATAGAGAATGGGTGTGTGTGCATATATAGATGTGTGTATACAATATGTACATATATATGTGTGTGTCTATATATATGTATATGTATATATTAGGGGTGTCCGATAATATCGTCTGGCCGATAATATCGGCCCGATATTAGAATTTTTTGTAATATCTGTACGTATCGTTTTTTTCCTCCGATAATGAAAACCCGATAGCGCTGGATTTCGCCAAACAAGCAAGCTTCAGTGGGTGCAGGTCTTGTTTTTGCTCATATTTAGCAATGGGCTAAGGACTGAGTCTGCCCTGTGTGTTGCACTTTACCTCATTCCCATTCCATGAGCCAGAAGGTTAAGAAAAAATTGCACTTTTCCATAACTTAAGTTGAGGTGGTGTTCTTATTTTCTACAGACAATGTCAATTTGTGGACAGCATCTAGATAGGCACCACAATAAAAGTAGGTAATGTGTTAATTCCACAACAAGAGATTTGTGATGTGACCTAAAATTAGTTTTTTGGGGAAAATGCTGGCTTATATCGGTATCGGTTGTTATCGGAATTGGAAATTAAGCGTTTGGACAATATCGGCTTATCGGATATCGGCAAAATGTCAATAATATTATGTTGATATATTTTTATTTATTTATTAAATGACACACACACACACACACTACATACCTGCCACCACGTGAACCTGTACAGAGATGAATTTTTAAGCAGACGACTCCTATTCCAGTTTTCCCCGCAGGACTTGAATGCAGCACAACCCAAGCATAGAGAGAGAGAGAGAGAGAGAGAGAGCAGCGCAGATGAGCCCCAATGAGCAGCAGCCGAGTCCTCTTACACACACACACACACACACACACACACACACACACACACACACACACACACACACACACACACACACACACACACAATGCCAGGGCACTCGTGCAGTCCAGAAAGCAGCGCACCGTCAGTCCCGCAAACATCAGCGCCTCTCCGAGACGCGGAGCTTGGAGCCCTCGGGAGGACGCTGCCGCTGCTACTGCCCGCACAGCACCGCACAGAGCGGGTGGGGGAGGAGGAGGAGGAGGAGGAGGAGGCGAAGAGGAGCGGCGAGACTCCCTGTAGGAGGCGGTAACACAACACAACCCAGCAGAGAGAAGAGGAGAGGAGAGGAGAGGAGGAGGTGAATGAATGCGTTCTAGTCCACCTGCTGTTGCTGCTTCTGGAGGAAGAACAGGGGAAGGAGAAGAAGGACGAAGAAGAGGAGGAGGAGGAGGAGGAGGAGGGAGCTCCGCGTGCGAGGACGTCTGAGGAGCAACATCATCCTGCACAGACCGAGCTGGAGCAGCAGTGATTAGAGCGGCGGCGAGGCTGGCAAATGTGGAAGGGACGCTGTGCAAGTTCCAGTCCTGGGTGAGCCAACTTCCAGCCACACACACACACACACACACACACACACACACACACACACACACACACACACACAGCTCCAGCAGAAGAGGGATCGTGCACATTATCTTTTTAATACACTGCCCCCCGGCTCGCGATGGCAGATGATGTGATGGGATTCACCCGGTGATCCACGACGCTGCTCCCGGTGAATCGATCGCACTCACTCAGCATCACCCACGCTGGCCGCATCTCCTGTTGGGCTCCTCCACATAGTGCGCACGGACGGTGTGTGTGGTGTGTGTGTGTGTGTGTGTCCACAGGAGCGTGGCCGATCCCTCTGTGTTGTTAATTGTTGTTGTGTGTGTGGGCGCGCGGCGTTCGATCGTGTTTCTTTTGGTTGTGGCTCTCCGTCTTGCGTGGCGGCTGCTGCTGGACAGCCGGGACGGCAGCCTTTTGATCGAGCCCTGCAGTCGTCCCAGTGTGAAGGGGGCTCAGCGCCTGTCGCCGGGGCTGACACTCACTCAACCCTCAGCCTCAGCACGCTTCCAGGATCCCCCGTCACAGCGGAATCCATTTCTACTCATTGCCTCTTTTTTTTTTCTTTCTTTCTTTCTTTTTTTTTTTTTTTTTTGCAAATTCAAAGCTGCAAATTCTAAATGGGATTGCACGGCAGCGCCTTTGTCTTCCAAGAG
This sequence comes from Thamnaconus septentrionalis, assembly GCA_009823395.1. Taxonomy (NCBI): domain Eukaryota; kingdom Metazoa; phylum Chordata; class Actinopteri; order Tetraodontiformes; family Monacanthidae; genus Thamnaconus; species Thamnaconus septentrionalis. Next base: position 7,837,110 of record CM020508.1, on the reverse strand, counting down.
CAGCGTTGAATCATATTCTTGTCTATTCTTCGGCGTGGAGGAGGAGAGGGATGAAGGGACCGGGGGAGGATGAGAGCCATGGGGAGAGACGTGCAACAAATGTCCCTGGCGGCACTTAAAACAACAGGGTTTCATGACCGCCCCCCTACGGTTCTGAATTAGTGTGATTCTGCCACTGGTCCACTTGCAAGTGCACTGGAGTGATTTTGTTCTTCTTCTTCTTTTGTTCAACTAGCAGCGCAGACACTCGAGGTGCACAACCCGGTGAATGTTGGGTCTTTAATTTTATATAAGTCTGCACGTCTGTCTGCGACTCTGTGAAATGTTTAGCAGCAGTCGGCCCAGTTGAGTCTGTTTCCGTTGAGTTGCCCTCCAGCCACTGAATCCCACACTGTTGACGTTGGCCAGAGACGTCCGACATCGGCGTCCAACTGCGGGGTCGGTCGCGCAAATCAGAGCAGCGAAGCGGAAGGGATGAAGGACACAAGTGCATGCAAACAAGGTTTAAAGGGAGGATGGAGCGCCTGCGATAAAGCCAAAATTTTCTGGCATGGCTGGGGAAGTGTTAGAAAAAAAAATCAAAAAATGAAGCAATGGCCACGTCTGGTTGATTGCAGCAGATTCATGAGGCGAAAAGTGATGGAAGCTGCAGCGAACGCGTTGACTTCCAGGTCACATTAATGCAACACTCTGGAGCCTGGAGCTCTTGATCTATGGGAATTCTGAGCGACCGCGTCCGTCTCTGTGGTGGACGTGTGAACTCCTGCGATGCTGCTGAGAGAACAAAGCAAAAACTCTGGACGCCGACCCGGCGCTGGAGCTAGCGCAATTATGCAACAGGACTAAATGGTACCCAAGGTGCCACTTCAGCCTCCCGCTTCACAGGATTGATGTGTCAGTAATGAAATGGCCCAACGCTGACAAGTGGACGTGGCCCTCGGAGGGCGCCGTTCAGCCGCCGGGCCCTGTCCATTACTACTAACACTTACCCCCTCGTTCCGATCCGCTCCGCCGCGCATAAAGCTGTCCGCCGTGCTCGACGGTGACGTTAGCCTAGCTAGCTTTTTTTTTTTTTCACGCAAATTTATGAAGCTGAGTGGGAGAGAGGCGACGCGTCGGCTGTCAGCCAGACGAGCGCGAGACGGTCGAGGGAGGATTTAGACGTCGGGAGGATGAAAAAAGTAGCAGAGCGCACCTGTGAGCGGCCGTCAGATACCTGCCGGCACGCCGGGGGGGTCAGCTGTCACGCTCAAGGGATCACGTGGCTCCGCGTGGGCCGTCCGTCCGTCCGTCTGTCCATCCGTCCGTCCACTAGCTCAGCGCTCGTAACGCTGTTTGAGATCGTCATGAGCGGCGCTGGCGGCGGCGAGCCAAAAGAGCATCGAGGCTGATGGGTTTGTTCACAAACATCATCGCTTCCCTCAGGAGATGTCGCCGCTTGTGTCCTCGCGCGGATATCGGATTCCGATCCAGTCATAATTCACTCATGGGATGGTGTGGAGGGAGGTGGTGGGGGGGTAACAGATGTCACCGATCGTCACGCTTCCAGATTCCTCAGTCTGATGTTTTTATAGCCCAGGCAGGAACTCCGGTGGGGCCGCTAGCAGAGCGCGGCGCCGGAGATACGCATACTTTAACAAGCGCAGGGCTGGGAAGTTATGAAGACACCCGATCCAGCAGAGGTTTAAAAAAGCAAGTTTGAATAAATTAATAGAAGTTTAAGTAGAGCAAAGGAGGAGTGCCTCATTACTGAGGAACAGAAGAAGAAGAAGAAGAAGAAGAAGAAGAAGAAGAAACTGGGGCCATTGGTTGCACAGTGAATAAAGATTAAAGGAGACTAAAAACAACGAATTGACCACAAGGCTCAGCGGATGGATGGAACCAACACCTGGCTGTGCTGTGCTGTGCTGTCCATAGAGAGATACCTCTCTCAGTGCCCTTTGTGACATAAGCAAAGAATGATTTCCAGAGCTTTGTGTTTTGGCAGACGCCTCTTGTGTGCTGTTGAGTTGAGTTCAGTTGGGCCTTTCCGGTATCCGGAGGAGAAAAACATTGTCAAAGTGAATTTCGCTCAAAGTCAAACCATTTTATATATTATTCAGTCTGTGGATTTTTTTTTTCTTCCTTTTTGTAGGATGTGAAGCAAAATTCAGACGTTTGTGTCCTCGGGCTCAAAGAAGAGGCCGAATTTAATTACACTGGAGGCAGAGCTGGTTTCTAATAAATTTCAAAGGCAGCACAGTAATAACAAAAAATGTCACACCATAGTTTGTCATCACAAAGTCATTTATTTAGACCGTAATGAAACCACTTGTGACTATAAAGCTTAAATGATTGCATTATTTTTGTTTTGTTTTAATAGGCGAGGCCAAAGACTGGCATCACTGCCGAGTAATTCATGTTGCTCCGCTGCGGGAGTCCTCACTACATCTTCACCGTCTTTGATGATGTAATGATGCGCTCAGAGTCCCACTGTCTATTTCGGTCTGTAATTTAGAACTACATTAGCTTCCTCGGATTTGAAGTTTGCCGCTGATAATTAATATGTCACTGATGTTCCTCGCCGCCCCCACCCAACCCTGTGTAGAAGCCCAGCACCAGCACCGGAGCGGCCCATTTAACCTGCTGATTGGCCCTCCTTGGTGTTTGTGGGGCGAGTCGGGTCCAGACCGGAGCTGCGGCTGAGTGGCTGAGACACACTTGGGCACTCAGTAGATGGAGAGACGAGCGGGAGGGAGATTTTTTTTTCCTTTGCCTCGTCCTTTGGATGCTGCATATTTCATGTTTTTCACCGGATGAAAGAATGTGTGATGAGACGGCGGCGGCGGCGGCAGCGGCTGCGTTACATAAGCACTGAGAGAGAAGCCAAGGAACCTCATCAGTGGAGGTGGGCAGCACTTCCACGCTCAGAGGGGAAATTCAGGGGCTTTGAATTGACCAGTGCACTTTGGGGAAAAGTCACATTTTGACATTTAGATGTTTTTTATTTTTTTGGCCTTGGCCAGTAAATCAGCAATTAGAGCCTCTGCTCTTATTTCCGAAGCTGAACGTCTTCGGCAAACAAAGCACCCGGCAGCTGAATCATGCACTGAAGTGGGAGCTATTTGCGGATTTGATGCACTTGTCGGTCTCTCCGGCTCATTTCACTTTATGCATTTCTGTTGCCTCCGCCAGGCGTCCTGCCAGCCATATAACAATATGCCCACCCCAGTATGGATCGACCGTTGGCGCCGCAACGGTTGCTGCGAGAAAATGGAGTTTTAAGATCCCTGCGTGCGCTCCAGAGAGGCAGGCCGCCGCTGCGGATCGCATTAGACTCAGGAAGCTAAAGCATAATGCACCGCCGCAGAGTAATGTCTGAAAAAATGATTTTGACTGTTTCTGTTCAATTCCTCCCTTCAACCTGCAGACAGTGTATCAGTCGTCGGCACCCTGTGCTTGTTTGTGTCAGACGAGCGAGATGAAACTGCTGCACGGTGCAGAGAAAATGTTTTGTTCATAAGTGTCACGTGCAAAAACAATGAAGCATCCAAGAGATCATGAATAATAGATTTTAGAGACTCCAACTGTTTACTTTTTTTGGTTGACATCTACTTTAGAAAGCGTCAGTCTGATATGTTTAGCCTCGCTGCCGGAGGCAACCCGTTCAAATGTAAATCACATTTGAGGCTCTGTGGAGATTTGGAGTGGAGTTGATTTCTTTCTTTTTTTTGGTTTGGGTTTTAAACTTAAAGGTGCCATCCATTAAATTAAAGTGTTCTGTTCTTGCATAAAACTGCACAGCGGACACACTCATATATTTTACTTATATAAAGTTACTCATAATAAATAACGGCTGAGCTTTTATTTTCTAAGAATAAGGTTTTGTAGTCCCATAAAGAGATTGGCCACTTTTAAGGAGGCGGCCATATTATTCCAGCGTCTCTCTGTCGACGGTTCATCTGTTGAGGGTATTTGAATCGGTTCTCGGTCTGTGACGTATGAGATCCGAGTGCATCGGTTGATGGAGCCCTGGATCGGTAAAGATCGGTAAAGTAAAAATAAGCACTTGGGGTTAAATTGTCCATTTGTATTGAATCGCACTGAACCGAATCGGATCGAATCATACCAAATTATTATTTTTAATGAACTATTTTTTATGAATCGTCCCTGAATCGGATCGTAGCTTGTGAATCGAGATTTGAATCGGATCGTTTTGTGAGTGAAAGATTCACACCCCTAGTTGAGGGTCAATGTTTTTGATTTAGATGATGACATCACAGCTGGTGAAGGAAAGATGAGGCATCAAGTGGGACATTGGAGGAGCAGGAACAACAGTTTGTTCTTGGCCTTTCTTTAGATGAATAGATTAAAATGATTGCGGAGTCTTGCTGTAATCACCTGATCGCTGCAGGATTGGTCATTTAGCCTGCCAGTCTCTAGCAAATGAGCATTTGATAGCCGTAGCTAGAAGACTTAGCAGCTTATAAGGTCATGGGCATAATGCTATACATAGGTATTAGCGTTTCTGCAGTATGCTTTTTCACCACTAGAGGCCGGTGACCTGTACTCACCGGACCTTCAAATCTATGTTGCGTCTGACTCTTAAAGGGTTCAAATAACGGTTAAACAGGATAAACAACATGAGCCACGACGTCACTGTACTAAATATTTTTCGACAAAACAAAATGACCGTCAGCAAAACGTCTGTCCTCCTGGGTTTTGCCTCAACTGTTGGAAAATATTTATTGTGCAGGCAAAAAGCTCAATTCTTTCCTTAGTTCCCTCTGAATAGTTTCCTCTGTCCTCCGTCAAGCTGGACCACAAACATTATTCCGTGCCAGGGAACTTTTTTAATTACTGCAAGCAGTGTTTCTGCTTACTCAAAAAAAAAAAAAAAATGAAAACACTCATACATCAATACTGCGCTCAGAAAAGTATTTACCTGCGTAGCTGTCCCACCTCTACATCGCTTTAATTGGAAAGGGTAATTTAGAGCACTGTCTGTGTTGGAAAAAAAAAAAAAAAGCAGACGACAAGGAACAAATTGCTTGAAGTGCGTGCGTGAATGCAGAGAATTGCTCATGGTGCTTTGAGGCTTACATCCAGTGGGCATGTTCGTAGGCAAATTAAACATTAGTGAGGAGCTGCGTCTCCTGCTCATGTTCCTTTTTTTTTCATTTGTGTTTCGGCTGTTAACGCTTCTGCGATACAGCTTTTTAAAAGGTGCAGCTTCACTTTGTGCATGCAGAGAAAAACGCTTGTGTCTTTATTGGAATTCAGTGTGCAAGGTGGGATAAGGGTGTTTAGCCGTAACACAAAACACTGCGTTTTTAGTATTTAGCCCCCTGTTTACTCCTCGGTTTTAGCTTCCTGCTAAAACTGATGCTATGTTGGAGGTTCCACATTTTTGGGGTGAGATTACAACAAGGCAACTCCAAGATCTCTGTGGGGTGCAATATCACTAAGGCAGAAATGGTTTCAGTGCTCTTTGTGACATCACTATGGGTTGACTTCCAGTTTTAGCAAACTGAAAGACAAACTTCTTTCTTATTTCACTGACAGGAAAGAGACACATTGTTTGTAGAATCATATAGGATTCTCCAGCGTTTTCCTTTACGTTTACACTACAGAATTTAATACTTTAGTACATTTCAGTAATGCTCTGTATAATCAGACCTTTTCAAAATGAAGCCATTGAAAACCCTCATCATCTAAAACTGCATTTTTTGCAAAATGATACTTTTCCCCAGAAATTAAGTCCTTCGGTTGGGTCTCAGACCCAAGAGGATCCTGATGACAGGCCTTTGCAGCATTACGTAGCATCAGGATCTGATTATGCGGTGAACTGCAATGTACAGGAGACTCATATCTGGAGTAAAGGGCAGCCGTACTGCAGTACATCTGCATGCAGTCTATCGGCGCAGGTCACCCCTGCAGCATCCAGCATCGTCTTCACCGGTGCAGCGCTGGAATCCAAAACCGCATGGCGTCTGTGATAATAAAAGCACCGTATCTGGAAGATATGACCTGACACGTCACCTCCAACCAGCATCTGCACGTTTGTCTAAACCCGCATTTCACATTTTTGCCCGACTTGTTTCAACGCTGCCAGCGTGCGTCCCTAAATTGCTGCTGTGTTACAGGTATTTATGTAAAACTCAAACGGCGGAGAGGTGAATTTTCAAGTTTTTGTTCGTTGTCAGTCCTCTCTGCTCGACAGTTAATCACATTTGTCGCAGCAGCTGTGCCGGCTCCACGCGGCTTGCTGCGCCTCGAACGGCTCTGCGGAAACCAGCTGTGTCCCGCGTGCCGGGTGGAGCTGCTGCACACACGCGGGAATTTTCTCCGCAATCAGGTCTCTTCAATTATTTCATTTATGTAAAAAAGTAAAAAAGTATATTAGGTTGACACGTGATAGGCTGCGTCACCGCCCTGAAATATTCTGTGACTGAACCACGGCAGCTAATTATGCTCGCTTGCCTGTAGCGGCGCACATCTGCGAACATTCATCACGTACATGCTGTCGTCTAATTGATTTTTAAATGCTTAACGATCAGAGTAAGACCCCCCCTGCGGTCCCCCACCACCACCACCACCACCACCCCAGCCCATCCACTTAATGTCTCCTCAGTCCTGATCCCGACCCCGGTGAGAACTTCCTGCCTATTTTGTGGGTCAGATGCACTTAACTCAACGTGAAGAGCAAGCGGATTAATCACTGGATTAATTAATCATTCTTTGGAGGGCTCCTGTTATCCACAGTGAGTGAACGGTGTGTTCGAAACAGCTGAGCTCTGGAGCTCACGCAATGATGATGATGATGATGATGCATTTATTTGTGTATTAAAGACGTGCACATCTGTTCGATGTTTGTGTTTTGTCTTGTTGCAATGGTCAGCGGACTGTCAGGATTCACTCTAAATGTCCTTGTGAAGCTGAAGTGAAATATTTGTTTTTCCTATTAAACCACAAGCCTGAAACACAAACAGACACCCACTTGGTCAAAATGCTTTGCTCAGTCAGAGGTTGTATGGAATCAAAGATGCTGGTGGTGCTTTTGCTTTAGTTTGTTTCTGTTGCTACTGTTTGCACTTTTGAACCTCACATCTTTTAGCTGCTTGGTTCTGTCACTTGAAATGAAGTTGGGGGGAATGCGAGCGGTCCGGATTTGACACGGAGACCAAGTCGCTTCATAAAAGGCAGAGGAGAAGAAGCAGAGCAGCAAGGCAAAGAAGCTGGTATTGAGTGGCAAACAATGGCTGCAGCTAAAGAGATTAGCTTGGGTGCTGCAGCCGTGGCAGTTTTATCTCCACTGGATGGCATTTTCACATAAAGAGGATAGCAAACAAAAGAAATGGAACTGCAGGCTTTTCTTGCCGGACGGCATTGTTTTGTTTCACTCTCAGCTGGCTTCGGCCAGAGTTTAGCTTAACGCTGCAGCACAGAGCGGCTAGCGAATGTGGCTAATTTAAAACCTCTTGTCACAAATAGGCATGGACACAGTTCAGTTCACTTTCTGACTTTTGCTTCCTGAGTCCAGAATGCTTTGGTCTATGCTATGGGCTCTTTTGACATCAAAATATTTAGGAAAATACATTCTGTAATTTTCTTTGGAATTTAAATGTTTCTTAAAGGTTTTAGGAAACAAAGCATGGTGTTGTTGGTAAATTACTTGTTGAACATAGATGTTACTGAATCCTCATAGTGAAATGACACATTAAGGGGCCCTTTAACTCTACAAAAGTGTCTTCCTTTGGTAGAGCTCTTGCATAATAAACGCTAGACGCAAGCTAGCTCCTCGTCATATTGAAGTTGAGCGCAGGAAAAATCTTTCTCAGTTTTACAGCAGAAGTCCTTGTCATTGCTGTAGCTTCCAGTTTGCCTGGTAGCCCGTCTGTCCTGATTCTGTCCAAGAACAACAACACGGAAATCTCTCCCTCCGTCCCTTCGATTTGCTCACAATGTTCCGACCACTGTTGCTTGCCATTATCTCCGCCCTCGCCGACACCAGCTGACAGGCCGACACAAAGCAGTCCGGGTCGGCTGCGGCGGGGATTATTTGCTTCATCATTTCAGATTCTGATCACTAGAGGGATTAGGTTTTCATCCTCGGCCGCTGCACGTCTTGATAAGACGGAGGAGGTCGCCCCGAGGTCAGCCGTGTCCCGTCGCCGTCTCCTGACTGGGTTCATTAGTGCTGTTCAGCGTGTAGCCGCGAGGCGCTAAGACCATCTGCCTGCTGACAAAAAGTGTTACACGTTACTTCATTATGGGAGATGTTAATCTGAGCGGTTTTTTGTTGTTGTTTTTTTTTTTGCAATTTTCAAGCGACCTTTCAGCCTGATGAGAAAAGCCTCTTTACAGTTGTGTAAAATATGTAAATGATGTTGGGCCGAAATTTCATTCACCCACAAGTCGGGCAGTTTCACGAGGCCGATTATGGTGTTGCGATATAAAATCAGATTTTCTGATATATGTATTTTTGTGTGTGTCCGTGTGTGTGTGTTTCACTTAGTCTCCTTGCAAAGCCACTAAAAGAAGGGACAAGACGTTTTGAGGGCGCGAGGCTTTACTCTTCATCCCGCTCTTGTTAAGAGCAACGTGAAGGCTTGAAAGAGAAATTTCAGTTTGGCTCCGACGAGAGCGTCTCCAACTGTTTGTGTTCATATATAACTGTGACAGATGGGTGTCATGGAAAGCGACTCGACACTTTCGTCTAACTCTCTCGCGTTTTTGTGCGCCTCGGGAACACACAGCTTCGGTTTTGCCCGTCAGAGGAGTGTGATGCAGAATTGTACTGAGAATCTTTTCACTTTGAGCGGACTCGCGTCGATGAGGTGATTCTGTTCGGCCGACTGGGCCGTCGCAGAGGCCCAATCGCTGTCATGGTGATGACCTGACAGGGGAGGGGCTCCGCCTGCTCCGTCCAATCACGGCACTTGGAAGGCGCGATGCCGCGACCGGGGAGCAGAAAGTTCTGATTGTCGGCCTAGATCTCACTCTGTGGATGCACTTGTCTGAGTTCTGTGTGTGTGTGTGTGTGTGTGTGTGTGTGCGTGCCTCAGTTTGTTGCCCTCCTGACAGAATCTCTCTGCACAGAAGTGTCGCATCCTCTGTTTAGTGCTGCATTTCTCGCGTTCTTCAAGTTCTTTGGTTTTTAATTAGTGGCACAAAAATCTATGAAAACATTGACGGGAGAATCATCAGAGATTGCGTTAATCTGTGATGACAGTCAGCCGGCGCGCCGTCAGAACCCCGTCTGCCTTCTTTTCTCTTTGGCCGGATATCTCCACCGAGAGCTCTCAGAAAATCCTCTCTTTGCCCACTCGTCGCCTCCTTCTTCCTCTTTTTTTTGTTTTTCTTTTGCTTTTTCCTCCTCCCCGACAATCTTGGAGAAGACGGCGGCCCTGCATGTGGGAGTAAACACTTACAAAAGAGCTTGTGCAGAGTTTGTACGTTGTCGGGGGTGTAGCTGCGGTTGTGTCTCTTTCCCCGCAGCCCCGTCTTGTTGTGGTGCCTTGTGTGTGTGTGTGTGTTTCTGACTCCATCCAGCATGCCGTTTTATCTCTGCACATCCCAGGCCGAGCGCCGGCGCCGTGTCAGAACACATCTATGTTTAACGTGCGAGCGGGGCCCAATTACTCAGCGGCGGTCGTCCTACCTAGCGATGCTAGTTAGAGCGTCCACTCTGTCGTGATCCGCCTCGGATGTGGTCATATGGCGTGGCACGGCCGGGGCCTCCCAGGCCACTTACTGCTCATCTGCCGCTCTGCCATCACGGACGTTTGTTGTTGGCCCTGAAGTCATTTTTTTCCCTTTTTTTTTTTTATTTCTAAAGCTCCTGTCTTGGGTTTTCGCTCTAATTTTAGTTTATTTTGGAGGCTGGAAAAAAAATAACTGAGATGAGCCTCAGCTGCCTTCTTCTTCTCCTTCTTCTTCTCTGGTGCCTCCTTATCTCTCTTGTCCTGCTCTTCCTCCTGGAGGCCTTGTGGGAGAGCAGCTGAGTCACCATCTCCTCCTTCCTTTCATCCTCAATCTGCTGCTGCTGCTGCTGCTGCTCCTCCTTCCTCTACCTGCTAAACTTCTCCACAGAAGGTGACAACCTGCGTTCCGGGGGCTCACAATCACTTCTAATTCCCTCTCGTGAGAGACTTGGAACATGTGTCACTTTTCGCTTTTTTTTTATTTATTTATTTATTTATTTATTTATTTATACCACCGCTCGCATTAAGCAGCATTTGTGCGTGCATGTTTGTGCGGATTTCTTTCTTCCTGTCAGCGAGCATCTTCTCCGTTACTCCCCCATCAGCCCCCCCGCCTCCCCTATTAGTCAAGCTTGTAGCACGGACAGCAGCAGCAGCAGCAGCAGCAGCAGCAGCGGTGCATTCATTGATAGAATTTCCCCCTGGGGTTGAGATTTATGTCTAAAAGAGGGTAGCGTGGCACGCACGCACGCACACACACACACACACACACGGATGCAGTCGTCAGTGCTCCTCTGAAGTGTCTCACGTTTGACAAATCCATTTCTAATGCTCTCCTACTTTCGCAGCTGTCAAAAACTCAGCTCTTACATCACCTTCCCTAAGCCACCTCGCTCTTCCTCCGCCCGTCTCCGCCCGTCATTCCTGCTTCCTGCTCCTGTTTTTCCATTTTCCTTTTTATGTCGCGTCTGATAGACCTTTGAAGCCTTCTTTGTTGTCTCTGCGGCCATTTTTTTTTGTTTACCCCTTTTTTCTCCCCGTCCACCCTCCCACCCTCCCGCCTCCCCTTCCACATGGTCAGCACCCTCGTGCACGTGCCTCCTTCAAAGGCCTTCAGGAATTCGCTGATCTCTCTGCAGACGTGTCACAGATATGGATCTGCTGCTTCTCCTACTCGGTCTTGCAGCTTTAAACAGGCTTGTGCGCGCTTCCCCGACGAGCATCCCTGCAAGACAGAGAGAGAGAGAGCAATAGACAGAGGGAGAGAGAAAGAAGAACGTGTTCTTTTTAAAAACTACAAATGAATTCTTGTCTCCAAAAAGTTCTACACAGCCGTGTCGGTGCATACAGAGCACCGGCGACGCTTTTGATGTCTGTAGATTAATCAGCTATTATCTGCCTCAATGTGCCGTGAGACTCTTTGTGTGCACGAGCAGTCGGAGCCGTCTCGGTGCCAGCCGGGTCGCTCCAGCTCCTGTAATTGCCTCGGAATTCTTTCTGTAATTAACACTCTCGGATAATTAGGCAAGAATCCCAGACCTCTCCATTCTATCATTATCGCGCAGACACGAACGGCGTGGTGTCGGGGCCGCCCGGCACCAGATTAGAGGATTTTTTGATTATTATTTTTTTAATTCGATGTGTTCACTGATGTGAAGGTTGTAATATTTAGCTGGAAAAGAATAGAAGACATTCTGTCTCAGAGTTTCTATTCTTTCCCTGGAAGGTTGTTCTTTTTTTGGGCACGGCTCTTTCTGAGGGTCGCCTGGCCCTGATTGGCTGAGCTCGCCGTCTTTGGCTGCGGCAGGATTGGAAGGAGCGGGGAGGAGAGACGGGAGGTGCAGCGGGCGATGCGGCTGTTCCCAGCGGTGCGGGATTAGAGGGTGGGACGCTGAAGTAGGCCATACAAACAGGCTGCGCTGAGATATGGACAACAGGCCGGAACGTAGACACGGGTCCAGGGCATTTCATCAGCCAGCCGGGCATTATGTTGTAATCCTGGGGCCGGACGCTTCATTGGCTGCATGTGTGTCAGACAGGGATGGGTTTTGGTCCGGGACGCTCAGGGGTTTTCCTCTTTTCACTTTGACACACAAGTCCAAGACTTGGCTCACAGGTCTGCCCTATTTTGTCCATGGTTGTGGTGCAAGACTGCAGTACCTCAGGGATGATGTGTGAAAAATTATCTCAGTTCTTCCGGATGTGAGGAAGATTCCATTCATGTATTTGTTGGGTTTTTTTTTGTTGTTTTTTTTTTTTTTTTTACCTTTTGGACTTTCCTCTTCGTGCTTTGTTGGTCAGTGAAAATGAACCTCGTGCAAAACTCCCTCTAGGGGACGTTTGGGGTTGATGTGTAGACAGAAGAAGTCGAGTTTCTGCCTTGCATCTTCAGAGTGTTCGCCTTTATCTGCTTTGTTTGATGTCGAACTGCGCCTGAAGCTGTTTTTTTCATCAGCAAGGAATTCTGGGTTCACCCATTGTTCTTTCTTTTTCTTTTTTCTTTTTTTTCTTTTCCATGCCTTTGGTGTTTCTGTGGATTCCTGTCTGGTTTTGCCAAATTTTCGATTTTGTCAGCAGCATTTTCTTTTTCTTTTTTTGCGGCTTCCCTGGTTGTTTTTCGTTGCTGTTTTTTCACACAGTTGCAAGTGCAAAAATAATCTAGCACCGTTGATCTGATTAATTTATCATGAAACAACAAGCTAATTGGCCACATGTGGTTGCGGAACTGCTCATTAGCAGCCTCATTTTTAGCCCCTGACAAAGGAAGTGTATTAATAAAGAATGGCTGCAGTCAGTGATGAAATGATCATGCAGCGTTTCTGTTGAACCCTTTGAGGGCTGTTTGGATTTCACACTGATTGCTCCATTTAGGAGCACTAAGCTTATAGTGCAGCTAGATTAAAGAAATAAATGGTGTGTTGCATCTTGGACAGCAACGCAACCTCTGCTCTTGAATGTTTCATCAGAAATAAATGTGCATCGGACAACTGTAGCAGGGACACCAGCGACTCTGGATTCATTTTCAACTTTCTCTGCCTTTTCTCTGCTGCCACTGGACGAGAAATCTCCTGGGAAAACGAATGCTGATGACCAATTCCTTTCTGTCCGCTTTCATATAGTCCCTGGTAGACAGGATGAATGAGTGAACTCACGCTGTTCTGTGCAGTCCTTTGTTGAAATCTGAGAAAAAACACGATTCAATTTTGTCGCCTTTGCCACAGCACAGACAGCAATCATTCCGCTTGGAAATGTCGTTTCTGCTCCCCAGGTTAAAGTAATCAAGGTAGGACACCCCTTTTTTTGTAGCTTTGTGCGTTAGCTCCTCTCTGCTACTTGCTACCAGACAGAGTTTAGATGGTGGTGTCCCAGGCCTTAGTCAGGAACAGTTTGTGTTGTTTCCATGCAAACATCCTGCTCCAGTCTTTGGTGGTTTTTGGAACATTTGATTTTGAAAATCAAACTTCCCTCAGACTGTTTCCGTGTCTGAAGAGTTCTCTCCTTTTTGCAAACCCGTCTCAACTTTGTCGGCTTCTGTCGATGCGGGCACAGCGAGTGTGGATCGTGAGATGTCTGTCTGTCATCCTCAATTGTCTCCGATGACGAGCCGTCCTCCAAATCCATCACGTCAACCCGCCAAAGGCATCTCCGCGTTGTCAGCTGTGGTTACGCTCACGCTTCACACGGGATTTTGAAAAGGGAGGGGATGGAATCAATTTGTTCCTTTGAATATGTCACGGCGAGTCTTAACAAGAGAGACATTATGGGGGCAACTCGTAATGTCCACTTGTTGGAGCGAGAAATGCGGCAAACAATTATGAAACAAGATTTTTCATGACTGAGATACACAGCATCCACATGGACAGTTAAATGTTTTTTGTTTTAGCATTTAGCAACATCATCCATACGAACTTAAGACCTTATAATCTGTCCGGTTGGGGCTGGAGAGAAAAACAAGTTGTTTGCAACCAAGTCAATACTTTGGATTCTCCCCCAAGTGGTCACAAACCTCCACTGCAGGTGTAGGCTTAAGGTCCTTTATGATACTTCGGCTGTTTTCCACGTGTCAGCATTTTTAAAAAATTTTTTTAATCCCCCTGAGGTCAAACGCAGGAGGGAAACGAAATGATGTGTCATTTTAAAAAGTCTTTGCTAGCAAATACTTCCACACTGTCCAATTAGTCTCCGGAGCTTCAGCCTCTCTCCTCTGATCATTATAAATGGCCACAGTCTGATCCAGCCACGAGGAACGCAGGCCCTCGGCTTTCCGCTCCATCCGCCTTTTGTGACGTGTAACAAGTGCCCATCCTCGAGTTGGGACCTTCTGCGGCATGGAAGCCAATCTGGCCCTTTTTTGTTTGCACCGCACCGCTCGGCTTCATTACCAGGACAAAACTTACTTCCTTCGCCTCGCTGCTGTTGAGCGATGAATTATGAATAGATGTGAGTCGAGCAGCGGGAGCGGCCGAGGTGGCGACGGCGGCCTGGGCCGCAGAGGATTACTTTCAATTTGCACACTCGCGGACTCGCACCGCTGGTCAACCCTCTTTCTCAAAGGACCACACAGGGGCTGTATTGTATTGCCGGCTGACACTCGAACCCCTCCGATCACGCTTAAATGTTTGAGAAAATGAATGTCGGGAGGAGATGAATGCATAGTGTTGGGTAACACTGGGAGCCCTCCACTGTCTTCGGGCCCCTGCACATCGTCTGTTAAGCGCGGACGAGCTGTCCTACTTTCCTTTACGTGGGGAACGTGCGCCCGTACAAGTCTCTCTCTCTCTCTCTCACTCGATCAGATACGCGCTGACTCCAGATCACTTGTTGAAATCGGCCCTCAGCTGATGAGCAGCAGGCAGCAGGCGGTGAAAGGGAAACGGAGAGGACAGCGATCCTTCTAAGGAAGCCACGGAGAAGGACATCGAGATCCTGCAGGCTTCGGCAGGGATTAGAACAGGCTGCGGCAGATTTAAGCTTGTGATGCTTCAACCTTGAGGACCTGAAACAGGACGGGGTCATTTTGGGCCACAGACTGAATGTAAAAGTGGAGTTATACATAATTTACAGCATTTTAATTTTTTTTTTTTTTTAATTTTGAGGCATTTTTGGATCGAATGAATCTGATCTGCTCATCTGATTGGGCATGAGTAACACACAATGTGATGCATCATGTTGTGCAAAAAACCCTTTATTATCATTAGTTTTCTTTTGCTTTTCCTGCTGCAAACAAATGCGTCAACCAAGTACCATCAGTACCCTCTCAAAACCGGCACAGAGATTACATGAACCTCCTCGGATTTCCTCAAATAAACTGAAGCTCTGTTGCCACTTTGTTGGATGTCGGCGCCCCAAACCTCTTGTTTTTTTTCTTGTAAACTGAGATAAAAGATTTCTTCTTTTTTTCTTGTTTTGTTGTCACAGCCTCTTCTCACGGCCAGTGTGATGAGTGATGAACATCCAAATATTCTGCTTTTTTATTGCGTCGTTTATTGGTTAGTCATCCGTAAATCCCTGTAAAGACCGTGCACACCTTGACCTTTAGCTCTGTGTTCACAGCTGTAGGTAAAAAATATATATATATTTTTTTTTCTTCAGGACTTTTGTCCCCAAGGCGCTGACCTTTTTTAAAGGCAGAACATGCACATATTTCTATGGAGATTGGGAATAACGCCGTTTCCTTTGTGTCCCAGAGCATTCATCCACTTTCGTGTGTAAATCTGCGTTCGTGTTCTGATGACGATGCGAAGCGTGTGATGTGCGATGCCAGCCCGCTACGAGACGTGGCACGCAGCCCTAGAGTGTCGGCGGCTCGGGCCAATTGTCATGGAGGCGAGCCGCGGCTGGAGTGATGGCTGGTGGCACGGAGTGGAGAGCAGCCAGAAAAAAAAAACAACTAAAAAAAGATTCCGGAAGAGATACTGGTCACGCTCTCCTCCACCTATTGATCACTTTGGCTGTCTGGCTCTCGGTGCCAGCAATCGAAGTTGAAACTGCTTCGGTTGTGCGTTTTTGGGGGGATGGATTGGCTCAAATTAAGGCTCTCATTTGTATTCTGGACACCACTGGGGCAACTCAAGTTAAATGTCTAAAGTCGTTTTGGCCTCCGAGATAATTTTGTTTCACCTTTCATGTAAGGTTGCATTTAAAATTGAGAACAGAGAACCCTTCCGCTTTGGTATAATTTTTCATTCTTCTGCTCTGGACTGTGACTGTGTTAGCAAAGAGGTACAACAGTTGCGTTCATTGGTAATTTATCTCCAGTTTCCTGCATAACGGAATGAC
This sequence comes from Thamnaconus septentrionalis, assembly GCA_009823395.1. Classification (NCBI taxonomy): domain Eukaryota; kingdom Metazoa; phylum Chordata; class Actinopteri; order Tetraodontiformes; family Monacanthidae; genus Thamnaconus; species Thamnaconus septentrionalis. The sequence continues at coordinate 7,821,145 of CM020508.1, read as the reverse complement.
CGGACTGTCACATGTTGAACAGGTGCCAGGCGTGCCGCAGCGATCAAAGCGGAGGACTTGACAAGCAGCCATTTGCTCCGAGAGTCACTTTTTAATGGATGTTTCCAAGTCATTACACCCAGTATTTGATCGGGCTGCTTCCAAGTATGCAAGTCTCATGGTTTAATGGCCCTTGATACCTTCAAACTGTGCTCTTTCACTAGTTTTTTTTTGCTTTTGTTTTTTGTTTTTTCAAAATGAACTTAGCACACATACCACCACGGAGCCCCCGTCCAATTACAAACTCTCTTCATTTATTATTGCTAATTTGAATAAAACTCCCAAATGATCTTGGGCGGCATCGTCATCGTCTGTTCAACCAGTTCTACCAATTTAGCGCGTCTCTTTCCTGGTCGTCTGTCACTCTTCATTCGTGCTGAAGTCATGTGACCTGTAGCCTGAGACGCTGCCTGCAGGGGCGAGTGAGGTCGGAGGGTGGAGGGGTGAAGGCTGACTGGCATAAAGAAAAGATGGCCATTTAATAAGCCGGACGCCAGAAGCCGTCTGCCCTCATTGAAGAGACAGATGCACGTGCTGACCAGTGGCAAGCAGCAGAACGGCTGGAAATGAAGTGTTGCACATGAACCGGAATTATTGTTTTGGTCCACATTCGGTGCATTGAGACGACTGGAGTGACATATATAGGGCATTGGATGGATAGTAATGAATCATTGATGGCTGAAAATGGAATAAAAGGCATGTAAGAGATGCATTAAGCATATGTTATTGCAACTTGTCTCAGCATATGCATGTGAAGAGGAAGCTCTCAAACCCCAATGGAACCCAATCCACAACCCCTGCTGTTAACAGAATATCACGTTTTAGTTACATTTCTGTCAGTGTTCTTAGATACTCTACTCTTCAGCACAGTACACATATTATGTGCAATCATTTCTGCATGGTTTGTGTTGACCCAGACTTTGCATGGCTGTTCTGCGCTCACAGGAAGTGACAGCGGTATTTTGAATGTCACTAATTTGTCACTTTCTGCTGTTTCATTAGTGGTGAATTGCAAACAGACAGTGCAGACGGCACAGACAGCATCTCATCACACATAAAGCAAACACTTACTGCTACAATACCACAGTGCACCGTTTTGAATGTGTTACCAGGTTCATTCTGAAGACTCTCAGTGTCAGGACATTTTCTCACTGGTGCACTTAAACTATTAAGGATTTACAAAAAATAGCAATTGAAGCACACCAGCTATTTTCTAATGGACACTTCCATCCTTACATCTGGATCTCCTCTGGATTTCAGAAGATACTAGAATTCTACATGTTTATTGACCTGTCTGGGTGTTAAATAATTATGTGAAAATGAGCCACGCTGAGACTGGCCTTTGGAAACAGTCTTTACCTCCAGGCCGTGTGGTTGTTTTTGACTGTGCGACTGCATTTTGAACTGATGTGATGTGGTGTGGCTTGATGCCGGTATGGCAAAGAACGCTTCACTACTCATATAAAGCAGGCCATGTTAAAATTCAAACTAAATGTTCCTAATAATTCAAGGAACAGAGTTGGATTATGGGAAATTCTTTTGAAATCCCCAAATTTGTTTCCAGGATTAGATGAAGTTTATTATCGGCAAAGCAAAGACGTGCACGTTTGCCCAATTTTTTTTAAACTACTACTACACTTTTACCTCACTTCTGTAATGTCCCATTAAATACGATTTTTTGACAAAATTTCGAACATAACACCATTTTCTAAAATTCAGTAGTGCTTAAAAAAAACTATGTAAAACGTTTACTTTTTTTTTAAGGTCTACTTAGTTCTTAAACTGTGCTGGAACGGAATAAGTAAGTCAGCCAGTAGTGTGGTAGGTCTAGATTAATAATGAATTATTATTCCAGAACTTTGCCAATTAAAATGTTTTTGTGTCGATACTTTGAAAAAGTGCATTGGAGCCTCGGAGCCTCGGAGCCTCGACTCGTGCTGTCTGTGTTTATATATGTGACCGGGGGAGGAAGTGTCACCCTGCATTACAGTGACGAGGGCTGGCCCCTCAAAGAGTGGCATCAAACTTAATGTTCTTTTGAGCCTCAGATCTTTCTGCATCAGCTCAAACTGAGTGTGTTTGGAGAGAGTGTTGACTTCACAAACTCCTTGTAGAGCATCCAAAAAAAGAGTGTGGCAGACTTTTCTCATTTCTAGGGAGTTGATTTTCTGGTTGGAGACGCGAAATATTGTAAGAAAGCGTTGATAGAGGGAACCTTATATGATGTGTGGCCATTAAAGTTAAACTATAACACAGCTGATTTAAAAAAACAAAACAAAAAACACCTGTTTCGCTTTCAACCACAGCCATTTGTCATCGAAATACAACATATCGATCTGTATCTCCACACACCAGGTGAACTCTGCATGTTGTTGTTTTTCTCTCGGCGAGCCTAAACGGGCTACTCGTTTAATTGACTGTTAAAAGTTTTGGGAATGGGTTCAAACTTTGTTCTCTAATTGGGCCTTGCAGGAGTTTCCTGGGGGGGAAAAAATGAGCGCGACACCAAATTGTGGCAGGCGCAGAGACTCGTCAGAGGTTATTTTTTTTCAGCCCTTCTCCAGAGAGAAAAGCCTGCAGAAATATCCCGCAAAAACAAACACAACAGTTTATATTTCACATTGATTTGGTGGGAGACGGTTTTTCCCCAAAACTGCGCCTGATGATGTAAGATCGTGCATTTGAGTTAGAGTTCCAAATGAGCCGCGCTGGTGTTGTGATTTATTGTGTTTGTGTGCTGCAGTTCCAGGGGAGCCGTACCACCACAGTACCACACACACGCAAACATACACACACACACGTATCCAACGACTCATTGGAATCGAGTAATAAAAAAGTAACTTGACATTTTCTGTCTTCCTCGATAATTTGATCGTGAACACAAAAGCTCAAATAGCACAGCTAACCCTGCTTCCCACTGGGGGATGCGCAGACAGGAAATATGTATTGACTTTGCAATTCCCATTCATTAGTGTGATTTATGGGCTCATTAGCATATAAGCTATTATTAGAGCGTCATGGACATCCTTTACCTGCTTTTGGTTTTTATTTTGTCAGCTGTTTGTCCTTTCTAACGGACACGAAGCCATGAGCAACAAGCACTTTGCCAGGTCAGTGTACATGCACAATGATCGTGCGCAGCTTTTAGCCGTGGCTGCAAAGACGAAACTTCTCTGGTTTAGCCGCCAGCTCGAGTGGAACGCCTGCCGGCCGACTCATTGTTTAACCAACGGCCTGTCAGTCTTGTCGCGGGTAACGGGAGTCCGGCGTGTTTTGCCGCTGCAGCTCCGGCTACGGTCAAAGTCTCTGTGTCAGTAGGACATGGCCATGCGGCATGACGTCTTCAATTATTCAGCTGCTGTTCATAGAAGCCTTTAACCTTCATAAGCCCTGGGACAATTCTAGTCTCGTAAAACATTCATGGCACACGGCAGGACACATTCTTAATCACCCCTTTTGTGTAGTTGGTTTCACTGCTGGCTGCTTTTTAGAATGACATTTAGTGAGTTTCCATCAAGACTTTTAAAGCCTTTCAAAGTTTTTTTTTTGTTGGGTTTTTCAAAATCGCTAAAAGCACAAAATATGTTTTATATCTCTTTTTTTTCATCTCAGTCTAACAGCAGTGCTCCTTATGGCCATTGCTCACTGACTAACAAGAATAATTATTCTTTGCCTAATTGACAGTAATTCCTGAAATCCCCTCCATCCTTCCTGATGTTGGTCACAGCTAAAAAGACTGTCTGGTTGGTCGCTCACCGCTAACCTCTCGTCTAGACGTGAGCACCATCTTGTGCGTCAACCGGCTGTATGCAGCAAAGCAACAGCCAAATGCATTTCCTCATTGCCAGTCTGTTTACACTGATGCGTAAGGGGATTTATCATTTTTCACTAAACCAGATGGCGAGGTAGATCATTTGTGTGTTTTAGCCTGACAAATGTTAATTTACAGCCCTGCTTATCATAGTACCATCCCTAAGATCGGCTCATTTCATTCCTAGTTTCTATAGATAGATGGATAGATAAATAGATAGATAGAGAAATAGAGAGATAGATAGATGCATCTGAGTGTGTGAAACAGGAGAAGCGAAAGCGTGAATGTAGTGATGCAGTCAGCTGCAAGATATTAAAATGAGAGCGGCGAAGTGAGAAAATAAACAAAACAAAAACACACGGCTGACAGGACCCCAGTCTAGAAACTGGGTTCAACCCACTAAGACTAAGGCATTCAGACTGGCAGGACTCCAGAGACTGTAGACTGCTCCCACAAGGCTAAAGGGACACACACAGTGTGCAGGTGTCCACGCTTGCATTCCAGCACGCCCCTGTCAGTCTGTTCTCCGTGCAGCGTCTGGGTGTCCTTGCCTGCAGGTGGGTGGGCCTGAACCCGTCAGTCACTGACCTCCATCCATCAGCAGGCGGCACCGTTCAAACTTACAGGGTCGTTAAAGGGAACAAGCGACTCTGTCGCTCTTTGTTTTTCATCCTCACTTTCTCTCCCCCACTAGGTCAGTGCATGTGTGTGTGTGTGTGTGTGTGTGTGTGTGTGTGTGTGTGTCTGTGTAATGGCCTGTGCGGGTATGTGTGTATTTCCTGCACCGTCCAACGCTAGGGGAGCTTCAGGGTCTCCCAACACAGATTGATAGACACTGACGATGGCTTCCCTCGGTGTAAATGAGTAATGTGTTTTCTCTCCAGTGGACACACACCCACCCACACACTCACACACACAGACACACACGCAAGGGGGGCTGACGACGTGCTTATGTAAAGTACAGCGAGTGGGCATGGTGGAATCGAGCGTGAACGCAGCCATTTGAGGAGCTTTTATGGATGGTGTGTGTGTGCGTGTGTTGTGTGTGTGTGTGTTGTGTGTGTTAAGTCTTTTTTTTTCCCTCTCTCTCGTCTCTTTTCCAGAGAACGCTCGGGTACACCTACACATTCTCAAACGCGCTTGTCAGCTGTGTCCTGCACCTGCATCTGGCTCACCATTTTCTCTGTTGCTGTTGGTTACTTTGGCTGCCGTAGCTAAGAGACTCACCAGGAGATCCGCAGTGTTTGAAAAACCCCGTTGCCCACACCTGTGGGTGTATTCTGAAAAAAACGCCTCTTTTTACGTTTCAATTTAAATGTCACGTTCATTTGTAGTTCCCATTTCTTGCCAAAGCTTGACAACCCATGCAAGACCTCGTAGCATCGTGCTAGCACGTAGCCTCTGCCATTGACACACGTGTGGGTGTGCTGTGATGACTTCCCTCTGTCTGTTCAGGAACTGAGAAGGTATTATCTTCTGCCATCAAGTCAATATGACCTTTCAGTTTGTTGCCTACGGCCTTTGATTTCACTTCTTTAGTCGAAAATCAGGATAAACACCGCTGACTTTAAGCAGAGGAACTCATCGGCCGTGTCTAAGATCTGTGGGAAGCCAAACAGACTGTATCGGTTTTATTTGCATAGCGCAATACCATAATAAAGTTACTTCCAGGCACTAGAAGCAGGTCTAGAGCTGGCCGGTTGTTCCCACGTAGAACTAACACAGAGGAGACACTGCCAAGGGAAAAAAAAATGTTATTTCAGAAGGCAGAAAGCTTTAATGAATTCTGATAAGTGTATGTGGTCATCTGGTGGAGGAGGTGATGAGCCAGAGCACAGAGGACAGAATAATAAGGAGCCATTGTCACGGCTAGCGTCATCCTCGAGGCCTGGAACAGTTGATTCAGTGCATGTTATCAATCTTTGTCCATTTGAGGTTTTTGCTCCCCTTCTTGTTGACATTGGAAGAAAAGTAAAAACTTGTAAACAAGACAATTTAACACTCTTCCTTTCTAGAAAATCCTTAAGCATTGGGTAATTGATAGCCTGTGTGTCACATGTGTACGTACGACGTGGCAGAGCCAAGTACGCTCTTGACCTCGCGTCCTTGTGTTTTAACAAGAAATCGGGGCACCCAAACTTATTATTCTGAAAAGCAGACAAGGGCAGCATTTGGGGTGAAGCCCATTAGCCTAATTTGCTCCCCTCCGAGCCGCAAACCGCCACTGTTGAAACAAACCAAGGATGTTCCTGTGCAGGGGCTGAAGCTCAGAAAGCCCAGAAATTAATGATGTAACCATTTGTTACAGGAGGAGTCGGAGAGCCAGGAGGGGGTGGGGGAAGGTGTCAGAACATCTCACCGAGGCCCTTTGGCCCTGCAGCTTCACAGCCCACTCCCGCCGTCTAAATATGGCTCTGTTGCTACCTAACCTGCACTTGCAAGCTGCTTTTTTTTCTCAGCACAAAAGTCACACATCTCACAGCAGCGCTTGGATGGTAATGGCACAGCGGTCAGAGAGTGCGTGACTAGTTGCGAGTCACCTCCCCCTTCCACCATCGGGCTGAGCTCAGGCGGACCCTCACTGGTGAAGGCACCTGGCAACCCACTGGGAATTGGGTAACGGTCAGAGGGGAGCTCACCCAGCCAATTAAATCACTCAACTCAACCACTACTTGAAAAAAGAAAAAACAGACGTCAGCAAGTGTGCTCGAATGTCAATTCTTTTGTAAAATGCCACAAATTTCACTAATTGAGGTGACACAGTTAACCTGATTAATTTGTTAGTAGTTTTTAAGAAAACTGAGCCCTTGTTGTTGTTGTGACAAGTCTACTATGATCAAGGTCTTAAGTGCTCAGGCGAAGGTTTTGTTTATTTAAAAAAAATAATAAAAAATAAAATAAAAAACTTCCTCATGATCCCAGTCTAACTGTGCCCTTTGGCCATCCAGCCATTATGTAAGACTTCATGCCAAAGTATATAAAACTGCCGTGACTCCAAACAATGCTGTAAATAGAGACATGAGACATTTTTTTTAAAGTTTTGAATTAATCATTTCCTAGTGGGAAAGATCACAGCAGAATAGAACATCACTTTTGTCAATAAACATGTATGTAAAAAGGATCCAACGGCCCTAAAGCTACTGGATCTGTGCTGCACAAGCTATACAGACAGCGATTTCATGTATAACCAATCTCTTTGACACTGAGATGAAGTCTCCTTTTAATTCATCTGAATGCAGATGCCAGGCAGGAAGGATCACAGAAAATAGGAGAACAGGTGATAAAATTGATTGAATGGCTGCCGCTCATCAGACCTCATTTCCCGCTGCAGCAGGTGTCAGAGCTGATGGCGACGCTGCGACGTTCATCTGCATGTGGACGTTCAGACGGTGTGAAAACACTGTGAAGCCGGCCGGCGAGAGGAGGCGTCGCGACTCTGTAGGCGTCGGCATGACAACACGACGCCCACACTGGAGCATTTTGCCTCCTATTAAAGCTGCGTATCGATTTGCCTGCGAGTCACAGATGATGATGTGTGGTTATTAATATTATTATTTATTTATTTATTTATTTATTTATTTTTTCATAACTGAGCTGAGCTGAGCACCACCCTGCAGCACAAACATTGTGTTGATTTTTTTTGTATGTTTTTCCATGACAGTGAAAAAATGTAGTGAAAAAAAAAATAATACACATTCATCCTACCAAGATATAGACAAACAGAACAACAACAAAAAAGGTAAAAGTTTAATATTTATATATTTTCTCAAATAAAGATGAAAATTGCTTGGTGGCTAGTAGATCACTTTAAATCTATCATGCAGGGACTTTTTTTTTTACGAGTGTAGATCCACTTCTGCTAATAATCATCCAAATAAATATTAACATATGGATAAACCTCAAATATTCTCCACTTGGAGGAGCCTTCATGGGGGCGTCCGGAGCTGTGGTTTATCCTCGGTTTACCAAAGGATTATCCCTGGACCTCACTGTCAGACTTTGAAAATAAGCTGCGCAGGGCTTCTTTTTTATCACAGCGGTTATTTCTGACTGCGGCTTACTATCAGGTAACAGCAGCGCGCTGCGGAGCCAGAAGGCACCGGCGGGGATCAGGCTGCATACAGTAGCTGTCCCTAAACCTGCCGTTGACCTGTGGTGTATTAGCTGGCCGGGGCCTCTGGGCTTATTAGTAAGTGACTGCCACCAGATATGGGTCTCCAAAAGCCTGGCCTTGTGACTGACATTTTAAAATGATGGGTGGAGGAAGTGTGTGGTTTTATATTTCAGTCATGGGGCACCTGCATTTTTTCCTGTTGAGGGGAAGAAGAAAAAACGTCTGCAGGCTCAGGTGAGCTTCTGCAGAACAGCTCCTGTTTTTTATTTATTTTTTTGGGCTGGATGAAAGAAAAAAGGCTTACTGCGAGCTGAACAAAAGACAGCTAGTCCTTCAAAACAAGCACTGAGAGACGTTCAAAATGCAGCTCACACTTCCTGCTGTTGTCAACAAACACGGTGATCAGTGAGGGTGTAGTGTAAAGCTCCCTTTCTCTCATGAGTCATTAAAGAGCACAGTCTGTGGTGGAAACGATCACTGGGAAAGAGCAAAACTACAACAGGATGTGGTCACCGTGATCATGGGGAATCATAAGAAATCTAAAATCACCAAGAAATAACATGTACATTATGAAATCCCTTGAGAATTAGGGTTCAAAACTGCCGTTTCTGAATATACTGTTTAATAAATGTGCTCAAGGGCAAACCTACTCAGTGGGAAGTGAAAGACGTAGAAGTTCTGATAAATAATAGTCTCTGAAGTGCGGCCGCTGATGTGTGAGTTGCATCGAAAACAGTGGGGGTTATCAATCACACCATGGTGATCTAAGTGAAAATGTGGCGAGCGCGAAATGATGGCAGCATTATTCACAGCTCGCCTTGTACGGCACGTTTGGTTAGTCATAATGGAAGAGAAGTGAGCACGTCGCCTTCTGATTAAAGGCACAAGATCACAAGATCTGTAGCCTTTCGGAGACTGTGGCTACTGCGAGGGCCACATTTTATCAGGGAAAAGAGATAATTGAGGAAGTGTAATGATGAAGTAGAGGTGGACTTTAGTGTGTGTGTGTGTGCGCGCGCCTACTTTTTCCTCTCTGTATTAATCAGCCAGACCTTCACCCAAGGACTGCCTTTAGCCTTCCCAGACCATTTGTGACTTTGCGGTGGATGACACACAACTTGTGTGCGGGCTGCGACAGGCTATGTGTTAGACCACTGGCTCTGACGCACATGTGTAGGACGGTGTTATGAGCATGAAATGCCCCCCCACCCCACACACACACACACACACACACACACCGCATATGTCCCCAATGACGTTTTGTTATGTCTCAAGTGCTCTCTGCGAACGTATTCCAAGATATTTAGGTCATTTCTGATCCTCCACATCAGAGGGTGATTGAATCGTTTCTCACAGGTGGGAATTGGAAACTCTTTGACACTGTTTATCATCATGCGCAGCGAGATGCAAGTCAATGCGGTTGTCTGGAAAGTGCACGGCCGCTCGCACACACACACCCTGACAGGGCGACACGGCGACGCGCACACAGGAGAAACAAACATTGTTTACTGTTGGAAATAGAGCCACAAAATGTATTTATTAAATTAAGCTAAATGGTCATAACAGGGCCCCTTTAATGCTTTTAGTGCCATATAACAGATTTAAAAATAGACAAACACGCCAGTAATTCAGGTTGTGTAAAAGTGTTGCAGGAGTGGTGGCTCTTCACTGTGTTCCTGCACTCTGTCGGCCTCCTCTCCTCCTCTCTGCCTCTCAAGTGCTCTGATATTATGGATCATGTTCGCTCCTGCTGCCGTGCCCATCCCACCGCTCGCTGTCTCGCAGTGGGTTTATGAAACAATAACCACTGGGATACTGACATCCAATAGCAGATGGGGAATTAGCTTTGTGTGTGCGTGTCTGAAAGAAGGAGGAAATGTGCATGAGTGTGTCATATGAAACCCTATGGGCAGGTCAGGCTCCTCTTATGATAACCATCATGCTTTAGATGGGGTGACTCAGTCACGCTGCGCTGGGGAAAGACCTCGGAGGTTGTTCACCTTCGAGGTCCTGCACGACGATCCACACAGCGGGGGCTCGATGGCACAGCACTCGGGTCGTTGTCTTTCGACTCAGCCTGTGTTTGTTTTGTTTTTTCATCTCCCCCTTTGGGCAGAGGAGTTTGTTAGTCTTCTGCCTATGAATTGGTAATTCCGCAGCGTTAGGTTCCATTCAGGGGCTTTATGAGAGCCTGTGCTGTTTTCCTTTTCAATGCATTTTAAGATGTCTCACAAGGGGTCTTATGAAAACAACAGAAAGCCGATTTCCTCCCTTTTTGCTGTTTTTCATTTGAAATGCGTGAAATTGCCAGAAAGCTAAACAATCATAGGATCGAAAAGAGACTCAAAGCTATTAGGGAGCATATTTCTTTTTCCTTTTTTTTGAGGGGGCGGGTCTCTTGGCACCTGAACCGCAAAACCTGATTGCTTTGAAAGACACAGGTGGCTGCTGCAAATTAAACACTTTGAGCCAAACACTGGCCCGGACCCTGGGGGATTATCTTGCAGCGCAAAGCATTAGTTCCATTACTGTGCAGGGTCACTTAGTCTTTGGAATAATAACTCACCTCATTTGGAGTGTTTGATTGCTGCTGTGGAGTGGGAATTCAGTCTAATTAATTTGTCTCACTGTCTGTCTCTTTGTCTCTCTTCCCCTCACCCTTTCTCATCCTCTGTCCGACCACTCTTGCTGCTCCATCCTTCCAACACTTTCTCTCTCTCTCAGCTGCGTGGCCCCGTGATACCAACCCACGACAGAAGCAGGAGGAAGCGGTAGAGAAGGAGGACCATGGGGTTGAAGCTGGGCCAGGACGTTGGCTGGCTCCCGCCCTTCCTGTTCCTACTGCTGATGATCGCAGTGTCGGCCTCCCAGGGTCAAGCGTGCCCCCAGCGATGTGAGTGTATCGCAAAGCTCAAGACCGTGTCCTGTTTCGGCAAGCGCCTATCCATGCTGCCAGATGGCATCCCGGCGGACACCAAAATACTGGACCTGAGCAGCAACAAGCTCCGCTGGGTCGAGCAGGGCGACCTGCTGGCGTACCATCTCCTGGAGAAGCTGGACCTGAGCGACAACATGATCAGCGTGCTTGAACCAAATGCCTTCTCCGGTCTCCAGAATCTGCAGTCGCTCTCAGTGAGAGGCAACCAGTTGAAACTGGTTCCCATGGGGGCCTTCTCACGCCTCTCCAACCTCACGTCGCTGGACCTCAGTGGGAATAAGATTGTGATTTTATTGGACTTCACTTTCCAAGATTTGAGAAGTCTAAGAAAACTAGAAGTGGGAGACAACGATTTGGTTTACATCTCCAACAAGGCCTTCATGGGTCTGGTGAGCCTGAGGGACTTAACCATCGAGAGGTGCAATCTGACCTCCATCTCCAGCCAGTCTCTGTCTTACCTGCACAACCTGGTGACCCTGCGGCTCCGCTACCTCAGCATCTCCACCTTGGAGGACCAGAACTTCCGCAAGCTGGGGAACCTGAGGGGCCTGGAGATTGACCACTGGCCCTTCCTGGAGTACATTTCCCCCCACAGCCTGCAGGGTTTGAACCTGTCCTGGCTGTCTATAACGCACACCAACATCACCTCCGTGCCCACCTCGGCCCTGCGCAGCCTGGCTCACCTCACCAGCCTCAACCTTTCCTACAACCCCATCTCGGTGCTGGAGTCCTGGGCGCTGCGGGACATGGTCAGGCTGAAGGAGCTGCATCTGGTCAACACCAACCTGGCGGTGGTGCAGCCTTACGCGCTGGGGGGCCTGAGGCAGATCCGCCTTCTCAACCTGTCCACCAACAGCCTGGTCACGCTGGAAGAGGGCGCCTTCCAGTCTGTCAACACCCTGGAGACGCTGCGTGTGGACGGGAACCCGCTGGCCTGCGACTGCCGCCTGCTGTGGATCCTCCAGCGCCGGAAGACGCTCAACTTCGACGGCGCCTCCCCCGTGTGCATGACGCCCGTGGAGGTGCAAGGGCGGGCGCTGACCGCCTTCTCCGATTCAGCTCTCTTTGATCACTTCACGTGTCAGAAGCCCAAAATCCGCAACAGGAAGCTGCAGCAGGTGTCCGCTCGCGAGGGCCAGGTGGTGTCGTTCGTTTGCAAAGCTGAAGGGGAGCCGACGCCGGTGATCTTCTGGATCTCGCCGCAGCGCCGCCGCATCACCACCAAGAGCAGCGGCCGTGTCACCGTGCTGCCCGAGGGCACGTTAGAAATCCGGTACGCGCAGGTGACAGACAGCGGGACCTACATCTGCATCGCCAGCAACGCCGGGGGGAACGACACCTACTTTGCCACGCTGACGGTCAGCGGGCTGCCGCTGGACGCGGCCCTGATGGCCAATCGCACGTACTACGCCGGTGACCTTAATGACACAAACCTGAACGACACCAGAGTCTTTTTGAAATTCACACTGGACCTCAAGACCATCCTCATATCCACGGCCATGGGCTGTATCATGTTCCTGGGGGTGGTCCTCTTCTGTTTCATCCTGCTGTTTGTGTGGAGTCGAGGCAGGGGGCAGCACAAGAACAACTTCTCCGTGGAATACTCCTTTAGAAAGGTGGACGGACCCGCCGCCAGCGGAGGCCAGGGTGGCGCGCGCAAGTTCAACATGAAAATGATTTGATTATTTTCCTGTTTATGAACAGGTCTACGGGACATTAAACACAACAATTTATAGAACATTTTATTAAGATAAGGTTTTGTTATATAAACCGCTGTACATATGGGAAAAGTGTATAGATTTTATATATTTCTATTGCTTTGTTGTGTGTTGATGTAATTCTGCATAAGAGAGCTGGACGATATATTATTGGATGGACAAAAAAAAAAAAAAAAAAAAGAAACACTCACTAGTGACCCGGGCCAGTCTTTAACCTTTACAGCACTCTGGCCAACTTTGTCCACTTTCCCGACGTGGAGCCGTGGCCACTTTATATCCAAGGGATTTCACTCTCTCTGCTCTGTACACGAAATACAAGCTCACACTCTCTCTCTCTTCCTATCGCTCTCTCTAAACTCATGAATACATTACAACTAGCTGGTGCTCGAGGAATGCCGAGGACCTGCAAATATGTCTTTGAGTCGCTCCGCTTTCCAATAAATATTTAGAGTTGTTTATGATCAGCACTTTTTTTTCAGCGTGAGATGACTCCATAAATATAAATGCACCACATCTTTTGCTGGAGGCAAATTTGCACAGAATACATGAGGAATAAGCTTTGGTAACTTTTCCAATTTGACCATGATACACACTATATTATCAGTAACGTTGCCATGCCAGGAGCAATTTATTCAGAGGAAGTTGTTCCTTTTTCTTTGTGACTGCACTTGGACTGTATTGCTGAAGCAGCAGTTACGTTTTTGTGGTTACATGATTGATACATCCTGTCCCAAATTTTTTTTGTTTTTTGTTTTTTTGTTTTTAATTCATATTGTTGTCGAACACACACAATACAAGAATCCTTGACTATGGAAAAAAATGTACATACATATAAAAGATGAATGCATGTTTAGAAATGGATTCGTATTTAAATAATGTGTTCCATTTGTAAATTCAAACATTCTTCGGGGAGCACCGATTCTCAATTTAGCTTTAGAATACTGTGTATCTGGGAGGTGTACTTTATAAGCTCTATTTGTTATCATTGACACTGCGATCATTGTCGTTTTGAACAGTCCTGTTGAGTAAGTTGCTGCTTTGTGTCTGTTTCAGATGAGTGAGATAATCTGCAAAAGTTTTACCGAGGCCACCTGAGTCAAGACAACGATCGTGAAAGGGGAGTTAATGTTAGGTTTCAGGTCACTTGCCTATTTTGGGCTGACAGTGTGGGTGGCTTGGTCAACCAGCAAATGGAGGGAGGGAAGTGGGCTGTTTGAAGCATGCAGGGAGAAATGCTAATGTCATAGTGTAGTGCAGCTGACTGAAACAAAGGTTACAATAAAAGCGAGTCAGAGGTGTTCTGCAATTATTTTATCAGGAACTCTAAAAACAAGTATATATCTCTTTTTCATGAGTGCCATTGATGAATTCAAAGTTTCTAAGTTTTGGGCACAACTGATTTCTAGTATCAAATAAGCACGTTGTGGAGTTAAAGGGCATAGGCATACATGTTTACAGTCTCTTTTGAAATTTGTATTTGGATAATATAGAACAAAGACATGTGTTCTTGCTTGAGTTTGCTCTCAAAAATGTCCGTGGATGGTCCTATATGAAAGTAACTTGTTTTTTAAAATCTGATTCAGATGCTGAATGGATGAAGTCTCATGATACAGAAGTGAGCGTCAGATTTAACAGGCAGTTTTTGAAAGAGGAGAGACTTGTCCTCGACCACAGAGAATTTCACAGAAAATCAGTAGCATTTCTCACACTTAAAAATATCATCAATGCAAATTTGTGAAAAGTCGGTGTAGGTTTGAAGTCATTCAGCTGTGTCTCGATGGTGTCAATTCAATGAAATCAGTCTTGTTCCTACCCTCAGTAAAGTGATAGATTGATGATAGGTTGACAAAACGAGCCCAAAGCACTGAATACAGAAAAATAAAGTTGTTGTTCAATCAGCTCGTAATTCAGCTTTTTCCTCCTTTTAAAAGTCGACAGCTGCGGTTTTAACAGTGTTACTTTGCTGCCCTCTGTTGGTTAACATCAGACAAGCGCGCATTTAAATGATAAATTTAAATGAAGTCCAACAACTTGTGAACTTGCAGTGAATCTGTTTCTGTGTGAAAGTTGTGTAGGACTGTTTTGTATTGGACTGTTTTATATTTAAAAAAACAAAAAAAACAAAAACCTATTTGTTTATAAAGCATGCTATATTATCTGCTATGTAGTGTCTTGTCCTCTGTCACACACATCCTTTTTTAAATAAATAAAATAAAATAAAATAAATTGTGAACATTGGGACAAATCATGAAAAATTCTCCAATAAATATGTGAGCTCAATGCTTTTTGCATTTTCCTGAAGACTTTCCATGTTTTGAATTGAATTAGCGCTGTTAGATCAGGTAGCCACTATGTCTACACACTTACATAGAGGTGCTACATTTCTCATATCATATCATCTCATGTTTTCTTTGCCAATTTTAGTACAAGGTACAAGAAGTGATCTTTAGGAGATGTATTGACCCGAATTTTATTTTAAAAACACACATGTATGTTTGCGATGGACTAAATGTATTAAAGCTATTATATTCCTTGTTTTGATTTGCTATTTGCATTAGTATACCTTTACAGCATATGTATATAAAGAGCAACCCTGAAAAGGCATTCTTAAGAATGTGACACATTTGATCGTAGCAGTCCTCCTCACCACACAACATACCAGAGAAAACGTTTGTGTTTTTTTCTATTTATCACATCTCGTTTCAAAGTGAGTCATGTAGTTGTATTACAAAAACAAATAAATCAACATCCATCTTAAAACAATACTATATATCAAAAGAATATTCCATCCAGTTGTTGATGTTGTTGTGTTTGGTTTTCAGATTTTTTTTCTTTTGGTAGCAGTTTTCACACTTAAAAAATGCTTAAGACCCCCCCCCGTCATTTGGACCTTGTGACTGCCACCTTTGCATGACACCAATCATCCAGACTCCACTAGAAGGATTACTCACTATCATAAAAACATGACTGACTCACGAGACTGTGAGATTACATCATATGGCATTTAGATGACTTTTACTCTCTCAGTATTTGTTGTAATTCACAGACATATCATGAGAGCATTGTAATGTAAAAAAATCCAACATCTGTAAACGTATTTTTATTCACCCCCGTCCCCTGCAGTTCCACAGCTTGTGTGTGTGTGTGTGTGTGTGTGTGTGTGTGTGTGTGTGTGTGTGTGTGTGTGTGTACAAAGATTGTCTGGGTTTCAATCCTCAAAGTCTGATGGTACCTTTCAAAATTAAAGGTTTTTGTTGTGTCACTGGTTTCAAAAGTTTGATGGCTGTGGACATCGTATATATGTGCGAACGTAGGTATGTACGTAGGTATGTATGTATGTATGTATGTATGTATGTATGTATGTATGTATGTATGTATGTATGTATGTATGTTTGTATGTATGTATGGAAAAGGAAAATTACTTGAACATCATTGACAAAGGTTAGCTTTCTTTTCTCAGCTGAGAATTTGAGCGTTCATCTCGTGTTTTCAGCCTCATTAGCAGCTCCTACTGTCTAGTTGGGTTACTGTGTTGTTGTTTTTTTTGTTTTTTTGTTGTTTTTTTTAAATAGGATGATCAACACGACAAAGGTGGAGACATGTCGGATATAGGGCTATATTTGGCTTTTTGTGAAAGGGGGTTATTCATCAGAATTTAATGTAGATGGGTAGGCTGCACTGCTGCACACTCCAGTCCAGAAGATGGCGGTAATGTACCGAACAGTTGTCGACCAAATGAAAATAAACAATCGAAGAAGAAGAGCGGCGCCGTTTGAAAAGGATCAACGAAGATGGAGCCGTATGAGACTGGAAAAACAAAGATGGCGACTCCAGAAAACCATTAACCATAAAATGAACTTAGAAAAAAAAAAATAATGGCGTGTACAAGTGCCAGTCCCACTTCCTGGCAAACCTCACAGGATGTCCTGAGAGCATTTTTACTGCGCTGACTGCTGTTTTGGCTCTGTAGCCACAGTCCGATGCCAGTATCCTAAATGGTCATACCAGCTTATTTCTATCAGCCAACTAGACAGCAACTGCCGCTATGTGTGTGTTTGTCGGCTCTCTCCGTCTGTTACTGAGACAGCAGTTGACAGGTAACATGTCGCTTTTGACTTACAACTGTCAAAAAATAAATAAAAAAATAGAACTGTAGGCCCAATTATCATTTTCAAATTACATTGTTGATATTGTTTAGTTAGTATTAAAGTTAGTTCGCACAGTCAACAGAAGCTGACAGCGTTATGCCCAATTTGCAAAAGACAACAGGCAAAAAATAATAATCTTTTGTTTAGTTATTTATTTACAGACACAATGACATGGTGAAAAAACTCAACATTAGTATGGTCACATGTGGAGGATTGCTGCATTTTCTTCTACTGGCATTTCAAAGGTAAGGTATGTCTGATATCTTAGCACCATAATGTGTTCAATGTGAGCTTCCATTTATTTCAACTGCATTTATTCAACTGGTTGAGTACACAACTGCTAAAGGACATCAAACCACACAAAGTAATGAGTGTCAAGGGACATATCAGGTTTTGTCACAGTCATAGACCACGATAAAGAAAAATTTAGCTTTTTTTTCTTAAGGAAATGCCTGTGACATAAAGTAGCTGCTACTGCTGTCTTAACTACGTCCTACTGTTAAACCAAAGCTACGCTGAATACACACAATGCATTCCTGCTCATTTCAACGGTTCTGTACAAAAATCACACATTTCCTTTAAAAATGTTTGTCAGTACATTGGGAGAACAGAAACAGCTCTTATTTGAGTCTGCACGTTCAGTAAATGTACTGTTTATCCATTGTAATATCATTTGGACATGTACTGTCTGGGCAGAGAGCCCTTTCTATCTGCTCTGGTGGTGCTTTTGTAATGTTGGGCAGCGCTGGACATGGACAAGACCCCTGGCACCTTCTGCTCTTCCTCCTCGTCTGAGATCACCCTCTTTGGTGTTGGTTTTAGTAAAGGAGCTCCTGGATGTGATGAAGGGATCAGATTTTGGGGGATAACAAGGGGTGTAAGGAGGCCAGAGTAAGCAGGTGTGTTTAAGTAAGGAAATCCCCGCATGGCATGGAGACCATATGCAGGGATGAAAACAGGATTTGGCTGTTGTTGACCCTGCACAGCAGACTCTCTGCTGCGCCAATAATTTTCCCTCTGGTGGAACGGGTGGTGCATAGTGGTGGCTGTGGTGCCTTGGACATAGTGTTGCAGATGATTGGGCTGGGGTACTGAGTAGGCTGTCGGGTGAGCCAAGCCAAATTGAAACTTCATGGCCATTAATTCAGTACTGAGCCTGGCATTTTCTTCTTTCAGGGCCACTAAATGACTCTCCAGCACGTAGTCGTTTATCCTTCTCTTCTCCCGCGAACGCTTGGCTGCTTCATTGTTCTTGCGACGTTTCTCCCAGTAGAGGGCGTCCTTCTTCTCTTCAGGTATGAACTCCCTTTTGCGGCGGGACCCCCGATGTATTGGGTCATTGTCGGCGTTAGCGGTGTCACTGTCGTGGTGTGCGTGAAAAGGTGACTGCAGGGACTCCATGAAAGAAGTTAACGGTGCACCACCAACAAAAGGGCTGAAAGAAAGAAATGGGTAGACAGAGAGTGTTGTTTTGGTTGGTTAGTGAAACGGTTGCCTCCCTCTTGTATAATGGAGACCTTATCTTACTCTGGTTTTAACTTGTCTTATCTTGGTTTGCCTTGACTACAAACCACAGTCCTATTTAGGATTACAGGGATGTCAAAAAGTTGTTCTCATGATGAGAAGTTCTCGATTACTATCTTAGTTTGAGACACAAACTCGCACTGATCCTGCTCAGAGCCTCTGCCACGGCAGACCACACTTTGATGCATGTGGTCAATAAACAAAGTGTAGATTTGATCTTGTTTGAATTCTGGAGGTTACTCGGGTTTGAGAAGCACTATGGGGCTCTCTCTGATTCACACACTGACAATCTCAGTCATCACTGAGCACAAAATTTCAGTTTATTGAACCAAAAATCTGTTGTTTTTTTATCATTGCTAAACCTAGACCACCTTCTAACTGATCTTTTGCTTCGGTAACCTAAATTTGAACATTGGACTAGCTTTGAGAAGGGAGAATTTGAAGAGTAAGCTAGATCCAAAAAATCCAGGTGCAGATGAACTAAGTTGATGTATAGGTGTTTACTGTCAACACTTCTCATGAGCTTAATTTTTAAAACATTTAGCGAAAAAAAGGGGAATTCTGTTCAGTTCCTAATGTATTACGTGGTAAAAATCTGAGTACATTAAAGTCCTTAATATCAATAACCTGTGTAGCTTGGACTATGCCGACTATTGGTTCATAGTTTTAAATGCTCCTGGGGTTATCACAGTACACTTACGCCCACCTCGCTCTTGCATGCTGAACCACTCCAAAGCCTCCCCGCACCCTTCCTGCCAATGCCTCACCTCCCTCCCCAAAGACCACATGAGAAATTGTGACGGGAAACATCGAGTAGACAAAAGCAGAATGTGGACTTGTGTTTGATTGCAAATGTGCTGTTGTCGTTACCCTTTGGGTTGGTTGTGGCCCACTGATCGTATCCATTGGCACATATCTGACAAAAGCAAGCATGCATTCGTTTTCACGCTTGGGGCAGTTGCTGTTGTGGTATTTTAGAAATATTGATTTGCATGTGTTTTCTGTGTCGTGAGGAAGTTGTTTTTTACGCCAGCATGTGATTTTAGCAGGGTGCCAAAGTGATTGCGCCAAATGTATTTCGTCTCAACCGACAGAATTTGGCCTGATAATTCTGTTTGACCTCATCTCTCCCGCTGTAATGGCACTTTACGATAATTTGCCACTTACTTTTTGTGCCCTTGATTCTTTTACACTTTGGGGGAAAAGGTAAACTGATAAATATGTTGACTTTTTTTAAGAATACATTGCACTGCATTGCAGTGGTGCCCAAGCACTTCCTTGTTTGGTTGTCGCTGTTGTTTTTGAATGTCTCTTGTTGACACCATTGGTCCTCTTTTCCTCTCATTACCTGATTGTGTGGTTATGTTTCGACGTGCAGGCTGAGATGGAGGCTTCAAACAAACCTTTGAGAGGGACCTTGCACCTCGTCTGCCAGCATATACGAGGTGGTGCATTGGGCTAAAAATACACAGACTTGTGGCCACGACGAAGGCAGACTCTGTCTGCTTTTGTTTGTATGTGGAAGCACGCACACCTGTGTGTGTGTGTGTGTGTGTGTGTGTGTGTGTGTGTGTGTGCATGCGTCACACACAAAGGGTATATTTTCTATGCAATGTGACAATCGGCCTTTAAGCAAAAGCTGCTGCAGGAAGAGAGAAAAAAAATTCAATGGAGAATTTTCTCTTCAGCCAAAGTTTGCACTCTGCACTTGCTGCACCTGTTTCTTAAAAACTAATTATAGCCAGCCTGCTTTTCAGTAAGAAGCTGTCCAACTTCTGCTTTTTTTTACCGCGTCTATCTGTTTTCCCATACATCTGCCAATTTGTTGCTGTGTGCGATGATAGCCATTGTTAAAATAACTACCGTATCTCTGTGGAAGATAATGTTGGTCAGTCAGTATTTTGTGGTTTGTTTCACCTCAATATACTGTGTGCGTCACTCTTATAAACTGCCATTGGAGAAATAAGCACAAATAAAATCCCTCTCAAGAGAATTTAAAAAAAAGTTGACCACAGCGCCTTGCCTGAATTTTCAGTTAACGCATAAATTCCTTGAAGATGAGTGTATTGCACTAATAGCGCCATCATATCTGGTGTTCTTTTCTTTACCATATATAATGGGAAGTATATTTATAAATTTTATATAATTGAAAATATCATGTGTTCTTTTTTCACATGGGATGATACATCTTTAACTGCAGTTCCTGAAATGTAACATTAATTTGAGTATTGGCAAGCGAATACGCAGATAAAATAGTGTCAGTCTGCACTGACTATATGTTGTCAATGGAACATTATTTAAATGGTCCACCATCTTAAACCCAGTTACCCAAAGTTTCAATGTCTACCATGTTTTCCATTAAGTATACGGAACATGTTTGCAATGATCATTAAATTGTTTGCCCTAAAAAATTTACATGAATTATGAATTTTCAGAGGCCTGATGGCTGATGAAGCCAGTGCAAGATTAAGAAGAATATAATAAGAATAGAAAAACGCACTGCCTCAGCCATCATCTTAGAACTCAATGGGAGTTTTTCTGGTGTGTTCAGCAGAGGCAGGACTAAACTTTTTAACCTGCAAATGTTTGCTTGTATGATTTCTATATTGAATAAATACCCTTGTTTTTTTTATTAATTAGTCAAAACATGTCTAAATTTTAAAATCCTAGTTGCAAAAATACTGTGCAAATTTGTTTTTCACCAATATTGGATGAAATTATCTTGCTGTA
Organism: Thamnaconus septentrionalis; assembly: GCA_009823395.1. Classification (NCBI taxonomy): domain Eukaryota; kingdom Metazoa; phylum Chordata; class Actinopteri; order Tetraodontiformes; family Monacanthidae; genus Thamnaconus; species Thamnaconus septentrionalis. The sequence goes on along the minus strand of CM020508.1, from coordinate 7,800,123 downwards.
TCCACACTTGTCGTATCCACAACTTCATTTTATGATTTTTTTTTTTTTTTTTAATGGATTTGTTTCACACCAAATTTATGTATCATTATTTTTCCTTCCTCACCACCTCTGCAGTCCTAGTCGATTACACATTCAAACCATCTTCTCTCTTTTTGCGAGTTTACAAAATTAATTTCTTCAAGTCGAAAGACATATCTGCTAATGTGATAGCTTGACTCTGTGGTGGTGTGTTTTCAGATTTAACTGAGATTTTGATGCTCCTTGCTGATTCATCCTATGCGGCGTTCACGTTTCGGAATCGTTTACTTTGGTCGCCGCTACGGCTTCCATGCATGTGAAATGATGTGAAATGTTACATGTTATGTGAAAATGAATTCAAGTCCTTACCTTCAGACTGAGTCGTCAGTGGGATGTTGCTCTCGCCCTCGAATGATAGACAACTCTGAGTGAGAAACTCTCCTCTCCCCAAATTAGCGGTGGGTGGCTGATGATGTCTTGTTGATGTTCACTCCTGTCCTCTCACCTCCCTCCTCCTTTCTTCCTGTTCAGATGTCATCTTCCTGTCATCGGACCATCCACCCCTCTGTCTTGTGGAAATTGTATAACAGCAGCCCTTGAACTTTGTGGTGTCGTGTCACAAGTGACCACGCGCCACGTGCCCACGCTGCCGCGTTGCACGCTAGCCGTTGTTTTTTGCAGTTACGCAGTTACCCGCCTTTCAGTCGTCCGCATTCACGCTCTGTTTTTTTGTCTCCGTAAGATGTTGCCGTTTGTCACTGCAGGTGCTGCATGTTGACTTTAATGCGATTAGATGCAGTAGCAGCGACGGCTGACTTCATGGCTGCAGCTGTAGCAGTAGCGTAAGTGTGAAGGACTAAGCCACAGTAAGTGAGATCGGCGGCCTGATATGATGGCGTATTTATTTGGAAGTGTGGTTTAAATCTTTTTTTCACCTGTGATTCTCAGAAAAAGAAGTGCTGGTACTTGTCATCGTAGATGTGTCGCTGTGTCCTCAGTCAGTCATTCGTCTTGCGTATTAATCTTATTTTGAAAAAAAGAAAAGAAAAAGAGTTCCATTAGACGACCGGTAAAATTTTGAATTGGAATTTTAATTCATGCCTTTTGTCACAGACGTTCAACGTGGTTTTTTGAGTTTTAATGTTAAGATGAAGTGCAATTCAGTTCATGGTATGCAGGGGCCATGTTTACTTATGGAAACCGTGACCTTTTGCAGAGCACGAAGAGCTAATTAGAATTCAAAACAAAACTGAAAATGATCTGTCATTAAACAGAAATGACAGTAACGGTTAACTCTGTGGCCAACTGTTATTGATTTAATTGTCTGACATTTTGTAAGCAGCCGTCTTAGCCGACATTTGTGCGGCATCAATTCCAAATAATAATAAAAAAAAAAAACAAGTGTTCAAAATCTTCTGACAATTAAAGAAAGAATCTAATTATATTAAGAATAATTAATTTGTGTTGAAACAATTAACAGAATTACTTACTTGATTTATGTTTTACCCCTCAGAAAATAATAACTCTTGGGCCTACCACTGGTTTGAGGCGAACTCCTCACTTCGCTCAGGTCAACGTTTTAATATAGCATTGTACTGTTGCTCCCTCTGCTGGTGGAATCTGCAAGCGTGACGATCTACCACAGTGTTTTTCAACCTTTTTTGTGCCACGCGCACATTTTTTTATACATTGAAAATAATCCCATGACACACCACCAACCAAAACTATGATAAAATGACACTTTATAGCCTAATAACAGCAATATAGTTTCTTCGTTTATTTGTACTCAGTCAGTGTGGAACCTGTGAAACCGGTTTAGATGCACACAAAGCTGAAATCCTGGGAGGAAACACGGGCTCACGTTCCTGTTAAAGCACAGCACTCCACAATAGAATGCCATTATTCTTTCTTTTTTTTTTTTTGGCCAATCAAGTGATATTGGATAATTTGTCACAGCACACCTGACATTATCTCACCGTACACTAGTGTGCCTTGGCACAGTGGTTGAAAAACACTGATTCACCTCACTATGATATTTGTTTTTGTCTGTTTTTAAAAAAAAAAAAATAGAGTGACAAAACAGAAAAACAACGCTGCATTTATTAAAAGCAATTGGAATAGTCAGTTTAGGAATACTGACGTGGAAGATGTTTCTTTTAAAGACTCCCCCCACCAACTGCAAAACATAACAGAAAACATAACTAAAGCTGTCAGACACACCACTTCATATTGCATTTTGCTTTAGATTTTTTTTTAATATATCAATAGTTCAGTTAACTTTTTTGTACTATTCCCCATGTAACTTGACATAACCCTGTAACTAACTAAATACACACCACATATTGTAACGTTTCTGGTATTTGTCTCTTGTTGTCACCATTTAAGTTTTCCTTTTATTAGCTATGCATTGTTCCAATGTGTTTTTGCTTTGAAGACTGAAAATAGAGAAATATAAATTGACTCTTTCAACTAGACTTTAAAATAAAATCCTGCTGAGGTTACACTAATTAGACCTGGTTTGGTTTTATTTGGGGAAAAAAAACCCTTTTTATACAAAAAATATAAAATACAACTAAAACTGGTGAGAATCTACAGGGTATTTTTTATGTCTACAACTAATTCAATGTGGTATTGATTTAGATCCACATTGTTTAAAAGCCATTGAAAGTAAGCGTCAAATAAAAAGTATAATATAAATCTGAAGACTTATCTGAAATGAATTCCAAATGTTTTTCTTTTGCATGGTCACGGAGCAAGAGAATAACTTGACCAGCTTTCCCGCGGCAGAAGTCAGTTAAACGGTTGGATTTCCACTGAATGAAAATGTGCCCGCAACGACAATCAGAGGAAATTACCGAATCAGTTTCATAGGCTCAGCTGCCGAGTTTTCAACCACTGATCAGCGAGCTACAAGTGCAGCAAACATACTCCCCTCCCAGTGACGCGTTCAGCTGGGCTCTTTCTAAAGAAAAAAACAATCCAAAATATTGCCTTTTATTACATGATTGTCTATTTTTAAGCACCTGCGCATCACCAGAAGTACCCTGCACTAGGTTTTATCTTACACTGCTCTAGACGCAGGGACCGAGCTTCATGTCCAGGTGGGACAGGTGACTTTGCGCATCCACGCCGAGAAGCCGATCTGGTCTCTCCCGCAAGTGAGGAGGCGGGCAGGTGTGCGGTACCGGCGGGGCCATGTGGGGAGGCTGCCAGGGCAGCAGCAGGGGGTTCCTCAGCAGGGCCGGGGCGTGAGGCGTCAGCCAAGCCTGGGACAGCGGCGTCGGGAAGAGGGGCCCGTCCGCAGGGCTCAGGAACGCTCTGACGGAGGGGTCGGGGTGGATACCCGACACTGGATAGTGCTCAGGATCCAGCCGCCTCCCTCCATCAAACATGGCCGTGTGCGAGTGGATGTGGGCCCCTGGCGGCGATGGCGGGAAGGCGCGCTGGGCGCCGCACATGTGGGAATTCTCTGGATCACTGCCGCTTTTGCTCGGGCCAAAACATGGAAACTGCGCGCCGAACGGGTAGGTGTCGTGCTGGCTCACAGCCAGGACGGAGCCTTGGTGGCTCCCGCCGCCACCCACCACCCTCGGCCTCTGGAAGAGGAAGGCGGAGGGAGCCAGAGCCGGGACAGAGCCTTGGCTCCCACCTGCGCTCAGACCGCTGCGGTACTGCAGGCTGAGCACATGAGCGCGCAGCCGCGCGTTCTCGTCGCTCAGCGCCAGCAGCTGACCTTCCCTTATCAGGTCGCTGAACCTCCGCTTCTCCCTGGACCTCTTGGCGGCCTCGTTGTTCTTGAGCCTCTTATCCCGGTACTTGGCGTCCTTCTTGTCGTTGGGGGTCATCTCCCGCTTGCGGCGCGTGATGCTGCCCAAGCTGCGGCCGGCGCGCAGACGGAGGAGACGCTGAGCCATGAGTGGGTTGCGCGTCACCGGGTAGGGGATCGTGGGGATCCATGGATCCGGTTTGATGAAGCTCTCAGCTGGGCAGGGGGCGGAGGAGGGCACGTACAGAGCAGCCGGCTCGGGGCTACCAGGCCTCCTCGGTGTTGACATCGTTCTACACATGCAATCAAATCCAGCAATGAAAAAAAAAAACAGTTCACTTTCAACAATATCTGTGCCTTTGTGCCATTAAGTCTCTGAGTTAAATGACAAGAAATTCTTGGAGGAATTATGAGCGGGCGAAATATTTGATATTGCACATTGGTTATTTTTGCAGCGATGCTTTGGCAACCCTGGGGATGAGACGGCGAGCCGCACTGACCTGTATGAATGGACGACACCTGTCCGTTGTTGTGACGCTCTAGCGGCGGCGGCAGCCTGAGGAGGGGACCGATGTTGAATTGATGCGATCGGCTCAGGCTGCGTATACTGGGCCTGTGCTGTTTGCGTGCATGTGCGCGCCGCCGGAGAGAGGCAACTTTCGGGGCAGGGCCGAAGAGCAAGCAGCCAATCAGGGTGGGAGGTCTTGCACCTCCGCATGGAAAGCGTGCAGGCAACGTCAAAAGCTGTTGAGCGGAGAGTGCGGTCGAGTTCAAACCAACAGGTGATACCGGAATGAGTCACTTTTGCACCGCGCGCCCTACTTACAGAGACTGACGTGAACCTTGTGTCATTAATGTGTGATCATCTGCAGAGCTACCAGAAGCGATAATATAACGGTTGTATTAACATAATATGCAGCCATGAGGGCTGCATATTATGTTAATACAACCGAATAGACCGGACGTGAGAGGAAACTAATTAACAGTAAACGACACCGACGATATCAAGCTCAACAATACAGTAAAGTTAAACTGCCAATTCATCAACTTATTCAGATGCGAAGTTGTCAGTTGTGCAACAGAATGGTTGCCCAGCATCCTTGATTCTGTTCTCTTTTCCTTAAATTAAACAAGAATGCTGAAAAATCAGACCCAATAAATAATAATTCAAAACCATTGACCTTGTATCGTGTACAACCTCATTTGTCCTGCGGATGACAGGTCTGACTGCAGTAAAAGATCTTATCATATTTGTCATTTTACCATCATGTCGACCTTTCTTTTCTTTTTTTTTGAAACAAGTAGTGTAAAAAAAAGAAAAAAAGAAAAGAAATCAGTGTTCTTACAGAGCAGTGATTGTGTGTCTAGTGTAACTACCACCATCTTTCCTTCAAAATGTCTAATGCAGTGTCTTTGGGCCCTCCACTGCTTCCACTACTATAGCATTGTTTATCAAACATAAGGTAAACAGAATGGTTTCCTTTTATTCTGTTTCAAGAGATTGCATCATCCCCATGTTATTGATGACAGTTATCGTTTTGGAATTGGCACTGCAGAAGAAACCCCTTTCAGATTGTGTGGGGATCCCCCTAAAACGCACCAGAGCACGCAAACTTGGAGGAAAAAAAAACCTTCCAGACCAGCAAACAAGGCTACACTGATGGTAACTTTATTGACAGGTTGCACTGCAGTTTGCACAGTGTGGGGGCTGTCCAGCTCAGAAGGGGAATGTCCTCTGAGCATTCCGCACTGTGTTTTCTTGAAAATTCTTTCAGGTTTTTCTGTCTGACTCATTTTATGTAACCACAGCCAGCGATGTTTGTGCAGTTGGTAAAGAGAGCTTCCTTACATTTATCAAAAAAAAAAGAAAAAAAAGGAGACACTACTTTTGCCTGATTAAAACACCATCGCATGATCAAAATACAAATCAAAGTGCATGGACAACATAGTGGCAAGATGGGTTGCAATTATAAATATCCCACTGTGTAAAAGTACAATATTTATAGCGGGCTGTTAGCTGTTATACTATGGACGATTCTTTTAAAGCAGATTTTAACTGTCGTTGCTCTTGATCAAAGAATGCACAGTGCACACAGGTGGATCTGTGTTTTTTTTCATCACTGCTACTTTCTCATTGAGCAGAGTGGTCTACCCCACATCCTGACTTCATGTTGCACAACCTCTGAGTGCAGGAATATTCCCACCAGTTTGTACAGAAGACCTAAAAACATCATTATTATTATTATTATTATTATTATGGACATCATGGTTATTGTTCTGCTGAATAGATGCCCCAACTATTAGGTACTCATCCATCTGGACAGATGTTAAAAACATCTGGTGAATAGCAAAACGGTTTTGCTGTTGTATAGGTGTAATCAGGGTTTGCACAATGCTTTTAGCCCCTTTAGCTTTGTTATGACATCTTAAACAGCTGCGTCAAGTTGTAATTCTTGTGTTCGCTGACACTTTTGACTTCTTTTCCAATGTAGATATCGTGCCATAATGTCCAAAAATATTTTAATTGAAGGTTTTTAATTCTGACCCATCAGACCATGAACTTTTTGTGCACCTGTTACAAGGGGAAAACATACCATAGCGTGCATCTCCCATTCGTATCCTGTACCAGCCTCATTCATTTGTTTCGAATGTGCCGTCTCATTCTTTTATTTTTGAAAAAGGAAAGAATGACTTGGTAAAGTCACCAGTTTCATGATTTTCCATCGACATTGTCAAGGAAAATACTGCTATGCTCTGTGCCACTTCTGAATCATCCTCCTAAAGAATGTTTCACTTTGAGTTTTATTAGGTGGGGCGAGAGGCCTTCGCCGCACTGACAATTTTCCAGTCTTATTAAGTCATCAGACTGAAGGGTAGGAAGCTTGAAATGTCACCTGTGAATATATAAAACGTGTGTGCATTGGGAGCACCAGAGCTGTCTTCCCTCCTTCGGATTGAGTTGCTTGGCTCTGCAAGTGATTTAAGCCAGCACGATTGCTCTTTCACTGGGCTGATGGAGTCAAGACTTCTAACAAGCGCTGCTGCCACCCGGAGAGACCCCCTCAGTGCTGTCGGTTGAAACAGGGAAGCCTCTTCATGTTGCCTTTCAAGGGGTCTCCAAGACTGAGATTGATAAACAAGTTCTTCTAGGGCAGTTAGACATTTTGAAACGTTCTGATCTCTCCGTTCTTCCTTTTCTTCGACACCACAAATGCATCGTGCTCGTCTCGCAGTGAAAAATATGGTCGGGTCTTTCATTTATTTTGTGTGTGCTTTGGTCTGCCTACACATTCCACTGAATGCTGTGGAACGTTGTTGTTTTGGGTGAAAGTCGAGAGTTGACTCATGAGTGGGGGTTAAGTCTAATCATCTAGTTCCCGTAAGCTTTGATTTGGTTATGTAACGCACCTTCGCTCCTCACCCAGAGCACACTTTCACCCTAACTGCATGGAAAGTCCTCTCTCGTGGAGGCCTGACCAGCAGCATGCCTCATCTTTTGCTAGCAGCCTAGTCAAAGTTTATAAGGGGAGCGGTGTTGCTGTTGAGGTTAACACTGACTGACCTGATTCCCAGTTCGAGCGAGCTGTCAACCACCATGTGCAGGAAGTTAGGCCTCAGCAAGCGCCTAGAGCATCATCTCTGCTGCAGTGTGATTCACAAGGGGGACCACATTAAAACATTAAGAGTAGTGGCAGAGGTCTCGACGAGCCTCCCACGCCTGATTCACACCGGTGCTGTGAAGTCAGTGTCAGACCAGGGTTGTACCACAGTTACAGCCAGGTCAGGGTTCATTGTGCTGTGAGCAGTTTGGCCTCTGTGTGTTTGGGTTGCAAAGGTTTTGTGATAGAATCCTCCATTGACCCTTGTCAACTGAGGTGGTAACTTTGAGACAAAATGAAGGAACCTTAATGTGTCATTTCATTATGCATGAGCTGACCGCTTTAGGGAGGGTTACTTTAACAGGATTTTGAAAAAAATATTTGAATTGCAGGAGGTAGCGTGCTGCTTACTTCAATTCACAATCGCAGAGGTTAGTTGCACTTTCTCCCCTCTGACAAATTTTTCTTGCCAATGAAGCTTAAGTCTGCAAAAAAAAATGAAACAGTTCCTGGTCCAATATACAAATGCATATCCTCTTAGACATTTGACAACACCATTTTTTACAGTCCCTAAGATTCATAAAGAAACGTGTCGCAGGTCCTTCAAATACAAAGCTCCATCTGACTGGAATAATCTCCCCTCCTTTTCAAAGTCCATCAACTTTTTTTTAATCTTCAGATCAAATTTATTTTCCCACTTTAGCTGTTGTGTTTTTCTTTATTATTATTGTTTGGTATTCAAAAATGTAATGGTATTTGGATGCTCCTCATATTGTATTGCATTGCCTTGTAATAGGGATGTGTGAATGTATCAATGTATGTGCATATTCATACAGTGTATATTGCATTGTTCCTGGTTTTCTTACTTTGACTGTAACCTATTATTTTTGAGCTTGTGATGAGGTGGGTGGGGGCTTGGGAGCTGTGGAGGTCGGAGAGCAATATGTTTTGTGTCTTGTTTATTATTCTAATGTATGTTTTGTATTGGGACCCCCTTGAAAACGACATGCTGCATCTCAAGGGGCTGTCCTAAATAAATTGATATTGAAATAGAAAAAATAAGAACTTTTATGTTTCAATTCTGCTAACTTTGACGGCTCAACGATCATCTGTTTAAGGTGATGTTAGTTTTCAACTTAAATTCCGCTGACTCCACCATCGGAAATCTTAACAGCAAATAAACAAATCTGTCTATCACCTGATCTATTTTTTTATTTCATCTCTATTTCAAACATGTAACACAATTTCTGTTATTTTAATGACTTACAGGGGCCAAATGTGAGACGAGGCCGCTGGCTGGGGAGTGGAAGCGCACTCCCACGTGCCTACCGTCATGGGCTTTGACAGCTCTCTGGGTGTCAGTTAGACTGCGGTGGAGGAGCGGACGGTCGTTGTGGATGGCGCACCAATGTCAGGCTACCTCGCCATCACGCTAACCGTTGTGCTGCAACAGCCCAGCTGTAAGAACAGATAGGAGAGATTGCCCCAGATATGCACTAGCGCTCGTGTACATAAATAACGCAATAGATGCAAAGCGTGATATGTGGCATTTGTGGGCAACACCCTCCCCATATAGGAAATAGGTATGAGACTAAGTCATTTTAAACCACAAAGAACACATTTAACTGACACTGAGAGATTTTTTTTTGGTAGACTATTGTTGTCAAATCCACATCTCCTGACCTTTCTGCACGCCAGACTGCAGTTGGCTCTGAATTCCACTAGGTGGCATCAGAATGTAAAAAAAAAAAAAAAGGCGTTTGATAAACTCATTCTGTCTTTGAGATAAAACTACTACTACTACCGCTGCTGCTGCTGCTGCTGATAATGACAATAATAATAATAATACATTGAAAAAAACTGTAAAATTCCTATTTTTCCCTCATAGGTAAACTAACTGTGTGTTTTGGAAAGCATGCCATCATCCCCTCAGTGGTATTTGTCTTTCTACTAATGCTAATTGTTGGCAAGACTTTAAATTAAAACTAAAAACCCTACCAAATAGATATCAGCACACCTCAGGACTGGCCAGTTGGGTTAACTGCAGGAAAAACTGCTGGACATGCAACTCAAGTTTTGTAGTCCTACATCAAAAATTACCCAAGTGTCTTTTGTACAAGCTCACGGACGTCCTTTCAGTCACATTTCAGACCTGTTCAAAGCTTTGTCTGAGACGTTAACAAATAACTTATATTGAAGAGTGAGGAAAAAAAGATAACGCAAAGCCATCCTGCCACTGTTGTAAACCAACAAATCAACATAGTCGTGGTGATTAGACTTTCTGGGGCACGGAAACCCCTCAGCAAAGTGTGATAGTTTGTTCCCATAGGCTGAAAGGTGTGTGTGTGTGTGTCTGTGTCTGTGTGTGTGTGTGTGTGTGTGTGCGTGTGTACACAGAATATACAGAAAACAAAGCACTACAATGACATAATGTGTGTTTTTGCCCCTCCTCCAGTCTTTCACCCCACAGGTGCACAGGGAGCAGCGCAGTCTGTAAAACCTCCACCTGGGAGCAGGAAGCAAGGCGGGGCTGCGTTGCGTCAAACCAGGTTAAAGGTACAGGGAAGTGAAGAAGGAAATGAGCCAAATAGGTAAGTTTGACCTGTAAAGATTCAAGATAAGAAGAGAAAAGACTAATGTCTGATTGCGGTCAGTAGGGTGTTGACCTGCCGCGTGATTTCTTTCACTCTGTTGGATGATCAGGACGAGTGCAAGCTGGGGAAGTGGGTAAATAAGACTTTGTTGCTTCATTTTTGCCGCGAGGTGTTGGCTGGTTGGTTGTTTGTTTGCAGCTCGTCAAGATAAAGTCCTTTGAAATCAAATCAGGAAATAATCTCACCTTGTTTCCATTCTATATATAGATAAAACAAACGCCTCCTCGCTCACATTTGCTCACTGACACTCAAGAGAGTATCGCGTGACGGTCATGAGGTTTTGTTTTGTTATGTTCAGTCATCCCAGCAGGTCTTCAGCTCTCAGTCATGAGCTTAATCTGTGCATTTAGGATTCAGAATTTTACCGTATGGAAAATCTAGCCCAAATTTGCCTATGAATTTTATCAGTGCTGTTTTGTTGGGACCAAACAGGGAGGGTCAGCTGACCGGTGCGTTGATGTTTTCCAGCCGGCAATGCTGGTTTTCAATATTCCCTCTCTTGCACTGCGGTGAGCGTGGGCATGGAAACATTGTTAAATAAGTACCAAAAGCGATGCATGACAGTGGAAATGGGAGCACTGGCAGGCAGGTATTTACGACGCCTCTTTCACACAGCATGACCAGGAATTGCACTCGGCAGTCCACTCAGCATCATGGCTGGGAAAACTCTGGAATCTGGTGTGTAACCTTTCAGATATTTTTTTCTTAATTTACTTTACTGACCTTGACGATAATTTAATTTCTATTAAACTCTATGAAGTTTATCGAAGTATTTTCTTCAAATGAAGAACATGAACAAAAACGTGCTCGTAATCTTTCACCTCGATGAAGAATACACGTCGGCATGTCTCGTTGGATTGAGTTTTTCCAAACTGGGTTTTTGAATGTGCAAATTTACTCAAACGAGCCTTGTGTCCCACAGGCCTCACGTGGAAAGTGAGGGCCAACAACCGTCAGTACCACCAGCACAAGCAGAGGAAATCCTTCCTGTGCTTCCAGCGGGGGCAACAAGCGGTGAGTCTTCCAGCCCCAGGAAGGCGTGAAGCCGTTTAGTCTGTTTAATGTTTCTCCTGAGACTCCCTCCCTCTGCGTTCATCTCCTTTTTCGGTTGCCAGGACAATTTGGTGCGCAGCCACAAGTACTCCGCCCTGACGTTCCTTCCCATGACGCTGTTCGAGCAGTTCCACCGAGTGGCCAACGTCTACTTCCTCCTAATGGTGGTGTTGCAGGTCAGATGAAGGTTTCGGCGGCCTCCATCGTGCTTATGAGTCAGTGATGCACCTGACCGGGTCCTTATCAAGCTCTTTGCCCAATGCAAACATTGTCACACTGGATACACTCATTATCTTCCTATATCTAATAAAGCGACACTGAATTAATCTGATTAAAAAAACTGTTTGCCTCAACTTTGCTCCAATATCAGAGAGACATTTTGAGCTTCCGTCAGCGCTGAACATGTTTCCTCTGTGCTTGTGTCCGGCGCTGCAGTCCGTCCCCTTGATCTCGTCCATACCGTGGTACATCAGCATGATCCCCCTCATCCTGGTTCTCACCGTCCGAGGCCTGAAAGATCTGGCCACTGACTTGGTAAGGAGTCTCCTCTCTGGCCTGGGATGGCTTCCCTCAGAGTGAAGCACACAAATTAGCATGGACACGAATACGCTAGCATACTGATACTGTGCGCGTGTGTGCGCACATACAGTATGGACTGGCCCCCCTGCCCCTTTTTCTCCTTCCTTGTCCTCATTGACTCTTTGTCCTGTCCTCGCCGCCTCGTCTTGCAGCTCTTCTCACTGTGACATTAATTCTCCCTCCTATTATTAAAGCTTTTCCCCCTTTAAACGCAGGCGCGGCGTTTTGCATGGAGGATTCTCTGGTTAAGTGCATGGCTGAGTTACGGTCATTAACAGCTCTGGGTGAAACGCTTGCTTGACCCCTCTCTATTGACTAATCATTTAGTGGAGGGTGTAAATCTCCCCGCTGGTGTCACTGCGCAGCCCCGTAATGGCGTTTCTCCTCCCTCCGTTCTCCCGTTCAACCTTTCATGGCCACCCTCACTACCCACGCCCAACCCCCTCCGTCTCCCCTCACCCCCTCCCCCAACCACCAACCACCAACCCAGCCACCCGTGCGAGCAGGCACGGCCTGCCCATCACTCTTCCCCCGCCACGCTCCGTGTCGCCTTCCTCTGACGCCTTCCTTGTCTCTCTCTCTCTCTCTCTCTCTCTCTCTCTCTCTCTCTCTCTCTCTCTCTCTCTCTCTCCCCAGGCCAGGAGACGCAGCGACTCCCAGATTAACTCCCGGCTGTGCGACGTGCTGACGTCCTCCCAGAGGTGAGGACAAAAGACGGACCCGCTCGCTCACTCTCCGAGGACTCGGTCGCGGCTCCAGTTTGAAACAGCCCCCTAATGACGCTCAAATGAAGTGTGAATGGCCGAATCACTCGATGGGCCCCCTGTGCATTAGAGCAGGGCAAACGCACGGCGTGGCCACCGCCGATCGAAAGAAGAGCTACGACCAGAGTCTTCGCCAGATTTTTCATAAAGTTCTTCAGAGTTTCCTGTGTGTTGCAACAGACTTCCTGCATTTACACTGTTCTTTACACGAACAGTTGAGGCAGCTCACTGTTGTTAGTGTTGCATTAACATTTCTAGAAAGTACATTTTTCTATAGGAAGGAAATATTTTGTGAAAATTATTAAAAGTTAAATTAGTTAGTTAGTTAAATTATAGCATTTGTTTCAAAATTTAGAAGCTTTGTTTGAGGTTTTGTTTGTAAATGCAGCAGTGGAGTTTCTCTTTTTACATTGAAGATGCCTTGAAAATCCAATGCACTTAATTACTTCTGCGCTTTAAATTTGTTTTTGCTAGTTGAGGATCATCAAAATCCCCCTTTCACCTTTGTGTTTTTCTCTGTGCGCTCTCCTGTCCTGTCTCGTAGTTTCACCAGTGCGGAGTGGAAGGATGTAATGGTCGGGGATGTGCTGCGGATTCACAAAGACCAAGTTATTCCTGTGAGATGGGATGGATGGATGTATGGTTGGACAGAGACAGACACACAGAGAAATTGTGATCGCTGTTTGCAACGATTGTTTTATACACAGGAGAAGCCGTGCAAGTGTGAAATACTAAAAGTGTGTGTGTGTGTGTGTGTGTGTGTGTGTGTGTGTGTGTGTGTGTGTGTGTGTGTGTGTGTGTGTGTGTGTGTGTGTGTGTGTGTGTGTGTGTGTGGTAACCTTCAGCTCAGACTCGCCTCCTTTCTTTTGCTCTCTCCGTCTCTCCACCCAGGCTGACCTTCTCCTCCTCTGTAGCTCCGAGCCCCACAGTCTGTGCTACGTGGAGACAGCTGATATCGATGGGTAAGGGAGAACAGCCTCACTTCGTTTAAGAGTTCAGTTAAATTTATAGGCAGTTGCAGAATCCTTAAAGTGATTCATCCTTTGGAGCATCGTAAACAACCCGCGGATTGAATTCATGAGGATGATAGTTGGGCCGGCGCATTAAATCCACTATATTAAAACAAGTCGGAGTCTAATATATGGCCGTAAACACGCGCATGGTCCAGAAAAGGATTGTGTTCTGAGTGTAGAGTCGTAACAAATAATCAGTCAGCCAATGAATCAGACCTGGTTTTAACTTTTTGCAACGTTCCATTATCGGCCACCGGCTGCACTCACAAACAGATCTGGAAAGTTTATAAATCAGTATTGATAGAAATGTAACGCTAACTGTGACTTGTATTTTGTATTGATGTATTTTACAAGTTAAGGGTTTTTCAGCTTATTGCTTATTGATAAAAATTGTATTTGAAACTATAGAGAGCAGAGTGCTTTTCTTTTAATTTTTCTTTGTCCTATAATGGCTCATTAATGATCGGAAATATGTTCTTGTTTGTTGGTATTATTTAATTGGGTGTGATCAAAAATACAGTTATCATACCAGAGAAAAAGAAATGAAATATTAGTTTAAAAAAAAAATCAGTCAACCAGAAGTTTGGTGCAGATGAAGAACAGTGGCTGTAATGTTGCCTCGCTCAGGGAGACCAACCTCAAGTATCGACAGGCGCTTCCTGCCACGCACGACGCGCTGACTTCCCACCCCACAGAGGAGGCTCTCAACGCTTTTAACGGTAAAAACGAAAAAAAAAGTGCCTGCTGAACTTCTTGTGCATGCCATGGCCAAACTGAAACACACACACACACAGCCGGTGACCTTCCGCCCGTCCCTCCATTCTTGCAGGTTTGGTTCTCTGCGAGGAGCCCAACAATCAGCTGTACACCTTCCGTGGCCAACTGCACTGGAGGGGCCAGTGTCTCCTGCTGGACCATCAGCACATCCTCCTGAGGGGAACAGTCCTACGCAACACGCAGTTTGCCTATGGACTGGTCGTGTACGCTGGTACGTGCGGCCGCTTTTCCACACTTTAGAAAAACATTAGATACGGACATTGATTTCTGCCGACGTCCGATTGCCGCGAGACGTTGTTGGCGAGGGCCGTATAGTTGTTCGTGCAAAGTAAAGTGGCTCCTCACTAACTTCTAACTGCCTTTTTTTTTTTAAAAAAAAAAAGAAGAAGAAGGAAGAAGACGACTGCAGATGAATGCAGATGATCTTTCATAGGCTGCCTTAAATTGCAGAAGGAAGATGATTTTGTATTTGGTTAATACTGAATATTTACGTGTTGACCTCGCCTCACTTCACCTTCTCCTGCAGCCTCCACTTGGTTTCTTTTTTTTTTTTTTTGTTCAATGACAAATTTTATTATGTGGAATGCATTATGCTCTTCATTATGGACAGTACTTAACTCTGGCCACCGCGTCCTAAATGTGGACTCCGTTAACCGTCGGGCAGATTACGGGCTCCTCCTGTCTTTTAAGTGATCATTGATCGGATATTACTGGACCAGGCGGAGGTGTCATGGATCTCGCTGCTTTTGACCCTTTCAGTTCTGGTAACGCCCGATCAATAGATCAAATTCTTCTGGAGATGGGTTTTATACCGTTCATCAGGGACTGTCTATTGGTTTGACCCCGGTTCAGCCTGATTATAACTCCAGCCCCGCTGTCATGCACTTGACAGCGGCCCGCTTTCACTCATGCGCCCATCAAGGTTGACTTGTTGTTGTTGTCGGCAGCGGCGGCGGCGGGGGTGGAGTGGTTGGAAGTAAGTTCTCGCCTCTGTGGAAGGCTTCGAAGATTTGACGCTGACTCTCAGCGACTCTGGGATGTTTGGGTTTGTTTTTTTTTGTTTTTAATCAAGCAGCTCTCGTCGAGTAGTGAGTGTGAAAAAAAAAAATAAGGAGACATCAACACTGGACAAGATGATCTGTACTCTATTGATCCCTGTAGACTCTCTCTGCCCACTGACCTCCTGGCAGCGGGGTCAGACACCCACTGAGCGGAGGGGGATCCAGCATCTTGCTCGGGGGAACGGCAGCAGCTACTCCGTGACACACGGGCCCTGATCCATCACCCTGCTGGCCGCCGGGCTGGGCTCCCAAGTTTCTGCTGCACTTTGCTTTTTAACCGCCACGTTTCTTCTCCGGGCCAGGCGCCGACACCAAGATCCTGCAGAACTGCGGCAAGCTGAGAACGAAGAGGACGCGGATGGAGAAAGTTTTCAACCGAGTTGTGATCGCGGTGAGTTGGCGAAGGGCAGGAGAAGAGCGACGGCGGAGGACTTCTGGTCCCCATAAAGTGTCACTAATACTATTTTTTTTTTCCTCTGACCTGCAGATTATCTTGTTCCTGCTGCTGGCGGCCCTGCTGCTTGCCGTCGGCTGCGGCTTCTTTTCCAGTTGGGTCATGAAAACTCGAGGCCCTCTGGCTCCCCTGGTGGTGAACGGCGACCCCGTCTACATGGCCTTCCTGACCTTCTGGGGCTACATCATTCTCCTGAGCCCTGCCATGCCCATCGCTCTCTACATCACGTTAGTCTCCAACTCTTTTGTTTTTTTTCTTTCCCCCCACCGCTTATGCCAGCCAAGATGGATGGATGTGTGTTAATACACGCATGTGCACCCTGCACAGGTTCGAGATCATCCACACGGTCCACAGCCTGTTTATTGGCTGGGATTTGGAGATGTATTGGCAGGAGACGGACTCACCGGCACAGGCCAGGAGCTCCTCGCTGAGCGAGGAGCTCGGCCAAGTGGGCTACCTGCTCACCGACAAGACGGGAACCCTCACCCAGAACCGCCTGCTCTTCCGGCAGTGCTGCATCGCCGGGGAGATCTACGGTAATTGTTGCCCGCCGGCGCCTCGCAGCTCTCGGCGCGACCTGCTCATTTCAAAGATCTCAAAGTTTAAATTCCATGTGATATATCTTTCTTTTTTTAAAATTCCCAGAAGAAAATCTGATCCAGACCCCTTTGATTAATTTTAAAACATGCTATCGTTAATTGACCCCATGCTGAGCCAGAAGCTGGAAATTAACATTCATACTGCTCACAGAACTGAAAGAGAGAGAGAGAGAGAGAATTCTTTCCTTTTCTCCTTTTTCATTATTTAAGTCTCGCCATTCTCTTTTCTTGTGGTGATGAAGGGAAATCCGCAACCTGGATCTCTGCTAAAAAAACAAAAAAACAAAACAGTTCATTAGTGCTGATATTAGGTTTAAAATGCTGAGGCCAATAGGCCAAAAGTGTAGCAGTTCTCAAACGTATTGCTTAAGCACTGCCCTTAATGGGAGAGAGTGATAGGAGTCTGATTTGATAGTGCTTAATTCTCCAACAGTTTGGGAAAATTGCTTGGAAAACCAGCATCTTTTAATTCCACACAGCTCACTCTCGCAGACTCTAATCAGCCGTTTATATAAACTATTGCTTTTTGCAGCATTGCTTTGATACGGGCTGGGCGTGAGTGTTTCTCGGGGGCCTCCCGGGAGTCGGCTTCTCATAAACCTTGAACCACATAACGGCAGACAATTAACATGTTCATATCTAACGCCCAGCAGCCCAGCTGCTAAATATTTAACACCGACTCCTGCCTGCTGAGTCGAAACCCTCTTATGATCCCATCGACCAAATGTCACATGTCTGACCCACTTCCTCTCTTCACTTTTCAGGTGATGTGTCGGTCAGGGCGGAGGACACTGAGGTGGATGTTCTCACATTTCTTTCTTTGAAAAACCTGCTTCCCTCCGTCACTTCTGTCTTTTCAGCATAATAATTTACACTCATTTTTATTGATAAATTGAATGAACGTCATCCTTAAAGCTTCCATCTTATACCCAGGCCTTTGTTTTGATTTATTTTTTGACTCCAGTAGAACATCATAACAAGGTTATATATATCATAACCAGCAGACAGCTTACTTAGCCCTCCGTTTGCAGCTTTCATGAAAAATGCTCACTTTTAAAGAATGAACTTTTCCCATCACTGTGAAATTGACATGAAAATGCACATACATGCATATTATTGAACTAAAACACAATCATTGAATGCACGCGTGCAGTTTTCATTTCTGAATCCATATCTAGAGTTAGCTGTGATGTCGAAATGTGCATTTCTTCATTTTTGCAGCCCATGGACTTGAGCTGGAATCAGTACTCGTGCGGTCGCCTGTTCATGTCGGCCCCTCGCCTGGTGGAGAAGATCAGGAGCCGGCAATGTCCCGTCAGCGCTCAGTTCCTCACTGCGCTGTCCCTGTGTCACACCGTCATGGCTGAGTGGAAAAATGGTTGTGCCTTCGTCTCTTTTCATAAGTCATATTCAGTTGTTGATTTATTCTTTTTTGTCATTAACCCAACCGCGGCATGTGACTCGTGTTTCCACTGGGTTCTGGGTTCCATCCAAGCCAATGAAAATGTTTTTTGTCCAAACTCAACACAACCTTTGGATCATATGCATTTTGTTCCAGCTCTAACTGACAGTTTTTTGTAATTGTTTCCTCCCATTGACTGCGTGTTGACCTCTTCCTCCCACCTCCTGCCTTGATTTCGCCCCACCAGAGGCTCCAGTCTACCAGGCCGCGTCCCCGGATGAGGAGGCCCTGGTTGGTGCAGCCCGGGAGCTGGGCTGGGTTTTCCTCTCCAGGACGAGAGACTCTGTCGTGGTGTCTGAGCTTGGCATCCCCCGCCAGTACCAGCTGCTGGCCCTGCTGGATTTCACCAGCCAGAGACGACGCATGTCTGTGCTGGGTCAGAGCCGCTACCCCAGACTCGCGTTAATGAGAACATATTTAAACTTTTTTTTTTTTTGCAGTCATTTGCATTTATTTCAGGTGTTCTCCAGGCCTGTGTGGATAAACGATCCAGTTAGACTTCTTTGTCTTCCCTCACAGTTCGGGAGCCAGAGGGCGGATTGAAATTGTACTGTAAAGGGGCGGACCTCGTCATTATGGAGAGGCTGCAGAGAGGCTATGCAAATCAGGAGAGGATTGAAGCAGCCTTGGAGGTGGGAAGTCACGTCTTCTTATGTTATGCTTCTCTGATGTCTCTTAATGCAGAGTGGTTGAGTTCTTCACAGTCCTTTCCATGTTAATATGAAAATATAACGCTATTCTTAGCTCGAGTAATCTCGGCCAGTTCACTTACACAGTGGTAGGGAAAGAAGTTAAATACATTTCCCCCACGTCCTTAAAAATGAACTTCTTCCACTGTTTTTATTATTGTGTTTTTACTCTATTTCTATATCATCAAACTTTTTTCTTTTTTTTCTTTTTTTTTTTACATCGTATGGAGACTTTTTGACATTTTACATTACATTTTAAGAGACATACATACTGCTCAGGAAAGGTCAGGCAAACTACCACTTTGTCCAAACTGTTCCGCCTGTAGAATAATGTGTAAACTTATGTGCCTTCAGTCTTTCGCCCAGGCATGTTTGAGGACTTTGTGTGTTGCCGTTCGATCCGTTCCCGAGGCGCTGTGGCAGCAATGGAGTGAAACTCTGGCCGAGTCTGCTGCCATGGAGACCCACGAGTGCGATGCACTGCTGGAAAAGCTATACGATCAAATGGAGAGAGAGATGCAGGTGAACTTCTCTTCCAATTCGGAAAAAAAAAAAATTGTTGTATTTCATGTTCTCTTTTCGTATTTTCTGGGGTCAACGTTCTCCGGTAGCTACTCTGCTCTAACAAACTGCGCTTAGAGTTTGAAAATGAATCTAACCCTAACACTTAAAGCTCCCCTATTATACAATTTTAATTTTTCATTTTCCTTTTTTAAATCTCTGATTCCAGTATAGCAGCCTGACAGTTAATTATCCAGAAAATGCTTCAAAAAAAACATATTTCACAAAGCCTACAGCCTGCTCCCAAAAAATGCTTAGCTTTCACTTCCTGCTAACACGGTTGGTTTGTTTGTTTGTTTGTTTTTGCTGATGTTTTTTCTATTCTTCAGGGATGTTGAAAGTAAAGGCCCGTGTGCTTGTGTTGCAGCTCGTGGGAGTGACGGCCATCGAGGACCGACTTCAGGATGAAGTTCCTGAGACCATAACTCTGCTGCAGCGAGCTGGCCTGAAGGTCTGGGTGCTCACTGGGGACAAAAAAGGTGATTCTGAACCTGATGAACTGCAGCAACACACGCAGATAACAAGTGATGTTCTCCCAGTTTCTCTCTTTTCCTAATTTTTTTTCCATCGTCCTCTCAGAAACGGCCGTGAACATCGGTTACTCCTGCAAGCTGTTGGATCCTGACACCAGGTTACTGGAGTGGCAGGAGTTGAGGTGACCAGTGGTACAAGAATAAACACACACACTCACATTCTGTAAATGTAAATCTTTTAATCTGCCTCTGCAGACAGATACTCCAGTCGCCGGACCCAGCCATCAGGTCCCTGAAGGCAGCGCAGCCTCACATGTGGGCCGTGGACAGGACTGCAAGGCCCGGAGCAAAGACCTCCGTCGTCCTCACCGGACCCGAGCTGGTAAGAGCGATGGACAGGCAGGAAGTGTGCACCCTGTTTTCATACAGGTCCAGGCAAAAAGCTTTGACGTTTCCTCCAGGCTGAGTTGGAGCAGAGGCCAGAGTGGGGCGCCGCCTTCATGGGCCTGGCCCAACAGTGTCAGTCAGTGCTGTGCTGCCGCGTCACCCCGGGACAGAAGGCCGATGTCGTCAAGCTGGTGAGGAAACACACCGACTCTCTCACCATGTGCATCGGCGACGGCGCCAACGATGTCAACATGATCAAAAGTAAGTTGAGTCCAATACAAAGCGCTGCAGGAGGAAGCTGCTGTTTGGCCGGCCTACCAAAGTGTTTCCTGACTCGATGTTTCTCGTCCGTTTCTCGACGTCAGCGGCTCACATCGGCGTCGGGATGGCCGGGGTGGAGGGAGGTCAGGCGGTGCAGAACGCAGATTTCGCCCTGTCGCAGTTCCGCTTCCTGCAGAGGCTGCTGCTGGTGCACGGCCGCTGGTCCTACAGGCGCATGTCGTTCTTCCTGCGCTACTTCCTCTTCAAGACGGCCAGCTTTGCCCTCACGCAGATTTGGTTCGGCTTCTTCACCGGCTTCAGCGCTCAGGTCAGAGTCGCGACGGCGACGCGGTTCTGACACGGCGTGCGTGTGTGTGTGCGCGTGCGTGCGGGGATTGACTTGAGTTCCCTGTGTTGCAGTCTGTTTACGAGACGTGGTTCATCGCCTTTTACACCATGTTCTACACATCAGTGCCAATCGTGCTCGTGGCCTACCTTGAACAGGTGATCCAATTAAACACAAGAAAGTTTCATTGTTAAATTTTATGTGCAGATTTATTTTTCCAGCATGATCATATTTATAATCGAAACTGTTTATGCGGAGCATGATTATTATATAATTAAGAGGTTAGGAGTGAATAAGTACTTGCTTCCTCCTACTCCTTTTTGAACATTTTTCAGGAGATCAATGATCGCATTCTTTTGTTTTTTGTTTTCTATACTGTGGCTTTCATTAATTGTGTTATTTTGTTTTGTTTTTTTTTAAGTTCAAAATCAAAATTTTCATTCATGCATCTACACTGGTTTCCCCTCTTGATGCTCTGTCCTGCAGGACGTGAGTGCGGAGAGCAGCCTGAAGTGGCCGGAGCTGTACAGGTCAGGGCAGAGGCAGGAGCTCTCCAGCCCCCTGGTGTTGCTGGCGTCCTTCCTGCACGCCATCTACGCCTCGCTCGCTTACTTCTTCATCCCGTACGGGGTCTTTTACGACTCGGCGCTGGCCTACCAGACCATGGCGGTCACCGTCTCATTGTCAGCCTTGTTTACGGCAACCACAGAGGTCAGCAGCGCTGCTCACAGCCGTTTTCTGCACTGCACTTCAGGCTAATGGAGTCTGTTCGCTTCCATACGTTGACATTCCTTTCTGTTTTAAAATCTGTTGTTTTTGTTTTTTTGCTTCCATCCATAACAACAACAGGGTTTTTTTTTTGAAGAAATTACTGTGTTGTTACTCATCATAGCACCATTTCTGTGTAAAGCCTATAGACCGCTCCATCAATACACCGCAGACCGCATTACATGCCGTCTAATTCTTATTGATTTGACATAAAGGAGAAGATCCACTCTGTATTAAACATATACAAAACATTGACTATTACAGAGCTTCGTCATTATTATCAAAAATGATTGTTTCTGTGAGCATGTATCAGACATCAGATGTGCTTTCCCCCCTAATATTGTGTTGTTTTTGTTTTTCCAGGTCGTGCTGGTCACTCAATACTGGACCAAGTATAATTTAGCCTCCATTTTTGCCTCGGTGGGGTTTTACTTCTTGTGCACCAAGATCACCCACAGCCCCGTCTTGTTCCGCCGCTTTCCCGCCGACTATCCTTTCACTGGTACTGACCTGCTCATCTGTCCTATTGCTTATGGATGCCGTGGTTTTTCCATAAGGGCTGAAATTCATTTTCAAACTCGGCATTAAAAACCCTGTAAATGTCAAAACAAATGTTGACCAAACACAGCGTCTGTTTTTAAAGACAATTCAATGTTTCTCTGTCTGATGTGTCCTAATCACTGTGAACAGATCTGGTCCCTTTTGTGTGATTTTTTTTTTTTTTGTTTGTTTCGATCGTCAGGTGTGTTTGAAAATGCCTTCGGTCACCCGATGGTGTGGCTCACGGCACTGCTCACTGCTTGCGTTGCCGTTTTACCATCGGTAGCGGCACGCGCTCTTAATGTCGTGCTCAAGGTCCACGACAAGCACAAGGTGAGACCTGTATAAAATCAAAACTATATGGAAGAATGTGAATTCTTTCATTCATTTTTCTCAGTTGTGTGCATCCTCTGTCCTGCAGCAGGGGAGCTACCTTGACTAGTCACCTGATCCAAATAAAACCCTGAGTGCTTGATTGGTTGATTTTGATTTCCTGACCTGCTCCCTCACTCTCACCTGGCTGTGATGCAGATCCACACCTCGTCCCTCTTGCCGGTGGAGGTCTTGTCCAATCGCAGCCGGGGGTCGTCTCTGCGCCGGTCCTCTTACGCCCTCTCTCAGGGGGCGGGGCCCCGACGCCTCATCTCCTCGGGATGCGGCCTGCGCAGCACGGTGCCGTCGGTGGACGAGAAGGTGACCATTGGCTACACGGCCACTGAATCACACAGCTGAGTTTGTGCAATGGGCCAAAGAGTCCTCCTCTAGCATACATATGAACTATGACTGAGACATTTTAAGAGTGTATATAGACTGTGACTACATCATGTAACTAACTAAATTAGTTTTTTAATGGAAATTCACTGTACTCATGCATCGCTTTAATACTATTTATTCACTTTGGTAATTATCTAAGATACAAAATCCACGAGAATCTGATTCCTTTTAACAAAGCATCTGCAATCACTCACCGTTTTAGTCTGAGGCTTTTGTATAGTTATAGATATATATATGAATAGCAAAATCACATTTTTGTAGACTGGAAATGCACAGAACTCGTTTTCCTTTGAATGATCAAACGAAATAAAGCGCTGCTCACGACATGGTTTGTTTTACAATTGTTTTTATTTGTTAATTTATTTCAAAACACGCAATTTTTTTACCCATATTATCCTTTTTAAGATTTTTATTTTTCTGTAACAGTTATTACTCAGATTTTTTTCCATCTCAAAAGTCTCAACTAGAGTGAAACTAAAAGTCCTCCACAGGCTCTCCGGCTTCTGCAGTGGGAGGCGGGAAAAGAGGCTTTCCGAGCGGACGCCGAGAGCGGCTTCGTCCCCCCCCCTCGGTCTTTACTCTCGAAATGGTTTTGCTCTGTGAAAGGTGAGACGGAGGGGAAGGGCGTTGGCGCCGGCGACGGTGGTGGGTGGGTGGCGGGGAATGAGAGGGGGGGTCGTGTCTGTGTTCTGAAGTGAGGTTTCATTCAGTGCAAGAGGTGGAACGTCCACACGGCCGGTTTACAATCGCAGCCCACAGAGCTGAACATTTTCTCCCAGGGGTTTGGTTTGGTAGCCAGATTGTCGTACCTCTGATTTCATCTTTGGTTTCAGCAAACGCTCTCAATAGGCAGACTCACCTTCACCGTCATGTGCCTGTGTCTGTGTCTGTCTGTGTGTGTGTCTGTGTGGGTGTGTTAAATGTGTCTGTACGAGTGCAATATAAGCCACCATCTCCAGACGACTTCTTGTAAACTTAGCTTGGTACAATGTGAACGTCTTTGCGTTGATTGTGGCCCTTCCTTGGCGCTGGGGGGTCGGGGGAGGGGGGGGTTGGAAGCAAAGACGGACAAACATTGTAGTTGCAACAGAGCCACGATCGGGGAGGGTCAGCGTCGCAAACATCATCGTGGACTCTGTTGGGGGGGTCAGTGGCAGTTTGTAGTGGAGGGGTGGGGGGGAGATGGGCGTTGAAATGGTCGGATGAGTCGGGGAGGGAGGACGAGGAGGTGGAGGGTGTTACACTCTGACCCAGCAGCAACGATTAAGATTGGGGGGGTCAGGTGCTTGCATAGTTCTCTGTGCAAAGAGCCACCAGCCAGAGCCGTTTTTTCCTCCTTCTCTGTCTGTTGCTCTTGTGTTTTTTTTTAATTTTCCTTCTTTTTTTTTGAATTCCTCGCAGCTGGTCGCATCGTCTTTAGATTAGCGGGAAACTGTGGTGAGAGGGGAGAATGTGTGTGTTTGTGTGTGTGTGTGTGTCCTTTATTTTCCTACAGGGGTTGTGTATATTTCTGCTCCTGGTTGGTGACAGGCTTGTTTGTGTTGAAACATGATGACTGAGGGCTGATGGGGGGGGGGGGGTGCTGTGGTTGACTGGGGTGATTCGGGTGATTCGGGGGGTTTGATGGCATTTGGCAGTCAGACACTGGAGCTCGCCGCCGCCGCCGCCGCCCAGAGAGCCTCTTTTCCCAAGTTTTTTTTTTTTTTTTGTTCTTCCGCCCCCACCTCCCCGCTCCCTCGCCGTCTCTCGCCTCCTCCCTCCCCACTGGCCTGCCCTCTCTCTACCTTTTTATTCCTTGTTTTGAAACTGATTGTCTTCTACCATCACAAAGACACTTGGTTCTGATTGATTAACAGGTAACAGAAGAGGGAGAGCACAGTGTGACTGGGGGGTCGTGTCCACGCCGGCCCCGTCGGCGACCTCCGCCCCCGCCGCCCCCCCACACACGGCGAAATGACACACAGGCGCGCGCTGTTTGACAGTCAATGCCGACGGCATTTCGGGGGAGGGGGCGGGGCCCTCGGTCGCCGCGCGGTGCCGCGGTCGATTGGTCGGCCAGTCAGTAAGAAATGTTTTTTTTTTTCCCTTTTTTTTTTCCTCAAATTTTGGCATGGCAAATATTGCAACCCATGATGAAGGAACATAACAAAAAGACACACTTTTCGTCTTCCAAATAGATACAAATGAGCACACGAGGAAGGAAAGCGTGTAAGAAAGACGGACAGAATAGTTGGAGGCCGCCCGGCGCCCCCCTGTGGTGTGTCCCTCTGATTAACTCCAAGAAAGCAGCCCATCTTTGGAAAAGCAAGACACATTTCACGACCCGAGCGACAGCCACAAGCTGAGGAATGAAGATTGAACGTTATTGATTGGGAGGAGAGGAGTTTGACCTCCCCCCAGCGCACACTGCCCCCTACTGTCTGGATTTATATACATCAAAGAAACATGGGGAGGAGGGGCGCAGGAGGGGGGGAGGGAGGGGTTGCAACAACACATGCACACAACCAGTGAATCCAACAGTGACGGAAATTCTAAAAACAAGGACCCCCTCCCCACCCTTTAAAACCTAAACCCCTCCCCCGACCGACCCCCTCCCTCTTTTTTTGTTTTGTTTTAATAACCAAAAATATTCCCCGCTCCCCCCTTCTTCGTCCCTTCGAGTGTTTCCATCCTTTTCCTCCCCCCCTCCCCCGGCCCCCACAAAATCACAGGTCATTCCTGTTGGTTTCTATACAGTTATACAATATCCATGCACAAAAAAACAAAACGAAACAAAACAAAAAAAAAAAGCGCACCTTGTTTTCAATAGGAGGTGCGGGACTTTAATATTCTATGAACATCAGGAGCACTTGAAACACACCCAGGAACCTTCAAAAAGTAACCGTCAAAGTATTTGTTTGTTTTTTTTTTCTTCCTCTTCAGAGAAAAGACAACTTAAAGGCAGACAAAAGCTAACAATGAAGAAAGGTCATCCCTCCTTTGGTTTAACATCACATTTTTGGTTTGGAATTCAGCCCAAATAGCGTTTTTGTACCCCCCCCCCCCCCCTGAACCCCCAACCCTCCCTTCTTTTATGCTTTAAATATACTCGCCACAGAGCACCTGCAGCAAGCAGCTCTCGCCCCGCGCTCTCCGGTTTAGCCTAGCCGTCTCTTCTGCCTCCTCTGTCTAACGTAACTCTCCACAGGAACATTCACAATGTCTTTTTTTTTCCTTTATGAAAACAGTTAGTACATGCCGTAGCAAAAGAAACGGAACAGGAGAACGAAAAAGAAAAACCCCAAACAAACGAGAGAACGTACGAGAGAAATGAGCAAACAAACGAGAAAAAAAAGGAATTTAACAGTATAAAGCTTCAAGTCACAAGTTCCAAAACTAACTATCATAGTATCATAGTTTCTTAATCATCGTTATCATTAGCAGTATTATTTTCAGTCTAAATTACATAAAGTTTACATGAAAGGTTTTTGAGGTATTTCAGAATTAATTGTCAACACACGCCTACCGAGTCCTAGCACTAGCCAGGGGGGAGTGGTCAGTGGGACGGACGGGGTGGAGTTCTGGGTGGAGGGGGGGTTTGATTTGTGTCTTGTGCAGCCTCTGTGCTTGCACTCAGTGGAGAGAGAGAAAGAGAGAGACATTCAGTGGCACACAAATGTTTTTTTTTTCTTTTCTTTTTTTCTTCTTTTTTTTACAACTCCAGCCCTCAGAGCGCTTGCAGCCTCAGCCTTTGTAGTCCCCTTGTTCTCTGTTACACAAAAATATCTCTGATGTGAGAGGGAGTACAGAGGCTGCGGATTCAGGCGCGCCGGGCTCGGAGAGGGAAGGGCCAAAACAAACAAACAAACAAACTGGGGGGAAAAAAAGGGGAAGGCTAACGTCACAAAGGGCTGTAAGCTACTGGGAGATCAACGCTGCAGTAACAAAGACTGACAGTTTCAAGGGGTCAACATATAATTTTCCTTCAAATAAATAGTGTATAGAAAAGTGTTTTATAGACTTTCTACATGATAAAGTGCTTGCATTCCAGTGTATCAAGATGGAAAGTCAATATGGGAGAAAATGCTGACACAGCCCCTGACTCTGTGTCCCTCTCTCTTCTCCACCCCCCCTCCTCCCCCTCGCCCTTCTGTCCATCCAATTATGGGTGCATTGTCTGAATGGGAGTGCGCGTTTGTAAATGGGTGTGCATCTCTTGTGTACGCATGCACCTGCACGGTTCCTTGTCTCGTGAGTGTGTGTGTGTGTGTGTGTGTGTGTGTTTAGTGCAGTCCCACCCGTGGTTGAAGGGAAAAGGCACTCAACTCTGTCCGCAAGGCAGCCACCTCCAACTATGTGGCGCTTTGCAGTCCGACTGCACTGTAACAACGTGTGTGTGTGTGTGTGTGTGTGTGTGTGTGTGTGTGTGTGTATTTGTCTGTGTGTTTCTTTGTGTCTTTTTTTCCTTCTTTTTTTTGACTGTGTGTGCCCCCCCCCCAGGCAGTTTTGGGACTGGTAGGCTGCAGTATCTTTGGTATTAGTGGCGGTTTCACAAACCACTCAGCTTAGTGAGGTAGCCACATTGGTTCTCACTACAAACAAAATGTCCTTTTTGTCAGCCTCACATACCTGGAGCTGAATCTAGCCATTCAACAGATGCTCACTGAACTGTATGCCACCAATCTGCTTCTTGTTGTCGTCGTCTTTTTCTTTTTTTCCTTTCTTTTTTAAGCTCATCATCCCCCTCTCGGCGACGTCCGTTCACTGCTCACAGCAATCGTGAAGTTCGGCCGGCGCCTCTCGATCGGCTCCTCCCCTGTCCGTTCGTCTGCACCAATAATCTGACTACATTGTTGGAAATGCTACAGTTGCATCTTAAGACCATACAGATGACTACTGAATGCCGAGCCCTAACCCCTTCCCGCCCCGCCCGCCAATAAAACACATGGAATCAGCCCAGAGGGTCCCCCCCACCCCCTTTTGGGAGGGTGGAGGGGGGGGTCATGTTTTGCACCCCCCAAACCCCTCCGCTCCATTTGGCCCCGTACTCTGATCTCAGCTTTTGAAGAGGGCTGAGAGCGCCACAGTCCTGACATGAGATGCCAAAAGAGAGAGTTTGAGTCCGACGTGTAATTTGTCTCTTCAGCAGCTCCCTGTTTTTCTTCTCTTTCTCTCTCGCGCTCTCTTTCTCACGGTCAATGTCTCATCAGAGTCTCTATTCACAAAGAATGAAAAAAGAGAGAAAAAAAATACATCCTTGGTTGGCCTCGGTCCTTGCATCCCTTCCTTTTTTTTCCTTTTTAAAAAGTCCTTCCTTTTTTTGTTTTTTTGATTTATCAACAAGGTGCCTTTCTTATGCACATCAGAGCACATTAGTAACAAGAAATAGAAACTTTGTGTCTATGGTACTAATTGAATACCCGCATCAATATAGAGAGAAGAGGAGGGAGGGGCAATGGGGTCAGAGGGATTAGAGGAGGTAGAGAACCAAGACAGAATGAGAGGATTCTTTTGCTTTCGGCTTCCAAATGAGTCCCGGTGACGTGACGTGATGTTGTGTTTGGGTGCAACACACACTTTGCGTTTGGTTTTTTCCTTACGATTTGAGGTTTGGGTTTTTGTACGCCTTAAATTCTGCTTCTTTCGTCACATTATAATACGTGGCAACAAAAAAAAAGGACTTGAGTTCAGTGAAAAGCTGATTGTTGGTTGCCTCGGCACACACCGCAGTGAGCGCAATCGTAGCTGCGTGTGAACCTCGAGACCGTATATTTGTTGATTAACATTAAGGCAGGAAGCATTGGCACTAATTGTTGTAGCGTTGGAGTCGTGGCGGTTCCGCCGCGGTTTGGCTCGTGGTGAGCGAGCCTGTGGATTTGGTCTGGAGGAGCAGCTTCAGATGTCACAGGAGGATGACGGGAAGCCCGGAGTGAAGGAAGCTGCCCAGGGGAAACGATGCAGAATTCAAAGCACCTCCGCGAGCCTCTCCGTCGCATTTCCCCCCTCGCTTGCACTTCTTCCGTGCCCGTCTGCGCGTGTAGTTTCTGCACTGGTATGCGGTGGACGCTCCATGTCGGATTGGCCAAAATAAATCCCTGCCCTTGCTTAAATCCCTGCGTTTTCAGTGCTCGCTTCAACCCTCCCTCTCCCCTCCCACGGCTTCAGCAGTGCCGCTCGGATGAGGAACAACAATAGGATAATGGTTCGCTATTGATCTGCCTTCAAAGAGCTGCGAGGGCCCGATGTGTTGTGCCATGACTTCTCCTGAGCATCTAGTGGCTCTTCCTCCTCCCTGCCCTCTCCTCTCTCTGCTCCTCCACTCCGCTGGATGCAGGTCTCTGCTCTGTGGGCAGCAGGGGGCACTGTTGCTCTGCCAACGCAGGCGGGGACAGGGGGAAGGTACAAGGATGCTGCTGCTGCTGCTGCTGCTGCTGCTGCTGCTGCTGTTGTCACAAGGCCTTTGTGTCCCTATCTCCAGTAGGTTCTGTGTGCTCCTCTTACAATCTGCTTCATCTTCTTTTCTTTTCTTTTTTCTTCTTTTTTTCTCATAAGCAGCTGTATTGTATTTGGCCGGTTGCCCAAGCATGTTGTTGTCGCTCAGTTCTCAGGTATTGATCAGAGGGGAAGGAGGGTGTGGGGTGGTGTGTGGGGTGGGAGCTCCCAGCAGAACAAAGAGCATGTCCAGACATCTCAGCCCGCCTCTCCCGTTGGTCAGAGAAACACGACGGACTCGCAGGGCGCACAGGCGAAGGGTAACAATGACGTGTCTCCCTACAGGCCTCCCAACATCAGTGCAAAAACAAAAAATATACATATATTCTATATATCTGGACGTGGGCCTGGAAGACCTGAGTATCTCTGCTGCAGAGCGTCTTGAGTTTCACCTTCAGGAAGGGTCAAGGCCCCGCTCTCTCTCTCTCTCTGTCTGTCTGCATCGATTCATTTTTCAATTCATTAGTTTGCCGTATGATCGGGCTGAGCTGCTCTCTGAAATGGCCGGCCGTCAGGGAATACCTTTGGCCGAGGAATGAAGGAGACCACGGAGGAGAGGGGGAGGTAGAGGCAGAGAGTTGGGAAGCCTTTTCTTTTTGGTTGGTTGTTTTTGTAGCGTTTTTCTTTTTCTTCCAGAGGTTGTTTTCTTTATGATGGCCGTGTGAGTATGTATGTGTGTGTGTGTGTGTGTGTGTGTGTGTGTGTGTGTGTGTGCAGGATGGGGGCTTGAGTAATAAGGCTGTGCTGTTCTGTTTGTCAGATTTATTGCAGTTCCGTTCGCCCTTGTTGCTTCCCTGTGTGTCGGGGGTGAGAGAGAGACCAGAGAGGAGGTGAGTCGGAGAAGACGAAGAGGGAGAATCGGGTGGGTGGAGAAGTGGAGGAGGGGGATAGGTTGGTGGGGGGGGGGGCTACTTGGTTGACGGAGGAGGAGGCCGGCGTTCGCCGCCCGGTGCCGCTCAACGAAAAACTTCAAATCTTTGGTGTCTCTTTTATACTTGGTCGGATGTAAAAATGATTTTTTTTTTTCTCTTTCTCAAAAAAGACAGACTCAAATGATTGTCCCTAATGTGAGTAATGCCGAGTGGACCTGACTTTCACCATTCACCTTTAGATTATGCTTCTTTCAGGTGAGCGCTTGCAATTCTGACTGACAAAAAAGATGATTGCATGGCACAAAGGATTTTTTTCTTTTCGTTTTTTTTTTTTCTTCGGAGGCAGAGGACACTGTCGGAAGGTCCAGGGGCCAGGTGGGAAGTTGGGGTGGGGCTGGGGGTGGTGGATCGGTGGGGGAAAGGGTGGGCGGTCGGTAAAACCTGGTTTCAAAACCAATTTTCCACACTGCCCGGTGATTCTTCCTGGCTCCCTGGGCCTCTGAAGGTCCTCCCCTGGCCTCAGGCCTTGGAGAAGGTGGTGGCCGACGTGCCCGGCTGCCCGGGGCTGCCGCTGTGGTCGTCGTGCCAGCGGTCCACGCATCGGCGCCGCGCGTTCATGAAGAAGTTGCTGACGGTGCTGAGCTCCAAGCCCAGCTGCTGGGAGATGGTGATCTGCATTTCCTTGGACGGGCGCTTGTTCTCCTTGAAGATGGCGATGAGTGTGCGGCGCTGCAGGTCGGTGAAGACCAGCCGCTGCTTCTTGGGCGCCGTGTTGCGGTCCTTGTGTTGCTCTTGCTCCTTGCGCTTGCAGGCTTGGCGTGGATGGCAGCGGTCGGCGGAATGGGGATGAGAGTGAGAGGCAAAGGGGCGAGAAAAGAGAACACAAATCAAGGTAAATATACAAAAGTGCGAGGGGTGCGTGCGGGCAAAACGCAGAGGCAAGGGTGGGGAGGGTGGAGGGAGGCAACAAAAACCCAGATATATCATTAGCCCGTAGTTAAACACATACAAAACCAGTTTATACAGCTGCAGAGATTCTCCTGCTCCATCTCTATTGCCATATTAAAGTTGATTTAAAGCTAATCCATGCCTGCTGCCCAGTGGGAATATTCCTTCCATCCTGCAGAGTGCAGACAGGGAGCCTGCCTGCGGTGAGAGGAGGATGGGGGGTGAGAAGCAGTAGGGAGGGAGGGTGTGTGTGTGTGGGGCGGGGGGACTGGCTGTTGGCTGCTAGCTGGAGACACTGCTGTTTGATTCAATATTAATGCAGTTTGAGTCGCGATGGGGGACTGAGTGACTGTTGCACAAAAGTAAGCATTTTGTGTGCGTGGGTGTGGAAATGTGAGATAGAAGAGGGGTAGACGCAGGAGGAGGATGTAGAGGAGGAGGAGGAGGAGAAAAGCGCAGGTGGAGGAGTAAGACGGGCAGTGTGTGTGCATACAGTATGTAAGAGCCAAAGGAAGGGAGGCTGAGACGAGGAGGGGAGCGGAGGGGAGGGAAGGAGAAAGAGATATTGACCGACTTTGCTGTAGGAATTGGGGGGTGGGAGGGGGGGGTTCTCTACAGGGACTGAGGTCAGAATCCCCCCCCAGCAGGTCTACAGTCTGCTACTTCAAACATAACCCACTGGAGCCCACTCTATTGAGCACTGAGAGGGTATTTATAACCCGATGCCACCCCCACTACCCCCACTCCCCAAAAAAAACAAAAAAAAAGAAAACACACGCACACTGGAGAGATGCATCATGCTTCCCCGGCTGCTGCTACCAGCCCCCTCCTCGTACATGGAGCCATTTTCTAAAGAAACACGCCGAGTGTGCTCTTTATTTATTTCATTTTCTTTCCTTTTTTTTTTAGTTTTGACATTGGGGAGGGGGTCCGAGGGGGCTGTAGGCAGCAAACACAGAAATTAATATTTAATCGAATGGTTGTATTGTGGGTAAGTGTGTTGTAACTCAAAAGTATTTGAGTGAGAAAAGCAGCAGACAGGTGCGGTGTTAAAAGAGAAAAAAAAAGATGATGTAGCAGGTGTGTGTGTGTGTGTGTGTGTGTGTGTGAGAGAGAGAAAAGAAGAGAGAGTGAGAGAGGGAGGAGGAGGGGTGAGGCGCCGCCACCTTTGCAGCCACACGTTCCCCTGCTGGCTGAGGATCGAAGTCCTGCCAGAACGGACTGTGTGTCCCTCTTAGCCTCCCGACTGTCTCAATAAAATGGGAGCAAATTGGAGGGGGGTGAGGGTGAGGGTGGGGGGCTGGGGGGGTGCAAGCTGCGGGGTCCCTGTGGGGTGTCCGACCTGCAGCCACTTGCATTGTTTGATACTTTTCATAGTGGCCTCCAGTCGCAGCACGCTGCGTGCGTCACGATGCTTTTAAGGACAACGCTCGCATGTGCGTCTTGTTGGCGGCTGTGATTATGCTGAAGTGGCCGGAGCCAAGCAGTGGCTCTGTGTGTCTAATTACAGTGGAACGGAGCCCATTGATCAGCCATTGCAGTCCAATCTGTTTACTACAGATGTCTAACCTGCATGCAGAGCCATCCGTCATATTCATATTTCACATCAACACTGCAGCTGTGCGGGGGGGGGAAGAAGAAAGTGGTGATACACACATACACACAAGCGTGCAGACACATCTGAATGCATTGGCAAGCATACAGATTTTATGTTTTTTTTTTTATGTGTCTAGAATCCCTCGGTTTATTAGGGGGATTTATCACAGCCACTAAAATATATATTTTTTAAAACGCAGAGGAAGATGACACTTTATATTGAATTTATATTGAAGTGATGATTAAATTGTTAATTGGAGAGGACAGGTTGCACCAGACAAAGCTGTTCAGTTTATGTCTGTTTTTCTGATAAATCAGCAGCACACACACACCGGCCCTTTCGCATGTTCAGCAGCAAGAAATTACTTCTGAGATACAAGATTTAGCAGTCACCATATGAACATTTTTCTTTATGAAATCAGCATCTTTGCTGGCTTTTTGAAGACATTATTATATTGCAGTGTATTTGAGCGGAGATAACTTGCCTTGATTGAGGCAAGCACTAGACATTTTATTTTCAACAAGTTGCATCAGGGTTCCTGAAATGCATGAGTGTGCTGTGTGTTTGTGTATAAATACTTCTCTTTTTTTTCACCCATCAGTGAAAAAGTTCAGTTCACACCAACCACAATCTGTGGAATTAGTCTAATGTGAAATCGTCACAAAATAAAAACTCACTACATCATTAAAAACATCACTGAAACATCACTAAGCAACATTACCAAAACAGAAACAAAAAAAACAAAACAAAACAAATATGCCTATAAAAACTAAAACCATTTTCC
Organism: Thamnaconus septentrionalis; assembly: GCA_009823395.1. Taxonomy (NCBI): domain Eukaryota; kingdom Metazoa; phylum Chordata; class Actinopteri; order Tetraodontiformes; family Monacanthidae; genus Thamnaconus; species Thamnaconus septentrionalis. The sequence goes on along the minus strand of CM020508.1, from coordinate 7,766,853 downwards.
AAATATGTTATGCATATCTTTGTGTTTTGGTTTTACAACAAACAAATCCAGATAGACAACAGATTAGCTTCCACGTTCTGACAAAGCCATGTTCCTACCTCTTGTCTTTAAGAATAAGTTGCACATCATCATTTTCCTTGGCGTGTAAATTAAATCCACATTGATATTCAGTATTTTTTGCAGTTTCATATCCAACCTGATCAACTCTGCTTCCACCTTTTTGTGTGTGACTTTAAAAAGATGTAATTGCATCATTTTCACCTTCTTATTCTACTGAGCTTAAGTGATTTGATAAAGGGGGAAAAACAAACATTTTTATTTTCTAATTGTTTTTTTTTTCCAAAATTAGAGAAATGAACATTCACCTTTGACCTATTTCTGCAATTGTTGGGAACATCTATTTTCAAAATATGGTGTTGTTGAGAGAATTTAACTCTTTTTTTTCCATTTTTCCATTACACTTTTTAGAGTCGGTTCTTACTACACAAATATCACTTCTTACTATCCAAACAAAGTTGTGACTTTCCATAAAGTACCACTGTGAAAACTAAGGACTACTTCGACAACCCCTCACTCACTCCGGGCAGCTCTCTGGCTGCAGTCAGGGTCCGGGCGCCTCATCGACTGTCTGCTTTGTGCCTCTTCGACCGGCAGGTGTCGCCCTCGCCGCTGGCCCGGCTGCACGGGGCGCCATAGTGCGCGCTGCCTTTGCTACAGGCGCTGGATTTAGTAATCAATATCGATCGATCGGTGAGGAAGGGGGCCCTGATTACTGAACCAAGCTCGGCGTAGAAAAGAAAAAAAAATCGATCATTGCAGCTTTTAGAGCTACAGTAGGCAGCGAGCGCAGAGACGGACAGAAAGTCGTGCACAAAGAGCGGCCAGACCAAAAATCCTGAGTGTTTTGTGAAGACGGTGCACCCCGCTGCTACAGCCAGACCAGCGACAAATAAATAAATAAATAAATACATTTCTGAAGCTTGGACCGTGGCTGGCCTACTTGGAATGGATCCCTGAGGCTCCTCATAAACACACAGACTGATTAATGGTCGACATGGCTCCGTTCTTTCTCCTCTCGGTCACTTTTATTTTTTTTTTTTTTTTGCTTCTCTCTATGGAAAGCAGCGGTAGTCCGATGCCAGTCCACACCTTTATTTTAGATTAATAAAAACAAAAATCTTTAATTGGTTATTTTCCAACCTATCCTTCACTGCTCGGACCGACTAGGAAAATAATAATAATAAATAAATCAGACAAAACGCACTAAGTCCGGGGCCTATTTCTCCTCCGCTGATGACATTAATATTCCTCGCTTCACGACAAACCAAGCGAGGTTAAGAGAAAGGCCCTGGGTGTTCGATATCGATCGATAGATTCGTGAATAATTCGTGTGTGAAATTCAGTCCGTCCAATTAATTATGCCTCGCAGGGGGGTGTGGTGCTTTTGGAGGAGGAGAAGGTGCGGGGGGTCGTAGACTTGAAACTGCGGATTAGCAACCTTCCTCGTTTCTTTTTTTATGATAGTATTTTTATTGCATTTATTTTTATTTTTTCCTTGCACCAAATACACTACAGATTTAAAAAAAAAAAAAAACCGCCAGTCGACGTCCGTGTTGCTGATGTGCGCAGCTGTTTCCAGCCTCGCCGCCGCCGAACGTCCCCGCAGATGTGAGAGCATTAATCATGTATTGATCATCGGCGCCCTTCCTGCTCATAATGAGAAAGTCAAACGGCCTATAATATTGCGCCTGTAGTACTTTATGAAACCATGATTACACATCCGCCTCCGTGCCAGCAGGCCGCAAACTTGCTCCGTGCGGCCAACACCTGTTTGTCACACAGGGCTTGTGTGTGTGTGTGTGGGGGGGGTCAGCGGCCGATCATTGAATTAATTCACCGGTAAACATGTTTACCTGTTCCGGTTCGACGCGTTCATATACACCGATACCGAAACACACACACGCACGCGGTTCGACTGCACAGATTCTGGCATAGCAATCCCGCAGTCCTTGCTGCCTGCTTGGCCTATTTGATTGACTCCCAATGGGAATTTTCCACCACACCAATGATTTGTTTTTGTTTTTTTTTGTGTGCGTGTATTCTGGGTGCTACGATAGTTAAGTTAAAAAAAAAATAAAGTTCCATGTTGTTCAAGATCCACCCCGGGAATGAAGTGCAGTGTTTTGTTTTTTTCTTGGATTTGACCATCCAAATAAAAGATGAAGCTTCCCCCCTGCAGCGTGTAAAGACGCTGCAGGGTCCACTCTATTGTCAGCTGCACGCTTTATGCTCTACTTGTCACATTTCTGAGCATGACAAATATTTTGATTATCAAAAAAAAAAAAAAAATAGCTGAACAGCGCAAATGTGCTGCTTTCTGGAGATATATGAATTGTTTTGGGGAATTAATCATGTGAGGCAGCTCGCGCTGGATGATAAATACAGATGTGAAAATGGGCAAAAAAAAAAAATACGGGGTCCTTTTCACATTAGCCTTCAAGTGTATGAAAAATAAAAGGCCGTTTCTCACGGGCTGTTTGCCAAAAGATTGATGGCAAGCGCGAGCTCCCATCGCGCGGCCCTCCCCTGGCTCCTGCACGCCGTGGCATTTCTATTTCTCTCTCTGGCTGCCGGGGTTGAATGCCAAGCTCTGTCTCGTCAGGCCAAAAAACGTCGCAGCTCAATACTGCTTAATGTAATGAGTGAGAATTGGTGTTAATAAACTGATAAAGCGACACCATTTGTTTGTTTGCCTCGACTCAGCTGCGAGGCATTTTTCTCCCCCATCACTTCACGCAGACTCGGTTACACCCACGTCACACCTCGTAGCATCACTCATCGGCTGCCTTGCAACACTTTCTTCACCTCTTTTTTTCATATTCGCTGCATCACGGTCGCGCACGATCTCCTTTCTTTTCCACTATAGAGCCTTGGACGTTGCGGTGCGCTCACTCAGCTTGCGACGCACCTGAAAGATATAAATTTAGCCACCTGTGTTTTCATAGCAACGTGTTATTAGTAGCTCGGCGAGTGGTAAAGCAACGAGAAATTGCATAGTGCTAAAAAAGAAGGGGGAAAAAAAATCAATAATCAGTAAAGGCTGCCGCCCGTGATGATGATCGCGCTCCTTATCAGGTTTTGGTTAATTAAACGCACTGAGCCATTCAGAGAGCGCAGATATTTTCCCCCTTAAATACTTCTTTTCGCGACTTTAGTAGTGTGTGTGTGTGTGTCGTGTTGTTAGTGAGTAACACCGGGATCGTGATTGATTTCATCCCTGATGGCTTTGGCCATTTATGCGTGATATTGCGGTAATGATCATCACACCGCTCTGTTTTTGACACATACCTCCGCCTGAGGTGTCGCAGGCAGACAACACAAACTGTACTCTTTTTTTTAGTGTAAATAACGGTGTTTGCAAGCATGAAAAGAATCCTTTGTAAAAAAATAAAAAAAAAAAAAAAATTACATTGACATTTGTAATCAATTCATCGGATTAAGATGAACGAGCCTCTCTCCTCTCCACGCCTATACTCGCCGCGCACCGCCTAGAGACTCTGGCCGAGCACGAAGCCACATGCCCGGGGAGCAACACGGACGCGCAACCGGTACAAGATGCACCATCGCAGTGTGCGTTTCCACACTTTTTAAGTTCCATAAATCCAATATTGACTCAATTATATTCCCATGAAATACTCAAGGGAGGATTGACAGTCCTATTTAATTTATTATTAGTTCGTTTTTTGGTTTTCTTTTGTAAAAAAACAAACAAAACAAAAACAAAACCCTTTTTTATTTTTTTTGAGAAAATGTACATGTTCTTAATTTGTTCGGTTTAATTTGTCCTGGGCGTTTTTCTTACTTTATTTTCTCTCTATTATTTTCAGTGGAGATTTGCTCCCGTAATCCTCACCAGCACATCGTTTTGTCAGATGACACAAGCCACTGTTTGCTCTCCGCCGAGACTCGGACACATTTTCAATATGCAGGAATTTTCCGGGTTCAACCGAATCCTGTTCCTGACTCAATCATGTTTACCGAGTCAACAGTGATATTCCTAAACCAACCTTTATTGCCAGGACTTGATTGTATTGAAATGGGTATTTCCCCTATGGTTAACTAAATAACTAAGATATATTTAAAAGAAAATATCTTTATATTATTCCTCAACACCGTCATATTATTTGTGGACATTATGTTAATTTAATATATATTATCACAAAATTTATTTTATATTTTTTATATTTGTAATTATTTATTTTCTTCACTTATTTAGGGTTTCTGAAATGCATTATTTCAATCTGACAATTGGATGACATATTTAACAACACACATGACATGTAATAATAATTATAATTACACTCGTATCCTGCTGACTTGAGGCAGCTTCATCGTTTTCACATTGGCCCAGTGAAGCAACAAATTGCACAAATTATTAATTGGAGAAAAAACCCCTTGGTGGGTTCGTTATATTTATTAACTTGTAATATAAAGGCTGTGCGCACCGGCATCGATTTATTCATCAATTGATTTCACAGTCGTTTTGTTCCTTTGTTGATCTGTGTGGGTTTGCCCAACCGGAGTTTCAGGTTGCGTCTGTGGGTATAGCACCACGGAGAGCTCCCCGTGTGTGTGTGTGTGTGTGTGTGTGTGTGTGTGTGTGTGTGTGTGTGTGTGTGTGTGTGTGTGTGTGTGTGTGTGTGTGTGTGTGTGTGTGTGTGTGTGTGTGTGTGGTTGCGGTTTTGTTGCGATCGACCCTGGCTTACAGAGGTACAAGCCATCTGTAGTTCTCTCATGCCAGCCAGGCCTCTATATCTGCACAACGCTCATGGCACAAGAAGCCCATTTTCTCCAACGTAAAACAAAACCAAACGCACTGGGCATTCACCGAGTGCAGCAAAATAATAATAATAATAATAATAATAATAATAATACTATTTGTTGAATTGCTGAAGTAAAACAAGTTGGCAAAAGTTAACTTTGAGTAAAATGAAAACAACTCGTGCACCGTCTTCAAGTTTAAAATATGTGTTACAATATTTAGGAACAAATCGGATAGTTCCCTCGCTGTTTTCGATGCCTTGCACTTTTCAACTCGATTCCGTCCTCTGCCTTTAATTGAGCGGACAATATCCTTGCCTTGTACTCGAGCACTGCGCATTAAACAAGCCATTATCGGCCTTTTAATAGCGATGGCCTGTCGCGGCGTCAGATAGAAGCCCACTGAATGAACACAAACACAAACACACACACACACACACACACACACACACACACACACACACACACACACACACACAGAGAGAGATTTAAAACCCGCGAAAAGTACTTACTTGTGTGTTCGCCGCCTCCACTACATTTAAGATACCGAGACTTTCCATCGCCTTTAAAATTCGTTTAGCCTTTAACGTTCTTCCATAGCCGCCAAATTAGTCACCCCCAAAGCGTCACGTGGTTGTGTGTTCCTGTGTGTTGTTGTTGTTTTTTTGGGTGGCGGGAGTGGGGTGGGAGAAGGTAGTGGGGCATCCCTGCGTTACATAACTGCGGTGCTGCTGAGCTCCGGCCAACATTTTAATTGCACAAGCGCGGACTGCAGATTGTGGCGGGTCAAAAAGGCACAGCAGCGTGTGATTTGTGTGTTTGTTTGCCTGCTTGCCAGCGCGAGCGTCGTTATCGCCAGAGCTCAACAACCATCATCATCATCATCATCATCATCATCATCATCATCATCACGTCGTTACTATGAAATCCCCGGGTTTTTTTCTGCAAGTGTTTGGAACGCGCCAGGAAAGTTAATGACACTTAATTATGATTATCTTACACTCAGGCGCTTTTGTATTTGCCTGCAATGTGTTGGCGGTGGTCGTATGGGGGAGGTGGGTGCCTGTGTGTGTGGGGAGGGAGGGGAGTTAACCCTTTGATGCTAGCCGCGTGCATGCAGTCGACTCTGCCAGCAATTTGATTTAAAGGTCATTCTCTCCTATCGATCCGGTTTGGCGAGGGGGCGACGGAGTAGCGCAGGAATTGATCATCTAAAATAGAAGAGACGGTGTTCGAGACTGTACGGAGTCCGGCACTGCTGCATTTATAATTGCTAAGCACCCCCTCACCTCCCACCACCCTCTCCCTCCCCCGTGTGAATTGGAACAAGGTGTGCGTGTGTGTGCGTGCATGGATTTAGAGGAGTGGATGAGGAATATATGTGTGTGTGTGTGTGTGTGTGTATACATGTATATGCATCTGCAGCCCGCTTTTTTTCTCCTGCTAATCTGATTTCTATTAAGTTTTCATTATTTTGAATAATAAGAATGACTTGCTGGGAGCTGCGTGCGTGTGCGCAAGCATAGCAAGTATCAAACGGGTTAACCGCTCGGCGAGCCTCTCAAATCAGTCTCCAACCAGAACCTCCTCCTCCTCCACATTTCCAAAGTGAGCGACCTCGCTCGGCTCGGCAGTGCGCGTTTATCAAGCGCTCTGCGTTGAGAAAAGCCGGAACTGTTAATGGGAGAAATGGCGTTGCACTGGAGGGGGTGAGGGGAGATGGAGGGGGGTCGCGTGTTTGCATGGCGCAGCTCCAGAGATGGAACAGCATATAGGCCGGGGGAATGGAAATCGATAGAGATTCAGGGCTCACCAGCTCGGCCTTAACGTTGCGGCGCAGACGCACTCTACATCCCGATCACATACAACGCGAGGAGACAAACGCGGCCGAGATGGGGGAGGGTGGTGTTGTGGCGGGGGGGGCTACATGCATATACGTAATAATTCATACCACGCCCATATTACACGCGCACCTTCGTGGAAGAGGTCCGCAACGACGCATGCACCCCCCTCCCGCAAATATCCATTTTGAATTCCTCCGCTGTAACCATATGAAGATGTATGCACATCCAGAGGGGGATTAATTGACTTCACCGTCCTGCAGCGTCTCCAGGATGGTGAAGGTTGGAGGGGAAATGATGCGAGGTGAGAGATGTCATTTCATGTGGAATAAAGCTCCCCGAACCCGGGATTTAAGGAAAATAGCCCGGAGGTAGAACCTCAGAAAACGACTGTTGCTTTCCCACCAGAGGATTTCAAAGGCGCTGCTGCCGCTGCGTGCGTGGCCGTGCGCCGCTTTTACAGCACACGTTGCTGCCGCCCTCCGCCTTAACGAACAACGAGTCTCCGAAACCGCAGCTGCCCTGTTTAGCCCCCTATCTTCCCCCTCGCACATCAATTATTAAAGTAGCAATCGATTATTTCTCCGGCTAACATCTAGCCATCTCTGAGCGCGAGCAGAGGAGGGGGGGTCGAAAAAAACCCTGTTTTAGATTAACTCGCATCAATCAAATCTTAATTCCTTATCCAATTAAAGCCATTATCGTGTCTCGAATGACCACAAAGAATCCTGTCCGAATTCTATTGCCGTGTGCACTTTTTGTCAGGAAGTCAAAAAATTAAACGACTGAGCTTTTAATTAAAATGGGGGGTGTGTTGTCGAAAAAAATCTTCGTGTGCTTTTTACTGGGTGCGTAAAAAGCTTCCAGGATGGAAGCTGTAGCATTGAGAGGGCCCGAATAAACACGTTTATAGTGCGCATAAGGTCAAGCACTGGCCACAAACTGTCGTGAAACCGAGGAGAGTTTCGCTCAGGACGCATATATTCAGCACCCCGGACAGCGCCATAAAAACCAGTCTTCATTAGCCTACAAATGTCAGAGGGGTGGGGGAAAAATGACACAAGTCGGAATTTGTGCAGGGAAGCTGATTAAAACATGGGAACATGAATGGGAATCGACGTGGTGGTTGCGGGGAGCACTCCTGGATTAGGCCTATATGCAAACTATAAAAACATGAACGGAGGACTGCCGGCTCACTCTCAATGCCTGTGGGTTTTGACCTGCACACCCCCTGGCAGGCACGTGCTTCGGCCATTCAAATGTTAATCAGCCAACTGCTCCTTTTATATCTTAGCAGCACAGCACCCCCACACACACACACACACACATACACCCCTACCCTTCCAATTTCCATAGGGATGCCACAGCATCTAATCTACTGTCACTCGGGAAAGAATGGACAGCCACGTGTGTGTGTGTGTGTGTGTGTGTGTGTGTGTGTGTGTGTGTGTGTGTGTGTGTGTGTGTGTGTGTTTTGTCAGTGTTGAACTCTGCATGGCCGCGCACAAACCTGCCAGCCATCACAATGCATCACTCTCCACAAATGGAACATAGTGAGAGAAAAAAATGTGCCATAGAGTTGTTGGGTGTTTGTTTTTTGTTTTTTTTTAAATAACAGCTGTCCTACAACCCTCACCAACCCCCTTTTTCCGGCTCCTGCCCGCCTCCCCCGCCCCCCTTCTGTGCTCCAGGGGAGAGACCAATGGGAGAGAGTGCTGAGGCGGGATAATTGATAGATGCACTGGCTATCCTTATCGATCAGGGCCGTATTGACCCGACCAAATACATTGAGATGGAGTGTGGAATTCAACACAGATGCAAAGACGAATTGTTTTCATCGTTAATGCGATCTTTAAATGCCCTCCCAAACCTCACTCTGTCCACGTCTCTCCTCGTTGAGCACTTTCTACAACGAGGCTAGACTATTTATTTTACGCGCGGCAACGCGACTCTGCGCCGGGACTGAGCTGTTTATGGGGAAGTGTGAGTGGGGAGGGGGAGTCTGCAGTGAGGCACACAACACACAAAGCCTGTGGGTCTTTGCCCTCGATGCGTGGGGAGATGTTAAGCGTGAAGGACACACGCCTCCCGTCCTTTCTAAGCGGACCTTTCTCTGCTTTTCCTTCCCGGTGTGTGTGTGTGTGTGTGTGTGTGTGCGTGTGTGCGCGCGCTTGCGCGCGCGCGCAGACACTGGCATTTTCGCATTAGCTAAGCAGGGCAGCTGCATTGATTTGTGTGACTGTGATGAATTTGGAATAGTAATTTGAATTTATTGATTGATGTGGCCGAGCGACTGTGGCCCAGCCTCACTTTCAGCACCCTCCTCCCCCAACCCCCCACCAACCCCTGGCGCATGCACCGAGGATAATGGTGATTTTAAATGCAATAAGTAAAATGTTGCCCTTGCGCATTTACATACGAGTCGTTTGTCATTTTGTCCGGCTGGATTCTCCTTTTGTGGCGGCAGGTTAATGCACATGCAGCGCAACAGAAACGCAGCCGCGTGTCGATCCCTGGATATGGAGTGAGAGCGCGGAGGGGGAAAAATAAAATAAAATAAACACACTTTAATTCGCGTGCGTGATAAATGTGTCTCGGAATGAAGTCGTTGAATTTTGCGGGTGAGCGCTGGTTTGGATACTGGCGCAACCTTCATGTGCATTCTGCGTCCAAACACGTTCGCGCGCGCACCTCCCAGGTTGCTGTGGGCCTCAGCAGCAGCAGCGTTTTAATATGCAGCGAGTGTGCAGCGCACGGGGCTGTGCCACTTCAACATGTCAATTGGATTGGAGGGAGGGTGTTATCCTGATACCGGGTGTGGAAGATATAAAACCCCACAGCCCAATTAGCTTTAACAGCAGTGGCACTTAAAGAGACAATTGTGGAGTGTTTAAATCTTTATTTACCAGAACTCCACTGAATGCGCAAAGGAACAATTTACATGCCATTAAGTGCTTTTCAATAGAGCATCGACTGGAACTAAAATATGCCACTATATCCGCTTAATTGAACCCTTTGCTGAAATACGACACAGAGGCGCTGATTGACGTGGTGGGAGTGCGATGCGTCTGAACGGGGCCTTTACGCAAACATTGATGGGAGAGGTTTGCGTTTACCTCTCATCCCTCTTGAAAAACCACCGAGACGTCTCTCGTGGGCGTCAAAAAGGACTCTTTTTCTTTCTTTTTTTAAGAGGCTGGCTTGTGTGTTTTCAAGGCCTAACCTAAACAATTAACCGCAGTCAAAGGATTGTCAGTTTGTGTAGAACAAAAAGACAGAAAATCACCCCTTTTTAATCACATACACATAAATAACCACAGAGAATGAACGGGACTGCGAAAACAGGCAGTAAAATCCTCATTGGAGACAAGATAGCCGAGGATGCAGAGGAGACAATACAGAGAGAGACGCATCTGTTTGTGTCTCTGTTCCAAATCGATCATTTATCAGTGTGCTACTCAGAGGACGCCTGGACCTGAAATATTGATCCATAGGAGGTCATGCTCCCCCGACTCTCTGGCCAGGCCTCAGACGATTCTTGTTTGCGACGACGCTCTGATTTGACAGGGAGAAGGAAAAAAACAAGGCAGCACCGAGTTTTCGTGATAGAAACGAAAACCGAGCTGAAAAGCGACGACGTGGCCACGCGTCAGCGATGTGAAATGTGACGGTTTTTTCACCTGTGAAAGAATAGACGGTCGGTGAAAACTGTTGGTCACCTTCTCGTCGGGTTTGCTTTGTTGTGTCTCGCTGTTTTGAATGTGTGAGACAGGCAGCGCGGGATGTGTCTCCCCCGTTTTATCCCAGCGTAAAAAAAAAAAAAAAATCTCTACGAGTGCGGAAGAACAAACACGGCCGAGCTCGTGGTGTGTTTGCACCTCGTCCGCCTTGGCCAAACCGATCCCTCCTCTTTGTTTATAACACCTCCAGTTGTCACACGGGCGCGTGTTTACAGTATCATGGATCCTGGCATCAATCAAAATATAGATTTCCCCCCTCCAACATTTAACACCCCAACTGTCATGATGAAGTTTTACTCGATACAATCGACTAATAACTTCTAGTAATGTCTGTTTGAGCATCTATTGACAGTCTCGCCACATTGACTTCAGATTGATCCCTCCACATCACTCAGGTTGGGAGCTGTCTCCTCACTCACCTGCAAGCCTGAGCGCCGACATCCGCTGGAACTCGGGCTCCTGGAGCCACTTCCACATCCGCCTGAACGTCTCGCGGCCGGACTTGAGTTTACTCCACGGTTTAGGGTTCCGCAGCAGGTCGGACAGAGTTCCCTGGGACCTGCACAAGATCCTCTGCGCGAAGATGGCCTGCGGGATGCTGTAGCGCTTGAGCTCCGCCGTTATTCGCTGCGCCACCTCCTTGGTGTTTATCTCCTCCACCTGCCCCGACCCTGCGCCCTGCCCGCCTCCGACCACCGTCTGCCTGTCCCGCTCTGACAGCATGGAGCCGTTTGCCTGAGAGTGCGGATGACTGTGATGGTGGATGCCGTTGAGCGACGCCATAAGCCCGGCGCCGTGGCCGCCCAGACCCCTGGCCAAGTGCTCCTCGCCCCGGGACAGCATGGCTGCGTGGGACTCGAAGCCTCCGGAGGAAATCATCTTGTCGTTGGAGAGGTGAGCACCGGGACCGTAGGCGCCCAGGGTCTGCTGGGAGCCGTGCAACGAGCCTAGGCCGTTGGACAGAGGCGACAGGGGCTGGCCCATGCCGGACATGTCCTTAGGGTAGTGGCCGTAGATGTTGCCCATGGACGCGAGACTCCTGTCGTCCCTCATGAGGGTGAAGCTGCCGCTGACGTTGCCCGCCGCGAGCCGCTGGTGAGCCGGGTGGTGGTGAGCGTGCGGGTGCGGGTGGTGGAATTTCTCCGACACGGTGGAGATGGGAGGCAAGTGCTGCAGCGGCGTCAGCGTGGTGTAGGTGCTGCTCAGGCTCATGCCGGAGTCGCACGACATGGTCATGGCCGGGTGCAGGGGCCCGGAGAGCGCGTGGTCCGTGCGGTAGTCCCCGGCGCCCTCCAGGATGGAGGCCATGCTGGACACCATGGCCGAGCGGCCGTGCGGCACCAAGTTCCTGTGCGACGCCGCCGACGACTGGCGCGCGTGCGGGGAGTTCATCAGGTCGCTGGTCTGGTGGGAGTGGGACACGCCGTGCAGGTTGCCGAGGTTCTCCATGGTGAGCTCCATCGCGGGGAACAATCTTGATTTTTCCGCCCCCCCTCTCGCCGCTCTCCTTCTGCCACTCTCTCCCTCTCTGTCGCTGCTGCTGTCGCTCCTTTTTTGCCCCTCAATAAAATTTCAACGATTTCAAAGCCGAGCCATTGATTGCAGTTACCTCTCTCTCTCCCTCTCCGTCTCTCTCGCTCTCTCTCGATGCGTGCGTGCGTGTGCGTGTGTCTGCAGTCAATCCAGCATGGTTCGAAAAGAAAGGGGGGGAAGAAAACAATCAGGGGTCCCGGCCGCCTCCTCCTCCTCCTCCTCCTCCGCCGCCTCTGCCGCCGCCACCACCACAGCAGCAAATTCTCTGCGCCGTGAAGCCTCCAGGAGCCAGTGCGTGTGATCGGAGGTGCGCCTGCTCGGTGTTTCTCTCTCCCTCTGTGTGCGTGTGTGTGTGTGTGTGGCAGCGCAGCACCTTCCGCTCTCCAGCCAAAGCGCCGCTCTGCTCTGCTCTTGCTCCGCTGTGTGTATATCGACGCGCCCACGCTCATATGTTAAGATGAGACCGAGCCTGTGCGCATGTGCGCGCCCCCGCGGTGTATCCTCGCACTCGCTCGCTCGCGCGCTCCGTCTGGGGCCGGCGTGACGTCACTTGCCCCCTCTCTCTCACCATCCCACCCCCTTCTCACCTCCCCGTGTCATGACTCGTTGGTGGTGCACGCTGAACCTAGGATTCCTGAAGGAGAGGTGGAGGAGGGGAAGGAAGAAAAAAAAGATTGCATTAGACACTGTGGAGATAAAACCACAGAAGTGCTGTCTCCTGCAGTGTGTGCAACATTTGCAAATGGATAAGGAGGAGTCCCTGTTTATCTACTGATAGACAAATGATGAAAATATCTCCCCGGCCCTGCTTTCGACACAGCGGCCACAGATTCGCGTGATAGCACGGTGAAGGTTAAACATTAATTGACGCCTCTTTATAAGTGCAGCCTGTGTGTGTGTGTGTGTGTGTGTGTGTGTGTGGGGGGGGGGGTCGAAGATCAACCTCAGCATAGCTTCAACATGATCCCAGTTGGCAAAGGACTCTAAAGACGTTGGAAGGTTTAATTTATAGCTCAGGACTGCAGCGTTTGACCTTTGACACCTCTTGCCTGAATGGCCGGTGGCCTCCCAGCCAAATTACATTTGCATGTCAATTTGAGAAGTAAACACTCAAATGTCTCAAACGTGCTTTTTACTGGCATCAAACTTTCACCCGTCACTTTTTTTTTTTTTTAAATTCTCGCAAGACATATTTTTTTCTCCTTTGGAATCTTCCTGCTGAGTGCATCTGTCAACTTTCATTCTCGCCTGAAGGGCTTTGACTCCTCTTGGCATATTTGCCCCCCCTCTCCCCCACCCCACTACCACCATTCCAGGCCACGAAAATCCAAACTCCCCTCACAACCAAACTCTTCTGCGTCTTGCATAAAACTTCTGCGCCGTGAAAAAAAAATAATAAAAAAAGTTGCTGCTCTCTGACGTCAATCCGGGTCAGCAATCCATCAGTGTCAGAGTATGTATGGATCAGGAGATGCATCGATAGGTTTGGTGCCTATTGCACAAGGCAATATGGATGTATGTGATATGGGAGGCACGTGCAGACGGAGGGCCGGGGCTCCTGGACTGAAGGATCGAACTGGAGCCAAGTTGTGATATGGGCATATTTTGACTTTGTGTGTTTTTATTGTTGCCTTCCCACAAAAAAAAGGCTGTGGAAAACCTAAGGTGTAAAGGTCCAGTGTGTAAAATTTGGCTTGATTTATGATTCTTATATTTGTTGAAGAGTATTACCCATAAATACATGGTCAGAATATATAATAATATACTGTATAATAATCTTCTTTGCTTCTTGCTTCCCATCAAGGAAGCCCACCTGACAGTGCCGAAACGCGCTGTTAGGTGGGCTTCATTAAAAATTTACACACTTAACCTTTAAACACACAGTTAAACACGTAGATGCTGGTTGTTATATAGGATTATGTTGCAATATGGAGGTTCCTTTGTGGCATACAGTATGTGTGTGATAGGTTACATGGCTGGTATACACCCTGTATGTGTGTATGTGTCTCCATCGAAATCCTCAGCAGGGCCTTCAGCCATGTCGTGAACCTCGTTCGCTCACCAGGTGAGGAGTCTTGGCATTTCAGGCCGAGCCCATGCAAAATGAGACCATTAAGATTTCGACCCAGCACTGCGGATAGCAGTCTGGACCACCTACGGGAAGTGGCACCACTAATCATTTGCAAATTGCATAACATAATTGTCCTGAGCAGTGTTTACCAACAGTTAGGTCACAGCCATCCATAACGCCGCTGATGAATTGTGATATCAGAGGCCTTGGCACACTGCTGCTCCTCTCCGCCCCAAAATAATGACCCTTAAAAAAAAAAAAGCGTCATCGCCCACTTGCCAACAGAGGGGACGGTGCCTTTCGGCCTGCATGTGCCACCGGGAGAACAGCAGTGTCCGCTCGGGTTAATGTCCCCATATTGATCCCAGCAAGCACCGCTATCGAAAATGAATTACCGAAGCCCGCACGGCAGCGAATCCGTCATCTGTGCTCAGCCAGCCGGCCAGGGCGCCTTATTGGTCGCGGTGGTGATGGATGTTAACTTTCACCGCCGGCTTCTCGCTCCTAATTCACCGCGGCTTTACAACCCCAAAAATGGGGCGGTAAAAAAAAGTTGTTGATAAAGTTTTGTACCGACCGTCCAATCCGTACACGCAGCTTTTTGTTGAATTTCCAGCGTTCGTGGATTTTCACAGGTGAAAATGGTTGTAAAGTGTGTGTGTGTGTGTGTGTGTGTGTGTGTGTGTGTGTGTGTGTGTGTGTGTGTGTGTGTGCGCGTGTGTGTGTGTGTATGTGTCCAAACAATATTCGATTTTTATACGGATCCTTGAAATAAACATAGTCTGCATATTAAAATGAAATGAAGGCAAGTCCCGCTTCTGATGTGACAATAAATATTACAGGATAAAGAAATTGGGTCAACCGGAAGTTGGGGCCTTGATTTTCAATCCGTGCTGTTTTCTTCCAAATTTTTCATCCAAGCCAAAATAAATGCAAATCAAGCCGGAGCCCCCTCTGCCACCTCCCATAAGCTAAAAAAAAGAAAAAAGAAAAAAGAAAAATCCATATATCCGCCTAGAGCTTAATTTTAATTTCTACTTTAATGCACTGTTTTGACTCCGGCAATCAGCACATCTTTTGGCAAATACAGTATGAAATATTAACCGTGTCGATATCTGCGGTGTGACTGGGGCGACGCCGCGGAGACCCTGTGATTTATTTCATTTTAATAACAGCCGGCGAGGCGGTGGCCTCAGCACCACGTTGGCATCGACTTCACACACACACACACACACACACACACACACACACACACACACACACACAGAGAGAGAGAGAGTTCTTCTGAAGAGACATTTTTTAAATAAATCTTTGTTTAATCACTTTTCTTTTATCGGATTAATCAATTCCCTAAATTTATATTTATTGTAATATTTCGCACTCAGCACATCCGCTAAGGTCACTCGGACGCGCCATTAAAATCTTTTATGAGGGCCAGGGAGCATTTTGTGTTTATCTTTAAGCACTGCTGTCGTTCGCTGATCAACTAATCAATGGTGAACCCGGAGCTCCGTTCAATGCATTTCTGAAGGATCGATGGGGCCAAAAACGCGTTCAGCTTAAATGGTGCACGTCCTGTTTATGCGTTTGACCTGCTCAACAGCCAGTTTCGGCACTCAGCTAAAAAGAAATAATTAAAGGAGGAAATTTTAACATACTGGCTTTTTCATTTCATATTCTGAGATTTATTATTATTATTATTATTATTATTATTATTATTATTATTATTATTATTATTATTATTATTATTATTATTATATCGAAATTATCAAATGTAAAATGTAGTTCTATGTTAACCCCATATTTATTTAATGTTCGCCCTAAATTTAATTCTATTTGGTCGGATGACGGTGCACACACGCCTGTTTCGTTGTTCTTGGTGTGTGAGTGAACTCAACCTTGCAAGATTCTGTCTATTTTCCCAGGAATCACTCGATAGAGACAGTCTAATCTTTTCATGACTTCTTGAACGACTCCGCGGCTGATGCATCACGCTTAATGTATTCCAAAGTATATTTACTTGCATCTGGCTATTGGCAAAAGTTAAGTAGCAGTGTTTAGTAATGTCGCATTGATCAGGCCTTTGAGCAAGTCAGCGGGACAGGGCCGCTCTCATCACACACACACACACACACACACACACACACACACACTGGCCTTGTTTGGTAAGAATCATCTGCCTTGTTTGCAGTTGGCTTTACTTTAAGTCTCGAGTTGAGGGACAGATTTTTTAAAATTACAAAACCAATACAGCAGAATTAAATAGTTTGTTATATTTGTCTTGAGTTAATCCTTTAAAAAGCATTTTTTCTTTGTGTCACTTCACCTTTAGCCACTTCACCTTTACACACGTCACCTTTACACTTTTCCCACAAAATTCCAACAGGCTACAGGCCAAATCGATGTCACCCCGCATTCTGCGCGTTGGCTGTTTGTCCTGTTAAATCTTTAAACGGCAGCCCACTGTTAAAAGTGCTTGTTTCACAGTCAGCGCCCGGCGGTCGCATTTTCAAAAGGCCTGAATGTGCGTGCGTGTCCAAGTGTGCCTGTTCCTTTTTTAAAATATTCCATTTATCGGATCGCTCTGTTTGTTCTGCGTTTGCCTGCAGTTTGTTCGGGAATTAGCGTGTTGCCACAGATTATTATTTAGGTGTAGCCCGCATTTGCATTTGAAAAGCAGCCCGGCAATAGAGGAGCGCGGTGATCAATAGCCCTGGTGCCGTATCGATCCATCCGCAGTTCGATCGATCGGCAGGAAGAATTGGGCACACATGTCTTCTGCGGCTCCAAACCAACGTCAACGTGCGCAGAGAGGGACGCCCGTTAATGCGTCAGGCCTCTGTAAGTATATTTGGGACAACAGGTGCCAAAAACAAAGCTGGCATGCAGTGCAGAATGGGTTCGAAATGTATCGGATTTATTTTTGTTATTTTTAATTAAAAATTAAAATTATTCTTTTGTGAAAGATCTGGATATATTTCAAAATATAAATTAATGATGGATATATTAAAAAGGAATTTACGTTGTTTATTAGATTTGTCTCTGAAAACTCTCCGTCGTTATAGGTCTTTGTTTAATTTTATTTTTCTTTTACGGGCCGTTTCTCATTTGTTTTACGTACGTCATTTCCTTTAAGAAAACGCGTTCTACTAAAATAACAATTTTAACCATCATATAGAAAATTAAAAAAAAAACACACACAAAAAATGATTGATATTTTCATAGCTAGTAGGAGTCATTGAAAGTCTACCGATTTTATTTGGACCAGGACAATCAGGTGTGTTCACACGATGTCACTGCAATCAATAGAGCTACTAATCACAAACACATCCAATAGGCCATCGATCTGATTGGACACTATCATCAAATGTTATACGGATTAACTCTATTTACACACACACACACACACACACACACACACATACCTGCAGTGAAGGGCTCTTGCTTTCAATTAAACAATATAGAAACTCAAAAGTGTTGAAAAAGGGGGTGAAACATCTTAAACAATATTAATTAAGGACCTGTCTGACCTCTGCAGTCATCCTGCAGTTCAAAATTAGATTTCAAAGTTAAAGCACATATTTTTAAATTAATATTTATTTTTATTTAATTGTGGAGTTACAATACATACAGAGTGGAGAAAATATATTTGAGTACTTAGGGAAGTGTGTGTGTGTGTGTGTGTGTGTGGAGGCCAGATTTTATATTGTTACACATTCACTCGCAATCCATGCCAAACAGTTTGTTGATTATGAATGTTAGATAGACGTGTTGGGCGGGTAGACATATATACACACATGATGAATGGACTGCGCAGACACATTTGAGAGAAAGCATTGGACAAAACTCCTCTTTTGAAATTGATCAGAAAGTCAATGGAATCAAACTGAAAAGCCGAACAGACTCACGAGCAGCAAAACAGCCTCAGACTTTCCATCATCAGTCCACCTCTTTACTGACACTATCAGTGCAATTGACTCTGTGTGTGTGTGTGTGTGTGTGTGAGTGAGAGAGAGATTTAGAAGATGGTCTGAGAGTTGAAACCTTTTCCTTTTTTTGCTGCAAAAGGTCACCTAACTTGTTGCACTAGGTCACGTATAGTTTATGAGAAAAAAACAACAAATATTTGCTGACTAGCAATGACTTATACAATATGTCTGTATCTGAAACATTTAATTGTTAAAGAAAAGTAATGGAAAATGGAATACCTTAGGTACATAGAGTAGCAAATCTTAGATAGAGTACAATAGGTTGTCTTAAGTACAGGCCTTTATCACTTTTTCACCTTCTCTTTTGATCTACAATCGCATGCATGCAGTCATCATCTAGTGTGTGTGTGTGTGTGTGTGTGTGTGTGTGTGTGTGTGTGTGTGTCTGCACATCCACACCACACACACACACTCATTGTGCATTACTAAAGCCATCATGGAAAGGCTGTAATGCGTATTTTGTGTACAATCCCTCTGTTCCGAGTTCCCGGCTATACATTATTCTGCATTATGGATTGTAGATTAGAATGATTATGGATTGTAATGCGTGTGTATTATCTCACGAGCATTATTCATTGTTCTTACCCCACTTCCTCCTCCTCACCACCACCACCAGCAGCACCACCACCCAAGCTCGCCTCCCTGGTTTTAAAGCATGCAGCCTTTTCCTTCCTTAAGCAGCGCTAACGCTGGATTTATTAGGCTTAAAGAATAGCCGACACGTCTCCCTCAAAGGGGATCAGACATTAAGTGCAGATCAAAAGGATCAGGTCTTAAAAACAGAACAATGCTCCTTCCTCGCCGCTTATGCTCATCCCTCTATATGCTTGCAGCAGGGATTTTTTTCTCTCTCTTCTCTCTACACGCCGCACGTTAAACACCTTTCTTGTTCCCCATTATGCGCTACAGTAATTCTCACGGCCACTCGGGATTATTACAGCAGCTCAGATTTAATTAGCCCGCGTCAAAACATCTCGCCAATTTTAATGCAGCGTGACACAAAAATGCATCTGTGCAGCATCTTTTTTTTTTTTTTTTTTTTTTTACTGAAAGTTTTTGGGGGGCTGCAGGATGTTGGACTACATGTCCGTGGCACAGAATAAAACTGGAAGTCTTTCCTCTGCTGTTGTTTCCTCTATTTATTTTTTTTCAGTAGCTGTTTTTTTTTTTAAAGTGCAGGCTCACATTGGCGCGCTGGTGTATTTTGAGAAAAAGACGGCGGCTGGCTCTGTGAAAAACGGTGACACAGCTTCGGGGAGAGTGATGGACCGCTCAGTCGGAGCCGTAACACTCGCTGGCTCACAAAAACAGGAGCCGGTGACCTACTGCGAGTCATCCTGGCTCACGTTTCAAACACTTTTGGGTTTTGTGTGTGTGTGTGTGTGTGTGTGTGTGTGTGTGTGTGTGTGTGTGTGTGCGCTGTACTTGCACTTGCAATTCACAATTCTTTTTTTGATCCCTTTGCCAGTACCATTTTATTATCTGCTGAATCTGTTTTTGTGTGTGTGTGCTTTTTGTGCGCTGGTGTGTCTTCATCAGCCAAGTTGAGAAACCTCACACAGAGAGTATGAAAGGGAAACGCGCATCAGTCAGAATAAATGTGGAATCAAGTACAATTGGCTTTTTGCTTAACCCCCCACTCCCCCACCCTCACCCGAACCACCACCACAACCACCACCACCAGCAGCACCCACCCACCCACCCACACACCCATGCACCCAACCACCATCCTACCCCACTTCCCTCCCACTCCTCCCCTCAGTGAGACTCCCACCCTCCACACCCGATAGAGCACCCGTTGCTAGGCGACAGAGGGAGAGATGGATTGAGGAGACATAGTCGATCAATTCTAGAGAGAGAGAAAGAGAGAGGGAGAAAGAGAGAGAGGAAAGGAGGTGGTGGTGGGGGTTGAGGGAAAGCGAGAAGGTAAAATAAAAAGAGAGAGAGAGACGGAGAGGAGGGGAGGACCGAAACGCAGAGCGACTGCAGTTCGTCTCTCCGAGCCTCAAGATGCTTCATCTCCGGCGAAACATCCGTCTTTGTTAGCTGGACGGCGGCGGCGAGAAGAGAGAAGAAAAAAAAAATCCATCCCAGCGGCTCTCTCTCTCTGCATCTCCGTCTGCACGTCCGCGCGCTTTTACTCTGATACTTTTTATCACTACAAATTACCGTCCGCGCGCGCTAGCGGCCCGTGTTTAATATTCCCTCACTCAGAAGAGAGTTAATTGTATATTGCATGTGCTCCTCTCTCTTCTCTGGGGCCCCCCTCCCATTAGTCACTGCTACACACACACACACACACACACACACACAGAGGGACAGAGGGGGGGCATGTGCTATTGCTGGGCATCTGCATGTTTGTGTGTGTGTGTGTGTGTGTGTGGTTGTGCGCACGCTGGAGCTGGGTGTTGAGCCCATCGACTGAGTATTGATCCCACCACTCACCTCCCTGCAGTCAGCTCTTGTCCTACATAGCATGCCCTGTCTGATTTCTCCCTTAATGGCTTTTATCCAGCTCCAATCTTTATTTAAACTGAAAAGTAGGAATTAGCACCCACTTCTGCCCTAGTCTCTCTTACCTTTTCTTTTCACTGTCATCTCCGAGGCAACTATCGGCAAGTATCGGTCCATTGACCCTTCTTCTCCCCTCCTCCTCCTTCCTCCTCCTCCTCCTCCTCCTCCTCCTCCTGCAGCTACGATTGCTTTCCCACTCTGGAAAAAACCGTGCGGTACAGTGTGTTTACTCGCAGCTCCTCCTGGTTTTCTCATCGTTCAGGTGTTACGTCTCGGCCCGCACCGTGTGAGTCTTCAGTCTTCGGAGGGAACCAAAGATTTCAATGTCTTTTGACATCAATGAATCCTTTAGATATTTTACCCCTTTGATAATTAGCATTTGGTCTTGAGAATATCATCAAATATTTAAAGTCCATGTGGTTTAGTCATTCGCAGACGTTTCTCATCGCAGTGGAGCAGCATTGCTTGTTTAATTCTCCTTTCAAAAAAAAACCTCTAGCTGTGTCCAATAAGCAAAATATTTAGCCCTCTGTTTACAACCTCTCATGGAAATGCATGGTCTCCCTGCAAATTGTAATGCTTTGTTGGACCATGCTCATCTAATACACAATGTAATGCACAAAAAGCAAGATAATGCAGCAATGCGTTCTGAGGTGGCAGAACAAAAACAGGAATTAAGAGCAGAGAGCGGAATCAGTGCAATCAAGGCCCTTTGTGACATCACAAACAGGCTTATTTACAATACTGCACGTTTCAGCACACATGTTGAGGAAAGAACGAAAGAAGCAAAGGGTCGACTTTTATCCTTTCTGGAGTTTGAATGACAGATGATAGACACATGTTACTGTTAGAAGATGGTGAAATAATGAATTTTGCATAATGTGGGTGATTCGATGGATGGGAAGTATTACAATGGATTCAAAACAACAACAAAGCTTGTAAATCTATATGCATTTCTTTAAAAATCTCATTATGACCAAAATGTTCTTAACCCTGCACAGATATTTCTTCAAAGGTTCGAACTCGACAGTCGAGGAGATTCAGCTCTGTTGTGTTTTCCGGCGTCTGCGTCATTGGAATTCAGAGACGGCGGCCACTTGTAAACAGCATCGTGACGCAGCCAGAGTTATGTTTATACCCCCGTCGTGGATCGTTGTGGCATTTCTCCCGCACCGCCTCGTTCTCATATCGACGGCCTTCCTCCCTCTCTGTGATCAGACGGCCGCGGCCTGGAGAGGAACCCTCGGCGCCTCGTCATCCCCTTTCGATTCGGTTTGATTTGTCGCTCACACGGTGCTAGTGATGGGGCCAACTCTTATCTTGGCCCGGCAGAAACAAGCCATAGCGAATAAGACACATCGGACTATCTGTGCTGGCACACACAATGGGGATTAATTGATCCTCTAATACCACAGATAAATCAATTCCTTCCTTTCCCCCTTCCTCCTCAGAGCTCCGCCGGCCAATTGGTTGGCCCCGCCGTTTGATCAACGGAGCATCTGCAGCCAATAGGAGGAGGGCTAGCGGGTGAGTGACATGCGGTCCGGTGGGGGGGAAGGGAGAGGAGCAAGGAAGAGGGAGTCCATCAGAAAGCCATCGGCAGCTGGGGCAAAAAGTGACAGCTGATGGAGTTGGAGAAACACAAAGAGCCGGAGCTGCTGGCCAGAGAGCGTCCACGCTGGCCGGGCTGGAGGTGTGATTTATGGTTCGTTTGCACACAATTAAAAGACTGCACAGGGGCTCAGTGGCGACTAAACATCCCTCCACACCTTCCAAAACAGAGTTTAGTCAACATAAACCTATCTTTGATTCTAAAATTCAACCTTTCTCAGTTTTTTCAACACTGTCCCTCTTCGCGCTGCACCCTCCAGCCTCCACCCCTGGCCAAGACACCAGCCATTTTCTCACAGTTACCCCATCTTATCTCCACCTTGGCCAGATCCATCTCCATTAGCCTCTTCCCCTCGCGTGGCCTGCGCCGCCTTCCCCTCGCTTTGCCTGCCGCGTCTCGTCTTTCTCCTATCAGCACCTTGGCATTTCTCACCTTTCCCACAAACACTGTTTTCCTCGTACGGCTCATATAATAACGGGCTAAAAATATGCCTCCTTCTTCTTTTCTCCGTCCGTCTCTCTCTGTCTCTTTTTTTCTCCTTTCCAGTATTGATTTTGCCCGTAGCATTGTCTATGAAGGGAGAGAGTGAGAGAGGAGAAAGATGGCGGGCGGGCGGTCGAGCGGGCGGGGGAGAGAAATGAAGAAGAAACGACTGGAAAAAGGACGAGACTTTCTACTTATGTGGTAATGCTCGCTCGCACCTTTTCCTGGTTCCACTTTGCCGGCGGCCTCGCTGTACTCTCTACCCCAGTGCATTACCTTTCAATTAAAAGCCAATCACATTAGCCGAGTGTTCCTCACACCGCTCGGCCTCCGCCGGCACCGAGTGCTCTCCCACCGCCGCGCGCATTTAATAATAACCTGCTGAAATTAGAGAAACCTTCGCCCACTGTAAACATGTTCCCGATCAGCTTTTCAGGGGGAAAATGGTTGGCTCTTTTGGCACTGGTGTGTAATGGGAATGGAGAGAGCTGATCAATAGGCTATTGATTGCAGCTTGCCAGAGTCGGGGGAATTGAGAGTGAGAATAGAGGGGAGTCGGGGTGGGGGTTGGCTCCAGGTTGAATTTTTAAAATGCTCTATTTCAGAGATGACAAATAGTCTATTTGAAAAGGCAGATGCGGGGAGAGTCGGGGAGCACGGCGGAGGAGACGGGGGGGCCGGGTTGCTGCTGCGTTCGACGAGCGCAGGGCTGGGACTCCCCCTCGTTTTTTTTTGTTGTTTTTTTTCCCAGAAGTTCCAGCGTTTTTTGGTGGAGAAGGGCTGATCTGCGAAGACAAAGGGAGCGGGGACTCGCCAGGATACAGTAGCTGGAGGAGGAGGAGGGGGAGGAGGAGGAGGAAGAAGAGGAGGAGGGGTCTCACAGCTCCAAACACTCTAAGGCAGGGGTTTAAACGAGTCAACCAGGAAAATTATAAACAACAGAAACATGCAAAGTGCGTTTAGGATGTGGTAATCCGTTCATTTTAAATTCAGCGGTCTAATGAAGACACATAAGTTTAGGTTATTGGTAATTTAAAGCCGCTGAAGACACAAGTTATTACTGCTATGCCTCAGTTTGTGAGTGGTAAGCTCTTGTATTTACATAAAGAATCAGTCCCCGTTGCACCACCCTCTGTTTTCAGGAGCTCATTAGTGGATCTTTTAATCAGACATGGCTGCTAGTAGGAGAAAGATGTGAGATTGTAATGATAAATCTGGTGCAGGAAGAAAAAAAGGCCTCGAGTATGATGAGCTGCACTGTCACCTCCACCGTTTTATCTCGCACCACACAGACACAAGTTGTTGAAACTAATAATTCAAACTCGATGAAATGGGGAAAACCTGTCACCATGTTGTGTAATATGGACTGAAGGTCAAAAACTTGTTTTCATCATTATCATTTTCAAGAGATTATTTGGGGCGCCTGCTGCCTTTTTCTTCCCCCGACTGCGCTTAAAATGTGGTCTTGAAAATTAGACACATGTGCAGTAAAATCTGGCGTTTTCCCACAGAGCAGAAGCATTTCTCTGCTGCACACAGGAATGTCTTCTTCTGACTCGCGTGCCTTTGAGCAAAAATCTGCTTCATCCGGTTCCTTTTTCCCAACGTACGTAACCTTTTTTTCAACTGTTGATTTTTTTTGCCCCCCCTCAATACTTTCAATGATGGGAACGTCTTTCAGCACCACTTAAACAACCGTTAACTCTGCATTGAGCGCACATTTCATTGAGGCGCTGAGGTTGTTGGGGGGGCCGGAAGCAAGGCTTGTGAAGGTTGTTCTCGCTCAACTGCAGGCGGAACAGAGAGTGGTTAGAGCCCCAGTCTGTAAATACTCCTGAGAGGAACATATACTATAGCTCGGTTAAAAAAAAAAAAAAAAAAAAACAGCCGTAAATAATGTATTGAATGCAAACTTCAGGTCCACGGGGACGTATGGATGGGCTCATTACCGCTTTACTTCGCTGGGCTTTTTACATAGTCTGCACTGCTCTAAACAATCAACTCCAGATGCTCCCTTCTTCCTCCGCCTCCGTTTTGATTTAGGGATGCTTTTACCTGCGGATATTGTTATGGATATAGCGGTATTGTTTTTTTTGTTTTTTTTGAGCTTCCGCACACTGCACTGCCCTGAGGTTCGAGGGCTGTTAACTCACACGGCCATGCGATGTGCCCTGTTAATGCTGCTGTGCGTTATCAGCGCCGGTAGTCCAAGTGGATATGTAGCCCCTCACTTGCGTTTATATCTGTGTGTGTGTGTGTGCGTGTGTGTGTGTGCGCGCGCCCTGTCCGGGGACGCATTGATCCCGAGGCAGGATGTCAAACATTTTAGCGCCGATCTTGTCCTTGTTATTGCCCCGCGCAGCTGGGCTGTTAATGCATTAAAAATCATTTGTCCCTACCTTTTCAAACTTATCTCGGCCCACTGCCCCGAGCAACACAAGAATACCCCTCGGTTGTAACACGCACAACCACTCCGGCCCCTCCTCCCTCCAGCCGCCGTTTCTAACCACGATCCCTCCGCCCTCCGTCTCAATCAATCTTTACGACACCCGGTTGCATCCCCCTAATGTTTCCGGACTTGACCGTATCCACGTTCAAAAATTCTTAATTAAGCCCGTTCTGTGTGTTTACCGTTGGACAAATTGCAATCTGACAGGGCTAATAAAACAACACGGGCGAGGGAAGGCCAACAGGAGCCGCCTGCTACGGCCCTCGTCTCCGTCACCTGCCTCCGTCTCCGCCTCGGCTTATCTCCCTTCCATCCCCACCTCCTCCTATCTGCCTATTTTCTACCTCACAGCCTCCTGAGGAGGAGAGAGGCACCTTTTGCCAAGCGGTTGGCTGGGATCTTCTGTCCGTCGCTGTCAACGCAACCATTCCGTGTTTTTTAAACGCTTGCGCGTCGTCACGCTGACATATCTCGGTAAACAACATCGAGCCGCGCGGCCTCTCATCTCTGATTATTAAGATTCATGAACCTGCCTGCCAGCATGTCAAGCCTTACAGATATGAGTCATGTATCTGTGCTCGCATCAGCATCTTTCTTCATTTAGATATTGACTCATGCGCCGTTCTCGCATTCTGCGATCCATAGCCCACACGTTGAGCGCGTTATATCTCTATTTCTGTACGTTTTTTGTCCGGCCACTCGAGATGTGCCATTCGCGCCGCGCTAAAGCATGATGGAGAGCGGAGGCCGTGTCACGGGGATCTCTCCAGCCGCTCGGCTGGATGCTGCACACGAATAGGAATTAAAGGCAGAGCGGGGCCTGCCTGCAGCAGGAAGCGACTGCCTCAGTCTGCATACGCAGCAGGCAGAGGGATGCGAGGAAAAACACATCTCTTTCAAAGGGGCGCTTTTGATGTATCTGATGTGCTGGTACAGTAAAAAAAAAAAAAAATAGACCAAAAAACTGCACAACATGTATTGTTGGTTTTTAGTTGTGCTGTCAGTGGCTATTTTCCCCATGAAGCAGTGCAGAAAGAGCTGCTTGGAATGAAATTAAATCACTTAAAGATGAAAGCGCCATTTGCAAACCTGGTCTCAATAAATGGTTTGGTATTTATCTATAAATTGTACTGCATAAGCCAATGCAAACTCATCAAAACCCGAGTGGACATCAAACTGCTGATGGAGCAAACTCACTGAACCCGTCACAACATTATAGCATTGAAAAGGTAACTAAATGTAATGAGGGAATGTTGTTTGCACAGTCAGTAGGTATCAAAGCTTGAAGCAGACCTGAGATGAGGTAGATGTTAGATATAAAATGCTGTTGTTCCTTTTGGTGCATGAAAAGATCATGTTATTATTACCATTAAAATAGACTGTTTTCCATGGCGTTCTTTCTTTAATAACTGGGCTGACACTAGTTGCAAGTGGAGATATTTTTTATATGAATTTCTGGTATTTTATATTGGGCTTAAGCAAAGACACACAAGGCCTCTGAAGAAACAGCCATCTCAGCGCGAGTGTCGATGTAACGTTGCTTCTCTTAGTGAGGAACCGCGATCAATCCATCTGTGCGCTTTTAAGGGGACACATTCCAATTGGAGGGTCAAATTTTCAAGGAGTGAAGAAGCAGAAGAAAAAGACGACTGCAATGAGTCAGACTGTCTTTTTGCCAAAGCATCTTAAGAGCTTTCCTTAAAAACGTTTTTATTTTTTGGTTTTATTTTTTTTTAACTTGACAATTTTTAAAATGTTGGCTTAGTTAGTTGAAGGGCTCCTCAACATGCCTTCACTGCAAGTCACTTTGAATAGGAATCTGTCAAAACAGCTTTAATAAAAATCACTTCCCCACGTCTCATCCCCATGACCCAGCTGCACCCGGGTTGCTCGGAGCACCGAAGGCGGTCGTGTCTGGGCGCGATGACGCGCGTGTACGTACGATCCTACGTCCACACGTGTGTATGTTCCGCCGTCTGTACGTTTCCCCTGCAGCGGCCCGACAGCGGCGGGGGCCCCCGCGGGGCGGCTCTGTGTTATGTCTTCCGCTCGGCCGAACATATACAGCACATCAGAGGTGCAACAAATCCATTCCTGGCTGCCAGGAACCTTTCAGAGAGTTTCTGTTCCTGTTAACAGCACATCTCCAGGTTTCCACACCTCGCAGCTGATGTGTGTCTGACACGCCGACGGGAGAACATGTCGGGCGGGCCGGCGCGGATAACGCTGCGTGCGTTGTGTGTTTGTGTGTGTGTGTGTGTGTGATTTCCGTGTGAAGCCCCCGTGTCTCAATGGCGTCTTTAGAGTGGTTAATCAGAGGAGAGGTTGAGGAGAGTGTCAGGGTGTCAGGCCGGCTCCGCTGAAGAGTCCTCCAGCCCTCTTCTCTTTCTGTGTTGACACCTCTTAACCTCAGTCTATCATCTCTCACACTCACACACTCCACTCCTATTGACACTGGCTACCCTGCAGCTCTCCAAAGACCCGCGGAGAATCCACTACAGTGATTGTCCATAAGAGGGGAAGCCTCGGAGCCCGCCGAGAAGAAAGGATTATATAATGTGCCGAGACGCAAGGCGAGGTTTCGAGTGGATTTAGCCGCTGTTTGGCGTCTTTACGGACGGACAGAAGAGGAGAAAAAGAGGGGAAGGAAAAAAAAATAACCGAGGGAGTGGGGGTGGGGATCAGCGCATTAAACAATGCTGTCGGCCCTCCACGGAAAGTGCTGAATCCACACGTGCATCAGTGTGTAAAATACATAAATCACTCTCTTTGTTTCCTCGCAGCGGGCGGAGTACAGGAAGTGTGTCCGCCCTCTGTCACTAGTTGGTGTTAGTGGGGTCAGGAGCTGGAGGTCATCTGACAAAAGGCCAAAGGTCATAGAGCAGTGGGTCTTGTTAAAATACATTTTAGCCTCCTTCAGGGATACGGTGTAATGGCTCTGGGAATATGCTGGGTTCCAGGTTGGCTGTTTTGCCGGTGGAGGCTGGGTGATATATGTGCTCCGCTGTGCGCCGGATGTATATTCAGAACCCTTTTTAAGAAATCAGGAAACAAAGCTAGCGCTCGCAGGTCAACAGGGGTTATGGGTGAGAGGTCACATATACGTGTCTTCCTAGCGTGTGTGTGTTTCAGAGGATACTGTGTAAATGAGGCTGTTTTTTCTTTCGTTTGGCTGATATTTTTTTTCTATTTCTCCCAGAACCTTAAAGGTGTGAAAAATCTTCTACTCTCCCTTCCCCCCCAAATTGCACAGAAGGAAAAAAAAATCTGGGTTTGCCTGATCAATATATCGGAGCCATTTGAATATCGACACGACGAGCGTGCCATTCTCAATCTTAATTTTTAATATGGTGATAATTCCTGTATTAATTTTCATAACTTCCCCTTCGATAGCCTCGGAATGTGAGCGATGGTGGCCCATTTTTTTTTTTTTTTTGTGCGGCGGTTCTGCCTCTTTCTCTCCTCTGTGTTGCCATTGATCACTCCAGCGCGCACCCCCACCCTTTCACATCGCCCTCCCTCCTCTCGCTCCGCCTTTGCCTTCGCCTTCGCCTCCCCACGCACTCGCACTGCTCCACTGTAAAATTCATCCTTATTCCCCCATTTTAGCGGGCTAACTGCGCGCGCTACCTTTTATCAGTCCAGAACTGTTGAATTAATAAATTGATATTGACGAGCCATCAGCCGAGGGGATAAATTATTTGGGAGCAGAAGGCTAAGGTCACATGACTTTTAGTACCCAGGATTCTGTAATTATTCCCCATGAGAAGAACCACGGCGCGATGCTATCCCTCCCACCCCTCCGCAACCCCCCCCCGCCCTCCACATGCTCTACATGCCCTTCCCAGAAACGAACAAGCATGCACACACGCACGCAGACGCACACACACACATGCACACAGGCTTGCATGTAGAACTATAAATATCCTCCCATGCAGTGTATTGCAGTGGGCCATGGGAATACTGATGATCATTACTGCTATCATAACCTTCATGATACAGGACATTAGCCTGGCCAGAGATTGCATTTAATTATCAGTACCACAAAACCTGGGCGGGAGAAAAGTGGAACGTGCCGCAGCATTGAATGCAAATTATACAGTATTGAGCCTCACGTTGCTGTGAGCAGCACGCTTACCTGATAAGGTGCAATGCAAAACAGTGCGATCGACCCTCCCCCGCTTTCACCCCCGATGGTCTTCTCCCTGTAACGGATGCAAATGAGAGGCGCAAAACCGAGAGGCAGGCGAGCGCTGCGGCGAGCACGTCAGAGTGCCAATCATGGAAGTGCTCTTGTTGCCCTCCGGCCATCGCTGACCTTCTGACCCTGGCCCTGGCCTAAATGTCAAAGGTCACCTGCCCGGGTCTGCGTGGACCACCGAAAGTCCCTGACCAGGGATGCGTGGCCATGGCAACGCTCTACGCACTATAGGAGGAGAAATGGGGAGGTGTTTTGCATCTGGTAAAGGATGAATTCGTGCATTTAGAAAAACACCAGGTTGAACATCGTGCGTTTGTTTTTTTGGTGTTTTTTTTTTCACCAGAGGGAGGGACTGTGCCCCTGATTGGTTTCCAATGAACCCACAGCTGGAAGGAAATCTACAGACACCTCCAACAGTGATAAGACGTGCATTGTAGTAAAATGGTCATTTGTTTTATCTGCAAAGCTGGTGAGTTAACATCTGCTGTTTAATACTGTGTCACTGTTGAAATCATTTTAAAGAGATTGATGAGTTCATTACTCATTGTGATGTCCCTGAAGGTTGGATACCTATTTGTGATTAGTGAGAACACGGCCAGCCAGGTGTTGGTTCCACCATCTGACAGCGTCATGTTTATATCCCTTTTCCAACATGTGGAAGATCCACTCAAGCATAATTTTTTTGGAAACAAATCACTAAATATACTGTTTAGTGGAGAGATTTTTACCCCCAACAATCACTAATCACCATCTGCCTCACTATGAAGGTCAACGATGGAAAAATAAAGATGTGAAAATGGTTTAAACATGAGACTTTTAATTATAAACCTCGAAATGTAAATAATACAAAACTAGAGCATAATTACCACGACACGGAATCACGCACGCACGCACGTACGCACGTAAGCACTCGCGAACAAAGAAAAAAAAACTTCGCCAAAAAACTGACACGTCCGTTGACATCGACTGGCCATTCGCTTGCACCTTGCGACATCTAGTGGTCGCCAGCGACCTCCTAATCGCTCGCTGCTCGGGAAAATAGGTGATGGCGGTGGGAGGGGGGGGGGGAGCAATAAACCCACAAGTCGGCCCTTTTTTCCCCCTCCAGGGAGCGGTGGTCGATGCCTCGTCCCACCATATGTCTGATCACAGCTGCCAATCAACAGGTCAACGCGACCCCGGGGAGGCAGGCACTGGTGGGGAGAGATCAAACAGTGGACCTCGGGGATGACAGATGCAGATGGAAGAAAAGGCAATAAAACATTGCTTCAAAGATGGCAACGGTGCACTAGGAGGCAAATTATTGTTAACAGTAATCTGCAGAATAGCGCCTCGCATTCGCATCGATTGACTATTATGGAGCCTTTGAAGGCGATGTAACGCCGGGCTATTGTTCGTGGTGGGACACAAGCAGAAAATAGCAGCTGTTTTTGGTTCAACTACAGCGCTTCCTAAGCCTTAAATACTACTTACTTCTATGCAATCATGCCGTCTAATAGACTCGCAATTTGGCCTCCTCCGGGCCAGCGGAGAGGGTTTTTTCTTTCTTTCACAAGGCTCAGCTGCAGTTGCTCCAGGGAAAATAAATAAATAAATAAATAAATAAATAAATAAATAAATACGCGTCGAAGAAAAATAAGGAATTAAATAAAGGCTGAATGAATATTAACATTTAAATGTCTGTGTGTTTTTTTTTAGATGGCTATAAGTTGTCTTTCGTTTTTGGTTTGTCTCTTTAGTATTTACATATGTGATAATGACAAACAATTACATCTCAAACAGAAAATTTTGCATCCTTTTTCTTGCTGCAGAAAGAATAAAATGCAAAATAACTGTGAAATATTTTTTTTAGAATGGCACAGACAAGTGAACACTAGACTTCAAATGAAAATTTGCACTTGAATGTTTCAGTATCAGTCAAAAGACTTTTTTTTTATGGTGTTCACTCTTTTGGATATTGAGACCTGACTGATGTGTATTCTAAAAAATACATAAAATTGTACCTTAACCAAAAATAAATATTTTATTCCGCTTCAACAATGCTGATTATCTTTACAGCATAGAAATTGGACCATTTAACAAAATAATGTAATACAATAATATAGTAGTCTTGGTCCAACACAAAAAATGGCGATGTTCCTGATGATCATAATAGCAGAAATGCATCAGTTTAATTTCCTGTGAAGGAGGTTTGTGGTGAGGCGTCTCCACTGGTTATACAACAGGTTTCACGCCAGCACCAAACAGACAGTCTTTCCCTTTTCTTCTGTCGGCCTCTTTGATCTGTTTCATGTACAAGCTCAGGCTGTTGCCCAGTGTTGTGTGAAGTGTTGTCAAGTCTCCGGTCAAATCGATGAGATACATGTAAACTGTGAGGGGTGGGGATGGGGGTGTTTGGGTGTCAGCTTTGGAATGCTGCTGTAAAATGTGTTGCATTAAAATGAGGCCATAATGTTTCATGGCACTCTCAGCGGGACTGATCTTCTTACCTCAACTCTCCGCTAATCAGGAACAAATCTTTGCGCCTTAATCTACGGCCCCCTGCACTCCTCCGCCCATCTCATTAGATTAACAAAATGACATGCACTTATGAACGCACACACGCACACATGCAGAGCTCATGACCTCAATCTGATGTCGAGAGCTTGTTAATTATATTTTGGTTTGTTGAATATTACAGTATTTGTGTGTGTGTGTGTGTGTGTGTGTGTGTGTGTGTGTGTGTGTGTGTGTGTGTGTGTGTGTGTGTGTGTGTGTGTGTGTGTGTGTGTGTGTGTACAGGGCTGACAATTAAAAACTAGGCTTATTTAATAAGCCATAATTTATTATAAGAAGAAAGTTAAACATAAAAACAAAAAACATAAAATCTTCATATTACTAAACTACAGCACAAGCTGAGACATTGACAACAATTTTTTTTTTTTTAGAAATTTATGCATGTTAAATTCAAACTCTTCCACCTGTGTGTGTGTGTGTGTGTGTGTGTGTGTGTGTGTGTGTGTGTGTGTGTGTGTGTGTGTGTGTGCACGTGTGTGCGTGTACAAACATATGCAACCAAATTAAAGCCTTAAAGCTGGTGAATTGAAGAGGATTTGATGCAGAGGGCAATTCATGGGAATTAAGCAAATTAGGTCTCTAATTAGGCACTGACATTGAATAGGAAGATTTGGTGAACAATAAAAATTAATTAGATGGATTTTGTCAACGTTATAATGAGCATCACCAAAAAGTAACTGCTATGAACACCACACACACACACACACACATGTATATGCACCCTTTATCCTTCTGACATATTATTGTCTGTTTAGGATCTAATTTCATGCCAAATATCATCTTATTCAAATATTCAATAATTTGCAAATAAGACGCCCGCATGAGCTGAGACAAACAAACTTCAAAAAAAGTCAATGTATGACCTAATCCTCTTAGGCCACAGCACTGTGCATGTAAATGCCAACCTTAGCAAGCCAGAGAAGAATTTCACTATTGACGTGAGAACCAGACATGTAAAAATCGACTCAATCTTTTTTTATTATTATCATTTTCTTTATTGTTTTGGCAATATTTTAGACTCTTGAGATATAAGTGTCGAGGGAATTCCTAATGACAAGGTTGTATGCAGTTTTAAAAATTCTCATCTAAAATTATTTCGACATTATTTTAACATTCATTACCATTACATTAACAGTGGAGGCCCAATGTGTAACATTTTAAATGAATCTGCTGACATGAAACTGCTGCGTAGCGGTTGGTAAGACAAAGACAACAGAGTAGATGCCAAACTGAGACGAGAAGACCAGTTGTGGGACCAAGACTGGTTTTTAACTACTGTTAGATACATTCAAATACATATATACATACAAGTCGATGGATAACATTGATCTGTACAGGGCCTCATGGTTTCAGCCTGACATCGTAGTTGATAATGTATAACAAAATAAATAAAAACAAGGAAAGTGTGAGGTGAAGTTGTACATTGCTTTGTACTTTGCTAAACAGGTATTTACGCTGACAGATAAAATCTTCTTTTGCATCATTAGATCCTAAAAAACCTTACACACTGGACATGCACTTCTTTCTTTGGATTCACCTGCTGGCTATCATTGCCCTTAAAAGCCCTCCCTCCCCTTTGCAGTAAATCAGTGTCCGCTCCCCTTCCCCTCTCTCTGCCTCCGTCCCTTTCCTCTGCTCCCTTCATCTCTGACCCCCCGTGGTACCCCTCGCTCTACGGCACCGGTTATGGATTACACTGTGTGATAAGCTCCCCCATTTCTTGAAACTATTTGGGATTGCTCAGATTATCTAGCCTCACATCCTTGGGAGGCGGCTTTGGAAAACCCCATCTGAGTCCCTTTAAGCAGGAGATTTTGCATCCCGACAGCTTTGACTAATTAGCATCTCACACCGGGTGGTGTTTTAGCATTGGGCTCACTTTTAGCACTATCTGCATTAATGGACACACACACACACACACAGAGAGAAACAGAGACAGAGAGAGAGAGAGAGAGAGAGAGAGCACACTGAAGACAGTTGATTTAAACAAAGTGTTTAATTCAATATGATTAATTCAGATTTTAACAAAATACATCAGTCTCATTTTTCTAAAAAAAAAATTAAAAAAAATCAGAAAACAAATACGAGTAATTCATAAGAATTATAAATGTTATTTATTCGGTACCCCAAGTATCACCACCTTGGGTCTGCAGAATAAAATTGCAATATTTGTTTTTATTTCAAATTTGCCCACACTGGTTCATTTTATTTGTAACTGAGTCTAATACTCAAAAGCACAAAGGACAGTAACCCTTCAAATTACAACTGATTTCCTCCTATTGCAGGCCTGGATGAAGCCCTACTTGTGGCTGCACACTGGACCATGGCCAGTAGAGTCGAGGTGGCATGCAGGACAAAGCAAGTGTCTGGACTTGTGGACAGCACCAACAGGGCACTCTGTGGGGCCGGACCATGCCTGGGTGGTAGGGGGAACTCTGGGAGGAGATGGGAACCGGTGGCGTTCCTCTCCTTAGCCTCCGTCTGGCTCTCCGGCAGTGGTAGTCCCCTTTGGAAAAGTCCTGGTAGTTTGAGGGGTGAATTGCCCAGAAGTGGCCTTTGCCGTTGTCGCTGCGGCCTGCTTTGATGAAGCAATCGTTCAGGGACAAGTTGTGGCGCACGCTGTTCCTCCAGTTTTTATCCTGCAGCAGCAAACCAAGAAAAAAGGGCATTAAGCATTAAGTCACCATTAAACAACTGGTGTCCCCAGTTGTAAATCGACATTGGTGTCTGTTAAGTATCGCTGATCCTCTTCGGGATGTCACCTTGTCCTGTTGTTGGCAGGATGCACCATAGCGTGTCAAGACCGCATATGATCGCATCGAGTCACGACGCCCCAAGTTACCTTTTTAGCACGTCAAACCAATGATTGACTTTAATCCATTAGGCGAAGTCCAATCTGTTGTCGCACCTGGTAACGGTAGAGGTGGTTTGCGACCTAGCAACGGGATTACTTTATTTGTGAATTCGCCAACAAGGAGATCATCGAGTGTCCCTGTAAGCACCTAATTGCCTAACCACTCAGACAGATTACCCAGGCCAAGTAGGTTGCTTCGCTCACTAAAATGGCTACTGGCAGAATTTCCCAACGCCAAAACAAATGGCGCCGAGCACTTTTCAGGAAAACAGCCTCTTTCGTCTTACCAGTCAGTGGCTTTGATGTGCGCACAAAGTGGCACTGCATGATTTGTTTCAAAGTACAACATCAGCATAGACCCAATGTATCACCACCTGAGATTATCAACCCGTTACGATTAGCGTTGTTTTCCCGCAGTGCAACTGGTGGTGTACCGACTTTGGATGAAGGCAACTTGCGCGAACATACCTTGCTCTTGAAATACGGGTAGTGGTCCATGATCCACTGGTAGATGTCACACAGCAGCAGTTTCTTCTGCTCCGACGCCAGGATCGCCTTGGAGATGAGTGCAATGTATGATTGGCTGGGTTTGTCTGCAGACTTCTCTGGGCTGTTGCTGGTCAATGTGGTGGTGGTAGTGGTGGTCACATCCTCCTCCCACTCCTCAGGTTTCTCTTCAGCCCCCTCCTCTTCTTTGACGCTCCTCTCTTTCGCCTCTGCCTCTGACCTCTGCTGGAGTTTCTCCTGTGTGTCGGAGCGAATCCCCTCCTCTTTGGGTGTTAGATTTTGATGATTTAGCATGCTGCTCGCTGTCTGCTCTGCCATACGACTTCCTGTCGCTTCTTCTTTGGAACCTTTGACTCCCTTATTGAACAGAAGGTAGTCAATAGTGAAGCTTAGCCCCAGCGTCTCTCGCCGGCTGCTTTTGTCCTCCATTGTCTTCTCTGCGTTGAGGTATTTCGCACTCATTGCAAAAGGTTTTGTAGTTTCGGCTGATAAAATAAAAGTCTTGGATGATGAATACAAAAAAATGTCCCTCACAACAGTCTTCTCTGTGTCCTGATTTGCCAAAATCTCACAACATGGCTGTTTTCCTTTTGACGGGTGGACCCTGGAAAGCCTCAGTGCCCCGCGCTTCTTTCGCCAAAGTCTCACTGTTGACAAGATCACAGATAAAGATGAGCCTCTCAACTGTTGTTGACCTTGATGCGCTCAGAAGTGGCACAATCTCGACGTGTGGAAATGACGTCAGGCGATACGACTCATTTGCAGGCACTTCGTTTAGCAACAGGTTTAAATTAAACGCGTCCGCCACTGCCCCCGCCACCGCTCTTCTTCCGTGACCAACACCTTTTCTTCCTCGACCCAAGAGCTGTGTCTCAGGGCTGTGGAGGTGTCACTATTTATATGACTGTGAATGTATCCCTCACAGAAAGGGGTAAAGAAGGCACACAGGGAGGTCGAGGTAGGGGGTCTCAATTGAGGCGGATTATTTTTATTAACCCAAAGCAAATCTTTGTAATTACGGGAGATTAAACACTTGAGATTTAGCAAGACGGGGTGCGTTGAGGACGGATGCTGTAAAGTCAGAAGCGTTACAGATACCAGTGTTATCCTGTTAATGTTGTTGTGTTCATGCAGATGCCCTCCAAAGAATAACTTCAGATAAAGAACGGTAATTAATGGGGTCCAGTTGGAGATTTTGCAAGCAAAGGATGTTAACTTAAGTCAGTCAAGTCTCAGGGTCTTTTCAGAGATCATGAAAGTGCTTTATGTTCATCAGAAAGCCAAAGATAGTTGCGTGGCAGCACTGAACAGTAAAACATGACTATTAACTTATTGACAGTTGGTATTATGCTTATTTCATTTTTGTCAAACAAAATTCTTATTGTGCTTTCTTAACCCATAAAAGTGCCTTTATGTTGATGCTAAGGTGCTTATATGCTTGGGTTTAACGTTGTTGTTGTTGTTGTTTTTTTGATGTCTTTCGAATATAACTTTAAAACTGAAATGACTTGTAGTGATGCAATAAATTATATTGTTTTCTGAATTTGTGTAACAAAGTTGAATCTTCTCTTCTAATTAATACATCTTAAAAGAATTGTATTGTAATTGTATTCCTTTTGTCATATAATCATGCATTCATTCTTTGATGGATTAAACTGGCTTTATCTCTGTTTTAAACGGGTGTCTTTGGTTAAACTTTTTTTCTTTTTTCCTTTGTTTTCATGATGACAATTTCATTTTATTATCCACATTTATATAATACAGTATGGATCATTTTAACCAATCATTTGTATTGTGAAAGAAGAAGAAAAAAACTTATTAGAATAAGGTTTTCCATTAACCATCTTAAACTGAGTTGTTCAGTTGCTCTAATGAATGCACCTAATTCGCCTTATAATTTTCACAATATAGGATTAAAGTGTCATTATTATTGTTATTACTATTATTTGGATGACCTTGCATTCTTAGATGTGTTTTGTAGTTTTAGAATATTTACAAATGTATCAAGTGGTAATTTACTGGCTCCATTATTTGTGTCTTTTGTCTCCTTGAAATCGCAAAGATCTCAAGATTTAACACCTTGTGAGGTTGATCAAAAATAATCTAAACACACACATTACGTATACAACAGTACATACAACACAACAGTGGAGAAAAGGGAGTAAGTTTAAAAAAAAAAAAAAAAAGGAAACTGGTCTGCATTTGCCAAATGTCACCATCATCAAGTCAGAGAAGATTTCCCTGAAAGTGCAACCCCCATGTTAGACTAGCTTTGTGAGTTAGTCGGATGGAGAATAGATTCATGTACCATATTGCCCTCTTCTGTTTGGAGAGAGCACATGCCTTGCATAAACAGAGCAGACGATCACAGTACTAATCCCCGCCTTTACTGTGACATCATGTTGTCATTAGTTCTTTTTTTTTTTTTGCTGAAAGACATACCTTATTTCCTTTAAGGCCATATGAATAACTGTCATATTGTTGAAAATACATATTATAGTCACAACGTTTTCCTGCCATTTTTTTTTTAAAGAAATAATGTACAATTCTGTATTCCTTGCATATGTAAATAAGAAACCCCTCCAACCTCCTCCAAATAAAGGTGTGCTTTACAGTGCACAGCAGCGTGTTCAAGACGCCTCTTGTCCAGGTGACACCAAAACAGAGGCACATCACGTTCGTGCCATCTTGACACAACTCCTTCAAATTAGTCTTCTTTTTTTCCATGAGGCTGTACATGGTGAGGGGCTTTGCGAAGACCTGGCCTGGATCACCTCGGGGATCACCACCGCGACCTTGGCTTAATCATTTACTGTTGAATTAATGTGTGGCACAGTGTGCTGCTTGCGTATCCAGATAGACTTCGACCTGCTCGCATATTTTTGTGTGTTTATTTTTCTTTGATTAGTCTGTTTAATTCAATTACGAACGCGCCTAAGACAAAGCATAAAGTCGACATCTGTCGGCAGGTTACACAGCCCGAAGTGGATTATTTAGCTCGGACGGGACCTGAAGTAACCATGCGACCTGGACCACTTCCTGTCCCAAGCTTTGCGTAGGTATTGAAATGAGACGGTTTTCAAGGTACACGTCGTCGAAATCTAGCAACTATCAAACAGAAACACCATGGATATCAGAAAACGTTCCCACGTGGTGTCATTTATTGACACCGAGGCCTAATTTGGAAACGAGACCTGTCTCTTAGTGTTTATAAAAAGTTGCACTGTGACTTTAAAACGCCTTCGCTCCGCCCACTCCACATATTTTGCTTTGGTCTCTGGATAATATCGCACTGTGATTGGCTCAGTATACCCTTCAATCACAGCGGCCTCTGCGTTTCATTGGTGAAAGACTAGCAGTCGTCTCTGACTCTCGCGGTACTGCTGCACGAAGATGGCGGCCGAGCTGGTGGAAGCGATGGCAAGTAAAGCTTGGCTAGCTTTGGTTTGATGCAAGACGGGCGGGGGAGGGTGTTTCAAACTGAGTCCTGTCGGAGAGGGGACTGGGGGCTTTGTAGAAATATAGTCAGGACTTTGTTCTACCATAAATGTGGCATATAACATCAATGTCGAAATTGACTAGCTGGGACGGCTAAGCTCGCTAGCCTAACCCGGGCAAGTGCGTTGATGTAGCTAGCATCGAGCTCGGTTTCTTCTATCACGCTGAAAGGAACCTAGCGGGCAACGTGAATTAAAAACAAAACTGTCGGGGGTGTCGTGCCCACATGCTTCCCGGCGCGTTTCATGTGGACGTTAGTTAGGCTAGAAACGTGTTTGTCGGTGGACTCTTTTTGTGTAGGAAGCTGTGCACCTGTCAAAGCGTCCAGTTGTCATGATTGAATACCGGGAGTCCTGTTTGAAGCTAGCCAGCCGACTAGCCTGGACCATATCTGTGAAATCTGCGACGTTGCTCACTTCAAAAGCTTCCGTTTTTAAATACATACAAGTACACGTAAAAAAGGATGCCTTATGATTGATTTGAGTTTGGGTTTAAGACAGTTTTCTTCCTAATGTCTCCCCAGTCTTGTTAGACGACGCTCAATCTTGCTAGATACTTCTGGTTTTTCATTTCATTTCATGTTTAAGACTCAGATTACTTAATAAGTTGATAATATTATTTAAATGTAATAATTCACTTTGTCGCTTTCAATGAAACGTCTAAAAGTTGTCTTTGGTGTACAGCTCCCTCTTCGAAATAGTCAGTTGTAATGTTGCGTTAGTATTCGTATATGCAATATTGGTATATGAAATATTGGGTTGAGTGTCGCATGGGTACAGATGTTGGAAACGGCATAGATACCTTATATCTGTGGGTTGCGCCATTTTTCTCTGGTTTTCCAAAGTAAACTGATGTGTTTACATGGTGCCGGACAAGCACGTTCAGTTGAGGTGATACATAACAGTGCATGGTCCAGTTAAAGTGTATTACACTTTCGTTGCTTAATGGCTTGATTGCTTTCTCTATTATATGCATTGCAAGATTTGCTTTAAAGAATTGTCAAATTTCGTTATTGTGAAAGTCATTGTGTAGTTGGACTGCAATTTTGTGTCATGCCAAAGCCCAATTACAACTGTTAAAAAATGTATTGGTGATTTAGGCTTCCTTCATTATTATGTGACATAACCTCAAAATAACTACTGTCAACATGTAAACACAATGTAAAAGAAGGTAATTGTGATATAGGATAATTTCTGAATAAAACAAATGATACAAAGTGCTTGTATTGCAAATGTAATACTCTTCAGAACAACTATGTGCTTTTATGTTCCAAAAAAAAAAGAATGAAAGAAAATGTATCACTTTGTTGAATTTTTGTCTTGTCTTTATTACAGAACATGGTCAAAAGTTTCCGGGTCTCAGACCTGCAAACGCTGCTGGCCTCGATGGGTCGCAGCAAAAGTGGGCTGAAACAAGACCTGGTGGGGCGTGCCCTGAGGCTAGTGCAGACCGAATACAGCCCGGAGCTCCTCAAGAACGTCAGACAGCTGTACGAGTCCCGCTTTCCCAAAACATCTGGCTGGCTTGCAGCACGGCGTCCAGAGGGCATCTACTCCACCCTCAGCACCTCCCCCACTGCCACCTCTCAGGGCGCGGACTACCTCAACGGCATTTCCAAACCAATCTCAACACCTGCACCAGAGGTCAAACTGGTGCCACTGCCCTTCTACCAGACTCTGGAGACATTATTGCCACCGACAGAGCTGAGTGAGTCAATTCAATCTTGCTATGAAGCCATTTTGAACAATTCAAAATGTCTCACAGATGTATGTGCTGAGACTGATCGCCACTGTTTTCTGCATATTCCCAGTTGCTCACAACAATGAGAAACTGCAGGACAGTCAATGCTTATTTGAATTAACACCAACCCAGGCAGACCAGATCAGAAATGCCAGGTAAGGAAATAAACATTTTCTCTATAATCTACATTGTCGGCTAAAACGTTTTTTTAGAAATCAAATTTTTCTCTTTGTTCTTTTGTTTTATTAGTGAGCTTCGTGCTGGAATGAGATCAATCCAAGTGGTTTTAAGGTAAATCCCCCAAATGTTCATCAACACATTAGGTGCTCTTTACACCTCTTATGCTGGGACACCTGATGTGTGTTTTGACCTCATCATGTGGGCCCGAAAGGTGTTATGGTATCATAATTGTTTTCTCGTCTATTTCATCTTTTCAGAATCTGTTACTCAGACTCAATTGGTGTACAGGAGGACCAGTATCCTCCTAACATTGCTGTAAAAGTCAACCAGTCATACTGTCATGTCCCGGTGAGCTTTTCTTCTTGAACACAACAATCTCGTTTCTGAACACAAATAATTCTCACGTAATTAGGTGACTGGTTTTTCTCATTTGTTTGTGTCTGTGATTGCAGGGCTATTACCCCTCAAACAAGCCTGGTGTTGAACCTCGTCGTCCTTGTCGTCCTGTAAACATCACTTCTTGGCTGCATCTCTCCAATGCCAGCAACAGAGTCACTATCACCTGGGGAAACTTTGGCAAGGTCAGTCGCAAAGATGTGCTTTGTCAGTATGAAAAGCACCGCAACAGAGACATTCTTTTTTATGGTGAATAAGCAAGCTCTTTTCCAGAAATAATAAATCTAGAAGTTGCTTCTGTCCTCCAGTGGAAGAAGTTGTCTTATGTGCTTTGCAACATTGTTGAGGAACCCAAAAATGTTATAGCGAAATTGTGGATGCAAAATGTAATCAGATTTCAATAATCCTTGTAGATTGATTCTGTGGGTAAGAGTTGTTGACAAAGTGCTCACAATGTCTCATTGTGTTTTTCCAGCGTTACTCTGTGGCAGTGTATTTAGTGCGGGTATTCACTGCTACTGACCTCTTCAGTCAACTCAAACTTAACTCTGTTGAAAGTGCAGAACGCTGTCGCGAGCGCAGTAAGTGTCACTCATGCACACACTTGGTTGGTTTGTTGGTTTGCTCATTTAAATTGTTGCGTCAGAAAATGTGAGTTCGGTTTCTTGAGCTGTTTTCGATGTTTGTGGGCCATTTCAGATTATCTTCAAAGAAAACATAATATGTGCTCTACTTTTTTTTTCCTTTCATAGTTCAAGACAAGCTACGATTTGATCCAGAGAGTGA
The DNA here is from genome assembly GCA_009823395.1 of Thamnaconus septentrionalis. NCBI lineage: Eukaryota > Metazoa > Chordata > Actinopteri > Tetraodontiformes > Monacanthidae > Thamnaconus > Thamnaconus septentrionalis. The sequence continues at coordinate 7,725,082 of CM020508.1, read as the reverse complement.
AATAGCAACCACAGGACTTCGGGTGTCTCTTATCTGTCCAGTGAGTACACTTTTGTAGCATCGCACCTCTCATAGTAGAGCCTCTCATCCATGTCTTACACACACACTTAATTTGTCCCTTATTGCAACTCTCTTCTCTTGTCCTTTTTTTGTTTTGCAGTTGGTGAAGATGCGACTCGGTGTGCCCTGTCGGGTTTTGACTTGTGCCCATCTGCAATGTTTCGACGCAGTCTTCTTCCTGCAGATGAACGAGAAGAAGCCCACGTGGACCTGCCCCGTCTGTGATAAGCCTGCTCCTTTCGAGCTCCTCACTATCGATGGGTAAGGAGCGAGAAACACGCTCTGACTCACCCGCTGAACTAAATTCCTTTCAACAGATTCCTACGGGGTGATTTTGTGCTACCTGTTGGTTTAGGCCATATCTGGTAACTCTATTTAAGGTGCAAGGTTGTCCTTCTTGTTGTGCATAGATCTTGCGTCATCATCATGATGACATACACACTCCAATGCTGTGCATGACTTGACAGGGATGAATTTTTGTGACTGCCCTCAAATTATATTATAAATGTTACATCCTACAAATTGAATTTCTTGTTCAGTGTCTGAAGGTTCAAAAACAAACCCACAGTTTTTAAATGTATTGACCATAACAAGTCAAAGCAGACACAGTCTTGACACTGCAGTGACCCCAGTCTGTATGTGCAAAAGCTACCTTTAATCAAATCAGTGCAGATGAAGCTGCTGACTGACTGTGACTGTTCTATGATTCCAGAGTTGTGATGAAATGCTTCTATACCAAAATATTTGGGCATGTAATTTCCTGCAAGGGGCCATGGACCTTGTGCTCCCTTAATTCCACAGACACCAAAAGTGTTGTAAAAACTACTAAAAGTGGTCCAGTTTAGTCATCAAGTACATTTGTAGTACTTCAATTCAGTGTGTGTGTGACGAATTTGGAATTTAGATGATACAAATGTCTCAGAAAGACTGGATAATAGCATAATGGTAAACTAATGTGTAATAGCAGGATCTCATCTGCAGGAACAATACAAAAGTTTGCAAATTCATCCATCTGTTCAACCCCTGCTAGTCAGCTGATGACACTACTCCTGCTCTAGACTGAGGTCTTGCCCTCGGAGGTGGCTCTAACTCGCGGTGTGTGTTCCAGGTTGCTCTCAGAGATACTGAAAGAGACAAATGAAGACATCGAGGAGATTGAGTACCTAACCGACGGTTCCTGGCGGCCCATCAGAGATGACAAAGAGAAGGACAGGGAAAGAGAGCGCAGTAACACACCAGAGTATCCTGTTGTTGATATATGTACGAGCCATTTCAACCCCTTTCTCTTAATGTGCAGATTTCATTCTCTTTCTTTCTTTTTTTGAAATTCCTTTGCTGCTTTGCATCTTTATTTTGTGAACAAATGAAAAAAAAAAAAATGTTGACATCTGCTCCCTGTCTGCAGGCATTCCTGAAGCAAACGGTCACTCGCCAGCCCACAGCAGCACGAGCCTGTCAGGCAAATCTGGAAGCGGCTCCGTGGGCATGGCGGGAGGAGCGGCCGCGGCGCCCGGTGGGGGCGCGGTGGTAGATCTGACTCTGGACTCCTCCTCTGAGGAGGAAGGGGGCGGGGCAGGGGGAGACAGTGAGGACACTGAGGACAGCGCAGACAGCCCCCCAAAGCGAGGCCGATACAACTACGACAAGGACCTGGTGACGGCCTACTGACCCCGCCAGCTCTGTCCCTTCAAAGACTGATGACACAAACACAGAGACAGACAGACAGACAGGCGGCGGCGGCGGCGGCGGCGGCGGCGATGGGGGCGGGGCGCGGGAACCACCCAACCTCGAGGACAGGAACACAGTCATCCAGTAGATGCAACAAACCCTCCCCTATGCCTACACGTCAGAGCCTTTTAGCAGCTCTGGATGCTATCCAGACAAACACACACTCAAAACACGCACTGTTAGCGAATCTTCAATCTAGAGCGATTAAGGTTCCCCTTCTTGTACTGTACACAAGTGGCAGCAACACGGACCCCCATTTCATTTTGGCCTGCTGTCACCATCCAGTGAGTATGTGTACTGTCCTGCCTATATTCATACAACCGAATGGATTGAGTGCCCCGGCTCAGCCACCACCACCACCACCACCACCCTTCCTCCTCGCTCCAGACTATTCCTTGTATACCACAGCCTCTTTCTTTCTATCTGACTCTTGAATTCCAAGCGCTTTGAGCGGTTTAACGTTTGCATCCCTTTTTGAGTTTCAATTTCCCCCATTTTTGTCACGCTGTTGACAAACGGGCAAGTTTCAGTTGTCTTTTTTTCAATATCATTTGAAAAGAGCGTTAATCACCTGTTGGAGGACACGGTGGCGATTTTCTGGAGTACAAAAGAAACAAACCTCTCATCATATTTTTTTCCCTTGTCCAGACAATAATTCCAAAGCTTGAAATGTTTTTTTTTCCTCCCCCAGGTATTGATCATTTATTTTAATTATGGAAGGGCAGACCACAATACTGGCCTCAGAGTGTGATGCTTTATATTTTTATTTTTGTCCTTAGATGAAGAAAACCTACCTCAGTCATAACAAAAAAAAAAATAACTTAGCCGACTGACCAGAGATGAGCTTAGAAAGAAACGAAGGAAAGAAGGATTTGGATCTTTCTCAAGCAGATTTTTACACTGGAGACTTTTTTGTTTTATATTTTTTGTTATTTCATCCCAGCTTTGTTTTTTTTGCTTTTTTTTGCAGCAAAGTGAACTTTAACAGAGAGTTTCGGTCTAACTGGAGATGTCTGCGGGGGAAAAAAACCTGCAAACTAGAAATGTGCCACTCCCTGAAAGACGTTTCTCTCCCTGCGGTGTGATTCCTCTCAGCTGAATCTCTCAGCGTTTGCATGTGAAAATCGGTCATTGGGACACCGGAAGAGATTTACTGACAGGATGCAGTGTTGATGAGAATATGGTGCCTTGTTTAGTTGAAAACCTGTGGTTTTAAATGGAGCGGCGTTTGATCGGCGGACGAGGGACTGGTCCGAGGGAATGCGTATGGATTTTAATTTGGATAAAAATATATAGACTTTTTTTTTCTAGTTCAGAAAATGGTCTGAGGAACCAAATCAAACTAGTGTTTGAGGAAGTTTAGATATCAAACCACGCACCCCACCCCTTATGTTTGTGTAAGCACCATATTTATTAAAGCGCTTCACATCCTCCCCTCACCACCCTGATATGTCCTCACAATACGTGGCTGCGTTCTGTACAGAAGGGGGGCTGTTGGCTGCAGAAAGCAGGACACCTCTGCTGTGTGTCGGGTTATAATTAGTCTGCGCCCATCGCCGTGCTGTCGATGAACACTCCTCCCTCCTCCAAACAAAGCCGGGCCGGGTCAGCGCGCCGCTCGGTGCGCCCTTCTTTTTTGTCGCAGAGGCCTCAACATGTCTGACACGACGACAACCAATTAAGTGTCAATAAGTGTGACCACACCGAGTCCAAAGTCATTGATTGGATTACACGGTCTTGTGTAGAATGCGCAGAACAGCTTCCACCGACAGTCGCCCTCGGCCTCCCTCAAAGTAGATAAGGTCACATCTGTTTGCCGGAACAGAATTGGACTTAAATTGCTGCTGTGCTACACTAATATTCCCCTGCACGTCCACCAGTGTTTAGTGTGTGACGGCTTGCAACCCACGTGAAGGTCCTAGTTCCGCTTTAGCTCCGTCAAATAAAAATGATCACCTTTTAAGTTGAAATGATTGTAGTTTTTTTCCTCCTCCCCTCAACCCAAGCTGTTTGCACTTTCACCATGAACATTGTGCAGTGAGTATTGGAGATCTGTGAACATTTGGAATTCCCCCCCACTTTTTCATCTTGTGCAACAGAATCAAAAACTGTCAAAGGCATTTGTGGCACCATGTGTTTTGGGTAGGAGAAGAAAGGAATGGCTCGCTTCACTTCTGCATTATAGTTTTCCAGCTTCAGTCGTCTCTTTTGTGGTTTGAACAGGCTAGAGTCTGCTTTTGTTTCTGCTTAAATGCACCGACAAGTAGGGGAATGCAGGAGCTGATGCTGGTAGGACTGCAGTTTTTGCGCAGGGAGAGAGTGGTTCTGGTCTTCCGTGGTTCTTTTACATTTTGTTGTAAAAAAATAAAAATAAAAATCAACACACAGGATTCATTGATGGCATTTTCCCTGTGAAACATCAGTCGGCCCCTGGAAACATGAGGTGGTTTGGAGCAAAATACTGGCGAGGCACTTTCCCAATCTTGGCCATTTGTGTTAGAAACGGCTAAAAAACAACAACAAAAAGTCATGTTCACTTCAAGATTGACATAGAAATCAATTATTTGAACAGATTTCTGACATTCTCCCCCTTTCTCTGTGCTTAAGATGAGAGACGGTGCAGGTTGCTTCTGTGGAACTCAGCCAGGTGAATTTGCAGGTGTTTAATGGGAGCTGGAGAGAAAAAGCTGAGGGTCCATAGTGGCGTTTCTTCTTCTAATAATCCATAAGGTAGCATAGGAAGAGGCTTGCAATCCATGATGTAAATGTTTCGTTTGTTGTTTTTTATATGTTCATATTAAAAAAAACAATAAAATTTAAATAATATTTTATTAAGCCTTGAATCGCCTCCAGTTGTTCGTATTGGCAAAAAGACAATTAGAGGTCAGTGAGGGCGGCAGCGCCAGAAGCAGATGCCACAGAGGACTGGGAGAACTGGGAGGATTGGGAGGACTGGGCAAGGTGGAGAATTGTTATGTCCTGGATCAAAATCTCAGATTTGGGGACACATTTGATGCCTGTTGAGGTTAAAACTGTAATAATGAAATAATCGTACTCTAACAGCTGTTATTGACGTGTGGAATTCATTAAAATTGGTTCTTAAAAACACGGCTGCCATTGTTTTATTTTGAGAGGGTTGTGAGAAGAACATTCAGCCACGTTGGATGGAATCGACTGGAAGACGTATGTCATACTTTCAAAGTTAAAAGTAAAGCACAAATGATAAAACTGTAACACTGCATGTGGATGATCCCACATTTAAAACTGCAAATTAACCACAAATCGTTTTACGGGGGGTGTCCTGTTTTTGACATTAAACTCAAACTTCAAGTGAAGTGCCAATTTTAATTCATTTTTCTCACCTGAATTTGATTCCTGCAACACCTCTTTAAAAAAAATTGGGGCAAGAAGTTTTCATCAGGTTGCATCACTCTTCCGCTAAATAACACGAAACAGGCTCGGTGAATGGGATCTCTAGCCTTTAACATTCTCTTTAAACAAGAATAATATTTCTGAAGGTTGTACCATTTATAAACATTCAGTTCGCATGAACATGCCTGTATTCAACCACAGACACTCCTCTTTAGTGCACAGCGCAGAGAAATGAAAGCGCTTTAATTTATTTTGTTTACGGCACTTATACTGCTTGTGTCATTTGATCAATTTCTTGTATCTTCAATCCTTTGTTAAATCAGTGAATTTATGATATTTAAAAAGAACATTATTTTTGTGTTACAAATATTTCCACTGATTCGTCGGTCACATTTTTATGTACAGGATGAACAGGTCTTCCCAGAGAACTGACAGCGATAAAAGTAAACAAAGTTAAAAATGCATATATTTCGAACTGTAATATTGAACAGCACGTTTAGCATTAAATATATATATGACGACCGAGTCGACTCCGCTTTAAAACCACTAGGTGGCAACAGTGTCCCGTGCAGTCTCTTTATTGACAGCCATATAACACAAAAGGCAGGGGCAGCGGCAACACATCCGTTAAAACGGTTTCTAAAATTAATATCGATTTGCATACTGAGGGTGGATGACGAACATCTTCCATCCAACACTTGTATAGACTGTGCCAGTGTCGCGCTATTTAAGAGAGGATCTATTTGCCTGTGGGTGTCACACACACACACACACACACGCACGCACCCAGGTCTGATGCTGCTGCAGCTGCTGCTTCCTGTATTGAAACAGCGCCGAGCCCGGACCCAAACCATTTTCTCCTCAGAGCTCCACACCCCGAACTGAAGAATTCACAGCTCGCTCGCGGTCCGAAGGCAGCCCAGAGGGTCTCGCGGTGTACGCGTTGGGCCTGTAAACCGTGTCGGTGCCGTAGTCGTCGCGGAAGACGAGAAGCGACGGGCGGCACGTTCATACGCAGGGACGCGATTTTTCACGGAGCTGGTGCTTTTGCTAGCAGCAGCGGCGGCTAGGCGTCAAGCGGCTAGCAGCAGCAGCAGCAGCAGGTAGATAGATCACCCGCAAGAGGTAGATAAATAGGAATGCGCTGCGCTCAGAAGCTTTGAATGCACCGGGAATCCTTGTGAGTTTCAGAGTTCACCTCGGAATGGTGCAGTTTATCGGTTTAGCCGCATGACATGCTAGGGTGATCGAAACTAAATTAACTTTGCTAACGTTAGCTAGCCAAGTTACTAGCCGCCTAGAGCCGATCCTGTTGCTTTCTCGCCCTCAGTAACGCTTTGGCCAAGTGAGAGGCTATCTTAGCCACTAACCGTTGTTTAGTTAAGTATTCAAGCGGGTCTCCTTTGCAAAGTTGTCGATATGGCTCCCAAAAGAAAACCCAACAACCTGAACATAAACATAAACATAACGTCCATTGGCGAGGGACAGGCCACCTTCAACACCATTGATACATCGACTGAGTGAGTATGCCTGTCATGACTGTTTCCTGCTTTCTGACACATGTTGCAGTCATGCTTGACAAGTGTCTCAAATGTGAAAGCTGCTAAATGTTGCTGTGTCGGACTCTGCTTGAAAGCTCTGCTGAGCCTGCTGTCTGCTCCTCATCCTTCTTCTCCACTTCCTCCTCCTCACAGAGCCAACCTGGAGGCCTTGCAGAAGAAGTTAGGGGAGCTGGACCTGGACGAGCAGCAGAGGAAAAGACTGGAGGCCTTCCTCACCCAGAAAGCCCAAGTCGGGGAGCTGAAAGACGAGGACTTTGAACCCATCTGTGAGTTAGGCGCTGGAAATGGAGGAGTGGTCAACAAAGTCCGTCACAAGCCCTCCTGTTTGGTCATGGCCCGAAAGGTAAACATTCATCAAATTTATTGGGTTGGAGCTGTTGGGAGCGACTTATAGTGCATGTGGATCTTTCATTTTTCTTTCCTTAGTGTGTCAGCCACCAACAACTAATCGTCTTAAAACAATAACTGTGGATTTAGAGATGCATCTTATTTTTCCACCTTTTTAGAGGCACAGAAACGCTCAAAGTGATGCTTTTGTTGGACATTCATATGGTTGACGTTGTTAATGATGGAGAGTTATCGGAGTCCTTTTTGACATCGCGTAGGGTGTTGTTGTTTTTTATTTAAAAAAAAGTCTGTAAAATTAAAGGAACTGCATTTGTCAGGAAATGACAGATAGACTACGTAATGTTTGGGGACTTCATTGACAAGCTAGAAACACATTACTGTTATGAAATATATAAATCTATTTAAAAAAGAAGAAGAGCAAAATATGGGATCTTTAAAGCATTCATGTCATTGCGTACCTGTTTTCTTCATTCAAAGTCACAGATTTGTAGTGGTAGTGGTACATTGGTGGCCAGCATCAAATAAACACCTCGAGTGATGAAATTACAAGTTTTCTCCATCTGATGATGTTTGACTAAATTGATTATGTGCTTCCTATGGCCACTGTTGCCTAACATGGCCATTCTTACTGGCTCAAGTACAGGACATTTTCAGATGTAAACGATGCAATTAACAAAAGCACAGACTTTACCAGATTTACATTTGGGCCCTTTGACATTCCCATGAGTGCGCAAAGCTTTCTAGGTAGCACGTCAATGTCATTGACTTTGGAATGGAGCCATACCAATTTGTATTTTTTTTTTTTTTTGGTTGTTGTTTTTAAAAAAGCATGCAAAGTTATACCTTAATATGCCATAACATCAGCATTAGCACGGTGCAGGTGGTTCTGACCTACAGCACCTAAATGTAACCTTTTTGTTGCAACACCCAAACTTCCCTGTGTTGTTTATGTTGTGATAACTTGTGAATTGATTTGTAGCGAATGAATTATGAGGTGCTACAGGTTTTTCACCAAGGCCATCACCATTATGAAAGTCTACATTTCAGGACACGTTGTCATTGACTCAGAGTGAATTCACACGAAACATAAGGATTGCCTACATAACTGTTGATGATTGTGTTTTTTTTTTGTCCCCTTCCTCTCAACCTCTCAGTTGATCCACCTTGAAATCAAGCCTGCCATTCGGAACCAGATTATCAGAGAGCTGCAGGTGCTGCATGAATGCAACTCTCCCTACATTGTGGGTTTCTATGGGGCCTTCTACAGTGACGGCGAGATCAGCATCTGTATGGAGCACATGGTGAGAGACATAAAACGGCTGTTGAGATCTACTACCAGGGGGCGAAAGATTCATGGGGTTGGATTGCAGGACTTTGCCTTGCACTTGTACAATGGAATGTTGGATTTTAAATGGTGCAACGTGTCTCTACAGGATGGGGGATCATTGGACCAGGTCCTGAAAGAAGCCGGAAGAATGCCTGAGGAAATCCTCGGAAAAGTTAGCATAGCTGTACGTGGTTCTCTCTTTCTTTTTACGATAAGAAATCGAGTTTATGGTCATTCACGTGCTTTGTAATAGTGTGTTTTCATGAACTCGATATGACGAACTTTTCGCATAGATTTTTCATGTAGAGAGCTGATTGTGAATTTGTCCCTGGTTGTGTTGCTCAACTACTGATCATGCATTAGTCACAAAAGACACGTCTGCTGCGTTTTACACAACTTCGACTCACATCAAACCCAAAAGGCAACATGGAAAAACAAAACGTTTCTGGGAAGAAAAGAAAAACGCATGGAGAATGAATGTATGTCTCTTGGCTTTGTCTCTTGTCTGCAGGTATTGAGGGGATTAGGCTACCTGCGGGACAAGCACCAGATTATGCACAGAGGTAAGGGTGGTGTCTGGTTGCACTGAATTTCGTCGCCTTTAAACCCGGTTCTGCTGCTTTTTACAGCCACTGCGCAGACCTTGAGTGAGACGGTTTGCTCAATCAGCTGATTAACAGTATTACTGGGCTTAGATGTTGATCGTGATGATGATTAGGGGATGAAGGTATGTTCGTATAAAGGTTTGGCGCTGTGTGCACCATTGATTTATCTTTGCAGATACATTGCTAGTTAGTGCATAGTGAGGGATCTCCAACTTAATCACTCTCCTGGTTATCATTTATTCCTGGAAAATACTGAAACTGAAGGGCCTTTGACATTCATTTGATGTATTTTTTTATTTGTCTTTCATGGCATGCTGGCCAAAAATAGTTTTTCCCTAAGTACAATCAACGTATACTTTTTCTTTCTTAATTTTATTTTATTTTATTTTATTTTTTTTTTAGATGAACCTTGGACATATTTTCCTTGATCTTGTCTGATAAGAGCTGTGCATTTCATGAACATGCCTTGTTAAATCGCCCCTTTGAATGGCCCTGTTGTGTGCTGTGCTATTGCACAGCCCCCTCTAGAAATAATACACTGACATTGTTTTATTTATGGACATTAGCTATGGGTAACGTGATTCCCATTCCTTGCGATGACTAAAGAGGCGGCTCAGTGTTTCTTATACTTGTGAGGCAACCAGCAGAGATTCAGAGCAGACACTCTCAACGGTCTAGACTTCACCATAAAAACAATTAAAATAATTATTCTTGACTTTTCCTCTGATAATACTCCCCCTGCTGAAATTCACTTGAAAAACGTTTAAGTATGAATGTGATTCCCAAATGTCACAGGGCCTAATTGAATTATGGCAGGACTAAACAAACAGGCTCAGTTGATGCTGCTCTTCCGCTACGTTTGAAATGTTGAACTGGGTTAACCTTCTGTCTCAGTTGTTTCTACATCAGCGCACTCAAAGTTTCTCTGTTAATAGTGTGTGCTCCTGGCAAAAATTAGTTTGTTGAAAATATCTGAACTTTGAATTTAGACTTCTTATATTATGTTTTTTCTCTTTAGTGAATGATTAAAGAATTAAGGGTTGCGTTTTTACAAAGAAACGTCACAGATAGAGACTGAAGTCAGTCTAAGCACTACAGAGAAACCTGACGGTTTAAAGGCTTCTTCATACTCTGGGACAGTTGTCTGCGAGCTCAGCTTGTAATTGCACCTTCTTGGATGTGATCACACAGCAGTCGGGCCTCGCCGACTCCTCCCTTCTGCGTCCCTTCGTCTTTTTCTTTTGCTCTTTCGTGTCTTTTCTTTCGACGCCACTCCTGACGTGCAGTTGGTCGAGGGCTCATACAGCACAGATGAGAGATTGGGGACCAGGGGGCCCAGGTCTCGGATTATTCTGCGGCAATAAGAGGAAATCTGGAGGAGCCGGGCTGTTTATCTCAAGGGCTCAGCTTGAGTAATAAGTTTTCTTCCCTCGCTCAGTGAAGGAGGCACCACGGACTTCAGCCCAGGGTTCTGCACACGCCACCTGCATGTTCCAGGGCAGGCTGCATTTTTTTCTCTTTTACTTGATCATTTGGAAAGATTAAAGGCATGCAGGCCAGATACCTGTCCAAGGAGCTGGTTTATATTCACAGCGTGACGTTGCAGGTGTCTTGCATGAACAACATGTCGGAAACATTATTCCTGCTCATGTGCTTTGAAGGTCCCATACTAGGCAGTGTTTTCTGACTTGTCTCTGTCCTGCCAGAATTAATGAGAGAACCCTCTGTGACTTCCTCCACTTTGTGCTAAAATGCAGTTTTTGAAATTGCCCCTTTGTGATGTCACAAGGGGCACTGCAACCTCGCAGTTAACTGTTCTAGGTTTGAGGCCACACTCTTGATGTCCTCTTTCAAACATGTAAACAGTCCAGTAGAGCATCAGTTTTAGCAGGAAGCTGAAACTAACAGCGTCCTTGCAGGAGGCTGTAAACAGAGGGTCTAAATATACTGTTTTCTATAAATCTATAGTGTTTCTTTGTCAATTTACCTTGCAAGGCTGCTGCACTGTGGCGTCGGAGTGGGAAATAAAGATCTCAAATGTTGTCTTTTTTAATATGGAATCTTTAATTATCCACTCCAGTCCAACGGTCGTCTCAAGTGTGCGCTTATTGCGCAAGCAGGCGCAGTAGCCGTATTTTTTTTATGATTGCCACGATTCAAATCTAAATATGAAATATTACATAAACGTATTTTTCCCCTCTCCTCCCACCCGAACCCTCCCGTCATGGTAGATGTGAAGCCCTCCAACATCCTGGTCAACTCTCGCGGGGAGATCAAGCTGTGTGACTTTGGCGTGAGCGGCCAGCTCATCGACTCCATGGCCAACTCCTTTGTTGGAACGCGCTCCTACATGTCGGTGAGTCAGCTCGGCGCGCACCCGTCGCCCCCACCCCCTTTTCCTCTGGCCCTATCCCCACTTTCCTTCTCCTCCTTTCTCACATTGTGCGGGCCCCGCCCTCGGCACTGCCTTTCCTCTGGCCCTTCCTCCACCCGCTCTGCCAAGCGAGTGGGTCGTGCCCAGGAAAGGGCGCCTTGGCGACGAGTGAGGCCCACTGTGCTCACTCGCTCGTTCCTTTGACACCTGGCGGGTGCAGCGCTTAAGGGTTGCCTTTTTTCATCCCATCCCGGACAGGGTTTACACACACACACCACCTCCAGAGGTTCGGTGACGTTTGGTCTTTTTAAAAAAAAAAAAACATTTTTTAGCACAGATCCCAACGCACACCTGTCCTTCCGTCACATCTGAACAGAAACAGTGTGTAACTGCTTCCCGACGCCTGCCAAGCCCTCCCATCCTCTTTCCCTCGCCACACCCAAACGCTCCTTGCCATAACACCCCCCCACCCCTTGCCTTTATCCTCTCCTCCGCTTCCTGTGCCTCCCTCTCACCGAGCCCTCCACGCAGAACTCTCTCTCTCCCTCTCTCCCTCTGCCTGGCATCTTGGCTCTGCCTCCCTCCGGCTGACGTAGGCTGCGTGTTTCTCAACAGCCGGAGAGACTGCAGGGCACTCACTACACCGTTCAGTCCGACGTGTGGAGCATGGGCCTGTCCCTGGTGGAGCTGGCTATCGGTCGCTACCCCATCCCCCCACCAGACGCCAAAGAGCTGGAGGGTATCTTTGGGAGGGCTGTCATGGACGGAGCCGAGGGGGAGCCTCACGCCAACATACAGAGGCCCAGACCACCAGGCCGGCCCATGAGTGGTAGGAAATGGACGTTTCAATCATCGCCACAATGTTTACTTTCTTGGGATAAGATTGCAAGTTCAACTGAATTTCTGTATAAATATATATTTATATATACACATATGTATATACATAAAACAATCTGCCCTTCAGGACATGGAGTGGACAGACCTGCCATGGCCATCTTTGAACTGTTGGACTACATTGTGAACGAGGTCTGAAACAGCCCTATCAACACAATCATATTTGTTTCGCTGCATGCGCGAGAACAGTGTATTTTTTTCATCAGTGGCTCTGGCTCTGATCTCCGATTGTCTGTTTCCCTTCAGCCACCTCCTAAACTACCACTTGGGGTTTACACCAGTGACTTCCAGGACTTTGTGACAAAATGGTGAGCAGCGTTTTTTTCATCAAACAGGAAATGTGATCTGATTGATGCGCCTTTGACATTTTTATTTCTTTTTCACGCTCGTCGTATGTAAGTATTTTGTTTATTTGATGCAATGTGACAATGAACTAAGCTCTCTGTTGCTCCTGCAGTCTGATCAAAAACCCGTCTGAGAGAGCGGACCTGAAGTTCCTGATGGTGGGTACCTGCACTCTTTCTTCGCTTTATGTTGTAATTTGATTGCTGTCGCAGAGCGCCGCCGGTCATGATTGCATTCAAACAGTGGCTTCTCTTCGGCTCTCTCGTAGAATCACACGTTCATCAAGCGGTCAGAAGTGGAGGAAGTGGACTTTGCCGGCTGGTTGTGCAAAACGATGGGCCTCAACCAGCCCAGCACTCCCACTCGCAGCTCTGAATGAAGAAGCCCCCACTGCCCTGGCGTACACAGAAAATACACAGCATTTAACACATACACAAGCCATCACACACATTGGCACTTTTCTTCATTTGCTCTTGGGTTTAAAAAAAAAAAAAAAAACGAACAAAAGAAGAAAAAAATCGCCCCCGAAAATCTTTCCCCCGTTTCATTTATTTGTTCACCAGCAGCAGTGACCCGTGACCCCCGTTCAGCCGTTTGTGCTGCTGTAAGGCCTCAGCTTCGCCATGCCAGTGTCAAGAGTAGCTCACGGTTCCACGAGGCTGATGTTGAAAGAAAGCACTGAAGGGCTGCCAGTGTGTCTGCTGAATTCTCATCGATTGATAAACTTCTTTTGTATTGTCAAATATACTGTATTGATATTTTATATGCCAACAGTTACTGGCTTGTGGGAGTGTATTTTAATAAATTCCCCTGTTGAATAAGGTTTTTCCAAAACTAGAGAAATCCAAACGCATTGCCTCTTCAAAATTTGGAACTGCTTTTATTGAAGTTGAATGTTTATGTCAAGATTTTAAGATCCCCACTATCACACAACTTCGGGCCAAACAGTTATCTCCTTACTGACATACCTTGATGCTATTTTATCAATTGTGAGACTATCTGGAGAAATGGGCGTAGACACTTTGAGGCAGTCTTTACTTCTTGCTAAACCTCAAACAAACTTTGAACAATGCCACACACCAAAGACGGTACTAATGGCAACTGAACTTCAAATTGCCTAAACGGTTATCTTCGTTTTCCACAGTACATTGACGTTCTCTGGCTCTTTTCATGTCCACTGCTCAGTGGTCCACACTCCATGTTCGTCTGACATTATTACAGCCAAGATTTCACTTCGCATCGAGCACTTATCCGTCTCTCACGTGGGACGGGGCATAAGCTGTGGATTGGGAAAACTAAAGTTCAAAACGTGTTCATTGGATGATTATAGCATGGTTTATCTTTCTAATACTGTGTATGTATTAATTTCCCAAGATCATGATGGGGATGATTTGCTGGTGTTTTTATTGAGAGCCTGAATCTCTGCAATGTCTATGATATTTCAATCATGTTGACTCATTTGACTTTTGTTTTTGTCTTTTCTATTGTTGACTTGTACTGTCCCTGAGGTGTATTCAGTTTTGTTTCCACTGCACTGCTAGATGTGGAGGCCCAGGTTCCCCTCTGGGACACAAGCCTAAAGATGTGCTTTGGAGAAAGGAATGAAAAGAGGGGAACAAACCAAAACATGGGTTAAAATACAATTTAAAAAAAAAAAAAAAAAAAAAAGAAAACCTCTTTATTTGGGATTGGAAAATAAATACCAAGGAAGATCTGACTGAATATTTTAACCCAGGTCCGTGTTGGTGTTAGTGTCACTTGCAAGCCTGCTGTCTTGCTCGAGCTCTTGTATTCTCTCTGCTTATGGCTGCCTATTCTTATTCCCCCTCTTCCCTGGAAAAAAAAAAAGAAGATGCATTCATTCAGAGCAAAATGAGTGCGTTGTCACTTATATGTGTACAAAGCTATATAATAAAGTTAAAGGAGTACTATTTTGCAGTCTTAATATACACATTTTTGATTTATGTGAAAAACAAGGGAGAAAAATCAGTTTATTATAATATAACAATTTGTTGGATATGGTTATAATGTATAAAAAAAGATTAAAATAAAACTTATTTGTGAATTTACTCAAGTGGTTATTGATGTTCGGTTTTAGGGCAGTGTGCAGACTTTCGATTTGTCATTTAATACATTGCTAACAGTCCCTACTCAACTATTAATCGTTGCGGTCGTTTGTGATTGGTCCGTGGGAAAGTTCGGAGTGCTGTCTATGTAGAATCAGACTAGCGGCCACTCCGCATCTTCCAGCTTTGCCAATTAACTTTTGGCAGTTCTGTTTTACTTGTCGCAAGTTCTTACACTACAGCCACGTTTGAAATGCTTTACATTCAAAAGTATGATCAAGGTAAGTCTTTAAACCAATATTGAATCTTGTTAAGGGGCAGGGTTGCTTGCTAGCTAATTTAATATATATATGCGAGCTAATCAAACAGTTTAAGCTTTAGCTAGCTATATGATCAAAGTAAAACAAAAAGGCAAAAAAAAAAAAAGTAAATAGAAATTGGGTGACCATCACTGTGTTTAGTGTGTCAAATGAAAATGAGGACATTTTTATGTGCTATTAATGGACTGCCAGCCATAAACAACAACAGTACATTAATGAGATGCGGAGCCGATGCTTCTGGCGGCAAACGTGCATTTATTTATTTATTTACATATCAATTTATTTATTTATTTTTTCAGCTGTAACCTGTCGAGCTGGACACCATCAGACTCAAGGTAAACGTGCTGAAATTATTAATATTTTTCAATTGTTTGAACAGCATAATTAAATGTTGCCAATTTGCTCTGAAAATGCCACTATCTACTGTCTACAGATCTAATATGGCTTAGATTACCACTAAACAACATATATACATTTAACTTAATGTTAAGCTCTTACTGGCACATTTTCATAAAATTCAGGTTGATAGATAAAGTTGTCTGGTTATCTTTTCTTGCCTGGCGCTGTCTGGATATATTTAAATGGCAACCGGAATTAAAAAATAGAATATTTCTCACTATTACCATAACATGCTATAATTGACAAGAAAATCACACCATTGTGTCGTTCTAAACTTGCTCAAAGTCTCACTCTCGTAATAGCTAGATTTTCTTTGCTAGTAATGAATGTTAACATCACACCTTCTAATGTTTTGTCTGTTTCTGACATCTGAAAGCTGTGATGGTGCTGAACAGCGCCCTCTAGACCGTCTGCGTTGCTAACCCTTCTCCTGCCAAGTAGCCCCTTGCACCCCACCCCACCCCTAACCCCCCCGCAATGTTATCAGTACACTGCCAATCCGGTTACAAGCACCCGATAAACTGTTGAACATGTCTTCTGCAGAAATTGAGCCAAAAAAAAAAAAGGCCTCGGGCAGTGACATTATCGCAGATATGGGCCGCGTGTTCAGGAAATTGTCAATTCAAAAGGGCCTCCAAATTTGCGTTTGGGATGTCATACAGTGGAGCTGAACCACTGAGTACATCTGAGGTTCCATCCCACTCTGTGGCTCAATAATTGGCTTGCACTACTTGAGGGGGTGTTGCAGGTGGGCGGTTAAAGGTGGCGCAACATCAAATGCAATAGCTGCAAATGTACGCATTGGAACCTCCCCGGGTGGAGAAGACTGGCTTTTTCAACTTAGTCCTCTGCGATGCCTCACCTGTTGGAGCTTGGCATGTATTATGCAGAGAGAGGGAGAGAGAGAGTGCTGAGAATTTATAATCGAGGGGGTTGCTGGCAGCCCCTGCTGTGTGTGCTGGAATGTGTCAAGGCTTGCTTTTGGGGTGGGACACCATGACCTCAGGCTGTAGGATGGGTGGGTGCGACTCTGCTCACACAGAAAAAGGAAAGGCAGTAACGAAGATGAGGCAGGCGAGAAGTGACGAGATCTGCCGCTCGTTTTTTCCCTCCAGTGTTTAAGTGGCCGTCGCAGGCAGACAGACAGACAGACAGACAGACACATGGCGAGGCGGGCAGGCATGGGTTAACACCCGGCGGCATCACTGATCGAACGGACGACTTTGACAACTGTCCACTACGGGCGCGCGAACACGCACGCGCGCACACACACACGCACGCCCGTGCAGAAATTTCCACTTTACTTTTTCTTGGCGGTGGAGAAAGGGGAGGAGGGAAAACGGACGGAGGGGGGAATGCTGTTTCTTTAAGAGCGAGGGAGAGAGAGTGTGTGTGTGCGAGAGAGAAAGGGAGGGACCTCTTTGCCCTCCAGAAACCAGGAAGGGAATTGAGTTGATCTGCTGCTGCTTGGTTAGCGCATACGGGGCTTTAAGCTGCACAACAGTGAGAGGGAGAGGAGGAGAGGAGAGGGCTGTGCTAACCCACTACGAGCTTCACCACGGCCATCGCAGGTGAGCTAAAGGCGCCCTGCCATCCCTCCGCTGTCTGCCCCGGGCCTGTCGACCACAGTGGAGCAGGGCAGAGGAGAGGAGAGGAGAGGAGAGAGGGAGAGACCGAGGGAGGGAGGGTGGGGGGGGGGGCAGAAAGGAGAGCAGGGTGGGGGGGCTGGCCAGAGAGGAGAGAGGTGGGTCGCAGCAATAGTCCCGAATCAAGGTTCCTCTTTCCTTCTTTTTTTAAAAAAAGTACTTCCTCCGCGGCAGCCGCGTACCTCCACGGGATCTCGAGATAAAGTTTTATAGGATGTGTTTTCAAGGCGTTAAGTTTTCAGGCAGGTGGAAGCACTTAGGAGGAGGAGGTGGGGGATGAGAAGGTGGTGGCGGCGGTGGTGGGTGCCGAGCGAGTAACCAAAAATAATTCCGTTGGACAAGGTGCGGGCGATCGCGGTAACTTTTGGGGACAGTCCCGAGTGAAGCGGCCGCTCGCATGCAAGTTGTGCGCTCGCTGTGTTGTTGTGACATTACACTGTTTTGGAGGAGGGATAAGTACAATTTTAGGTCAGGAGTTTGAAGTGTCCCAAGTGTCACCCGCGTGTAAGTGGCTAAAAGGGATACGTGTGGAATGCCGGGCTGAGGCCGGGGACTGCAGTGATATTCGTGTGAGGCTCGGCCCTGCTTGATGGCTGGTCTGTACTTTAATACCTGGCAGCCTGCTAGCAACATACTGTAGTGTATAATTCAGCCCTCAGTGCTTACGTTAGAGCAGGCTTGGAGACAGAGGGGGCGGTGGGCACAGGGGGCGCTGGGACTCGTAGTCCGCAGCCGCGGCTGCACAGCCGGTCGAATGAGACTTCGGGACTCCGTCTCCCAGAGTGCTCTGCCCTCGGCCATCCAGGAAAGGGAACAGCCGCTAGCCTATCTGGACGAGGAGGTGTGGTGAGTGAGCAACTGTCAGGCCAATGAGAGCGGGGGATGCGGAGCTGAGCTGCGGGGCTGAAAACACAGAGGGGCGGGAGGTGGTGCGTGTGTGTGGGTGTGTGTTGCTGTGGGTGGGGGGGGTCTGTTTGTGTGGGATCAGGCAAAGGGTTTGCCTCTGTGACTGTGGCCACTTGTAAGTTTCCTGTCTGGTGAAGCTTCTGCCCGGAGACCAAGGCAGCAGAGTTTGACCAGCAGGCAAGCGGGAGGCTCAGATAGGCTCAGGAAACAGTCGCTGCCTGTTCGGTAAGCACTTGAAAGGCATCCAGACACACACGTCCCGTCCGCTGTCTCATAAGACCATGACCGAGGGTCGAGAGGAGCCGAGCAGATGACAATAAACAGCATTGCGTGTCGTGCGATGGAAAGTGGGAGAGACGCAGCTCATAGAGGTCAGAGTTTTTGACCCACTTGCAGATAAAAGAGGCAAATAGGTCGGCGCCGAGCGTCAGGTACACACTGCGATGAGCGCCGTTCAGAGTTCCAGTTGTGGTCATAAAGTTTTTCAATCGAGTCCGACTCATCAAAGTCAGTCATCGGGTCGTGAAAGCTCAGTTTGTTTCAGTGTTGTTTTTACATTTTCTTGTCTGCTTTATTTCTTGTTATTGTTTTATTGTGTACCGCTTCAGATGATCGACTTTCCCGCTGCTATTATTAGCCCCCGCCGAGAAGATGAAGACGGTCGCAGCTCCTGCGCCGCTGCATCTCTCGGGCTCTCCAAAAGTTTGCTTCCACCAAAACCGCTGCATCAAATGTTTACTCCAGTGTGGAAACCATGCTGCCTGTGTTGGCAGCTGACTGAGCACCTGTGGGGTGTTGAGTCATATTTTCGGAAGCCGTCAACAAGCGACCTCTCGCTGAGTGGGTCGACTTTTGGGACACAACTTGTGACGAGCACGTATGACTGTTACGTTGCGCAGAATTTGGCTCCGCAGCAGCATGAAAAGCTCCTGGTGATTTTGTCCCACCACTTTCTTACTACGTAGGCCACGGTCCGTCTCTCGTGACAAGTCTCCTCTTCTTCCCTGTCGACCCGCCAGCTTCCTCGCCGCATCTGGCCCTAAAGTAGCGTTTCTGAACTGGTCGGCCGGGATCCAAAAGTTTCTCGCAGGGCTTCGTGGGCAGTTTTTTTTAAAGGCATTTTAAAATCCGTATATATATGTATATATATTTATATTGCAGGACACTCTCAATTCAATCATTTCAATAATTTCTTTACTATACATGATAGAAAGTGGGCTAGCATTTTTTCTTTTTGTGGAATACACTTGAGTGCTGTGTAATACATTTGGGTCGCGACTTCGGGATAAGGAGAAAAATGTGGGTCCTGAGACTCCACCAGTTGAGAACCGCCGCTCCAAGGTTTGCAGACCTTCGCCGCCCACTTGCGGGCGGAATTGTGGGACAGAGACCTCACGGGAACCCTGTCTGCACTGCTTGATAACCAGTCAGATACTTTTTGGCTTTGCGCACTCGCCTAACCCGTTTTTAAACATGTGGGCACGGTGAGGGTACGAGAGGCACGGCTCGCGAAGACGCCCAGCTGCTGGGAAAAAGTGCTCGACGGGCGTCCAAAGAGGGTGGTTGCCAACAAAGCTGATGACATTTGATTCATTCATTCCGTTCTTTTCCATGTCGCTCTGCTGCTAGTTACCTCCGAGTTGCTACGGCGCAAATAAAAAAATAAAAATTCTTTAAGAAAATTCCAGCAAGAGGTTAAACTGGGACGCCCAATGTGTTTTTGTGTGCGCTTCTGTGTGTCTGTGTTACCAACAATAGACTCAAGGGGAATTGCAGGGGACTTCACTGGCTGTGGGCAGGTCCAAGACACCACCCATCAATTTGGCGGTGAGGCTGAATACAGTTTGATATTCCTGTATGTTTGTGCCTACGCCACTATGGTCTGAAACTGGCAGGTTCAGACAGACGGGGACGACAGGTCGCGTGATGTCGCCGTGGCAGTTTGAAACTTTATTTTAGAGTCAAATGTTGGTGTCGCGCGCCGCACTACATCGCTGCTGCTGCTGCTGCTGCTGCTCCGGCGTTTGTTTACGAGGTCGGGACGATGTGCCGCGACTGATACGCCGTCATCTAACTCTCAACTATTTTGATCTCCAAGTGTTGCATAAGTCCGTTTATTTTTGTCTAGTTTGAATTGTTTAATCTTTTATTTTACTTGGTGAATGTTGCTTCACTTCCCCCCCCTAATTTTGGTTCCCCTGGTCAGCTGCTCAGTGCGCCGCAGCTTCCAACCGGGCCTGAGCAGATAGACAGACCCCTCTCTGTTGTTTTTCTGTTGTTGTTGCTGAAGTCCAGGGGGAGTAAAGGGGCTTCTTCTGTTCTCCTCCGGGGCATTTATTATGAGGAGGCCAACACAACCTGATCAAATTAGTATGGCGGAGGAGGAGGAGGAGGCGGCTAGGATGTTTTTCAGGGTGGGGGTAAGCGGGCCTTGAATTTTCACACATATTTGCTTTTGCAGAGAAAGAATATCGTTGCTCGGAAGCTGGCCAAGTTGATTGGAGTTTGTCAACAGTTGCTATGTATTGTTAAGTGTATTTATAGCACAGTAGTTAAAAAGATTAAAAAAAAAAAAACATGCCAGAGCACGTGAAACAAAACGGCTTTAATTTCTCAGAAGTGCCCACTGGTCAGGAAGAGGATATGTGTCTAATATCAAACGGCCGTGTTGATTTAGCAAATTGGTTCGTGTTGAAACACTGGAGGGGGCTGGCTGGCTGGCTGGCTGGCTGGCTGGCTGGCGCTTCAGGACACAGAGATGCAGAAGTGTGGGTGGGTCGGCGCTGGTTCGCCTCCCCAGCACTAGAAAGGGGAAGCGGGCGATACGTCGGTCGCTGCGCAGCGCGGTGTGGTGTGGTGTGTGTGTGTGAGAGAGACAGCGATGGAGGCAGTGATGAGATAAGAGCGACAGATGAGAGGAAGGGGGGATCAGACAGGAGGGACAGAGCGATCTAGCGAGCAGGGAGCTGGTCATCTGATAACAGAGCGGGTTTTGTTACATGCCTGCCACAGACTCGCAGGAAGTCTTCCTTCCCCGTTGGTGTGCGCATGCACCCAGTGGTGCAAGCGAGGCACGTTGGGCCCGCGGACCGCCCCACTGGTCATCCTTGATGTGGTTTATTGCGCTGCAACTTGGAAGTGGTGTGAAAGGCGGCTGTGAGCAGTCACATGCCTCAGGACCTAAAGTTTCACAAAAAGGGGGAGAGAAAAAAGGGCCAATAGACAATGTTGTGTCTGGCACAAAAAGTTTGCGTTGTGGTTTGATTGTGCTTTTTATCGCACGCTCTTCACTACATTGAAACTGATTACAACTGCATTATTCATGTTATTTCATTTTATGAGTTGGCCGCAAGTGCAGTGCAATTATGAATTAATGTATAAAGTTTGACCCACATTGTCTAACTTTACATTTAATAATTCTCCATTCTTTACAGTAAGTGGAGTGACAATTCATGAGGTTTTTTCAACTTCAGTAACTTTTTGTCAGAGCTTAACGTTTTCATTCAAATTGAAAACTGAAACATTTCGTTTGAATTTTTAAAAATGCGTACATCGGGATGTCAGCGTCGTTTCATCAATATGTCTTTTTCTGTTTGCTTATGTGTGACTGTGCTTTGTCAGATAAAACATGCAGTCAAAAATTGCATGTATACAACACCCCCGAGAAACTTAAAAATGGCAGACACAAGTCAGCATGTTGCAAGTTCCTCATTGCACTTTGTTTGTTGAAGGTTGAATTTCTATCCTGCAAGGTTCCTTGTCAGGCAAAGTAGAATAAAATGTGGACAAATTACTTTTCGAGTAGTAGTTGTAGCCACAGTTGTCATTTCAATAGGTCTTTCTCGCTCTTACTGTACCAAACACAGACCTTTTATAAGACGTCATAAAAGGCCCTGCTGGATTCCTGCACTAATCTTTCTGTAACTTGTGGGTGGCTACCTTTCCTCTTAATGTAGGAGGTTACGCCAGATAACTGAATGAGATCCGAGTTTATCATTGACACCTGAGTTTCACTCTCAAGCCAAGATACACTCGGAGCCCGTGGGTGAGCGTTTCAACCTTTAGCTTCACGCCCTGCCTCGCCCACCACCTTTTTTACTGGCTGCAGCTCTGCCTTTCGGCTGCGTTTCCTGGTTAGTTTTCTCACATGAGTGGCTCGGCTTGCAGGCCAGGACCTTGCAACTTCACTTTTATCAGTCACTCGCCGTCTTCCTGCTCCGCTCCCAACACAGCCAATCAAGTTTCCTTCCACTACTGGCAGAAGTGAGTCACTTGGCCGCAGCACTCGCTTTAAATCCACTTCTTCTAGGAAGCAAGTCCCCCTCCCCATTCCGATTATCTTGCATTATCTCGGTCTAACCTTGACCTGAGTTAACTGATTCACTCAGTAGGGCGGGCAAGGCAGGGTTGTTGTCGCTCAAAGTAGATGAGATACTGCAGTCAGTGAAATAAGGACACGGGAGGAGACATGGAAAAGACAAGGTTCGACCAAGTGATTTAACTTAATTATACATGTAGCTTTACATCAGTGATCAACAGAATAATTGAAGTCTCTGGAAGGATGAAACACTTCACAAGGTGTCTCTTAACCTCTGGAGGGACAAAGTTTTGCCCTTCAAGTTCAGGTGCACCCTTGTACTCAGCAGTAGGTTATTTAAAAAAAATAAATAAATAAATAAATAACTTTTTTTTTTTTTCACATGAGGAAAGCAAAAGTTGACAATTTTAACTTGAAGGGATCATGTTCGATTTACTATAAGGGATCCTTTTCAGGTTAAGTATGTCCTGCCTGAAAATAACATTCTCCATAGCCTGCGTGGAATTCTTTCACACATTACTCAGGCTCTGTGTGTGGACTTGTGTACCTCTCTAAAACAGCCATCCAGACTAAGTAATTTCATTGTCTTGTGTGTGTGATACATCTGAGAGGTTGCACAGGGTTAACAGTTTTCTTTTGTATTTAGGAATGACTGGTATGTGTCAGCCTAAGACGGAGATAGCTTTGCGAGTGGAGCTTCTGCAGTCCTTCCTAAGATGATACGTATCTGGCAAAACAAAGCCCCTCTCGCTAATTGTTATTGCAGGCTACTGTCAAAGCATTGTGGATGAGAAGGCAAAGTTAAGCGCGACCACCTTGCCGTAGGTGATAGGGGCGCATTCCCCGCGCAGTCACCCATGAAAATAAAAAGGAAGCTACTCTGTAGGTGAACATGTTTGTTTGCTTGTTTGTTTCTGACCCAAAAGCATCCTTTACAGCTACCTGTCTGTGGTGTGTGTGTGTAAATAAGAGGCTGGTAATAGAGAAATGTCGCAGATTAGGCGGAGGTAATGAGGGGCGGGGACGGGACGGGGCGGGTCCCACGCTGAAGTGGTTGTTTGACTTGCAAAGCAGGCCCGGGTGCTCGCGACTTGAGCATTGCGGGAAGGCCCTTCGCTGAAAGTGGAACGCAAGAAAAAAGTGTCGACCGGCTGCTGGCCGCAGGCCTCGTCACCCACAGGCATGAATTAGTGATAAGGAATGTTTCAGCCGAGGAGAAGGTGTCAGGATCAGGTTTGTGGCGCTCTTTTCCTCTTCTCTAAACAGCCTGTATTCAGGACAGGTGGCTCCTTCATGCCGAGGACTCCTTCCATGCTTCATTGGCATTGAAGTCAGCGCGCGCGTGTGTGTGTGTGTGTGTGTGTGTTTGTTTGTGTGTCTCCTCCCAGCTCAGAGTCTTTGCACCACAAAGCCGTGACCCAGGGTCAACGCTGTGTATGGGGGATAACGTTTTCCGGGGGCTTACAGCAAAGCGAGTCCTGGTGCAGGTGTGTCTGCGTCGGTTACGTGAAGGTTCGGTCGACCGGGGTCCGGTGGTGCATGCGGAGGTCCGGTTACACCTGCGAAAGGACGAGACGTGCCGCTCCGTTTTGTTAGCTTGTCTTTCCTGAGATGCTTAGGCGTAATGCAAGCAGTTAGCTGCCCGTCGAAATGTAACAGAGTCAAGCGCGGTGCGAGTAATAAGGCGCCAAATGTTGCTCCAATTACCAGAGTTTACCATCAATCGTTTACAGGCCTGGATAGTTCCCTGAGCTGTGTCGCGCTAACAGAAAAGTGTGGGTTTCTCTCGCTTTCTCTCTAACTATCTCTCTCTGCTGCGCTGTGGGCGAGCAAAAAAAAGAAGTGAAAAACGTTGGAGAGGGCGTCAGAGAAGGAGAGGCCGAGGCAGGTAACAACGAGGATAGGCGGCCAGGTTTGGCAGGTTTTGCTGTGAGGTGCAGCGTGCAGGCATACCAGGAGGGGCTGATCTGAGAGAGAACGCCTCACTCCTGTAGAGACTAGAACACTGCACCCCCCCCCGGGCACAAGCCTCATCTCCTGCTGGGTCTCCCTGGCAGATGGAGAAGGGGGAGGGGGCGCGCAGAGGTAGAGGGTGCTGGTTGCCGGTGTGTGTGTGCGTGTGTGTGTGCGCGCGTGCATTATGTGTGTGTTTTGTGCATTATTAATGTCCTCTGTGATGTCACAGTGTTTGCTCGTTGGTTTGCGTGTGCGTTAACGAGGGAAATCGAGGATGGCTTGTTCTGCCGAAACCCCCACCCCCTTTCCCCCCTCCCACTGTGCGGGCCTCAGTCGATCATTTTAATCTCCCCCCCGCACACACACACACGTGAGCAAGGGGACAGCCTTTCCTGAAACTTGGCACACAGTAGAGGGTGGGGTAACCAGCTCAGACCGGATTGACAACCTCCCTTTTTAATACTGTTCCCTCGCAGCTTGTTGCGTGTCCTCCTCCTCCTCCTCCTCCTGTGTAGGTTTTCCACAGGGTTTGCTCTGGCAGCCCCCCTCCCCTCCTCCCACACACACACACACACACACACTTTTCTAGTTCTCCTCCTTGCTCTTAACTGTCAGAGCGCCGAGACTGCCCAACCCAGCTCCCAGCATGCACTTTGATTCCCACCACCCTCTGTTCTCCAGGACCTCAAGGTTTATTAAATGAGTTTATGCACACGCATGCACGCACTCACACAGACAGCGCACGGACTTAAAAGGCCCATGCGCACGCGCATACATATGGTTGAGCAGGGGTAATGCATTCAATCGAGGGGAGTCGTTGTCCTGTGCAGGGAGAGTCAGACTTTGCAACTGTACCTGTTGCTTTACTGTTGATTTAGACCTGTAATCATTGTAAGTCTTGTCTTTGCTCTGTGTTTTCTGGACCTCTTTCTGGTACCTGAGTTTGCGCAATGGGAAATATTTCGATCAGTGCCGAAGCGTTCTTCTGCGAAGTCATTTCAATGCCTTTCACCAGAATGTCGTGGAATGCATTAAAAAGCCAGTTGAACCCCACATTTCCAAATTCATAGAGAAATTTTATTATTTATTAATGGTAATGAGAAACAGGGAAACTCTCCTTGTCACTTTCATGAAGGTGAAATTGTACTTGCTACCTTGCTAAAGCCTTCCTGTCATGGACATCTAGCATGTCTTTTATTCGCAAATGCTAACAAAATGTTTTGTTTTGTTTTTCTTTGCCAAATTTTAGAGATGTTGTGTATTTGTTTTGAAGGCGGCTAAAGTGCTTTCTCGAGATAAATGAAACCGTGCACCTCCATGACTATACTTGCAGGGTGCCACTGCAGGTACCACTGCTGTACATCTCTGTCCTGCCGACACTCTGCGGCTCATAATAAGCTTTGACTTTATCCCTTATGGTTAAGATTTAGCTCAACTGTACAAGTGTGACCTCCACGGATGTTTTGCGCGAACCAGATTGTCAAGTCTGTTGTCTGACCCTTCTTCACGGTTATCTCCCGCTATCTGTGCCCGCATATTGAAACTAATCTACTCCCTTTCTTGTCTCCTCTCTGTCCCACTCCTCCACCACCCCCATTCCCGTCGCTCAGCAGACGGGCGGACGGACAGACGGCAGGACGGATCCGCGGGTGGGGGCTGTGCTAGGCGGCTCGGCGGCAGGCTGGTGGAAGATGTCGTCAGGAGCCGGTGGGAGGGGCGGGCGGCGGCTGAGAGGGACGGCTGGCGGCGGTGGCGGCGGGGGGAGGGGAGGGGCCGGGGAGGCGGAGGAGGGCCCCGTGGGGATCCCCTTCCCCGAGCACAGCGCCGACATCCTGGGCAGCCTGAACAGCCAGCGGCTCAGCGGCACGCTGTGCGACGTGTTCCTGGTGGCCCAGGACCGCGAGTTCCCGGCCCACCGCTCCGTCCTGGCCTCCTTCAGCGCCTACTTCCACAAGCTTTTCACGTCGGGGGCCGCCGCCGACCAACAGAACCTCTACCATATCGACTTTGTGGCGGCGGAGGCGTTGGGAGCCTTGTTGGACTTTGCCTACACGGCCACGCTGACCGTCAGCCACAGCAGCGTGGCCGACATCCTCGCTGCTGCACGCCTCCTGGAGATCCGACCAGTCCAGGACGTCTGTACTCACCTGCTGGACACCAAAGTGCTCTCCCCGCCGGTAAAGCCTCACTAAGAGTGTTTTCACATATTGCCCTTTGTAAAGGTCCAGTGTGTAAGAATTGGCTTGATTTATGATTTTAAAGCTTAACATACTGCTTATTTATACCTTAATAAAGTGTAAACTCGTAGTACAATAAAAAAAGAACAGTTCTTATACATATATATATACTGTATATAAGAATATACATGGAGCAATAAGTGTCTTGCTCCTAGTTAGCTGCCATCTTTTGCCATTTTTTAAGGAAGCCTGGTATTTTAGGGAGCCTCTCTGATGGTTTTTTCAAAATGAGAACTGATGTGTTGAGGTGGTGTTCATGGGTATCCCCCTCACTGTGACTTTAAATTCCAAAATCTTAGATTCCAGATCTTCATTCAGAAATGTTTGACTGTGTTTTCGCTCCTTGTGGTGTTCCACCAGGCGGGTGGTGAGCAGAGAGAAGAGGACGAGCAGGGTCACGGCAGAGGAGGCGGCGAACAGGGGAACCAGATGCGCGCTCAGGAGTACCTGGAGTACTTTGTGAGAGCGGCGCAATGGAACAGTAGCTGCAGCACGCCAGAGCTCAGGGACCCGCCCACGCACCTGCACTTTAACCACGGTAACGGAGGGACCCCCAGCAATGGTGCCCCTGCAGGCCTCGGTGAGTACTACTCCTCCCTGGCCGTGGCCTTGGCCCAGCCCCCGACGCAGGAGCCCGACGAGGACGAGGAGGACGAGGACGAGGAAGAGGAGGCGGAGGCGGCGCAGGGGAACGGGGCGAGCCTGGCGGCGGCCTTCTACCCTCCGTCCCAGAACGGGCACCTCTACCTCCCCCCCACCTCCAGGCTGGGCCAGGAGACGGAGGCGGACGTGGCGAGGGAGAGGGGCTCCGCCAGCGCCCTGCTCCAGCAGATGATGGACTCGATCGAGAGGCAGAAGGAGCGCACAATAGCCGGCGAGGAGCACGGCGACGGGGACGACCCGGACATGGAATTTTACTTGAATTACTTTAACAGCGCGCAGCACGAGGACCTGGCGTCCGCCACCGCCGCCGTGGCCCAGGGCGTGTCACCGCTCTGGCTGTCGCGGAGCAGGACGGGCCAAGAGAGAACAGGAGCGGGGGGCAGGGGCGGCGGCGGCGAGAGGGGCGGCGGCGGCGGCGGAGGAGGAGGTGCTGGAGGTGGAGGAGGGGGAGGAGGAGGAGGAGGGGCCGGCAGCGGGGTGGAGAGGAAGATGCGCTCCAAGGCCTTTCAGAAATGCCCCATATGCTCCAAGGTCATCCAAGGAGCGGGCAAGCTACCCCGCCACATCCGCACGCACACCGGAGAGAAGCCCTACGAGTGCGCCATCTGCAAAGTGCGCTTCACCAGGTAAGCCCAGTTAATGAGTGTCACATGACCTCGCGGTGGTGGAAATATTGCAGCCGAGCCTCGAGCGGGGCCGTTTGATTTGTCCAGCCCGAGCTTTGGACAGGAAGAACAGGAACTCAGTTTGTTTTGTTTTTTTTATTTTTGAGTTTAGTTGTATATATGGTTTTAAAGGTCTGTCCTGCTGCGACCGTTGCAGCAGCAAAGCAATGTGAGTTTTAACTTCGGGGTCCTATAAAAGCGTGGCGGCAGCGCCGTGTTGCTGTTATCTAGCGGAGGGCGGCTATAAAGTGCTGAGTTCTGATACAGAGGGGGATTATAGGTGCAGGGTGGTGCTCTGTGTGCACCAGTGCTGTAATTTGAACTCTTGGTCTCTGGTTATGTTGATTATTGCCCACAGCAGAGTAGTTTCAACCCCCCCACCCCCACCCCACCTCCCTCCTCCCACTGCGTGTGTGTGTGTCTGTCTGTCTCTCTGCTTTACCTCTCCGGCGAAAACTTACCGTGTGGCACTCGGGACAAATGTGGCTGCGCAAGCAAAAGGATTGAGCAGCGGCACTCGGTTTGCCCTTTATTTAGAGCACCTGCCTTTTCCTTGAAATCATCGCTTTAATTAATTCATCAGTGGACCCTGCTGGAAATAGACGCAGTGGGCTAGAAATACCCCCAGTCTCTGTCCCTGCCCGGCACGGCAGGTAGGGAAGACCAATCTGAATTTGCCTCCGAGCTAAAGTCGAGCAGCAAGTGGGGTACTGTAATCTTAATCCTGTTTGAACAGGGTTAAGAGTGTGCCTCGCACGGGAATAAGTCAGTCCCTCCTTTAAATAATTCACCTTTGTTGCTGTGCCACACACGTCCAAGGCCGCCGCACGCTTGTGTTTATTTACCCATTTATTTTTAACCCAACGCGATTCGTGTTTTTTCCCGAACGAGACGAGAGGTTTCGAGTCTGCCTTACTGACACCTGACCGACTTGTGTAGAATGTGCGTGTGTTTGTGTTGAGATAGTTTATTTGGAAGCCCGTTGCCCTTTCGGTTGAGCGATTAAAGAGCTCGAGAGCCAAGGAGATAGTTAAGGGCTGGAGTGGGGGAGGGAAGGGGTGACAAGAGTCAGATGAAGGCCAAGGCAGCGTGATAAAGTTTTAGTTTGCAGCTTGTTATCGCAAAGTATAAAAAAAAAATGTTTTCATACAACCGAAAAATAACTTTTTTTTTAGTCTCTTGTTTCTGTTTTTGGCCAAATGAAACCAGTTTGCCATTTTTTTCCCCACCTTGTTCAACCGCAGAGGACAGTCAGGTCTCGTCTACACAATGAACATGCACGTCTACCAGCAAATGTGTCGCCGTTGACCTCTTCGGAAAAAAAATAATAATAAATTCCGAATGACCAAATGACTTGTGAACATTGAGCTTCCTCGTTAGTCCACAGTTTCCTTCCCAAGTGCAATTACAGAGATAAAGGTGTAAAGTTTATGGCTTCTCCGTGTCTCACACAACTGTCCTCAGAGCAGAGACACAATGGGGCGGACTGTGCATTATATTGACAGGAAAGTTGAGGGTGGTATTTTTACAGAGTGCATCTCAACAAGTGTGAACTGATCAGCTTGTGAATTTTAATTATATCTACACTACCAGTCTCAAAAAGTTTGGAGACATCCTGTGAATTTAATGTCTTTCTTTCTTATGACTTTTGACTATTGTAGTTTCTCACTGAAAGCATCAAAACTACATTTTAACACCAATGGAACACGTTTTATATTTTATACGTTTTTCATTGCTGCATAATTACATATATCTTGCTCATATATTTGATGTCTTCAGTATCTATCTGCAGTGTAGAAAGTTGTGAAGGTAAAAAAAAAAAAAAACTTGCATGAGAAGATATGTCCAAACTTTTGACTGTACATATTTTTGTCTTTTGCAACCCCACGTGACCTCTGCGCCTCTGCTTCCCCCCCTTCAGGCAGGACAAGCTCAAGGTTCACATGCGTAAGCATACAGGAGAGAAGCCTTACCTGTGTACACAGTGTGGAGCCGCCTTCGCCCACAACTACGACCTGAAGAACCACATGCGCGTGCACACCGGCCTGCGGCCCTACCAGTGCTCCAGCTGCTTCAAGACTTTCGTGCGCTCCGACCACCTGCACCGCCACCTCAAGAAGGACGGCTGCAACGGCATCCCATCTCGGCGGGGGCGCAAGCCCCGGGTGCGGGAGGCGGGGCTCCACGACGGCCCCTGGGCCTGCTGGGCCCGGGCTCCGACCACAGCCCGGGCCCCGCGGCAGCCGTGGGCGGCGGCGCTGGGGTGTCCTCGGCGGCCGAGGTGGACGGCGTCGCGGAGGGCCTGGCGCACAGTCCTCAGGTGCAGGAGTTTGCGGCGGAGGTGGGGCCCTGAGGCCGCACGGACACGGCTGGACACCTTAATTTAACTCGCTGCACGGCCTGTGAGACAGGCCTGCACACCACAGAGAGGAGATAGACGTCGAGAGGCAAACTTTAAAAAAAAAAAAATGGAAAAACAAAAAACAAAACAACTAACTATTCCTCTATAAAAACCAAATCAGGGTTTCACAAAAATCTAATCTTTATATTTCTTTTTTTTTTCTCTGTTTTCCTCTTTGTTTTTAGGAAAGTAGGAGGTGTAAACTCTCCCCCCCTCCAGTCAGTTTGTCTGTCAAAGAGCAAAAGAACGCTCGGGATCTCGCTCCCCTCAACGTCCACTTTCTGGGCTGGTTCAAACTTTCCGACGTGAGGGGGTTTTATACACCGGCATAGGTGCGTAGGCAAATGTACGATAGACACGCAGCAGCAACTCTGAGCAACTATGCAGTTGATTTAGATTTTTAAAGGTTTTTGTCCTCATAGCCTTCAAGCTCCGGGCAAGGTGTCTGTCTTGTCAAGCACCTTCTGACTGCTGTACGGGTGAAGTGAGGACAAATCCTCCCAGTCGATTTTTTTAAGAAATTCTTTTGCAGGTCTGAAATGTACAGTTACCATAGAAACGTGGTAATATCATCAAACAAATTGCCTTGGTAACGGCATATGCAAAGAAAAAGTCACCATAATTTTGATGCAACAGTTTTTGTTTGTTTGTTTGTTTGTTTGTTTGTTTGTTTGTTTGTTGCTCTCTAAAACGTTCCAGAAAGAATCAGACGAAGGTTTGAAGTGTTGCTTTCTCTAAAAAAAAAAAATGCTTTTTTTTCTCTTTTTTTTAAATTCTAAGGTTTGTCTTACAAAAAGAGACACAATGACTCTGAGTCAAATCCATGTTGATGGGGGCTCTTGAAATGGCAGGACTTGCGGGGGAAAGGAGGACTGGGGTGGAGGTGGTGGTGCTGGTGGGGGGGGGTCGTGTTTTACAAGCACTACCAGTGTCAGTGCAACTATTGGCTCGACGACGTGGCCTCTTCTCCCTCAACACGCTCTGTCTTCCCTTTGGATTTTTTTTCTTTCATTAATTGTCTTATTATTGTTTTTTGGGGGGGGCGGGCGTCGTTATTCCTTATTGTCGACTGCTTTGGGTACTTGACACTTTATGGTTGTATACATGTATATACAGCAGACGGTGACATGACATTGGCCCTCTCGTAATGCTGAGGTGCACTTGGCTGTTTGTTTGTGTTTTTTTTAGTTCCTCTTCGGCTCGGTGTCAGATATTTCTTTTCTCACGGCGTGAGCTTTTCCGGCTGAATGAAACAAAAACTGTATGAATGTTTGACGAAGCGGGGGAAGAAACGGCGAAAGAACATTGAGTCACCGCCCCATCGGTCCACGACTTAAACACTTGACATGTATAGTTCCTGAACCCCTCCCCCTCCCCACCCCACCCCCAAAAAAACAAGATGAGGTCGAAATACTGAATGTGCTTAACTTTGTGCAGTTTTATCGGAATCTGTCCTTGTGCGACAAGGCGCGGGTAGCATTTAACCTGTGGCAGGTTAAAGGAACAGCAGGGAGTCCTGAGTGTCCAGAGTGTCAAAGAGTACTGAGGAGAGAGAGAGAGAGAGAGAGAGAGAGAGAGAGAGAGAGAGAGAGAGAGAGAGCACCTTTTATATAGAAATAGAGATATATGTTTGCACAGCTTTAACTAAAGATATCCAACAGAGCGAGCGAGAGGTATATTTACAGGAAGTGGGTGAGGGGAGGGGAGGGGGTAGGGGAGGGAGACAAGGGAGGGGCCCGGGGGGGGGGGTCTTCGCGTGACGCTTAATTCCAATCTTTTCCATTCTCTCCATCTTTCTTTCTTTTTCTTCTCCACGGCGGGGGAGCGGACGGGCCCCCGTGAGGCGACCTGCGCCATGATGAAGAGAGCAATAAATACCTGTCCGAGTTGAGGGAGGCCAAATAGGAGCGCAGCTGCAGCTGGTCGGCAGGCGGGGGGGAGGGCGGAGGGGGGAGGGGGTATCTCACAATGTCTGTTGCATTCCAAAAAATAATCTCCCCCAGCTCGGCCACGTTTCCAGGCAGGAGGGGATCAAATCAGCCCCCCCCCATCCCTCCCCTCCTCCTCCTCCTGTTAGTCCTCTAATGCCCCTGAACCCTGAAGCCTGGAGGGGAGATGATGATTAACGTCGGAAGCCTGCCTGGTGTTACCGCAGCCACTTCACCATGCCGGCGTGTTTACATGTATGTGGAGTTTTGTTTTTCTTTTGTTGTTGTTGTTTTTTTTTCTGTACGTGTGTGTGTGTGTGTGTGTGTGCGCACACAAGGCAGCCGGGGTCGCTCCGGCCACATCAGCAGTGTTGTGAGTCAGCCGCAGCAGCAGCAGCAGCAGCAGCAGCAGCAGCAGCAGCCTGTTCAAACATGCACCCTGAGCTGCCAGGCCCCCGCCGCTCTCTCTCTCTTTCTCTCTTTCTCTCTTTCTCTCTCCCCCCCTCTCTCTCTCTCTCGCTCACACAATCGCTCGCCGGTTCTGTTGGAAGAGGCGGAGAGAGAGAGAGAGAAAAAAAACAAATCGACATATCTTTGAAGAGCGTCAGCGATTCCGCAGTATCAGTCTTAAAAAAAAAAAAATTCCAAATTGAGTTTTCGTTTTTTATTTTCTTTGTTTGTTTGTTTATTTTGTGCTCCAAAAATTAAGAATTCCAAACGTTAGCGTCAGCCCCAATTGTGATTTAATGTTGAAAACGTTTCGAGTCGCGTCCGGGCCATCCCCGTCCCGTCCCGTCACCGCTGGAGTCAAACTACCAGCTGTTTGCACCTTAATTGGAAAACGAGGCGATCCGTCGATGCACTTTGTTACTGAGGAAAGGCACTTTTTGACAGCGAAAAAAAAAACGGGTACTTTAAAAAAAAAAAAAAAAAAAAAACCTTGTTGCTAATGAGATCAGTCTGTCTGCCGAGGGAGCTCGAGCTCCATCGCTGGTTTTGTTCAGGTTTTTTTTTTTTTTTTCCCTTGACGACGATGCTGCCAAAAGAGAATTCAAGAAATACCAAGACAGAAACAAATCTAGATCTCTGAGAGAGACGAGACACCCGGTGGGGTTTTCAAGAACAGGTTTTTTGGTTTGTGACCTTTTTTTTCCCGAAAGTGACTAACCCTCGTGTTGCACTTGAAGTTACTTGTCAAGAGGGAAACAGTGAGTCTTACGTCTTAACGCAGAGGAAGGGCCGTAGAAGGAGGGAGCAGATGAAGAAAGAAAGGTCACCGTGGAGGTGTGTGCTTG
This sequence comes from Thamnaconus septentrionalis, assembly GCA_009823395.1. NCBI lineage: Eukaryota > Metazoa > Chordata > Actinopteri > Tetraodontiformes > Monacanthidae > Thamnaconus > Thamnaconus septentrionalis. The sequence continues at coordinate 7,691,667 of CM020508.1, read as the reverse complement.
AACGCACACGTTTCTTTTCCCTTTTTCTCTTTTTCCATTGACTTGCAGAGGAATGTTTTGCAGGGCGGCAGGTTGGAGGGTCTCAGGACAAACTTTGAATAAACAAACTTTTGTTTGTAACCCATCTGTTCAGCGGCTTCCTTCCTAACTACGAGCGCTCTCTGCGGAGCGGCAGCGGGGGTAATGGGTCCCGGGCAGCGCGGAAGCAAAAAATTACTATCATGTAAAACAACTCATCGGACAGTTGCTTGTTTACTTCACGACCCTCTCGGTGCAGATTTGCATAATTTCTCGGTTTACTCCTGTCGCTCGTTGTCGGCGGTTGCCTATAGGTCTTTAAAACTTTTCGCCGCCTCTATTTTTGCGTTTCCTATATGATGAAGATGGGATTTTATTAATGCACAGCTTGACTCCCACAGGCACACCAATGTTAAGCTCCTAGCGGTACTGCTCCAAGCCTCGTCTTGATTTGCCAGAGAGCCGTGTGTCTGTAGACCTGCCCTGAAACTACCCTGTGTTGTTTGTCGATTAACCAAAGCTTTATTTTTTCCCCCCCTCCTCTGGTTTCCGCTGCGGACCGGAGGAGGAGGTGATGGACGCGTAGTTCTATAAAAGAAAAATATCTCTATCAAACCTGGGTCACCTTAAAGCCACACCTCCTCGATGACCTGCAGGAAAGCGTGTGGAATCGTACAGAAAAATTTTACTTGACTTAGCTTTTCTTTCTGTCTTTGCACCGTTGTGGATGTTAGAATCAGCTGTTTCAAAAACAATGATTTTGGGGGGATTTCATTCCTGTCTTTTTTTTTTCTTCTTCTTACAATGATGTGTTTTACACGGCTGTATGTGTGCGTGTGTGCAAGGGTGGGATCAGCGGTGTTGGGTTGCTGTGCCAGGAGGGTGGGTGGGTGGGTGGGGTCAATGGATATAAAGCCTGATAGCACTGGAACTGGTGCTTTAGCTAGCGAGTGAGCAAAAGTTTGCACTATTGTTGAAAGCCCTTCGCCTGCATATGGGAGGAGTGGCGGGAGACCTCAGACAGGCCCGCGAGTTTCCAGGGGTGGACGGCCGAGCGGCTCGCACTCAGCGGTCCTCAGCAGAACCCCTCCGTCGATGTAATCGTGTTGACCGTGACATTAAGAGAGATACAGGCATCCGATAGAAACAAATACCAAAGGAGGGGAAAAAATTACCAGAGTCACAGTTCAGTTTTGGACGAAAAAAAACAAAAAAAAAAACAAAGGTGGAGGAGAAACTCTTGACTGTTGCCGTTGATGTGGTGTAACAGAAACATGTTTGTGCTCTTGATCTCAGCAGATGTTCCAAATCCCCAAAAATGTTTTGTCACTTTTTAAAAGTAGCAAAGTCTCAAAATAATAATGATTAAAAAAAAAAAAAAAACATCAGAAAGTTTGGAGTGTGTCCTGATGTGTGCAGGTGCCAGAGAAAACTGGACCCAGATCTTTGGAAGTTTTAAATGTGGTCATTTTAATTGAAGTCTTGTCAACTGAAAAAAAAAAAAAAAAAAAAGATGCTGTAAAAATGAGAAATGCTCTCAAGCTCTGTTATTTTGATCATTCCTGAACTGGATGATTCCGGTTGATTTTTTTTTTTTTTTGGAACCGTTTGAATGGAAATGTTCTCTGTTTCAAAGCCAGCCGGGACACCGTGGCCTTGTCTGAGCAGCACTACCCTTTTTTTTTTCTTCTTCTTCTTCTTTCTTTGTATGTTTCCAGTCAGAGGTATTGTTCAGTGTGGGGCTGAAGCTCACTCCCTGAGGGTGGACAAGCAATTGGGGCCACAGCGTGCCTTAGAAAAGAAAAATTACAACTTGATATTCCAGTAAGCATCTCTCACTTTCAAACCAAACTGCTGATTCCTGATTGGCTCACAACGGCAGAAAACCACTTATTCCTTTGCTTTTAACCACGAAATTCACAATAGCTTCCACCTCCAGTGCGTGTACGGCCTCAGCCCCAGACTAAGGTGACTCTGACGCCGTGATGGTCTCCCAACACTTGCATATGAGTGTTTTTTGTTTTGTTATTTTTACCAAATTGACCTTGACACGTTTATCTTTTTCCTGTGCTGTTTGTTTTCAGATTTTTTTTGGGTGCATCTATCTGAGAAGGCCATAAAACAAAGACTATAAACAATGACTACAATCATGTCTGTACATAATCAAACACAGAAGTACAGTGTGACTGTTAACACTGAGATTTAAAACGTCGACTATCTGCTTCTCGTCATTCTGGGTTTTTTTTTTTCTATTTTTTTGCTCCTCCACGCACCTGATTTTACATTCTTTCTATTTCTCTCTCTCGCACGCGTTTGGTTTTTTTTTTTCGATCAGACTCACTCGACGCACAGAAGCAAAAAGCCGAGTGCGGCATATGCACGGCGGCCGTGCGCGCAGCGTGGCTCTGGCACTTGCACAGACAGCCCCGGGTCCTTCGGCGAGGCCGGCTGCTGTCTGTTGGCCGCTCGCAGCCAAGTGGGGACAGTTTGCACACAGAGTCTTTGTCGCTATCTGGGGGATCCAAAGGTTGGCGTAGGGGGAGGAGGATCACATTTGAGCGGTCGGGGAAAGTTGGGGGGGTTTTAGGAGACAGGGTTTGAATATGCAACGGCCACAATTTGATAATAGAGCGATAATATCCAGGAGGTCACCACAGGTTTAGAGTGTTTGCCGGCCTCTTTTGTCTCTATGTAAGTACTACTCAGGTGGAAAAAATACACTGCTATGCATCGGCCGTCACTGTCTTGCTTGAGTTTATGCTTTGGTCTAATTAACCCTCTGGGTTATTATTTCCCGTCTTGTTGCCCGTCTTTGTCCACACACACACACACACACACACACACCAGTGTTTTGGCCTGGTAGTTGACAGAGCGCTGGAGGAGCAGCAGCAGAACCGGCCTGTTTCTCTGCTTAATATTGATCTGGCGGATTGTTTGTCGGAGGGGAAGGGAAGCCACAGGAGATTAGACAGTCTTAATAATCAGACCAATATTTCTTAAAAAAATAAATAAATAAAAAAATAGAAGAAGAAGAGGCGCCGGGGAGAAGCGCACATGGGGGAGCGTGCACGCACTTTGACGCTTTCTTCCCCCATTACTCTCCCATCTCTGCGGACGGCAGCGGCTGCATCTCCTGCTGCCGACCGGCCTTTGATCAGAGATCACAAACCCTCAGCAGCGGAATCGACGGGAGGGGAGGGGAGGAAGGAAGGAGGGAGGCAGGAGAGAGGGAGGAGTGGAAGGAGGAGTCGGCTCCAAGGCATCCAGCCCCGGTGTAGGACACATTCCATAGCTTCATACTGTGATTCCTACTTTGGAGTTTTTTAAGTTTGCATCGGGGGGGAAGTGTGTGCGTCTGTGTGTGTATGTGTGTGAGACCCAATGTCTTGCTGTTGATTGTTTCCCGTCCCAACGCCACCTTTCCCTCGGTGGTGTGACGGGTCACTTCTCTAAAGCCCCCCCCGGCGTTTGTGCTATCCAGCTGCCTTCTTTCAGCTTCTGCGATTGTAAATGTAAATTTTTTTTTTTTTTAATTTTGAAACAAAAAGCACTGTCCTAAAAGGCCATCCTCATTTATGTTTGCTGTTCAACAGACGTTTGTTTATACTTTAATGTTCCTCTCAAAATGTCTTTTTAAAAAAAAGAAAAAAATTTATTGCAGACAATATTTTAATTGCAGCAAAGCAAATCTGATGAAAATGGGAATGCGTGAAAGAAAACTTGAATATTCAGTCCCGTAAAGCCCTCACACACACACACACACACACACACACACACACACACACACACACACACACACACACACACACACACACACACACACACACACACACACATCTCTTATGTCTCTGCTGTTCCAGTTGTAATGCAGCTTATTGCGCTGCTGCAAAGCAACGTGTATCCCCTTCGCCTGCTCTCTGCTCACTGTCTCAGCTCTCGTTGGGAGAAAAGGTCATTTGATCTCTTTTATTTTTTTGTGTGTGTGTGGTGGGGGTGGAGGGGTAGTGGGGGAGACTCGTTTTTTTGTTTTTTTTTTGAAAAAGAAACCTGTACAACAGTGTTGAGGCTTTCTGAGAAGGCTGGCTGTGCTGAATGTTAAACATGCAGCGAGCGCCGTATCCACTGCAGAGTCTCTTTGTCCGCAATAACGCTCAGTCTGTGTGTGCAGTCGAAGGCTGAATCTGGTGTCCATATAGAGCGAACAGCCATAATGGAAGACAGATGAAAGGGCCCAACGACCATGATGCATCTATCTATTTCTTTTCTTTTTTTTTCTCCCGCCTGCGAGTCAGAAAAGTAAAGTTTTTTGGCCTTAACGTCCACGTCAAAGAGTTTCGCAGTAGAGGAAAGAGAAACACTTTTAGAAGTCCATAGTTTAGTAAATGGTTCAACTTGGGGATGAATATGCTACTATTTATAATAGGTTGGTTTGTAACTGTGATTACTATGATGATCCTTTACAATATAGATTTTTTTTTCTCCTTCCTGATGCACATTAAGGATAATTACGTTTGTCCCAATTTTTCATACCTGGGCGTCAACTGTAAGTGCACAACTGAGGCACAGCAGAAAACTGTTGCTCCTCTCTCTCTCTCTCTCTCTCTCTCTCTCTCCCTCTCTCGCCGTGCGTGTTTTCAACTTCCATCCCTGCTGCATGTCCGACCACATTCCCTCTGCTGAGCACGACAAGTGCAACGTTGAAAGTGGAAAATGCAGAATGTCCCCTGCGACATGACCAATCAAATGATGGACCACGGCGCAAGCGTGCAGCTTCACAGAATGTGTGTTGTTAACTCGCCGACCGCAAGCAGCAGTTTTCTCTTGTCCGCAGTTCCAGTGTCAGTTTACTCTGAATAACTCCCGACTCTTCAACAGAGGCTTTCATTTTATTTTGCTTTTATTGTTTTCTAAAGTGTAGCAGTCTGTTGGTCTGTATCTGTTAAGCTGGAGGGCGTGAAATGGAGGTGATTTTTGTTTGTTTTTTTGTTTTTTGAGAATTTGCACTTTTTAGCAATGAAAAGAAATTATTGTATATGAGACCACTAAATCCACACAGTTTAAACAATTTAATTCCATTTTGTGTCATTTTTTTGTCTTTTTTTTTTTTTTTTAAATATATCCATAAATGTCTGGCATCTGGTTTAAAGAATATAAGATCTTTCTATTAAAAAAAAACAATGGTTGCAAAAATCTATGTGTGCAAAATTGTGTCATCAAACTTGTCTGTCATTCTAAGATCTATTTAAAGAGACAGTGACAGGCAGGTGGGTTGGGAGGTAGATGGATAGAGAGATTCCGTAATTAGGGATATTGTGTAAGGTACGAATTGGAAATTGTATGACGTTGCCCTGTTATGTCACATTATTGTTGCGTATGTTGCCTGTTGGCGTGCTCGACAAAATGCACACACGCACACCGTAGTTCAGTTCTCTGCTTTCACCACGAGGTGGCAGTATATACTCCTTTTATGATCTTGCGCCTTGTGTCCCAAATTCGCGTTGTTCCCTCGCTCGCTCTCTCACACACAGTTTTTCTATTCTCAAACTCCGTCAATACGCACGCACGCACGAACACACAAACTCATACCATAGAGTCATAGCAAAGGACCAAGCCATGTTTTTGATTGACATGTATGGAGTCATGTTTAAATTGTGCGCACCCAACATATTACCCCGACTGTTAGCAACAGCCAAGATCGTGTCAGGATGTATCATGCATGTGTCTGGTTCAGGGCCACTTTTCTTTAAAGACCGTTTTTGCAGTCCGCCACAATCCCAGGAGCCCTCAGCGCCAGATCGCAGGCAGCCCTGGGCTCCTTGTCACCGCGTCTTCCTGTTTGCCTCACTCCGTCCCCCCGAGGCGGTCCTGCGGGGTGACAGAGGTCACAGAACAGCTCATTAACCCCACCCCGACAGTCCGCACATTGCTGCAGAGCTCGGTCCCCAGTTGCCCACGTGCGCACGCACGCGCGCAAGCAAGCAAGCGCGCACGCACACACACACATCTTCTAATGCTTCACTAATAGCAGCTAAGTCGACTTAAGCCCCCTTTGTAAGCAGTATGTGTTCAGGGATGCACAGTGAGATGTATGCCGTATGTCATATCTCGGCATTTACATGTAAATGTGTTTTTGCAGCCCCTTTGATATAAATTATTCTCATATGTCCATAAATATATATATATATATGTGTGTGTGTGTGTGTGTGTGTGTGTGTACACATAAATGTATGTACATATACATATGTTTGTGTGTATATATATTTACACATGTATGTAGGTATGTGTATACATATATGTATTTATATGTGTGTGTGTGTGTGTGTGTGTGTGTATATTAATGATATCCTCTTAAAGCGTGTTTTCTCAATAGCTCTCATTTGCTGCTGCTAAATTACAGCGGGTAATATATTAAAGCGTGGCATGTTTAATGCACTCATGTCGAACCTGTTGGCCAGATGTCTCGGGGCTACAAGTCGTTAATTGTCGCGTTTGTTGGGCGCGCGGAGACACAGTGGGATACGGTGTTGTTCTCCGTGTTCAGACGCCGCCGCCGCAGTCAAAACATATTGGATAAGAGGAGCAGCAACACTGGAGGCGCTGGGAGATGCCTGCGAGCTGTTGTCTGCCTGTTTGTAGTCATATTATTCCCCCCTCGCTCGGCGCGTGTGAATATGCATGTGTGTGTGTGTGTGTGTGTGTGCGTGTGCGTTTTGTGCATGCATGCATATGGCAGCCGCTGTGTCTGTGCTCTCATATTTGCCCATACGCTTATTTGCAAAAAAAAAAAGAAAAAGGTGTGCTTTGCAAGTGCAGGTGCAGTGCACACCAACGTCATTAAGGCTCACTGTAATCGAGCCTCTAACCGGCCCTCGTAGCGACACACAAAACCGTGTCCGCACGCGCGCACACACACACGCGCGCGCGCACGCACGCTAGCCTCATTTTCGCCAGTACACACCTTTCTCCGGGGGATATAAAATGCCCGTGTATCCGCACGCCGTGGGACACGAGTTTCATCCAAACTAGCTGCCGTCCTCAATAAAAAAAAAAAAAGAAGCAGCCCACGTGAGCTCTCTGCAGTGGCCTCGCGGATCCCCCAGTTTCTCTCGGGGTGTGTTTTGCTCAGATCAGGTGTTTAAACTGCTCAATATGACAATAATTAGGAGGCGCTGAGGACATGTGTTCTTTCTTATGCTGATAAGGGACATTGACCTTTAACCTGTGCACCCATGTAGCCTCCCTCCCTGCCACACACACACACACACACACGACGGAAACCCACTCATCCCATGTGCCCCCAGCCAACACCCCCCCCCCATCCCCATTTAGCCGCCGTGTCCAGCTCCCATCAGAGGGAGGGTGGCGGCGGTGCGGTGAGGGATTGGCCAGCCTCGGAGCCTCGCCTCTGGCCATCTCTCCCCGTCTCCCCGGAGAACACACCACTGAGGTGCCTTTAAACCACTGCGGCAAAAAAGCCCCACCAAAACCCTGCAGTCATTAATATGCAAAAATGCAAATGAGTAGGTAATTAAGAGCTGGAGCTCTCTGGAGGCTCTTTGATTGCTAATGAATTCTAATCTGCAAAGAAAGGGGGGAGGGGAGAAGGAGAAGAGATGAAAGAAATAGAGGAAAACAACAGAGGATGGGAGACGCTTCCGCGCAAACGTTTATCATATCCATAAGTTCTCGCCGCGGCATTGTTGGGCTTTTTTTTTGTTTGTTTGTTTGTTTTTGCGGATCCTTTAATGTGCATTAGTAGCTCGGCTATATGAGACTGTTGTGCGATGAAGTGGCTACAAAAATGGCCGTGCGTGCATGTCTGCGTGCATGTGTGTGTGCGTGTCTGCGTGCGTATGGGAATATAAATGTAAAATAGCAAACATCTAAAGCCGGTGTTGCGTTAGGTGACGCTTTTGTCATATTCTTTGCAAGAAAATAAGCTTCATTTTCTTTCCAAAAGCAGATTATACTAATGGGATGAGTATCAATAAGCACCTCTTTTTCTTTTTTCTTTAAGAACACACACACACACACACACACACACACACACACACACAGTGGAGCCCTTGTGTGGACGTACAGCTAATTAGCGGGGGGGGAACATGACAGGCAGGCAGACGGGCAGACACTCCTGACTAGCGGCTACCGGAGGAAAATAGAAGGTCAGATAATCTTAACAGTGTGCCTCCTCCAGCAGCTGTGCGCTGGGGGTAAAAGGAGATGTCATTTCATCACTTTTCTGTGAGCCACGGTGCGTCGTCACTTCCACTCTAAACTCATTCACCGCCTATCGCGCTCGCACGGACGCGAGCACACTGCTGTTATTGTTGTTGCAGTGCTCCCACGACACCAACAATCTCTCTGCTTCCCTCCCCCACACCGGCTCTCGCATCTATCTCCCTTTCACTCCCCCCACTGCTCCCTCTCTCCCTCCCCCCTCCCTCCTGTCCTGGGCAGCCCTGACATGCCTACTTCAATTGATTTAGAGTCAATTCAGCTCCTGATCTGATTGTTATCATGTGACTTCTGCACACCTCCCCCTCAATACACACACACACATACATATATATATATATGTATATATATATATATACACACACACACATATATATATATATACACATATATACATATATATACACACACACACATATACACATATACATACATATATAATAAAACATAGCCCATCATTGTCAGGCATGTATGAGAATCAGGCATGTCAGGCATGTGTCAGGCATGTGGCATGTGGCTCTCTTGCTCAGGGGTTGGAAAAACTTTCAGCTTTTCTCCGCCTGTTCGTCCACATCTTTTCAGGACTCGCAAAGGGGGTGGGGGGAGAAAAGAAACGCAAACCACCGTGCAGTCACTTATTTGTTCTTTTCCACTGCAGCCTGGTGGCCCGGCTCTATAAACAGGAAGTTGGTGTTATGTTCGCCCTACCTGGAGTGTGGGTGGCAGCACTGGGGCACCCGCATAACTGCACAATAATGGGAAAACAAGATGGCAGGGGAAGGGTCCCATAAAAAAAAAAAAAAAAGAGCAGAGTGAGAGGGAGCAGAGCGAGATGACATCCGGGAAAGTGGAATGACAGCAGGCAGGAATCAAAGGGACTGTTCATTCTTAAAGGTCCAGTGTTAAGATTTAATAGGGTTTAAAAAAACAAAACAGACAAAACCAAAACAAACCAGTGCTTCTGGTTGGGGGAGATGGATGTTCACCCTGATTCCCCCTCGCTCGCTGCTTGTGTCCTGCTTTTGTCCTGCTTTCATTGGACCTGTGATGACAAGGATTCACACCGTGCTTGACCTCGACTGTTTTCCTTATGCAAGCGATGACGTCAGGGCGAAATCGCTAAACCTTCAGCGCAACCGTGTTGGAAATCCATCATCCATGTAGAAATGCCAGCAGAGCAATATGGCCGCCTTCCTCATCGGACTTGCTCTTAATTTGCTATATATGCTCATTGTTAGCTAATGGAAGCACAGTGGCGATTTATATGTATATTTTGGCTCAGATTAAGCTGATGGGTGCCTGCAAAATTTCAACCCTGGGCCTTAAATTTATAAATTTATTAATTTTCTTTAGAGAATTGATTGTGGATTTGGTTTCTCCGTCTGTGTTGGACCTTCAAGACGGGTGTTTGGGAGGATTAATATCTCGGACAATCCCATGAACCTTTTTATCACATCTCACTGTGTGGGAAATAACAGTTTCAGAGAGAAACTCTGCATTTTTCCCCCCCGAGGCGATAGTCCCGTTCGTAATGAGGAGAAATCTCAGTTCGCCGTGTCCCCTTCAAGTCGGCCTGTTTTGATACTTGTTTTCACTTCACAGCTCCAGATGATATCCCGTCCTCGCTTGTCCCAAAACAATCCCTCCGCGGGCCGCTTATGTTTTGTTGCAGCTATCTCCGAAAAATAAAGGAGGGGAAGAACTTAACCTTGCGAGATACTGGACCATTTCAATCACTCAGCCGCCCTCTCTTCCCACATTTCGCTGTTGTCGAACACACTGGAAGTCAGTGTGAGTTTGGCTGTTTTCCGCCAGGCGAGCTGTAAACGGGGGTGCGGGGGGGTTGCGTCGGGGGGTAGGTGGGGGAGCAGCTTGACGGGAGTCAGTTTATCATGAGCGGCGAGAGCACAACAGATAGATTCCCCCTGTCTCCTCCCCTTCAGCACAGATAGATTCGGAGCATGGGCACTCAGCCAACACTATCAATCTATCCTCTCCTACCCCCAGCCTCTAACTCTTATTGGACGACAGCCTCCGAAAGGGGCAAGGAAGCATGAATCATAGCCCGGCTATGAGAAAACTGTTATGCCTCCAAATGCACGTGTTTGTGCAAAAAAAAAAAAAAAAAAAGAAGGAAAAAAGAAAAAAAGAAATCACCCCGACACGTCTCGCCCGCTGTAGACGATCTCATGGGCGATTGTCGCGTACGGCGCTGGCAAAGTTGCAGCGTGGAGGCGCTTTGAGGAGAGGGGATTGTCGGTCTTGGCCTAGTTTTTTCCTTGTCTGATCAGAAACCTGTGCACCTCTGCCCTTCCCCCACCCAAACCTAAGCCTCTACTATTACAGGCTTGCGAGGGGGGCTCAGCGTGGAGCGAGGTGAGCCGCTCGCTACCACAGCAAGCCCTGTGTGTGCTGCCTGGAACGCTGTGTTTTGTTGGGGTTTTTTTTTTTTTGACGGGCTTATCGTCGTGCGTGATAGGACGGCCTGGCGACGTGGTTACAGGCTCCATCGGCAGGGTCGCAGGATGGCGACGAGGGCCGAGGGTTTTTCAACGTGTGTCAAAGTGGAGGCTAGACTCGGACACAAAACAGCGCCTTTATGAGTTCAGAGTTAAAGGAACAGTACACCCTGAATTCAAGTGTCACATGCAATGACCTATTGGTGGGCCGGTGGAACGGCTGGTGGTGGTTTCTAGCTCTCAGAATATCTTGGCAGCATAAAAGACATAATTCCCACAAAATTCAATTGTCAGGTAAAGAATTCCTACTAATTCCTACTAATACTAACACATTGTAGGTCAAATATTGAAATATGGCAATAGTAGAAAGAAAAAACACAACTTCCAGGTGTCCAGAAAACTAGAGTACACATTTCAGTTACACAATATTTCAAGCCAAATTTTTCTTTGGAGCCTCCTAGACAAGAGTTCACGCAAGCCATCCCGAGTGCGCTCATTCCAGGGTGCCTCAAGTTTTGGATGAAAAATTTCTTTAAATATTTTACATCAAAAAAAGGTAAGATAAGCTTCAGCTTAAATAGACTTTTGAAGTATTGAAGTGAGTGGTTCTTAGATATAATTATGATGTAGTTTATTCTTATTCTAATTAATAAAAATAAGAATTAGTCCTCGTCTTCAAGGCTGTTTTACTTGAAGCAGTGGAATATATTGCTCACAGAAAATTTCCCTTGACCGCATGGGTGAAAAGACAATAGGTACAGCTGATGCTAGCCTGTTCTTTGAAGCAGCCTGTGGCAAGGTGTCTATTTTATTACACAGCATGAAGCTCCTTATTCGTTTCGGACAAAACGCAATTAGCTGAATTGTTTATTATTTCCATTGTTCCAACAGTCCTGCGCTGTTAACATATTTTTTTTTTTACATTTCACGACATGAAATATTTGTTCACATAAATGTGTCATTAATATGCACAAATATATGACTGTTTAGCACCAATGTGCCAAAACATATGCTAATTTTCCATGTGCATCTGTCGTTAATTACAGATATGAAGCTGGGAATGGCCAGAAGGAATCATCCAGGGCATGTGTCCCCATTCACCCTCCTCCCATCCCACCGCCGACTGTCCATTGTACTGTAAATGCATGTTGTGATTACGGATGACATATTTTTGCTCTTTCTCTGCCTAATGATGCTGTTAGCTTTGAGATAATAATGTGGTATGGTGCGGTAAACACCGAGTCGTAACTTTGGTATTGAAAGATAGCTTTTAGAGGTCAGTTTGTCTCTGTTTTAATGTGTTTGTTAATTGGCCAAACAAAAATTAGTGAGTGGCTGCGCAGCCGAGTTTGCACTCACAGTTTTGTAACAGCTGAGCATAAAATCAGGGATAAAGCGGCGATTGCCCTTGGCTTTAATGAGAAAATGGCACAATATTAATTTACAAAAAAGTGGAGGGATGATGGCAATACAAGCAAAGATTGGACGATGCATTCAAATACACTTGTTATACAACAAATGTCTTTCCCTTTCCCTGTTTGATGCACATCATGAAGTTAAATCACCCCACTACATGTTTTTTTTGTCATTCTTCTTCTTCCACCCCCTCCCTCTCTTCAGCCTGGCTGCCCTTGTACATGCTCTCCATGTCAGACCCAGCTGTTACTACAAACTACTTGGAGGGCTTACAAGCCTCATTGCTAATACTGACAACGGCACTATTCTTACTCAAGGCCTAACGTCTGCGCAGGGGAAAAAAAAAATTGAGAATATGAGAGATTTTCTCCGCCGCCACAAGAAATCCATTTCCCCAAACAGATGTTTCCATCTGTTCAAATCTAATCTTTTGATTAATACATTCCTCCATGAAAGGATTCCAAATAGGTGTTGGATAAATAACTCAAGATGCCCTTTCTTTGATAGTGGTGATTATTTCTTTGGCTTGTCTCCTTTCGATGGGTGCATTCGTGCATTCGAGTACCTGTGCATATAGGCCCGTGTGCGTGCATGTGCGCGTGTGACCAAATGTGAACGTCCGCATGGCATGTTTGTGAAGGCATTTATGGCCCATATGTGCATTTGTTCTGAGCACCAACCCCATTACATTCCTAAGACGGTCCATGAGACTAATTAATGTTCTGTGCCGAGGCTTTTCCTCTCCCCCACGGGACAGCCAATGGATTGTTTACCTATATGTCCTATTGACAGCAAATCCCCCTTCCCATTGGCCACCTAAACTCTTTGCAAATAGCAGGTTTGCATTTTATAATAGCAGAAAAGCCGCTAAATAGAATTTGCATCCGTCATACACCACGGAGCACACACCGGAGACGAGGGTATCGTATTCTGGCCGAATGGTGACTCAAAAAAGACAAATAAAGCATAAAAAAATAAATTAAAATAAATCAAAACGAAGAATTGTGCTGGCCTCTAAAGTGCAATAATGTTTGTAAGGGAAGCTTCTTCGTTTGTCTCTGTCTGAATTGTCTTCAGCCTATAGTAGTTGGTAATGTTAAAGAGGGGTTGTGTTCACTTCCCTCTTCTTTCACAAGGTTTGCCCTCAGGTTAAAAACAACAGCTGTCCAACACCTACATACACGTGTTTCTTTTTTTTTCTTTTTTTTTTAAAGGATTGGTTTGTATTGGAGGGGTTTTTGTTATGAGGATTAATTTGAACAGTGAAAGAAAATACACAGAATCAATTATTGCTTTGTCATCAGTTTAGCAGAGCAGATTAGTACTAGATATTTTGATACAGATATGTAGAATTTGTGGAATGGGGTTTAAGATTTGAAAGATTTGGAGCATAGTTTGTTTGGTTTGGTGAAGGCAGCTTCTTTTTTATAGATGTGATATTAATACGGTGTATATGTCGTTCATTTTGTGTGTCCTACCTCTTTGAACTGTTTCTCTCTAAAGCCCTTACACGCGCGCGCGCGCACACACACACACACACACACACACACACACACACACACACACACACACACACTGTGATCCTATACTCCGCTCTCCCTCCTCTCTACTCCCCTCTGAAGCAGGCAGTTACTAAGGGTCTGTTGATCTTATGTTTCTCGTTCCATTCGGCGTCAGGTTGGCCTTGAGAAAAAAATGATCACAAACAACTGATTAAAACCCGAATTAAAAATAACATAAACTATTCACGGTCATTCTGAACATTTATTGTTTTACTCAAAAAAACGAAGAAAAAAAACAACATTATTTTTTAATTATCAGGATTGACAAAAAAAAAAATGTGCACTAAAGGTAAGTAAATCAAATATGTATTTCAGTAAACATTAGTGGTAAATTAGTCATGGTGAACATTTTTTCTTTTCTCTGACATGTTAAAAGCAACACAAATCCAAGGCTAGCTCTAAACTCACATGATCAATGTAAACCATTTTAGGGAATGTATATTTTACTGATGTCATTTCCTTGTATTTACATAATTATTAAATGCCTATTTTACATTCATAGAAATACAAAAAAAATACACGTTTTGAAATGTATTTGGTAATCTTCGGCAGTTTATTTTTCTCGGTTGGACAAGAAAGGGGGAAAGCGGACACACCAACCGAAGTAATAAAATGATGTCAGCGGGCATGTTGGAGCCCCCCTCAAACCAGCCACCCTGAGCACACAGGGAAAGTGAGCGTCAGGAAGAAGGTGGGCCAAAACTGCATTTACAGTTACCCATTGGCTTTTTCGGGTATCAATCAGGCCTACACGCTTTCCGATTGGCTGCACACGCTCTCATTTATCGTGCCATCTCGTCAAGCTGCTGCTGTGTAATCGCAGGTAACTTTCTTACGATAGCCCTCCGCCGGACGATCTAGTGCTCGCAGCGTTCCCGCAATTTTTGAGGATTGCAGGCACGGTACCCTAAACCGAGCTCTTCGTTAGGAATTTCTTATCATTCGGGCTATCGACGGACATTGACTCCGTATTTTCCTCTCGGAACAAATACGCAGTTTGTCAAAGGCGTTTGAAATCGGACACCGCTGGCATTGAGGCCCTCACTTTTGTGCGGAGGGATACAGTGTTGCGTCTGACAATGTGGACGGAGGTGGTGAAGATGTCTACGAGAAGAATGAAATCATCTCAGTTGTAACAACAAAAAGGGAGACGCGAGATTAGTTAGTTTAATAGATTTGTTTTCAAACAGACTCGCTACGCGGAAGCAAACACGTGGAGGCGGCGTGAAAAGCGGGCTTTACCGGAACAAAAGGAAGACATCCAACGGCGCCCTAATGCGTTTCATGCACTGAGGTCGAAATTCTCTTGAAGTTTTATGTTTTTCTCCTTGCGAGTCTCCGCTTTTCTCTGCACTGGTGGATATCAAACAGTCGACACGGAGAGGTAAAAAACACACACATTCCCATCTCTCCGTGTTTCTCGCGTTGGGGGTGGGGGGCGCGAACTTGCACGAATTCGACGGGGTTTCGCTGACAGCCTTATTTTGTCGCCTGCGATATTGAAAAGTTTTCGGGGATGTGTGGTTAAAGCGGGGGATGCAAGTTTTTTGTCTGGGTTTGAGGTGGCAAGCCAAGTGTGTGATGGTCTCCGCATCGACCACGGACGACGAGGAAATTACTTCTTTGTTCTTGAGAAAGACTCAATTATCGTCTAATGTTTGTTCCGCCGAGCGAGCCTCGTTTCGGAGGATTTTTTTTTGTTCCCTCAAGGCTACGCTTTTAGCCCCAGCTAGTGCGTTTGGATAGCAAGATTTGGTCGCTAAGCGTTTTTTTAGCTAACTTTGTGGGGCCTTCGGGTATTTTCTTTCCAGACGAGCACCAACACAAACTTTCCATAAAACCCCCCTCCATTTAGTAGCCCTTTAAACATTCCTTTATGGAAGTGTCTGGCCAGCAGCTAGACTTTTATTTTATTGCACATTTGGCAGGAAATTCCTCCTGCTCCCACCCCCACCGTCTCCTCCACTGACCTCCCTCATAATGCGCGACTTGAACCCGAATATGTTGAAAGAAAGCAGCTCCGCGTTTGTTGCGTGAACTTTTGCTTTGCTTTGCTTGGTGGTCGTCGTCGCTGCTCCGGGAGTTAGCACCGTTGCACTTGTTTAACACTTTAGCCAGGAGGAGGCGGGGGGCAGGCTCCGGCTCGTTGTTATGAATATTACGGTCTTTATTTTTACATTCAGGAGGAGGGGGTTGGCGGGGCACAGTTGAGGGTAATCGGTGAATGGCCCCAGTTGTCAGCGGTGGCTCGGCCCCTGGATGTGGCCTAGCGCCGATGATCAAATGAATGTGCAGCCCCGCATCCTGTGGTGCCCGACATGTTTATTGTCATTGTTATAAACTCTGGGCTTCAGGATGCGTATTGTTCACACTGACATGTTGCTCTCGCTATGGCATTTGCATTCGTCTCATTTTGCACGCTGGTTTGAATCAACAGTTGAATGCAGCACGGTGCTGCTTACTGCTGCCGGGTGATATACCACTGTTGTGAACATCTCCTGCATTTACATTTATTTCACTTAACATTATACCAGAATTTGCCCTTAAGGGAATGGAATTAAAAGGCCAACCCCAGTTATCAGACTACTACTACTACTTTTTTTTATATATTTTTTTTAAATGTAAGGTAGGTGGAACTTAATTTACCCAGTTTAATATTTGAGCCTACTGCTCTTGTTGCCTGCTTAAAATTAATGTTAAACGCACAAACGTGCTGTAAACCATCTGTTTAGCTCATTGGTTAGTTTCCCTGGAGGAGCAGTCTCTATTGTGGAGGTTGACCTGCCTCCTCTGCCTTGTGTGGGGTGACAAAGACCCCTTCTCTGCTCCCTTCAAATATTGATCCAGCAGTAGCTGAAGATGCCATTTTGCTACACGAAGTGCTCCTCTGTGTGCGTGCGTGTGTCTGTGTGTTGTGCGACTCCACTCAGTCATGTTAGGTGTTTGTGTGCATTTTGAAATACTTTTTTTTTGGGGCGGGGGGTGCACGTAGCCAGTTGTTTTTCCCTTCCCCCCACAATTGGCTATCTTATCCAAAAGTTTTGGAAAAACTAGTGGCAGCCATGCCGCTGGCCGATTGACATGATGTTTTGTGTACTCCTCTTCTCGTGTCAAGGTTACGTTATTCTGCTCGCCTGAGTTTATTGGACCCAGGCTGCATGTTTTTATATCTCTTTACTTTGCTTATTTCCGTTCATATGAAAAAAAAAAAATCTGCGGCCTTACACAAATGTTGTTTTTGCATTCTCCCGAACGGCTCCGCTGTTTTATTTGCCTTTAGACCCTGATTTAAATGGGTTTGTGTTTACCTTGTGTACGCCTTCACGTACACTTGCACATTTACATGTGCGCGGCCTTTCAAAAACGTTTCATCCCCCTCCTCAGTTTCTCTTGATTATTTTTTGTTTTGCCAGTGCTGTATTACAAAAGAGGCTGTAAAAGCACACCACCTGTTGGTGTCCCAGTGCCTCTCTTGCTCCGCTCGCTCCTCTTGCCATTAGTTGTGTGCGAGGCCTGCAGGAGCACCGCTCAGCATCAGAGAGCAGCCTCGGGCTTGCGTTGGAATGCAAAACACAGGGTAAATCCAGCATTCATGCTCCCCGTGTCATTTGACAAGGTTCTTTCTGAGCTGACGTATGGTAATTTGGTAATGATGTGTTTGCATACAGTCATTAGCTCTGCCTTTCACCCCTATTTCCTTGGGCTAACAATAGTCCCAATTATGTCTGCAATTGTAAATGTATTACATTCTCTTTCATGTAGCACTAATCGACACGTGGTTGTGTTATTTGCTTGGGTTGCGTAAAATGAAAGAGACATTTTTTTTTTCAAACTCATCGCTTCATAGTAATTTGACTAAGGGCAGTCCGCTCATCTTTTCATAGCAGAGTCTCCTCTCTGCATGGGTGGGGAGGCGTTGTCTGTCAGAAATGAGCATTTTCTAAGAAGATGGCAATTTAAGATTTCAGTTGTTCAGTTGTACCGACAGTACATTGTCAGTTTATGTTTCAGTGAAGTAATACTTTGAGTTGTGTTTTGGTTGGTAGAGGTGGCATTGACATGTGATTCTCGTCACTTTTCGTAATTATGAGTTTTATGACAATTTTATTTTTTCTTTAAAAAAAACAAAACAAACGTTTATATGCTGGAAATGTTAAAAGGTATCAACTTGCAGAGCTATGCTATCAATGATAGCATAGCTCTGCGTTAGTGTTTAAAGGGACATAACTTGTGAGTATGAATACCCTAGTGTAGTTAAATATTTAAGATAGGGACGTTTTTTTAATCATTATTATTATTCAATTTCCCCCTACTATTCTTTTTGTTTGAAACAAGCTCCATGTAAATTTCTTTGCTCGCCAGTGCCATTAAAGTCCTGTATCTGCAAATTTCTCTTGTAGGGTTTATTAGAGACTGAAGGTTATGAACGAACAGCAGCAAAGAATGGCTGCAGTGGGAACTGACAAGGAACTCAGCGACCTCCTGGATTTCAGTGCGGTAAGAGAGTGGGAGAGCAGCCGGGGTGGTTCTGGGTGGCACGGGGGAGACGAGCCACAGACGGTGTGAGTCTAGTCTCGGTGTGAACAGAAAAGATCTGGGAAAAACTGAATGTGAGAAGTTTGCAAAAAAAAAAAAAAAAGTTGAGAAGAAAATCTGCCACAGAACCTTTTTAACAGACTGTTCCATTTTAAAAACATGTGCATGCTTTTTTCTGTTTTGGACACAAAGGACTACAAATGAGTAGGAGAAAGTATAATGTCGCATCACTTTAGAGAGATGGGAATCAGACGGTGTTTGGTTGTTTTGTTTTTTTTTTTTTTTGTCGTTGACTTTTGCTCCAAGTCATTTACTTCTAAATAGTTTCAAAGTTCTCAGCCTCACTTCCAATTTTATTTCCAGTGCCAACTTTAGGTGCTAGGTGCTAAAAGCAGTTCTGCACCCCAAAGGGACTCTTTTCCCACAGGCCGCCATTATTAGGGAAATGCCTGGAAGCGTGTTGACAAGAAACAGACACACACTGTCCATTCTAAAGTTTTCATGAGTTTGAGCATTTCTCCGTCATTAAAATGTTTGTTTTATTTAATTTTTTTAAGTAATGACTGTTAGTGTTTGTAACGTGCACTCCATCTGTGGGCTGCATAACTTAAAAAAAAACACAGTGAAGCTTGGAAATTTCAATTGGCTTCTTTGCTAGACAAGCCATGAATGAATAAAAACATTAATTCATTCTAAAAGCGTTACCACGATTCACAACTGGATTCCGACTCCAGCTTTTACAGTAAAATCACTGCAGGAATCTGGGGTGGGGGAGAGGGGCGGTGCATTTCATCCTTGTTGGCCTTGTAAAGGCAACCTGACGGGGAAATTGTTGGAAATTGCTCTCAAAGAACTGGACGGAGCCAAAGCACCTGCATTTATTCCGTCACATCTTTCTGCAGCCTTCTAGGAAGTTCTTTTCCTGCAGACGTTTCAAAGTTAAACCTCCAGACATCATCTGCGAGGGGAATATGGAGGTGTTCTGCCCAGCCTTTTTCTTTACCTGTGTCTCACTTTGTTTTCATCCCTTTGTTGACTTTTACTCCAACGTAAGCTTCCCATAGGCCCCAACTGAGCCTTGTGATGCCCCCCAAAAAAAAACATGAATTCTATAAATAGCGATCGTTTTCTGTGTAGCACTGCATGGTTTATCCCAAACTGTTGTAATGAAAACTACTCTCAGACTCAATGTCCAGTGTGATTTTGTATGAACAAATCAAAGTTTGTTTGTTTTTTAATGAAATTCATAATATCCTGCTATATTTGTTGCAAGGGAGCCATTTATATTTCATAAAAGTGTGTCATGAGATAAAACAGGAAGGATCCTAGAAGCATTGTTGCACATGAGTATTGTTGAAGGCATTCCCATTATGATGCCTTTGCAATTTATTCAGCTGCTCTGTAAATGTATCCCTCTCCTCTGCCACTGCGGCGGCATTTAAGGGGAACCTCACCCCGTGAAAGAAAAACACTGCTTGTTGTGAAGGCGGCCTGCGGGAGGTTCCCGCTTGTACATGAGCCTCGACAGGCCAGATTGATCAGCTGCCAGTTTGCATCGGCAGATGTTCTGCTGAGATACGACATTGATAATTGGATGAGACACTGTAAACAATGAATAAACAAATGTTCTTTTCTTTGTTTATTTGTTGGCTGGACAAAAGAAATGCCTGATAGTTTGGATTCCAAATAAAGTTAAAAATACAAAAAAAAAAAGTGCGTAATAGCAGATGCAACACACTGAAAAGCTGAGTTGTACCAGTTGTTGAACCGGGGGGTGCTAATAGGTGCACATTGTGTTTGGTCGCTGGCATCAGATCTGTGGCAAAACTCAAATCTTGACATATATTTTTTTTTCTCCGCTAGTTTTAAAAATGTTCAAATGTTTGTTTTTCCGTAATGGGCCAAGTGGTGAATCACTGTCAGAAGCACATGCTTTAGCAGAGCGTAGAGGTCATTTTAGACTGATCTTGGATTAATAACACAACTGACTGACATGCCTGTGTAATGTCATGTGTTGCTAAGAATAGGATGTGTGAAGTGTGCCATTCTTTTCTTTGTTAGTTATGGTGTCCATCTTCTCTTGTAGATGTTCGCGCCTCCAGTAGCCAACGGGAAGAATAGGACGATGACGCTCGCCAGCAGCCAGTTTGGTGGCACAGGTATGTTTTTGGTTTTTTTCCCCCTTTGGTTATATTCTTCATGTATTTACTTAATTTTCCAGTTGTTGGCTCTTTTTTGCTTTTGTTCCTCTCGCTGATATGAATCTTGATGTTTTTTTTTGGACTGCTACGGCTGCCCTAACTCCAGCATAACAAAGAAGTCTGATCTCATAATTGTCTAGAGAAACGTGTTGAACAAATAAAACGTCCCCTTTGAACCTCGTAAACCAGATCCACACCCAAATCCGCTGTGTTAACCCCTGTGGCGCTTTTAGATCTGCGAGTGCCTAATAGCTTCCTCTGTTTTATATTGCGATGGTATTACAATTGGTATTAAAGGAGTGCTTTCAGTTAAAAAAAACAAAACGCATGTGTTTGGAGTTGCATCCATTTGGAGCGGAGTGCAGTGCTCCATGGGTGCACTGCACTCTGCTCTCTGCAGGCGGAGTACCTGGAAGTCACATTCCCTCGTCGTGTAGTTTTTTATGACCGAGCGGCCGTCTCTTGTTGACACACTGAGACACAAAACAAAGTGACGTAATGCTGCTTTCATGTGTTGTATTGATAGAAATCGTAAATTCCGTCAACACTCGAATCCATCTTCTATTTTTTTTTTTTTTTTTTTTTTTATTTTTTTTGAAAACAAGTTAAACGACCAACAGCAAAACACTGTCTTTGTTAAATTAAAGGGACATTCTTCCGGTGGTTGTTGTAGTGGTCAGTTTTATTTAGAATGCCTTGTGCTTTATGACAGCGGCAGAAAAAATGCTCCACTCTTCACACAAGCACACATTTCCCGAAAGAAGTTTGGTTTCCAGTCATACGCTATCGTGACATGATCAGAGTTTTATTTTTGTGCGTATGAGAAGAGAAAATCCAATTTAGTAGATTCAAACTGTGGTTGCTAGTTTGTCCCCTTAATTCTCAAATCCGGTCCGTCTTTTCAATACCACGGTCCCTCACTAGAATAGAATAGAATCGCCTTTATTGTGACTGTAGCAGAAAGATACAATGAAATTGCGTGGCAACTCACTTGTGCAAACAACATGAAATATAAAAACTAAAGATAAATAAAAAAAAAAAAAATACCATATAAGAGTATTTGGTGTTGTCCAGACAACACAGTACAAGTATGTACAGGATTTAAGAAAAATTAAAAGAGGCAGATGTGTGTTATTGCACGGGTGAGGGGTGATCAGTGGTGTGACGTGCTGAGTGAATGTATAGAAAGAACTCAACAGGGCACTGATGTAAAATCAATGTGTAAAATACAGACTGTGGCCATGTCTGCAGTCTCTGGCTTCACCTTTTAAAAGAATACTGCACAAGATTTTGTTTTAGAATATTGTGATTATTCTTTTCCTTTTTTCAAGTCTCTCCATAAGCTATTTTAAGTGTAAAGTCCCTCCCCTCCCCAAACACACACACACACACACACACACCTGAAGCCTTTGAGTGAGCGTTATTCCCTCTTCCTGAATGTTATTAGTAAGTCGTGTTACTTGCATTCCTCTGTCACCCTGCCAAGCTGGCGTGTGAAATCGAGTCGCACTCCCCCAGCGCTCCCCAGAGTGAGAACTTGGCCACTGAGGAACAAAGGCAGAAAAAGGGGCTTATGGACTTGAAACGACTCCCCCCACCATGAAGTGTAAAACACTCCTCCCCCAACATGGCACAGGGCTCTTACCCCCACTGATCTGCAGGAAATGGCTCGAGTCCGAGACAATGTGCCTCACCCCCGGCTCGCAGCCTCTTAAACTGGCTCAGCATGCAGTGAGTGGCCAGAGTGGAGGAGAGGCCTCGCTGAATAGGGGGAACAGCCAGCGCAAGGCCCGATTCTGTTTGTTTCTATTATAACGGGCAATTACTAAGCGCCGAGGAGTTAATTCTGGCCCCCCCCCCGCTCTTGGCCCAAAGTGTGGCCCTCAGTCACTGACACCTATTTTAATGCAATAGTTCAAGCTGTCCCATTCACCGCAGAGTGCAGCCTCTTCTGCCCCCTTCGCTGAAAAAGCTAACATCTGCAAGCTTTAGCACATAGTTTTTTTTTTTTCTCCCCCCTCCTCTCTTCTTCGTTGGTCTGTGCCACGGCCTAACTAGATTATGGAGAACATAAGGAGAGAACTCGTAAAGGCAGTATTTATGAGAGGTGCATTATTGCATTACTTTTTTTTTTTCCTGATATATAAAAGCTGTTTGTCAGCTCCGCCGTCCTTTGAACCATAATTCAAGAAGTGGCATATTATTTTATAATCTGATATGGCTACGGGCCAGAATGCTTTTTTGTTTTTTTTGTTTTTTGCCCCTGCCTTTCTAAAAATGATTGATTAACGAGCGGCGTCCATCTATGACATCAGTTAGGCTGCTTGTATATTGTGGGACCCAGCAGCGCGGGAACAGCGGCGAGCAGCCTGGCGGATCACCAGACCACCTCTATTCATCAACACAAAAGTGCTCAGAGGGGTGCTAATTGCATTAGGCGTCCTTCTCTCTTCCTCAGTGTGTGTGTGTGTGTGTGTGTGTGTGTGTGTGTGTGTGTGTGTGTGTGTGTGTGTGTGTGTGTGTGTGTGTGTGTGTGTGTGTGTGTGTGTGTGTGTGTGTGTGTGTGTGTGTGTGTGTGTGTGTGTGTGTGTGTGTGTGTGTGTGTGTGTGTGTGTGTGTGTGTGTGTGTGGAAAGAGGAGAAGATTGGTCAGAACTAGGGGATGTTTGAGAAGTAGTGGAGGCAGAGTGTGACTGTGTGTGTGTGTGTGTGTGTGTTGGCCGAGCCTCCAGGCAGGCGTCCCCTCCGTCACCTCTGCAGCTGCTGGCAATGTCTTCGACCCCTGTCACGCGCGCGCGCACACACACCACAAAGACACTTTCAGCACAAAAAAAACAAACACGCGACACAAGAGCACAAACACACACTGCCGTCCTCTGCGTTTGACTCTTGCACCCTCGGCCGTGTCCCTACATGCGTCGCCATGTATGTAAATGTGGATTAGCGGGTTAAAGTTGAAAAAGGCGAGTCCTCAGAAAGAGGAAATCTCCGAGGAGAGCGGCTTCCTTCTTCAAATAAATTAGATGTTTCCGAGGCGGCGGCGGCAGCCGCGACGAGGCTTTGTGCCGCCGAAAATAAATATTTTGCAGCGCGACTCCGACGGCGAGGCTGTGTTTGCGTTGCCTGCGCCAGATTCACAGGAGGAATAGTTAACGTGCCGACCATGCTAAATTCTGATTGTTGGGACTTGTGTTGGTGTATATCAGCATCAAAGCCCTCTCCAGTTACCCAGTGTGGCGGCGCAAGCGGAGCACAAAATAAATGTTGAAGAGTAGACAGACTGTACCGAAATGGGAAACGTTAATAAATTGTCGTGATTTTTAAGCTTTTATCTATTTAAATGTATTTAAATGATGTCGACATTACCTGCCAACTCATTCTAATGAGGTGATTTCTTGGCAGACTTACAAATTGCAAGCACAATAGAAGTCACGTCCCTGTGCCTTGTACTCTGCTATCTGATACCTCGGATAAACCATCATCCAGTGCATGATTCTTCTTCTCCTCCTTCATTTTTTTTTTTCGTAGCTCAACATCACCAGGAGAGATGAGCACCGATTGTGTGTGTGTGTGTGTGTGTGTGTGTGTGTGTGTGTGTGTGTGTGTGTGTGTGTGTGTGTGTGTGTGTGTGTGTGTGTGTGTGTGTGTGTGTGTGTGTGTGTGTGTGTGTGTGTGTGTGTGTGTGTGTGTCGCCGAGGCTGGCTGAGCGTCAGTGTCACCTCGGCGGCTCTCCACCTTGTTTTAATTGCTTCCGAGTTAATTACTCCGGCAAGTGTGAAACAATGTTGTCAGACTTCTCCTGCACAGCCGCCGCTGCCCCTCCCGCCGCCCCCGCTGCACCCCCGCTGGCCAAATGGAGGCGTCGGGAGGTGGCCGGGGTGTTGCACTCGAAGCGGCTGTGAAGAATATAAAGTTGTTCTCGCGGCTCCTCCTGCAGGCCGCCATCGCTGCCGCTGCCGCTGCTGCTATAGCAGGCTAGCTGTAGGTTTTTACACACTTCTTTTTGTTACGCTCCCTTTATGGCGTGAGTTTGCACTAGCTTTCTTTTATGAAACAAAATAAAACAAAATGCTAAAATAATAATCAATCAACACAGGAACCAGGTAATCCAGAATACACACAGTCCCTCTCTCTGACTCACTCCGACTTACGTGGACTCACGCTGTACTGGCTCAATCCACCTTTAGTCCAAACCCACCACTCAACCACCGGCGCTCTCTCTCTCTCTCTCTCTCTCTCTCTCTCTCTCTCTCGCTCTCCTTTATCGCCTCCTGCTCCTAAGGTGTTGCAGGTGGAGGAGGGCCCAGGTAAGGTGGGAGGAGAGACGGGTAACACATGGACCCACTTCACCGGGACCAAAACACTTTTTTAAAATGTTTTTTGTTGTTGTTTTTGTTTTGTTTTCCCGCAATTTTTCAGTGGTCCAGAAGGAAGCCGCCTTGCTGTTGATTGTAGCATCAAAGCGGATCTCCACCTCATTAGTGTGGTATTATTCGCTGGCGGAGGCGTCTTCGCACAAAAGCCTGCCGTCTTTATTTAGCGCTGAGCCGCTCGTGTGCCGCCGCCCCCCCGCCCGTTGTCCATCGGACACGCTGGCCGCCCCGCCGGCGCACGGCTTTATTAGAGCTGCGGCCCCTCTATCGGGGGGAGGGGGCGGCGTGTCAGCGACGGAGGCGGATCTTCTGGGGGTCCCTTCCCCACCGACCGCTCACCCGCCGATTCTCCACGCCACCGCCATAGATCACGGCTGTCGCGGCGTGTGTAGGTGCTTGCACCGCTCTGTTGGTCTCATCACTCATCCGGCCCTCGTCAAACCCGGGCGGCCGATCTCGCCCGGACCCCCGCTTTTCTTCCCTCCCTCCCCAACCCTCCTCCCCCCCGTCCCCTTGCTTTCTCCTTCCGCCGCTCGCTCCATCTTCTGCTTTCTCACACGCTATTTTTTTTAATTAGGCGAAAATCAAAGGCACGAAATATGAATATTCATAAGGCAGGCGCATTAATATGCACAATTATGCAAATCAGCTTGCAATTAAGGCTCGCGTCTCCAGAGAGCCCGGATAGCATTAGTGCGTAAGACGGGGAGAAAAGGATGATGGGGGTATTTTGGAGTTTTCTGCTCCACTGGTCTTTTGGCTGTGTTTTTCCTTTGTGCCCGACATGGCTCCTTCCTCTCTTTACCTAAAACATTGCGGCTCACGTTTCACACATTTCCTTTTTTTTCTTTTTTCTTTTTTTGCGCCTTTGTTTGAATTTTGAATGTTGCCCCGCTGTCCGTGTCATTTCTCAGAGCGGCTCGAAACGGATGATCTCCTCTCGCGTTGCGTCAGGGTTGCGAATGGTTAATTTTGTGCTATTCAGTGACCGTAATAAACACTAATGGGTACACTGAGCAGCTTTTCCCCAGCCTGAATGTTTTCCCCTCATCCAGCAGTGAAAGACATCTTCAACGTGACGGCAGCGGCGTCTTTGATCAATAGTGAGGCTCTCTGCTGATTGTGTGCCCCCACTGTGCTCGCTAAAAAGCACTGAGCGTATGGACCGGGCCACTGTCAAAGGATTCCTTTATAGAAATCAACAGAGGAACATTTAAAAAAACATTTGGAGTCAAACCCCGGATCATGATTGTTTTCCCCTGGTTTTTATACTGCCGCCTTCAGTCCATCCAGTTTTTTCAAATAATGCTTTTATCTCCTTCTTTAAAACCTGCTCGCTGATTTTTCTCACTCCTAATAATTTTGCACCGTGTCTTTTTCTTTTTCTCTCTCCTCACAGCAATAGATGAGCGCAGCAGCTCTGGGTCTTGGGGCTCCGCGGAACAGAACAGCCCTTCCTTCAGCCAAGGACGGGTGAGTCGCGAGCACGCCGACTTTCACTCCCTAATACCAAACTTAAAATCATGTGTAACTTCACACCAGATGCCTCGATATCGTCGCTCTCTCGGCCTGTTTATTCAGTCGCTCAGCCGCGCATGAGCGCGCACACACACACACACACACACACACACGCATGCGCCATTGTGCACACAAAACCGCCCCGCCATCACGACAACAACTTGGTGCGTTTGCATGCCACACGCGGCGTTTGATTTCGAAGAGGTAGTTTTGCTTTCTACCTAATAACCTTGGCTCGGTATCCGGCGTTGGCAGGCTCTGTGCGAGCCCAGAACCTCTGTGGAAGCCCACCGGTAATTGCATCTTCACATCCGCCGTAACTATCTTGGCACACGGCTCTGTATAAATACAAGGAACAGGGGGGTGAAATACATGCAGCAGGCTTTGATTACCACAAGTTGATAATTAAAAAAAAAAAAAAAGTCTGTTTGAATCCCCAGAGCTAATGCAGATTTGTTTGGCATCGATTCTGCGAGGGGGGGGGCAGAGGGAGGGTAACGGCTCAACCATACTGATGGTGCTCCTAAGATGGCGATGGTCTGTCTGTGGGTGGGTCGGTGGTTTTCTTTACACCTGCTGAGGAGCTGAATAAGTAAATTGTGCTGCTGTTCTTTCTGTGTGTGTGTGTGTGTGTGTGTGTCACTGTTCCCACAGGGCTACGCTGAAGGATCGCACTACAATGAGCATGAAGGCTTGTCTTCCCCCTTCATCAGTTCAGGGGTCGCAGGTACGATCCGTCGACGGCCTTTCCACCCAAACCATTTTGATTGACCTGCAACTGTTTCTCAAACTAGCGTCTAAACTGAACTCTCAGACTTCTGGCGCTGACCTTATTTCTTAAAAACACAAAACAAAACCCCAAAACAACAGGCCTGTTGATAAGTGGAGTGTTTTGCATACTCTACGGCCAATTGTTTTTTCCGCACAGCGAAACGTGCCTACATGCATGCGTGTGTGTGTGTACGTGCGCATGCTCATTGGTGGAGTGTTGGGGATGTTTGGGCAGTGAAGCAGAAACCTCCCCCTTGGGTTTTGTCTGGCAGGCGGCTACATGCAGCTGAGCGAACTGAAAAAAAAAGAGAGGAGGAGGGCATCTCTGGACTTTTTGTACTGTGCAAAAAAATATCCTACCTTTTATTAGTTTTAACTCACACTCACACTCTGACACACACACACACACACACACACACACACACACGAATGCCTCTTGATGCGTCTGTACATCCCATCCTCTCAGTCCCGGCTGACTTGTAACCGTGTTTTCCAGGTAAAAACGAGAGGCCACCGTACCCCCCCTTTGGAAGCCAGGTACGTGGCCTTGATCTCCCCGCGAGCTTTTTATTTGTCAGGGCCGAAATAATAATCTGTTACTAACTTGCAAGCGGCGCAGGTTTTTCCACTTGTCTTTTCGTATCAACTTTTGAATCAAGCCTTGCCCCCCCCCCCCCCTTTAATCTAAGAGGAGGAGCTGTTGGATGCTGTTTGTACTCCCATGCCCCCTGTAAATTTTATTATCCTCTTTCTTTATCTTTTCTCTCCCTAGCCTGGTTTTCTTCCCAGTGACATTGCGTTGCCCAGTCCAGATGCCATGTCCCCCTCTGGCCTGAAATCTGGCTCCCAGTTCTACCCGACGTACCCAAACAACCCCAGGAGAAGGCCGCCTGATGGAGGCATAGGTGAGCTGCCTTGACAAGGGCTGACCTGTGCTCTCTCTTATTTTCTTTTCTTTTTTTTTCTTTTTTTCCCGATAGCATCACAGTCAATACAATCAATAAAAAAAAAAAAAAGAAATCCAAACAGTACAAAAGGAAGAAACTAGAAAGACCATATTTGTTAAGTATTTATAAAACTAATTCATTACATGCAGAAGTACAAAAAAAACTTCTAGTTGCTCACATGTAGAGAAGGTGAGCCATTGTTCACATTGACAAAGCTCTTCACAAAAAACCCATCACGATGTCTTGGCCTTTTGTCTTACGTCTACAATTTGAAATAGAAAATATTGTAACTTCTTACAGAACAGCTGCTCTGCGTCATTCATTTATGTAACCGACTGACAAATTGTGTTACACTAGAGCTGCACTGTGCTCTGTGTTGTTCTGCAAGATACTGAAATACACGAAGAACTAGCACCTGAACGGACACAACGTCGGAACGTGTGTCCTTGCAAATGTTTTATCTTTTAAAAAAAAAAAAGGTAAAAGTTTGTGTTTGTGACGACTTGCTCTGTTCTTTGTGTCTCCACCTGCCTGCTTGCAGACACCCAGCCAAAGAAGATTCGGAAACCTCCCGGCCTGCCGTCCTCGGTAAGAGCTTATTTCTGCTCGCCTTCACAGCTTACAGCTAGAGTTTCTCTCTGGCTCTCTCTCTCTCTCTCTCTCTCCCTCTGCCTCGTGTGTGCACACACACACAGATACACTGAGATACAAAGCTATCCCCACTCCGCTCCAGCGGTCCTGTGACGGACGGGGGTAAAGACCCTCAGCTCTGTCAGCCTCTCGCTGAGATGACAGTCGGGGCAACTCAGGGGGGGCCCCAATAAGCATCATGACTGTAGTCGTCTGTACAGTAAACTCAAGGGGATTCAAGTGGTGTTCAAGGTCTGGTTGTCATGGGGCGAATTCACAGGATTGGGAGGTTTTGTCTTTGTGGAGTGAGGTAGCGTCGCTTCCCTGAGTGAATCGCATGCGTTGCCGACGGCAGGAGGCTGTTGGTGCACTTCAATCTTGACGTGAGCAGAGTTGCCCCAGTTGCCCTTTTGCACAATCAGAAGTGACAGTGAATCTACTTCCTTTAAGCCAGGAGCACATTAGCTTGCTAGCAGGTTCTAACGCTGTTATTCCACCGATAAAGCAGAGGTTGTCAAATGTAGGGGTGCAGCGGTTAACCGGTTTTACGATTAACCGTGGTTTTAAACGCCGTGGTTAATTTAACCGCAGACGTTCAGCAAAACCGGTTATTTCCGCTCACAACAGTCCGTCAGTTTAAACTCCCGTGCGGCGCAAAAGGAAGCCGGGACGTTCCCTTTGTCTCTCTCTCGCTTTGTTTCCGCACGGCCCATTTAGCGGGTCTACCACAACACACACACACGTTTCTTGTAGTGGTG
This sequence comes from Thamnaconus septentrionalis, assembly GCA_009823395.1. NCBI lineage: Eukaryota > Metazoa > Chordata > Actinopteri > Tetraodontiformes > Monacanthidae > Thamnaconus > Thamnaconus septentrionalis. Next base: position 7,662,244 of record CM020508.1, on the reverse strand, counting down.
GGAGCTCAGCTAGCTAAACATGGTGGCTACGTTAGAATAGAGCTAATGGCAGACGTTGCAGAGCAGGCAGATAGACCGAACGAAAACGACCTGTTTCCACCAAAAAAAACGTCTGAGGTCGGCAGTGTGGGAGCATTTTGACTACAAGAAGGACGTTAATGTTTTGCTGTTCTAAAGGGAAATCCCACCATACAGTCAGACTTTGTTTATTCTTAGTCATTATTTTAGACTGTTTTGGGTACTGCACTATTTGCCTTTGAAAATGCAGCAACTGTTAGATAATGTGGGGAAAAAGCAATAAAACATATTTTCAAAGAATGCTGATGTGATTTTTTTTATATCTATAATAATAATCGTAAAACCGTAAAATCACGCTTTTTTTTTTTTCAGACTATAATCGTACACCAAAATATGAAACCGTTGCACCCCTAGTCAAATGCCCATCCTTCTGCACTGTCATTTCCCACCACACCAGTTTGTTTATTGAAATGAAAGGTTTTTATTAAAAAAATAAAGATATATTTATGTATATCACTTTCTGACTGGAGCTTATTGAGCTAAAGAGGCAGATTTTTAGCCTGGCATCAAGAGTCCTGCGGAGACGACTGCTGCTCATGTCCTAACAGCATTAGGTCTAATGTTGTGCTTTGAGTCACTGAAGCAAGTGTGGCATCTTGTCAATGGGCCCAGAATTCCCAGCAGCTGATGCAGCTGATGTTTGTGGTTCATGAAAACCACACATAGCTATAACCACTAGTCACCCTTTCATGTATGAATACATGTATATACAGAAGTAACCTCAGTGTTTGTTCGTTGTAGCTGTAGGGGGACAGGCGTATTTTCCCCCCTTATAGATTGTATTCATTGAAACCTTTTCAGTCTGACAAGGCCATGTTGCTGTTGTACATGTTTTTGACCAAGTGGAGTGTGTAGGATTACATGTAGTGTCATATCCTGCAGTTCTCACACATCATTAAATAATGAATACAGATACATGTAATAGGAAGGGTGAGGGAAATATTAAATACGAGGTATTTAACAGCATTTATAAACACACAAGTTTGCCTGCAAAATGTCCAAAGCACCTGATGTGTTCTGGAGTCAGATAGCGGAATTCTTTAGTCAACTTCCTGTTCGGAGAAAGTTTTTTGGTTTAGAAAATTTGGCACATGTGCTCTGCTGATCTTTTTTTGGGGCCCCGGCGCACGGATGAAGTGAATTTGAGAGATTTGAACGGCTCACTTGGTCCACATCGGAGCCACGGATGCATAATCTGGAAGGAGATGAAGTCGAGCATTAACCGCGTTGTGTGCACTTCTCGCCGAGGATAAGGTTGCACAAAGTGCGAGCGCTGTAGTTTCGCCGCGTTAATTACCAACGCTCAAGACGGCAGCGTGAGTGGCGGCGCGGGCGCAGATCAGCGCCGGAGCCACTGCACCGGACCCGGCGCTTGGCTGAGAGCGAGGCGTCTGGGAGCGAGGCGTCTGGGAGCGAGGCGTCTGGGAGCGAGCCGTCTGGGAGCGAGCCGTCTGAGGTCTCCGCCGCTGCCCTGCACCTGCGGCGTTGCGGCTTCTCCTTTGCGTCGAGGTTGAGGCGCGACGTGTCGGCGAGCGTTGCCGCAGTGACAAACCTCAGAGCCGCCGGCCGAACGCGCCGTCTGAGGGAGGGGGGAGGGAGTGGAGGGGGAACCTTTGAAAGGCTCAACCTCAGTCATTTCCTGCTGCATGAACGATGGCCGCGCGGTTTTCAACTCAGCTGATGAGACGTGCGTGTGTGCGCCTGTGTGTCTGTGCGTGCAAGCGGCCGTGCGTGTGTCTGTGTGAGAACCCCCTCCCCCACTCCGCCCAGCCCTCCGCCTACGCCTCGCCACATGATGGCCTGGGTGGGCCTCCCCCTGTGAGTGACCCAGTTGTGAGGCACGGTGCTTGCAAGGCCTCTTAGCCCCGTGTCTGAGCCCAGATTAATGACTGCCGATGATGATCCTGTGGACTTCCCTCCCTCCCTCTCTCTCTCTCTCTCTCTCTCTCTCCCCCCTTCCTGCGTCTCCTCACCAATCCTTCAACAGAGTCGCCTTTTTCTCCTTTATCTGCTGCGCTCCGACTGCAATCGCACTGCTGATAAATCAGAAATTGGACAACTACTAGTTGCTGTGCTCCTCGGCCCGGCCTCGCTAAACCACAGCTTTAGTCCCAAATACTGCCCACTGTCCTCCTTCCACAAGACTCAAACAAACTGGGGGGGGCGGTGGGGGCCTCTTCCTGTGGCCCGGTGTAGTTTTAGGTTAGCTTGTTGTTAATCTTCAGTCAACCCGTGTTGTTTTTTGTTTTGTTTTGTTGTTTCCCCCCCCCCCTCACCCAACGTAGGGACGTTTTTAAACGGTCATAACCTGAATTGCATTAAACCCCTATTAGTTGAGGATTTTACACTAGAAATCCCCTTTTCTTCCCGGGAATACAATTATCCGCCCGCGCCGCTCATTGTGCGCCGGGTTCCCATGTAGAGCAGCAGGATTCGCGCCACATTGTTCCGCCGTGAAAGAAGAACTCAAAAGCCCATTGTTAAATGAAGCCATCTCCATCATGTTTTCCCCTGAATTAACCGTGATCATTTTAAATCCCCCGTTTCCTTCGCACTCCCCTGGCCATATCAAGCTTTGTTTAAGTCATTTAGATTACCTTCTCCCGCACCCACCCACCCCGGCGCCCCTTATCTCTCTGCCCATTTCATAAATCATCAGGGCCTTCATTTTTACCCCCCCTCCCCACTCCACCACCATCCTCTCCATTGCCCCCTCGCCATCCCCTACCCACTGCAGTCTCTCTCTCTTTCTCTCTCTTTCCGTCCCACTCTTTCTCTTCCTCCCTCTCTCCCCCTCGCTGGATCCCAGCCCCCATCCCTCTCCCTCTCCCTCTCTCCTCGCTGCCTCTCCTCAGCCCAGCTGCCTGTGGAGTTGGATGTGGTCCAGGAACAGGCAGATGGCTCTGTAATTAGAAGTGCATCTCTCCATTCCCTTTCCACTTCTCCCTGTTAAATCAAATTACAGAAAAAAATCCCTTCTCTGGATTAGCATTCTTTGCAGCATAGTCTCGATCCTCTTTTCCGTCTCTTCCTCTGGAGTGCGCAAGCGGACGGAAGAGACGGAAAAGACGAGTGGCTGTCGATGGGTTTCCTTTCAAAAAAAAAAAAATAAAAAAAAAATGGAGGGGGCGACGGCGGCTTCTAAGGGACTTGTCATGTCCCATTTTTATTCTCCGGCTATAGAGTGTGGCGATGATTCACCTAAGATAGCCCTGCAACCATTTTGTAAACAAGACCTAGAAGGAATGTGCGAGCGTCGTCCCGACGATGTGGGATAGTCGTCGGATAAACACATCCTGTGTTTATCCCATGAAGACGAGATGTTGCTAGTTTTGGGGGGTGTTTGGAGTGCTCATTGGCCGTCGTATGCGTGGGTGTGTGTGTGCGTGTTGGCTCTCTGAATGCACGGTATGTTTTCGAGAGGATCCCCGAGTGTGCGGCAGGGGAGGGGCTCTGATGTCACAGGGGTCCTTGGAGCGGAGGGGAAGTGCTCGCTGTGCTCTGGGATTGGAGCCGTCGCTGTGCCCAGCATGGCATGGCCGCTGTTCCACCCCCACCCCTCCTCCTCCACAGGCAACAAGGAGGAGGAGGAGGCGGCTAGGCAGCCAGCAGACTCCCTCCTGCCATCTAGTGGCCTCGCAGGGATAGTGCGATCCAACTGTTTTCAATACGGAAAAGCAAAGGGATTGTCGCCATTCCAAGTTTTCTCTCTGTCTGTATTCCCATTAAAACTGTGCTTGCTGAAGTTCGTTGGATGGAGGAGCGTCGGGTTTCACTTTCTCTCCATTTGCATGTCTGCGTAGGTGTACGCCTCCACATCTGGTGACGAGTATGCCAGAGACAATGGAGGATACCCCGGCGCGAAGCCAGGAGCCGTCTACCCCGCCTCCTTCTATATGCAAGGTACGCTTCAACACCACGTCAAGTCAAGTGACTTTGACTCCAGGCTTTTCCCTGACCTCTAATGTGCCTCCGCTTTTCTCAGAAGACCCCTGGTCGTCTGGATACTCAGCCATGCTGGGTAACTCACCCCACATCGGACAGCCAGGCTCCTTCTCTGCAATCAACCCCCAGGACAGGATGGTGGGTGGAAGCGTCAATATAAAACCTTAGAATATAAGAGGAGCTTAGCTTATTGTTTAAACTAAAAATACAATTATTGCAGCAAATAATCTAATAAAATGCATTATTATTTTCTTCACTCCTCTCTATGTATTTGCTCTTTTTTTCCTCCTGGAAGCGTCAACCTCTGCCTCTGTCCACACAGAATTATCCCCTGCACGGCAACGAAGTCAACGGCTTCCATTCAGCCCCGACCACATACAGCCACACACCGGCCATCAATGGGGAAAGCATCATGGGTGAGAAAGCCAATGAATTGATCCGTCCGTATTCTGTAGATAGAAATGGCTGCCGTCGTTGTTGCACCTCCTCCAAGAGAGGGTGACTGACTGTCATGTGACTCGTCGTTGACTCTGTCTCTGCAGCCAATAGAGCCACCACAGCCGGCAGTTCAGGAGATGAAATCGGAAAAGCCCTGGCTTCTGTAAGTATTTAAGGAGCTTGCTGTTCACTCTAAGTCTTCAATACATTATGTGTGCACTAGAAATATAGATTGTTGTCATCATCTTTTGCAGATTTACCCATCGGACCACAACAGTAATAACTTCAATTCGGCTCCATCCACTCCTGGATCTCCTCAGGCAATTGCAGGTAGAAATATTTCACCTTTAGCAAGAGATCAGACATTGAAGTCTTGTTTTTTTTTTAGAATTTTCTTTGTTTAGGGTTTACAATATATTATAAATGTATGGTTGGAACTGTTGGCGTGATTACCTGCCCTGCTGTGGTTGCTCCATAAAAGCAACCACAGCTCCATCTGCTGTCAAGTCAAGAAAACCATTGCATGCTTAATGTATTTTTAACTGTTCTTTCCGTAGGGGCTCAATCTCAGTGGCAAAGACCAACCACACCCAACTATGAGGGGCAATCACACACGCTGGTATGTTTAATATAAATCCGTAATAACTTGAACATTATTGCTATATGGACTCATCCTCTGTTTAAGTGCTTCCATATTCTTCAATCAGTTTTGCTGAAACCAATTGTTACGGCTTGACTCGAGTCTTTTTCTTCTTCTTCTTTTTTTTTTTTTTCAAATGTATCCATTTTTGTTCCCGCAGCAGAGTAAAATTGAAGACCGTCTGGAGGAGGCCATCCATGTTCTGCGCAGCCACGCTGTCGGCCAGGGTCCCGGGCTAGAGGGCGCCCACTCAGACATGCACAGCTTGCTGTCCTCGGTGCACAACGGCGGCCTCGGTGGCCTCTCTCCAGCTTTCCCCAACGCCAGCCTGGCGCTCAGCAACAGACACCCTGCCATGGTGAGTCAACGCTTTCACCCCCCTCTGATTGTTTTTTATCATCTATTTTTATTATTAATGCATCAACTTATCTTCAAGTAAAACTTGTAGCCGCTTCTGAAAATTCACATTTCAAAGTGGAGATGTATGCAATCATTTTCTCTGCCTTTTTTTATTGGTTAAACTTAACTGTGAGGGTTAATATAGGGTTAATAAAACAGACAACCGCAGTTTCATTACACTTGTATCCTTCATAGCATCACTTGTTGGTGTGTTTTGTGGTCCCTCAGTGTATGATTTTTTGCCTGAACAGAAAACCTTTATTTTGTTTACTGATGAATACAATGTCTAAAACACAATACTGAGTTGCATATGGAAGTAGTGGTATGTCTGTCCTTGTAACATTAACCCAATATCTTTCCAGGGAGGGAAACACGAGGAGCCCACAGGCCTTCCACCAAGCAGCACTCTACTGCACGGTCATCACGCATCCGGACCCACACCATCCGTCGGCCAACCAGAGGGCTTTACCAGTAAGTCTGAGCAAATATTTGGTTCATAACAGCACAAGTCTATAAGTCTTTTGAAATATCTTATCTTATCTAGAAATATAGTCTTTGTGTTACAACTGTTTGCCCAACCTACACACCAGCGCAGGTATACAATCTTTTCCCCACCATGAGCTGTCGCAAAGGGAAAATTCTCACATTTCTGGGTTTGCTTGCAGGTCTCCCTGGTGGTTTAGCCCGCTCCACACACTCCTCCAGCAGCTCAGACATCAAAAGAGAGGAGAAGGAGGATGACGAAAACTCCTCTGTTGCAGACAAGTCAGAGGATGAAAAGAAGGACAGCAAGGCAGCGCGCATTCGATCAAGGTAAGGCACTGCCGTCTTTGTCTCAGCACTGAACAAGTTAATGGACTAAAGAGAAAATACCTTTTTTTTTTTTTTTTTTTTAATAAATGTTCTTACTTAAAGAAATAAAGCCTTAACAGAATCTTGACTTTACAATTCTGGAACCAAATATGCAAAGAATGACATTTATAGTGGAGCGCGAGTAAAGCACATATACATTTGGAAAGTAACTGGTGCAAGGCTTCACATGTCGTCTGTTCTGTGTGTCCGCTAGTCTGCTAGTCTTCTTCTTTTTTTTTTTTTTTTTTTTTCAAGTGTTAAAATCCCACCTTTGCTTCATCTCACGTTTTCAGAAAGGAGGCGTTGGCCCTCCAGATGTTCTCTGCCCTTTCAGACCAGAAAGATGATGAGTAAGTTTCTCCAATAAGGGATCAATTTCTTGTGCTTTGTGGCCTCTTGCAAAAACATCACTCAAAGCGCATCTGACCTTGCGACAACCGCGAAACACCCAGCACGCATCTTTGATTCGTACAAATGCTTTGCACTACTGTTATTGCATCATTTGAATATCTTTTCACCAAAATAAAAAGAGAGCACATTTGGATGAGCAACCGTGATGTGGGTACGTAGAGGTGCAACTTCTCTGAATGGGTTCATCTTCAGCCCTGTTTTATTCCAAACCACCTCAGCTGTGGATGAATAACATCCACACTGTGAAAGCTTCAAACAAAGGAGCCAGACTCTAGTCTAAAAATGGCAGTATTAAAAGTGTGCGGCAACAGTTCCCCCTCCCGCTAATAGATTTGACCTTTTCTTCTTCCTTTTCGTAAGCAGTCCAGAGGAAGATGACGAGGACCTCCCCCCCGAGGTCAAGCTGGAGCGCGAGCGCGAGCGCCGAGTGGCCAACAACGCCCGCGAGCGCCTCAGAGTACGGGACATCAACGAGGCGTTCAAGGAGCTCGGGAGAATGTGCCAGCTGCACCTCAGCCACGACAAACCTCAGACCAAACTTCTCATCCTGCACCAGGCCGTCAATGTCATCCTCAATTTAGAACAACAAGTCCGAGGTCAGTCCGCGGGCAGAGTGGAGGGAAGCCGCACACCGCATGGCTCATTTTCCACAGTTTACTAACCCCCCCCATTGCTGTTTGTTGTCGTCTCCTCTCCCAGAACGCAACCTCAACCCCAAGGCAGCATGTTTAAAACGCCGCGAGGAAGAGAAGGTGTCCGGAGTGGTGGGTGAAGCACCCATGCAGCTCTCAGGAGGCCATCCTAGTATGGGAGGAGATGGCCACAATCCAGTTAGCCACATGTAACACCAGGTGAGTTCAGGCTTCTGCTGTACAAGTGTTTTCGTGAGCCGTTACTTGTCGGTTATCACCGGCGGGATTGTTTTTAGTCAAGTTGAACTTCGGCGACTGTCTGCATTATTACAGGCTCATAGCTATTTAGTGTTTATTTTCTTCCAAATGTAGTTCATAGAAAAACCAAACGACTAAAAACCATAACAGCCAGATGTCGACCAAACCAGGATTTTACGTGAAGACGCTGCTCTAGCCGAGGCTGTACAACAATTTTCTTTTTTTGTGGTTCTTTTACAGATGTGGTGGTGTTTCCTTGGCTGTCAGAGGATGTGGCCTTAACAGATTTCTTCCACCCATTATTCTCAATGTGTGCGTGTGTGTGCGCAAGCGTGCGTGCGTAAATGTGGACATGTCTATGTATTGTCCGTTCAAGTTTCAAAATGCACATTCACACTCTCATACACACACACATGCATACTGCCAAAACTGACACAGTCTGTTTGTCGCACTCCCAACCATGACTACAAGCTCAAATGTGAAGAACTTTTTTTTCTTTTCTTTTTTTCCTTTTGTTTTTGGTGTTGCTTTGTTTTATACATGTACATTTTATCTCCTTTTTTTCTTGGTTTTCACAAGATGATGGAACACCACAGAACTTTATGTCCTGCCACAAATTGGGACTTCACACACTGCCAAGAGGTACTCTTGTGGGGAAAAAAAAAGGAGACCTAAACAAACACAAATTGAATCTGAGATTTGTGCCTAATTGTTTCATGATGTTTTCTATTTGACATTTAAGCAAATTGCTTTACATGCGAGGAACATTTATTGTGAGGGATTGCTTATGTGTATGAGCAATTATTTTTTAATGTATGTCATTCCCAGCGTGATGGTACAGTCTTACATATGTTATGTAACCAAGCCTGTAGTTAAAGTTGAATTGTCTAAATTCTGTAGCCGAGCCCATATTTGAAGGTGAATTGCCCAAATTTCAATGAGCTACTTTCCCTTTTGTAATCAAATGTCCAAGGGAAGGCAGTGGAAAGGTAATAAGGGAAAGGTCAAAGTGTTCGATGGTCCAAAAGCAGCTAAAAAAGACAGGATGTCTGATCCAGAAGTCTTTGAAACCTTGTTTCCTTCCACGGGGTATTTGGAGACTCGGAATATAAAGAATAGAAGACTTCTTCCCCAAAGTTTATAAGTCTTTTAGAGGTTGACGTTGTTGACCCCAAAACCATTTTTCCGTTTCGTTGACCACAAAATACAGAGTCAACTCAATAATCCCTCTAGACCCATGATTTATTTTTAAAAATTTTTATTACTATTTTTTTGGACTGCTTTATGAGCTAAAGCATGCATGGAAAAGACAAAGCACAGTTGTATAGGTGTAGGCTGGAAGTTGGTTGTCAACCTGCGCAACCTTGGTCTTGTATTAAAGCCATTTGAGACACTAGCTAAGTGATCAGCAGCACTTGGTGCTCTTACTTGAAATGGTTTACTGACAATGCCAGCAGGCTTAAAACAAAAAAAAGGCTGATGTTTTCCTTCTGAATTGGTGTTTGTTTTGTTTTTCATGCAGGGATCTTACCAGTTAGCAGACTAAACTTGTGTAACAGAGACCTTTTCCTAAACAAGCATTCCCACAGAAATAGTCATCTTCCCCCCGAGGAAGTGTGTTGTCACTTTTCTACCTGACAGAACTGTGGCGTGTAAATTCACTTCATGCATTACTCTGTTTCATTTTTTCAAAATTAAATATATATAAAAAATATATATTTTTTGTTAGCCTATACATTGTAGATTTTTTACATAAATGGCAATATTAGTTTGAAGTCTAGAGTGTATTGTAGATGAGTTGAATAAGGGGATATTTGACATTTAAATAAAATTCTTCAAAAATAAAAAAAATCAAGACTAAACCGGGGGCAGTGGGGAAGGAGTTGACGGATGAAAAAAATGTTAAATGCGTTTAGCATATTCTTTATTCCAGTTTTAGTAGTGAGGCTTACTAGCTATCCAGACCTTCCCCCCTCAACCCCCAGACTTTTTTGGTGGCATGTGGATAGCGTTTGTGCCACAGTTCTGATTACGTGTTCCTGCTCCGACGGTAAGGAACAACGGAAAACTGGGAAGGGATTTTTATTTTTTGTCTTGGACCGTAATTATGCAACTGGTTTTTGAATGTAGCTACGACACAAATGTCTACCAACTTCTAGTTTTCATTTCACCCTTTCTATTAATATCTGTCAGCAACCAAGTGGCTCTCTGTTTGCGGCCTACTTTTGTAGTAGCCTGCATGTTTATATGCGAGGCAGACGTCTGTATTTGGTTGTAAGGTGATGGGTAAAAAGGAGAACAAAAACAGTGTTATTGTGATGTTATTCCCATGTCATATCATATGATGAATGGTTTCTGCAAACACGTAATCATGGGGAGGGTAGAGCATTTTGTGTGTTAAAATTTCTACGGAAAGAGATGAAGAAAAAGACCTATACAAATCAACAGTGTGGCCTTTTCATTCTCAAGACTTACGATGACATGATGGGAGAGTGATACCTTATCAGTGCCTGAACTTGTATTTTCATTTTTGAGACAGTTTTATTTTGTGAACCATATCATTTCATTTATCTTGGAGATTAAAGAGGTACTTGTTCATTCCCCCACACCTCCTTCTCCCAATGTTTTTGTTGTTTCAATTTCAGGAAGAGGTTTAATCGGTATAAAGAGATTTTTCTTTCAGTGTACCTAGTTAAATAAATAAATGTTACCTAGATCCTAAGTTTTTATTTCTTTATTTCCATCTCTTCAACTTGGGTTGCATATGTCCAAACTGCTGTTGATTTCATGGGACTGGGTTCTGGTATACCGTCCTTTGTGCTCCATTTCACGGAATCGCTGACATTTAAAGATAAACTGTCGCAGTCCTTGGCACCATAACACGATACAATGTTTTAATCTAAAGAGTTTATGCTACATGAATTCTACTATTGGAATATCTTCATACTTTGTTTAGTCTCTACATATCAGAGTGCACTATATTTGCTGCAGGGAATCAGATATTTTTTCATATTCTCTGGAATATGAAAAACCTTGTTTTAAGATTTAATATTAGCCAAAAAGAAAAACTTTAAAATTTTATTGTGAATTAATACAGTAACTCAAACCTGATGTCATTCAGCATTGTTGTAATGTACCATCTGCTTTCAAGCCGTTATTAGTTATTTTAGGGTGTGGATGTGTTGACAATTTATTAACATGACCACAAACGGAAGGAAATAACTTGTTTCAGTCAATTTTAAAATTTTACCAACTGAATTTTTGTTGCTGGGACTGATTTTATTTTGGTATAAAAGACCATAAATAAAATCACTTGTTCAGTAATTCCCAGGTAAGCACAGTACTAATTAGTCCACCTCACTCTGGAGAGCTGAGAATGACCTGACAATGTGTCATTGTCACGGTAGATTTGACTTTTACATTGTTTTGGCATTTGCATATTGTATACGTTAAAAGGGAAAATAAAGGTGCACTTTGTTATAAAGGGTACATTGTGGTGCGGAAAATCGATTTTATTCATATTTGCAATTTGATGGCAAGAACATGCTGAAAACATGATTTTAAAAAAAGTAGAATTTTCGACATTGAGTTCTTAAGTTATCATCTTTTTATAACCGCGTTTCCTGTTGTAGTTGCGGCTGGATGGTGGCAGAACACAGTACGGTGCAAAAGAGAAAAAAACGGAAACAAATTTAACTGTCTTGTTAAATTTGGAGCCGTGGCCTGAAACGACCCTGGGCCCTTGCGCGCAGCTCATTCGTTTTTATGAACAGGCGAATGACGAGGCAGCCCGGCCTGGGGTCCTTCACAGCCGCCACCGAGAAAACATTCAACTCCACTCAGTCAAGCTCCGCAGCAAGGTCAGGATGGTCCAAAAGATTCTGAACAAAGTCGTCGGTGCCAAGTATATCACCATTTTAAGGACGTGGTAAGTCAGGTCATTAACAAAGCTTTGCTGCAATTGTAGGAATACGTTTAGAAAGTCTGCTGTCACGTTCCAAATGAAGCGACGAACGCCTGTGTCCTTCTGTGTGACCCGCTTGTGTTACTAGCTAACATTAGCTTAGCACCTCTGTTGTTGCCTTTAATTGTAGGCTAACAAGGCTAGTTGGCCAGTCTTACTTTCTAAATGGAAATACATAATGAACATCCAGGAATAAACTCATTAAAGTCATGTAAGTTGACAGATTTTATTTCGTTCTGTTACTTTATAAACCAGTCTCAATGAGGACATTTCTAGCCAAACTTCTAGACTAATGATCTGTATAACTTTCAAGAAACAAACAAAAAAACATGTTAAGGTCATAAAATGTTTAAGGAGTCATCACCTTTTCTCTCCTCATAATTAACGCAGTCTAATCCCGCTAATCCCAACCTCCTAGGCCACTGATTCCAAGGATATGGAGTGTTCTACTCATGCTACTCATAACATAGTCATATCAACAAAATGGTCATTAACAACGCGTGCGCTTGCTTCCCGAGTACTTGTTTTCTAGAATTGGCATTCACGTCTTTTAAAACCGAAGCCCTTTTCCTTAAAAATGTGTCTCCGGTGTAGATTGATTCTTCATTTGATAATATGTGGATGATTTTAGAGTGTAAAGAACTGAAGGAAGCCAAACGAGCTTAATAAACTTGCATATCAGTCAAGATTCGTGTTGCTAGCTGTTAATTCTATTATTGATTATTTTAATTTGACCTAGATACGCGTTCAAGTACATAGCGGTTTTTGCATGAAGGCTGTTAGTGACTTATTCTTATTTTCTTTCTTTCTTTATTTTTCAAATAGGGTGCCAAACATGGTTGCCTGGGGAACAGTTGGCGGCGTGGCACTTGTCCACTTCACAGACTGGCGATTATTTCTGGACTATGTCCCATACATTAAACAGAAATTTGTCAAAGACGAGTGAAATCCCTTACAACCACAATGTGAGTGTTGTGCTGCTAACCAACTGTAGACCTGTGTGATTTAGTTTAGTTGACTATTTATGAGCTTTAGCTCCACCCAGGTACTGTGATAAAATACAGACAGGTGCAGTCCTTGACTGCTGCTCCGATGTAATGGGACACTAACAACACACTGAGGTCAAACAAGGTTCTGTGAGAGCGGGAAAAAAGAGAATTGTAAAGCTAAGGACTAGACAGGAATGTGATTGCATGATGCTGCATGATGCAAAGTTTCAGCAGCAGGGCTTCCATTGTCTTGTTATTGGTCAACAAATCATTGAAATGGCTTCTAATTCAAGTTGAAGCTGACTTGCTTATATCAGGTAGTGTCTGTCCGATATTGAGGTTCTTGTGCTCATTCTTGTCTCAAGCTTGACAAAAGAGTATTTTTCCTTTTTTGTTAAGCAAGCCGTTTTCCAGCAAGTATATTATGAACTGATTCACGCTACAGAGATTTAAGTTATGTTAATGTGAAATAGGAATGTGATCATTAGTTAACTATTTTAAATATCTTTGCACATTGACTCTTAGTAATAATTATTAATGTGATGTTCCAACAACCAAGACCACTTCTTAACTTTGTGTCCCCACCCCCCTCATGAAGAGTTTCACATTGTCACTATTTAGATGTATTGACAATAAATTATCAATGTTTTTCTGCTTTCAGGACCAGAAAATAATGGAATGGGCACGTGGGTTGATTTCCAAATCGCTGCAAGCTTGGAGGTGGATGTACTTGGCTTGAACATCCACACAGAGCCTTGTAGTAGTTTGGATCATGGATGTACTGTACAAATGCTGTTTGCTGACTTTTATTTAGAAAGAATAAATATTTAATTTACCTTAAATGTGTCAATTTATTCCACAAGATGTCATCTGTTGAATTAATGTTTCAAACTGCATGGTGAGCGGTTTATGAGGAAAAAAATCTATTTTGTCCTCAAGTGATTTTAATGCAAATTTGTGCGGAATAAATTGATCAAAACATGTAAGTGTGTGTGTGTTGTGTTTGCTCACTGTAAATTTGATGCTTGTGAACATGACAGCCTGGACTGCACTCCGAATTATTTTCTTAAATAAAGATTAAGCCATTATTAAGTCTCGACATCTGCTTCTTTAAAACTGCATATTTTCCCCTTCGCGCACGATCGCGCGCCGGCCCAGGCGCTGGTTTTGTTCATATCGTCAGCCAGACAGCGAAATTTACGTGGATAATGTCTTTCATTTTCTCCCATGGAAGGGGGAGGGGACTGAAAGAGGAGTGGGGAGAAGGGATTTAACATAGCGAGAGGCTTGAAAACGAGATTGTGTCTTCAAGATGGATAAAAGCAAGTAAGTGCGCCGTTTACGGGACAATAACTGCGCAATAAAAGGCGAGATAGCGGTTGTAAACGCGGCGTTCGATGCGCGATGTGTCGTTTTCGTTATACATTTAGCAAGTGCACTCGGTGGTCGCGCATTTGCACAAAAAAAGGGGGAAAAAAGCGTCGCTCTGGCCTACGGCTTTGGATGTTCGCCTTCATAAAAGCATTATTGCGACATGGCCCAGTTTTGCAGATTACGTCTGTTTTTTCATAGAAAACGGTTGTTACGCACGACACCGGTAGTGTGTTAGTCCGACGCAAATTCCTATGTCGCGTAGTGCAGATCATATGGTTTCTGCATTCGCCTTTCTCTCTCTCTCTCTGTCTCTCACACACACACAAACCCTCCATTAATGCATGACATGTTTGTAAAATGGTGCCTCTGCCTGAAATCAATGCGATCTACTTTGTTCATTCATAAAAGCCGGCTCGAGCACGGAACGACAACGGGGAGCATTGTGGTGGTCGAAAACGACGGCGGCTCTCCGGTTTCATGTCGCCGAGCTGAAGACGTGAAAGTTTTCGCACGCCGTGTTACCGGATCACCGCAGGAAATTTGACTCCACCGGCGCGGTGATTTCGTGTGTGTAAATGTGAATATTGTGCGTCGGTCGTGCTTTGCTGTCAGCGGATCTACGCCGTCACCCTTCGCGCACTATTTGTATCGGCTGTTGAATTTATGTGCCCCATAGGTTTAACGTTGATGAGGCGGCCAGCCACCAGTGTCAAGCTGGATGGAAGACGATTCAAACATCCGGTTGGTGTTTCAAAACAAAACGGAAGCCGAACCACGAGGGTTTTTAGCAATAAAATACGTGCAACCTAAAAACAAAAACAAAACAAAAAAAACAACAACATTGCTCTCGTGTTTTGCTGCATGCTTTTGGGTACGGAAATGGTACACGCCAGAAGACTTTGACAAAATATTTTTGTTTTCGAGTTTATAGTATTTTTTTCTTTCCTGAGCTGGTTTGGCTGCACCGATTGAACTCGATGAACCTGACAGTCATATATGACCTGCACGACTTCTTACCTAGACACATATGTTAAAGGGGCAGTACAAATCAAAATAAACATACATGTGTCATAATTACTTCCTGGAAACATTTTTTTTCTCTCCCAAATTAGTTGCGTTACTAAAACTCCAACATTCTGAGTCAAAAACAGAGACAAATTAACCAATGAAAATATTAAGAAAATAAATAAATAAATAAATATTCAAGACTCAATCCAAGATTTATTTATTTTTGTCAAAATGCAAGCACAACTAAATTTTGAGGAGTCTCTCGGCTTCTGCAAAAGGAAAAAATAGAAATATAGATGCAAGTTGTTCCAAATGTATTAACAAACTACCGGGTTGATCAATCACAGCGATGTGATATGTCTAATTGCAGTTACTGCATACGCTTCCAGTTAAAACGTAAGCCTACGATAACGTTCGGCCTCGCAATTGTGCTTTTACGGCGAAGGACTCCGGCGGCGTCTTCCTGCCTTGTCTCGTGAGCTCCGCCGCCCGATGCCCTAGATGTTATCCTTGCGGATGTAGTTGCCCTGGCGCCCCCGGCGCGGGGCGAGACTAGCCGGGCGGGGAGTAATGCGGCTGGAGCTCCGCGGCGGAACGATCTGCGGCGCGACAAAGACGGGAGTCGCTGCTGTTAGCCGGGAGATCCCATTACCGAGGGCTCGTGTTGTAGCATGGTCCAAACAAAAGCGTAAGAGACGATAAGGCCTCGGAGCCCGAAAGAGGGAGAACTAAAATTATAATAATAACCACCGGCGCGTAGCCTCTTAAAAAAAAACCAAAAACAAACTCGCAGCGGACTAGTAGGGCGAGCCGCGGCGGTAAATGGAGAAGAAGAGGTGGGATTGCACGGCTCTCCCCAAGGGCTGGAAAATGGAAGAAGTGACCAGAAAGTCGGGTTTGTCCGCTGGAAAAAGCGATGTCTATTACTTTAGGTACTTAAACCACCGAGGGGCTTGTGTTCAATAAGTAGATGATGATGATGATGCACGGGACGGAAAGTGAACGGAGAGTGTGATTGAAGGAGGACCGTCGTTGGGGTGGAGGGGGGGTGGGGGTGGGGTGCTAGGTCTGTAAAGTTTGGGAGCCGGTTCAGGCCACATCGTCGCGCAAGTGTTGGGATAAGGTTGCCAGCCAGCCAGCCAGCCAGCCAGGCTAGTTGTGGTAGAAGTGCTAGCAACAGCAGCAGCAGTAGTTGTTGTTGTTGTAGTAGTTGTATTAATCGCCGGACGCGGCCTTGAGATGAATAAACGCCAAACCTCCGTGTCTTCTACCCAGTTGTTATTCCTCCTTCCTCCTCCTCCTCCTCCTCCTCCTCCTCCTCCTCCACCACCACAACCACACTTTTTCTTCTTCATTTCCTACTGAAGTGACTCAACAACGCCAGATATGTTTTCATTTAGCAGAGGAGAAGAGCAAGATGAGGATCAGAGGCCAGACAGGGGGGAGGCGGGTCGGTTGTATAGTCTGTGGTAGGCCACCTCGCACCCTCCTACTGCTGTGTGACTGTTGCTGTGTGATGTCAGACACGTCTGCATGACTATACTGGCACGCAATCCACCCATAGTTTGTTTGTACCTGCTGCTGTCATCGTTGTTGTTGTTGTGCTCATCGCCTCTCCGGCTACCAGTTATTGCTGCTCCTCGCCATGCGGAGCCCCCCCCCCTACACCTCCTCCTCATCATCCTCTTCCTCCTCCACCCTCCTTTCTCCTCCTCCCCATCCTGAGTCATCTCTCTTCGGTCAAGTGTTTAAGTGCTGCCATGTTTGGTTTTCATCTTCTGACATCGTGCTTCTTCACTTCCGCTGCTCAGTTTTTTCAAGGCTGTGCTGTTGTTGTTGTTGTTGTTGTTGTTTTTACATCGTTTACATGGTTAATTCCAGTCCAGGTGCTGACAGTGTGAAGTGGTGCAGCTTACTTGGTAGGACATCAGGGTTTAGGGGGAGTCTTCCATCCAGGGTTGCATCCATCCCACCGAGTGATGTGGTTCTCAGTGCCATCTCAGTGCCCAACTTGAATGCGCTCCGTTTGCCTCTTGACCTGTTGCATGTTGTGGCTCTGGTTTTGTACTATTCTGTTTGGTGTGGGTGTGAGTGTTATTATTTTTTTATTTTACCAAGGAGTGACTTGTGTCTTTTGGTCACCTGCTTTTTTGTTCCAAGTCTCTTCTTGTTATTTGCTCTTTCATATGTATACACACACAAAAAAGACGATTGCGGTCATGTGTATTTTCCTCTCGTCCCCCTTCCCGCCAGTCCATCTGGGAAGAAGTTTCGGAGCAAGCCTCAGCTGGCCCGTTACCTTGGTAACCAGATGGACCTCAGCTCCTTCGACTTCCGCACGGGGAAGATGCTGATGAGCAAGCTGAACAAGAACCGGCAGAGGCTGCGCTATGACAACAACAACCAGAACAAGGTGAGACAAAAGCGGCTGACAGAGCGCCGGCCGCCGGTTCCAGAATAGAACCTGATTCCAGGCGGTCGTAGAACTAAATGTTTGGTTGGATGTTCTGAAAAAGTTGCATTTCCTGTTTGCACAAATAGCTTATGTAATAATAGCCTACATCAATGCAGCAGTGGCTGTTTTGATACAAACAAATAAAGGTATGATTACATTTATTTCAGTGTAAGACACCCTGATCTGAGAGCCCATTGTGTAACTTTAGAAGGGATTTGTTGGCAAAAAATGGAGTAGAAAATATATTGGACTGTATTTAGTGAGACAAAGTCACCAAAAACGAAATAACTGCTTTCATTTGCTGATAATAATATTAATGGTGGCGCGGACGTATTTTCTTGTTTCTTCAGTAGCCCTGAATGATGCTCAGTATTTTGGGATTTTTGCTCTGACGACATACAGTATGTGTGTGTTTTGGTGATAGTTGCATTGCTGGTATGAAGAGCTGTTTGTCTTGTGGCTTACTAAACTATGTGCAGTTGGTGACCACGTGACTGGACGCTCTTATCTTGGTCACTTTGCACGGTTGCGTTCTCCCTTCTGATGCTCCTCATCCTTGTGTTCTCCAGGGGAAACCCGACCTGAACACGTCGCTCCCAGTGAGACAGACGGCGTCCATCTTCAAGCAGCCCGTTACGAAAGTCACCAACCACCCCAGCAACAAAGTCAAGACGGATCCTCAGAAAGCGGTCGACCAGCCCCGACAGGTTCGCTCGCTGCTCCGCGTCAACCGTCATCTGTCACGTGTTGCCCGACGCCGCTCACGTCCGTAGAACTGGAAGAACCAGAGTGGAGTTCAAATGCGTCAAAAAAAGAAAGAAGCTGCAGCCAGTTGTTGCTGGACTTGTCTTCGTCTTTTCCTTTCATCTTTTCATCTCGCCTCAAGCTGATGTTGTCCTCTCGGTTTCCTCACAGCTGTTCTGGGAGAAGAAGCTCAGCGGGCTCAACGCCTTCGACATCGCAGAGGAGCTGGTGAAGACGATGGAACTGCCGAAAGGACTTCAAGGCAAATTTTGCCCCTTTTTTTTTTTTTTTTTCAGCTGTTACGGTCGCCTGTTTCTTTACTGTCGAGTTTCCTCTAACCGGCGGGTTGGTCTCTCAGGCGTCGGCCCGGGATGCACCGATAAGACCCTCCTGTCGGCCATCGCCAGCGCCCTGCACACCAGCGCTGCTCCCATCACTGGCCAGCTGTCTGCGGCCGTGGAGAAGAACCCGGGGGTGTGGCTCAACACCGCCCAGCCGCTCTGCAAGGCCTTCATAGTCACCGACGAGGACATCAGGTTGGCGTTCGCGTCTGCACACCCATTCTGTTTTGTCCGTTTACTGTGTTTGAGCCTGATTTGTTTATTTTAGGGCTGTCAGCGTTAACACATTAATCGTGATTAGTTAAGTGCAATCCATAACGCGTACATTCTTTTTTGAACACTTTATTTCTGAAAATTTTCAATTAACTTACATCAAAAAAGGAACAACGGGACAGTGACCAAGACACACAGTAATAAGAAAGTAAACGACTAAAACAACAGAAAAAACTAAACTAAACAAAAAACAAAACACAGACAAAAAGAAAAGAGGGGGTGAAACAGTTTTTTCAAAGTGTTACAATGTCCCAGCAGAGCAGTCTCGGGGTCAGGTGTTACAATGATATTAAAGGTCAAAGAAAACCACTGAAAAATGAGGGACCAAAGGTTGTGTAGTTTCGGACAGGTCCAGAAGTGATGAGCAAGAGTACCTTCCACTGCATTACATTTATTACACAGTGGAGAGAGATTAGAAAAGATTTTGTTCAATCGGACTCTAGAGTAATGTAGTCTATGAACTATTTTGTACCGGATCAATTGGAGTCTTGCATTAATTGAGCAAGATTTAATATTAGCTAATACCTCATCCCATGATTCATCCTCAATCTCAATACCCAGCTCACCCTCCCAGGCTTGTTTTATTTAAATAGCTGACGAATCCAGAGTACTTGAGAAGTAACCAACTATTGCTGAGATTAGGTGTTTTGCTTCGGGAGGGCCTGGGAGAGACTTGATTAAAGCCGTATTTTCGGGTGGTAATTCATATGACCCAGTAACCTGTCGGAAGTAGTGCCTCACTTTTAAGTATCTGAAAAAAATAGATTTTGGAAGGGAGAATTTGGACTGCAGTTGTTCAAAGGAGCCAAAGTCTCCTTCAAAATAAAGATCTTTTAGACGAACAATACCCAACCTCCTCCACTCTCTGAATGCTGTGTCTGTAAGAGATGGTAAAAACGCATGGTTCTGCCAGATTGGAGTGTTTACAGAGGTGTCTGGAAGCCCACAGCCTTGATTCCAAATCCTTTGAGTGTTGGACAGAACAAAATGATCCTTTCTGTAGACTGCAGAGGGCCTTGGAGAAGAGAAGAGGAGAGCAGGGAGAAAAGTCTTGCCGGCCAAACTTTTTTCAATGGCTGTGTTCATTTTTTTTAATCGTCGTTCACGCCAGACTCGAAGCGGCGCGCACCTCCACTGCCGGTGTGAACCCGGCGTAAGCCTGTTTGTCCCTTTTACTAACCCGTAGTTAAAACTGCCTTGAAATGCAAAATAACAGAATTTTACACGTGCAATTCAAACCGCAATTAATCGCAATTAACTACGAAGATTCTGCGATTAATCACGATTAAAAAAACGTAATCATTTGACAGCCCTGATTCATTTATTTATATATTTTTTCCCTGAGTTGCTTGAGCCATCATCATTTTGGCATCCTCGCGTTCCCGAACTGGAACCCATTTAGTAACACTAGCCTCGCACGGTCTCGTCCGGCCGCCACTGCCCGCGCTTAACCACTTCCTGTTGTGTCCGCGTGCAGGAAGCAGGAGGAGCTGGTGTACAGCGTGAGGAAGAGGCTGGAGGAGGCGCTGATGGCCGACATGCTGGCCCACGTGGAGGAGGCGGCCAGCGATAGCGAGGCCCTGAAGGAGGAGGGCAACGTCAGCGAGGACATGGAGAGTGTATAGCACAGGTGGGCTGGCGCGCAACCTCAACTCAAAGACGGCTTTGTTTTTGTGAATACGATCCCCAACTCTGATTTTTAACTTTTGTAGGGTTCAAAAGGCTTTCGTCGACAGCCAGCGCAGCTCGGAGACCTGAGCATTAGGAGCCCCCACAGCAGCCCCGGCCCACCTGATGACCTGACCTCCCCCCCACCACCAGCTGGAGCCCCCCCACCTCACTCTTGCCCCCGTTTGAGCAATAGACCGGCAGCGTCGGCCAGATGTCTCTTCTCCTGAAACTCCACTGGATCGAAACCTCCACGCGGATTTCATCACATTACATTTTTTTTTTTTAACAAACTGACTTTTTATTGAAAAAAAAAAAAATTGAAACGAGATCAAACGGACTTGCCAAACATCAAAACAACTTGCCTACACTCTTCAATTCAGTATTTGTTGATATTTTCCTACACAAAAAAAAGCTTTGAGCAGATTTGTAAATTTACAGACAATCATGTCGACTGTCAATGTTTCTATTTTTTTTCTTTTTCCCATAACATTCAATCTGGTCTGGGTTCTTTTGTATCGTCGCGGGCAAATTGAAGGTGAATGTTGTGAATTTTTCGACATGTCTCTTCCCTGAATCTTCTGATTGGCAGCTGCACAGATGTGACTGCAGAGGGAACGCCTCAGGGTTGTTAAAGTCAGTCCAGGTGCCAACCTGTTGATACCCGTACAGATGGAGATGCTGGTGTCCCGATTCCATCCACTGGAGGGCGACACAGTTCAACGTATCTCGCGTGCTGAAGGAAATAATTCCCTGCCCTGTGTGAGTGTGAGCGCGTGTTTTACCCTGTGAGTCAGTATTGACCAAAGAGGAGACATGTCCTTGTAGAGGTTGTGTGTAACTTTACATTTAGCTTAAACCGATTATTCTTTTCTTTGGCTATTGTACAGCTGATCATTGTAGAAAAAAAACAAAACACAAAGGTACACTTGATGGAGCAGGACTGGCACCTTTCTGATGTAGAATTTAATGATGTTTCTAACTCATTGTCATCATCGTGGTTACTCTTATTAAAGGTGCTTACTGATTTGAAACACTGCTCTTCGGTGCCAAGGCTGTTGTTTCCCTCATGTTTTGTCCACTTTTTTTTTTTTTTTAAAGTCACATGCAGCTTCCTTTTATACCTGCACACAAAGTTGATGACGCAGCAATTGAGTGATACTGTTTTTTTTTCTTGTTTTTCTTTTAGCCATAATGTTGATCTATGTGTCCAGTCAAAGTCACGGAATTCCCCTTGTCGATATTAGCAGGCTCATTGTGTGAAATGGATTTGATTGTATTGTTAATATTAATAATAATAATTAAAAAAAAAGTTACAACAGTACATCCTCCTGCCACCTCCTTGTCATTCATTGCAAAGTGTTGGAACCTGCCTTTTATAGTGTGGCTGGAACAAAGTGCCAGAGCTGAGTGAGTCACACACACGGCGTGCTGACTTTGGAGAAAGCCCTCTGGCTGCATCCTCCCGTGGATTAACTGTTAACCCAGCGGTCCCCGTGTCTTGTGTATCAGCCTGGACAAAGTGCATCGCACCGTCACCCGGACACTTGGAGGCTATTGTGCCTGATGTGCGGAGGATAGTTCACAGAGTCTGGCAAATGTTGCCCGTTGCACCTTAAAACTTCAGCCATCTCTCTGAATGCTCTAAAGTTTGTCGGCATGGCTTCGCTGGAGCTGTACAGCAAGGTGAGAACGCCTCCACTTTGTTTTTCTCTGTGTTTGATTTAATTCATTGATTAAATCCAGAAGTCTCTGCTGCTGGATCTTGATCTTTGAGTATCCGTCAACACTCGCCACATCTTGACAGGGTTGAGCAGTAATGTTTTTTTTTACTGCTGCTGCGTGTTCTTAACGACATATTAAAAGATCTGCAGTCCACAACGCTTTTTTAAATTTGTGAAGTTGGCATGCATGAGATTCATTTGTAAAACATAAAATATCTTCAAGCAAAGTGAAATTACGTTTAAAGTCGACCGTCTAATCCGTGTGAGCGGGATGCAGTAGGGTGACCGGTGTTAATTTTTAACACCGTTTAGCAGCCTTTTTATGCTGATGGGTGTCAAATACCTGGTGGGGGGAAGGGAGAGAAGGAGCTGCAGGTAAAATGAACTGTTATGTAATGAAAAAGTGCAGGTGCAGAATATTACGCTTGCTATATTTTTGGGATACAGCCTGCTTTTTTGTATTTTTCCTAGGGGGCTACTGTGTGGATTTCTGACCCAGATGCAGTGTGGGTGTCAGCCGTGCTGCTGCAGGCCTACAGTCCTGGAGAGAAACATCTCAGTCTGCAGCTCTCTGATGGAAAGGTAAGAGGTGTAAACTAAAAAAAGAGAAGTGATTGCTGAGGTCTCCACCCAAGTCTCCACTTCGCTAACTTTCCTCTCCACTGGCAGGAGGTCAACTACCCGGTGAAAGCCGCCTCTGACCTCCCACCGCTGGGGAACCCAGACATCCTGGAGGGGGAAAACGATCTAACTGCTCTCAGTTTTCTCCATGAACCTGCCGTCCTGCACAACCTTCGGGTCCGATTCCTGGACTACAGCAGCATCTACACCTACTGCGGTGTGTCAGGGGTCCAAACTCGCGTACATCTAAACAGACGTGCCAACGGCTGAGGGCTCCTGTGCGCTTCTGTCCGGGAGGTTATGGCTCGTGATGTGAATTGTATTACTGTGAATCAAAGGTTGAAACCAGGGAGGCTCCTCCCACAATGCCCCTTGTCTCACACCGTCACCCCTTCCAGATCTTTATCTGTTATCACAGACTCCAGCGGGGCAGTCTAACAATTACGTGAAAAACTCCATAGAGCTTCAGAATATGACATAATTAGCCCTCTGTTTACAGCCTCAGTTTTAGCTACTGGCTTTGAGTAGTGCTTTGCTGAACTTTCACCGTGTCTGTAGGGTGCTAAAAAAACATTTTCCTCTGTGCCAATTTAGCTCCTTGGAAGCCGAGAACGTAAAAGAAGTAAAGAATGGACTTTTGTCATTTCTTAGGGAGTTCTTCTTCTTGATAGACCAGAGACAGTTCACTGTTTGACACAAGTCATCCTTCGCCTTAATTTCCACTCTCTGCAGTCATGTGTCACAAGCAAGTGATCCACACTCTGCCCCTTTAACTTGAACGTTGAATCTTACAACAAAAGAATTATCTGATCAATACTTTAATTATAAACTTCTAGTTCATATCATTAAGTCTCTCCTTCCGTCCCTCCAGGTATCGTGTTGGTGGCCATTAACCCCTACGACCAGCTGCCCATATATGGAGAGGAGGTCATTGACGCCTACAGCGGCCAGGACATGGCTGACATGGAACCTCACATCTTCTCTGTGGCTGAGGAAGCCTACCGCATGATGATCCGGTAGGTCCTCGCTCGCTTTGTGTGTGTGTTTTGTTTTAGGGTTGATGGTCAGTCACGGTTGGTCAGTCATTGTTGTGTCTACGTGCAGGGAGGAGAAGAACCAGTCCATCATAATCAGCGGGAGTCCGGCTCTGGGAAAACCGTCACGGCCAAGTTCTCCATGCGCTACTTTGCCGTGGTGGGAGGAGCAGCGCAGCAGACCAGTGTGGAGGAGCGGGTTCTGGCCTCCAACCCCATCATGGAGGTAAAGGACCCGTTAGTTGCTTTTCACCACGGCGGGACTTTGCACACTTCTGTTGTTCTTGAAGGATGAGTGGCTTCCCTTTGTGTGTGCAGTCCATCGGGAATGCTAAAACCACCCGGAACGATAACAGCAGCCGCTTTGGGAAGTACATTGAGATCGGCTTCGGGATGAAAGGAGACATCAGCGGGGCAAACATGAGGACTTACCTCCTGGAGAAGTCGAGGGTCGTCTTCCAGGTGTGTAGCCGACACTGGACCGAAAACAATCAGAGTGTTGAGAGAAATGTCACGACAAATACTCACGTGTCCGTCAGGCGTCAGCGGAGAGGAACTACCACATCTTCTACCAGCTGTGTGCAGCCAGGGGGCTGCCAGAGCTGAGGTCCTTGAAGCTCAGTGAGTCCTCGTTCCCCTTGATCTCGTCCACATGACATCACGTATTCTGATCACCACAGCCCATTTCTTCCAGATACACCTGAGAGCTTCCACTACACCAGCCAGGGAGGTCAGATGACGATCCCCGGCATTGACGATTCAGTCGACCTGGAGCGCACTCGCAATGCCTTCACCATCCTAGGTCCGAAAAAAGACTCAAGCCTTGACTCCAACCAGAACACATCGTCTCCTTCAGAGTATCTTCTTTTCTTTGCACTTTTCTTGCACCTCACTGACATCACAGCATCTTTAAATTGCAGGAGTGCAGTCGGACCAACAGATGGAGATCTTCAGGATACTGGCTGCTGTGCTCCATCTCGGGAATGTCAACATCGAGGGTATTGGAAGGGATTCTGAACGGAGCTCAATCGATGTAAGAGGTTTATTTTCATATCTGCCACAAGTCTCCTTGTCGGGTTTTCTATAGTCATTCTTCTGTTCTCCTTCCAAACATTTCCTCCAGAATCATCCCCAAGTTGTTGTTGTTTCCTTGCAGGCAGACGACAACTCCCTGGCCATCTTCTCCAAGCTGTTGGGAGTGGAGAGGTCTCAGATGGCCCACTGGCTGTGTCATCGCAGGCTGGCCGTGGGCGGCGAGATGCTGGTCAAACCGCTTCCCGGTCAGCAGGCGCTGGAGGCCAGAGACGCACTGGCCAAACACATCTACGGGCAGCTGTTCACCTGGACGGTCCAAAGGCTCAACTCTGCCCTGCGTGCAAAGAGGGAGAAGCCCAAGTCCTTTATAGGAGTGCTGGACATCTACGGGTAAAAAGTCTGGACTTCTCTGACTTGGACAGAGCTGAGTGTCTACATGCAGCGTGAACCTAGCGAAGGGTGTTTTCTGTCTGTGCAGGTTTGAGACTTTTGATCGCAACAGTTTCGAGCAGTTCTGCATAAATTATGCAAACGAAAAACTGCAACAGCAGTTCAATCGGGTGAGTCAAGAGCATTGTTGCTTTTCTGTCCTTGATTGAGTTGATGTCAAACTAGACAGCTAGTTAACATGTGGGACAATCCAATGAAAATGAAGCTTGGAAGTTTAAGGTTTTTTACTTGTTTCATTGTATTTCCATATTGAACAGTGTGGTTGAATCCGCTCTCACTTTTTTTTGTAAAACTGCAGCAAACATACAAACAAAATCTAATTATCATCACTCTTCACAGTATTTCCATACAATTCAAATGTTATATATATATATATGTATATATTCAAATGTAAAAGCTAAGTAGCAAACTATGATTAGCAATTCTTAAAAGTAATCAAAACTTCACTAAACATGAAATTATTCACCCCGTCACCATCCCACCATCATTGGACAACAAATAAGCATGTCAGCATCTACTTACAGGCATATGGTTTCCAAATATTGCCATCAGCAAGAACACGAACTGCACACAAAAACTCCGTCACAACCAAAATGGAGTGCCAAAAATGGACCAAAACCAAGTATAGTTCCAGCACAGTTGCACTGTACATTTGATCATGTTAAAACCATTTTAGCCATTGAAATGACCTTTTTACAGCTTAAATCTAACCTATTCGTTCATTATGATTATTCACCATTGAGGTTTTCTTTCAATCTTATTCAGATTCCAGGCAAAACACTCACTTGAATCCTTATGAATAAGCACCAAGGTTTATTTATTTATTTATTTTTACTTTTTCTTCCAGCATGTGTTCCAGCTGGAGCAGGAGGAGTACATCAAGGAGGAGCTGGCCTGGGACACCATTGCCTTCAGTGACAATCAGCAGTGCATCAGTCTTATCGAGGGCCAGCTAGGCCTGTTTGATCTGCTGGACGAGGAGTGCAGGGTGAGTGCGTGGTGCAGCTCAGCAGTTCGTACAGCGGGCAGTCATTTTAGCCGCTAAATGTTCAAAGCACCGCATCCAAAGGTTGAACTCATGTCTCTGCCATCATCAGATGCCCAAAGGTTCGGATGAGAGCTGGGTGCAGAAGCTGTATGACCAGCACCTGACCAGCAGGCCCCACCCCTTCTTCCGCAAGCCTCGCATGTCCAACAGCGCCTTTATTGTCGATCACTTTGCCGACTCTGTGAGTATTGAGAGCCAACACACTGTGCGGAGACAAGCTATGCTATGAGCACAACTCATTAGATCGACTGGCAAAATTTGGCTGAATCCTGTTTCTGTTTGACTCCTTGCTTCCTTCCTAGCTTTAAAATGTTGATGAGACAGAGAGATGATAAGAGTTTGTTTGAAGGGTCAGTTAGCTGGAAAGACGTGGCAAAAACCTGACTGACATAGCACAAGTTTCTTGTGTTTTACATTAATGATATTTAAAATATCATACACTGTTATTTTTTGACAGGTGCAGTATGAATGCGAGGGTTTTCTAGACAAGAACCGGGACACCGTCTTTGAGGAGCTCATCAACATCCTCAAAGCAAGTCAGGTACTGCCTCCGCGTATAAATATGGATACACATGTTTGCTTTTGAGTGGGACTCCTCGACGGTCACTCACCGGTGCGTCTGTGTGTCTGCGTGTCAGTCTGAGCTGGTGGCCGAGTTGTTCCAGCAGCAGGGAAACGTGCCCCCTGTGGCCAATGGGAGCGTTCGCACAGGAAAACGAGCCACCAGAGAGCACAGGCTGACGGTGGGCTTCCAGGTGAGCTCTCACAGTGCCATATCTGGTGCAGCTGTTTAATCGTTTTCCTAGTTTGGATTGACAATTCGTATTATTACTTTTTGGCTCCGTTTTGCTGCTTGGCAGTTCCGTCAGTCCTTGCAGATGCTGATGGACACCCTCAACAGCACAGCACCTCACTACGTCCGCTGCATCAAGCCCAACGACCTCAAGGAAGCTTTTTTGTATGAATAAAAAAATTCTTGCAGATGTCATTATCTTTTTTTTTTTTTTTTTTTTTTAATTTGAAATAAATGTTTAATCTGACTGTGTTGATTTGTCAGGTTCGACCCTCACAGGACAGTCCAGCAATTGAGAGCCTGCGGTGTGCTGGAGACAATCCGCATCAGTGCTGCTGGATACCCGACCAGGTCTCCACCTCTCAGACCATCTGCAAAACTCTCATACAGACAACTGAAATAATCAAGACTGTGTAACAAAGGATGAGTTCACTTCTGATTCATGGTT
Organism: Thamnaconus septentrionalis; assembly: GCA_009823395.1. NCBI lineage: Eukaryota > Metazoa > Chordata > Actinopteri > Tetraodontiformes > Monacanthidae > Thamnaconus > Thamnaconus septentrionalis. The sequence continues at coordinate 7,634,622 of CM020508.1, read as the reverse complement.
TCATGAGGGATTATACACAAACAATGTTGGTTTTTTATTCCATTTGATGCTAAAACATCGAAACAAAAGTAGTTTGTTGTCATAAATATAAATACATATATATGAAAATTAAATATTAATTTAAATTTAAAATAAAAAAAATGGTTGCAGATTTTTTGTTTCCTATATTTGTAAATCCGTTGTTCTGCATATTAATAATTAAAATAGCCAGGATGCTCATAAGATTTTGACATTAAAACTCAATCTAACATTGTTCCTTTTTCTCTAGATGGACATATGAGGAGTTCTTCATCAGGTACCGCATCTTGCTCCAGGGCCCCCAGGACCAGAGTCAGGCCCAGGCCCTGTGCAGAGAAGCTCTGCCAGAACTAATCCCGGACCCAGACCAGTACTGCTTTGGAAAGACCAAAGTGTTCTTCAGGGCCGGTCAGGTGGCTCTCCTGGAGAGGCTGAGAGCTGAGAGGCTGTGCCATGCTGCCGTGATCATCCAGAGTCGGGTCAGAGGCTGGCTGGCCCGACTCAGATACACCCGGATCTGCTGGGCCACCATCACCATCCAGAAGCACTGCAGAGGAGCTCTGGCCAGGCGGTGAGATGACCTTCAAACATCTATCTGGTCTGATCGGATCTGGTCTGGTCTGGTCTGGTCTGGTCTGATCTGATCGGATCTGGTCTGGCCTGGTCTGGTCTGATGGGTTTTCTTGTTGTTTTAATACGTCTCCCATCATCCTTTGCTCTGTTGGCTGCAGCTTGGCTCTCAGCCTGCGCTACACCAAGGCCACCTTGGTGATTCAGAAAACCTACCGCATGCTGGTGGTCCGACAGCTGTTCCTCGTGATCCGAAACGCCACCATCACCATCCAGGCTTTCACCCGAGGCACCCTGACACGCCGCAGATACAGAGCGGTCAGCGTTCAGCCCACACGTTCACTCACCACCAGCCAAATTATTAACCCCGCCAGCTTGATTTTCTTGTGTTTGTAAAGTAGAGGCCAATTAAACCCCTCTAACTCTCCTCCCACAGTTTTTGGCGGAGCGGGCAGCCGTGCTGCTCCAGGCCAGGGTCCGTGGGTGGCTGGCCAGGCAGGCGTACAGGCGCGTGAGGGCCGCGGTGGTGCTGCTGCAGTGCTGCGTGCGCCGCAGGGCGGCCAGGAAGGAGCTGCTGGGGCTGAAAGCCGAGGCCCGCTCGGTGGAGAAGTACAGAGAGCTCAACAAGGGCATGGAAGTCAAACTGATGCAGCTGCAGCTCAGGGCCGATCATCAGGTGGGTGGCGGCTGGCGCTCGCAGCTGCCCGAGAGCTTTTTTCCACGTCGGCGCATGATCTGACTCTGGAGATCGGGAGAGAGACAGAGAGACGGTTGATTTGTGGGAAAATGTTGTTATACATTTCCAGGGTTCCCATGGTAATGAAAAACTACAACACAGCTAAGACCAACACAAATACTATGCCTGTATTTGGATTGTTTTAAGCTATTAGCTTAGCTTAGTTTTGCTTAGCTTCTCTCTCTCTTTTTGCTGGTACTCTTTAGTTGTTGGGTTTTCATTGTTTTAAATATCTCGTACGCTTTTACTCATAATTTAAGGACTTTGTGGAAGGGTGCTGCGGTATAAAAATGTTTTTTTGTCCATGTGTCCCCAAAGTGCAGGATACATGATGCTAAAAGTGTAAATAATCATCTTTATTTCGCTAATGAGGAGGCGACTGAACGTGTTCTTGTGTTCAGACCAGAGAGAGCGCAGCGCTGAGAGAGACCCTGCAGGCGGAGCGGCAGGCCTCCGCCACCGAGCTGCAGACCCTGAGAGCAGCGGCGCAGAAACTGGAGGCCAAAATCAGAGAGAAGCCTCTGCCGGCTCCCGTCGTCAGCGAGAAGGAGCTGGAGGAGAGGAAAAGAGCCGAGGAGAAAGCTGCCAAGGAGATCCTCCGGCTCACAGAGGTCGGTCCGCGCGCATATTTTAAACCCAGTCTGCCTGTAAAACACACTTTTTGCCCTGCTTTCGGACTCTGGGTGGACTTTGAATAATCATCAGTTTGCCCTCGTTACGTCTCCAGGACGTGCAGACGCTGCGGGAGGAAAAGGAGCGTTTGGGTCACGAGAGAGACGAGCTGTCTGCTCGCCTGCTGGAGCAAGAGAAAACACAAGAAGGTAGCGTCTCACCGCGGTCACCACCAGGTGGAGCACTTTAGTGCTTTAAGGCAGCGGTCCTCAACCTTTGTTTTTTTTTAACCACGGCCCGGTTGAAAGTGAGACAATATTTTCACGGACCGGCATGAAAATTGTGGTAGTTTCTAAATATAATAATAAACGTGGTTCCACTGTGTACACGTTTGGAACTTTTGAAGGCTTCATTGCCTCATTAGAGAGCCGGTCGTCGCGTGTTAAGAAGAGTGGGCTTGTTGCGTAGGAATCTTCTGCCGAGATAAAGTCATTGATAGGACTCCTGGTATTGTGTGTTAGTTTAAACGTTGCTTTCTTTTTCTTGGAAGTCGTGGACTCTTCTGTCTCCTCACTGGACCTTCCTCTTTCCAAAGACGTTTGTTTTCACTCATGTTGCTCGCTAGCTTGCTGGCTAGTGGGTTTAATCTAGCGGTAACGTATCACGTGATCGAGCCACAGATGGATGTAATTTAGAGAATCCGGTACTTTTTCATAATAAAGTTGTTCAGACTCAGATAAAACGGAATTAATTTAACGGAAGTTAATTATTCTTTCTCTGACCCACGGACCGGGGGTTGAGGACCACTGCTTTAGTTTAGTTTAGTTTTTATTTGTGCACCGTTTAAAAAGTATACAAAGAAACAAGATAACAAATTATAAGTAGTGCAGGGAGAGGCAAAAACAAAACAAAACCCAAAAGGCTTATTTGAAGCCTCCACCTAAAGTAACATTAAACAATTAAAATTTGCAAAAGTTATGAGAAACAATTGAAAATGTGCAACAACTAAGCCTCAGTGACTTTGTTTGTGTTGACGCATGCGTGCAGAGCGTCTGGAGCAGGAGGTGTCTCAGAGGAGCACCGCTCTGAGGACGGAGCTGGACGAGGAGAGGAGGAAGTACCAGGGTCTCCTGAGAGAGTTCACCAGGCTGGAGCAGAGATACGACAACCTGCGGGAGATGAATCAGCTGGCCGAGGTGCCGCCACCACCACCCACCAGCACACACCACCCATCACAACACTCTGAACTGACGCAGACAACACCATGAGCTGCACTGCTTACCTGTCTGTGGGTCTTTCCTTTTATTTTTAACCCAGCCCGCATCACCGTCGGCCCAAGGCCACAGGAGGACCGACTCAGCCCAGAGTGTGAGCCTGGAGCCTCTGTCGCCGCAGTCCCTCACCCCCCTCTCCCTCTCACCCTTCCCCTCCGCCTTCCCCTCGCCCGAGCAGCAACGCAGGATCAGCGTCACCTCCCCGCCACCGGACAGGAAGCTGTTGGCGTGGAGGAACGAAGGAACCATGGTGAGACATCTCAGGAGGAAGTACCCCCTGGAATCTCCAACAGAAGTTGTTTTTATTGGTCCAGAAATCCTCCTTTCACTCCTTTCAAAATTGTGTCCACTATCAGGAGCAGCTGATGGAAGTGATGGACGTGGCCAAAGACCCGGCCGTCAAGATGAAGGGAGAAGACCTGGCGCACGCTTACGATGCTGTGCGGGTGGCCAACAAGTCAGTCTGCTCTTTTGCAAACTTTCTTCTCACCTTTTCATTTTTTCTTTCCCCTGTCTGACTTGTACCAAACTCTCCCTCTTATCTGTTCAGGTTTCTGGAGAGCCAGCTGCGTGGCCAGCGCAGTCAGCAGGAGGAGAGGCTGAGAGCGCTGCAGCAGCAGGCTAATCAAAGGGTCTCTGGTTCCGCCTCCTCTGATGAGCAGTCCCAGGTACATGAAGGAGATGAAGCTGGAATAAAACTCCATTTGTCCCTCAGAAGTTTTGCAACTTAGTACAAAAAGCACTGAATTCTAAGTAGACGCTTTAAGATTGAATTGTTTTTGTTTTTCAGGACCTCCAGGAGCTGCTGGAGGCCAGAGAGAAAGAGTGCGTCCAGCTGAGGCGAGAGCTGAAGGAGCTCAGGAACACCGTCTCACTCAGAAGACTCCTGTCACACGGTAGGAGGAGTCCTCAACATTGATTGAAGGGAAACGCAGCCGGGTTCTCATTCTGTTGGGTCTTTTTCCCCCTCTCCCGTCAATAGTTCTCCCATTAGCTCTCAGCCCAGCGACGGGCTCCGGTCCCGGGCATTCCAGGCAGGGATCAGTCATTGGTTTACTGGAGTGCAGGAAGAGAGATGAAACCAAACTCATCAAGAACCTCATCACAGGTGGGACTGAAACCTCCTGGGTTCTTTCTCTGTGTTTCCCTCCTCCCTGCTGCGCCTGCACTGACTGAATCTGACCAGACAAACAGAAAACCAAGCCATGGTTTCCCACAAATACCACTACAACTGACCCACAGCCAGTCATGTCAAGTCATTGAATGAATTTCTGCCACATTTTTTAACAAGCTAATCGAAATTGTTACATTGTTGTGTTGATTTTTTTTCAATTGTCACATCTAAACCCCGCCCTTTGCTACTCCTCAAAACCCAGTAGATTGGCCCAGTCGTATTCGGACTGACTGACAAATTGATTTTTTACTTATATTCAATAATAATCTTTAAACAATAATTAGGTTATATCTGTTAATCACAATAATGAAATGATTTTTTGGATTATTTGACTCTTCCCTGAACCCTAAACCTTGGAAAACCGCTGCCCTAAATATTCAAATGAACAAAGACTTTTGAAGAACAGCTTGAAAAAGTTTTCATGTCGGTAGAATCACTCGGGCGGTCGGCCGTGAATTATTTAACGTCGCCGACCCGTCTGCAGTTAACCAGCGTGACCTTCTCCCTGTGCTGCAGACCTCCGCAGCGACGTGGCCCTGTCCCTGCCAGCTGGTCTGCCCTCCAGCGTGCTCTTCCTGTGCATCCGTCACGCTGACTGCAGGGACCAAAGTCAGGCCCAGTCGCTGCCGGGCGCTGCCGTTGCAGCGATGAAGACGGCGCTGAAGGTAAAAAACGCAACCCCACGGTTTGAGTCTTAGGAATGTTTTTGTCGTGCTGTGTGCGTTCAACTCTAACTGCGGAGGAGATGTTAAATGAGCTCTCATCCTGGACTCCAGTGAAGCAGCCTCACAGGATCTGCGCTCTCCTGTCTGCTTGATTATGGCTCATAATTCCATGTGTATTACCGTGGGCAGACAGGCTCCTCCCACAATGCCACAGGTGTAAAGGTCCCAGTTTACCTATTTTCAGTTTTGTTTTTTTTTTACATCGTGTTAATCCAGTGGATCAACTTAATCATCCAGCTCAACTGCAAGCAACGCCTGCAACTCAACTCCTGGATTTTTCTCTCACTGCTTTGCAAAGGGTCTAATGGAGTAGAGTCCTACTGTTTCCTGACTAGTGTTTCCACCTGCAGAAACACAACAATGACGTGGAGATGACGGCGCTGTGGCTGAAAAACGCCTGCCAGCTGCACGACCTGCTGACCCAGCACTCGGAGCAGGTAGAGTGACGACGCAATGACCCCTGACCCCGCCGACCCGGCATCTGAACCATCGCTGCGCTAACATCTCGTCTATTCTGTTCGCTCTGCAGACCTTCGACTCCGAAGAAATTGTTCCTTTGAACGCCGACACAAGCGACGTGCTGCGCGTCCTGAGTAACCTCTGCATCCAGGCCCACCAGCAGCTCATTCGCATCGTGGAGGATCGTCTGCAGAGCATCATAGGTGGCGCTGCGTCACACCTCCGATCATCACACTTTTTATTTTTATTTATTTATTTATTTATTTATTTACATTTTCTCACCTTCTCCCACCCTTATACTCTCTCAGTACCCGCTCTGCTGGAGAGCGAGACCATCGGTTTTTCCAGCTCGTCCTCGAAGCTGGTTGCGTCCAGGAAGCGAGCCAACTCGGACCCCAGAGTGGTGGGAGGCGAAATGGCGTCGCTCCTGAGGGAGCTGGGAGCTCTTCACGCAGCTCTGTCGCGCCAGGCGCTGCCCACCACCCAGATGGAGCAGGTTTTCCACGAGCTCGCCTACCACATCGCCGCCACGGCTCTCAACAACCTGCTGCTGAGGAAGGACATGTGCTCCTGCAGCCGGGGCATGCAGATACGGTAGAGACGCACCAGCAACTCTTTGGCTTATCAAGTTTTGAATTGCATTTCAAATTTTTTATGCAAGTAAGTTAATAATTAATGATGATTATTTATAAATCAATGGAATCAGCTAAATTCTCCAGTTTAGTATCAATAAGGCGCGTCTCTCTGTTGATCAGTTAATACGTCAAGTTGTTGTAGATCTGTAATTATATGGAAATATATTTTACATATTTTAATTAATAATTTATTCATTCATATTGTTGCATTTCTGCTGTTGTTCTGCAAAAAAAGAAATATGCCAGGTTACTTAGTAGCATTTTTTGTCACGTCTCTCAGCTACAATGTAAGTCAGCTCGAGGAGTGGCTGCGGAGCCGAGATGTGCACGCAGGGGGCGCTGTTGATGCATTAGAACCCCTGATTCAGGCTGCCCGGCTGCTGCAAGTGGCGAAAAAGACTGATGCTGACGCCCAGGACCTGGTCCACACCTGCACTGCCCTGTACAACCAGCAGGTGGCTCACCGCATTTCCCTCCCTCCCCACTAGACAACTTCTGCGTTGGCCATGTCACACAAACTGATGGCATCTTGTTTGTGTTACAGGTTGTGAAGATTCTCACTCACTACACCCCCCACGGTGACCTGGATGAAAGAGTCACTCTGAATTTCATCCGGACTGTCCAGGTATTATAGGCTGTTGCAACACATATCTTCTGTAGTTCAAACTTGTGTGTGTGTGTGTGTGTGTTTGACCCACTTGTCTTTGCTGGTGCAGGGCCTCCTGAAGGAGCGGCCCTGGGGACAGGCGCCACAGCTGCTCATGGATGTGAGACGAATGTTTCCGGTCACGTTCCCCTACATGCCTCCTCCCACCCTCCACGCTGACCAGCTTGTCATCCCAGACATCCTGAAGATCTCTTTCCTGCGCAAAGTCTGAAAGCCCCCCAAATAAGTTTCTTCACCTGTGGAGCAAACATTGAGTTGCATATTATCCTTTTCTCCCATGATTTTTCATGAGTTTCGATAATATTTCTAATGCAATTTCTTCTGTAGAAGTGCAAAAGGCTTCGTGGAAACTCAGTTGTTGCAATGCGCATTCTGTCCATTCAGTGGCAGCAAATCTCCCACTGTAAATTAGCGTGTGGTGTTTAGTACTCTTCAATGCGAAAAGATTTATATTCGGCCTCACCAGTCTAAATAGCATTTCATCTATAAAATAGAACAGAATTTCTTTGATTTGTATTCATTAATTTTCTGATTGCTATCAAACAAATGGAAGATGCTTCACATCAATAAAGAAACAGATGTCTTTTTCAACATATGTTCTTCTTCCTCTTCTTCTTCTTATTACTATTATTATAGTAAGGGATGATCCAATTTGCTTAAATGTGGTTAAAGAGGTTGATGGTTTGACTGTGCTGACTCCTCAAGGGAGGATTTGGGCCAATCATTGTGTTAGAGACGTCAGAAACTCCACAAGGTCTTCACGACTGAGGCACTTCTCCCACCTCGTTTATCTTGATATTTTTTGCTGAAGGACTTTAAAACAAAATGACACTCATAAGGGTCGAACCAGCAAGCTCTTGGTTTACAGTCCATGCTTAAGTTAAGCATGAAACCAGATGATGCGGCACAAAATCTCAACACGCTGTCTTTTTTTCCAGGAGCCGAAACATGGCCGAAACACACAGGGAAGACTGTTCTAAGATAGTTCAGCATGAAAACGAGCGATAGATAGCAAAATCTCAACATGTACGAAAATGGAAAAAAAGTCATACTATCCACTGTTGTTTTTTTTCAGGAGCCAAAAAAAAAAGAGTCCCAGAACAGCTCAAAAGGCTACTACTATTACTATTACTTTTCCATAATAGTTTACCATGGAAAAAAATGATATGATGCAAAATCTCAACTTGTCCGAAAATGGAAAAAGTCATACTGTTGTTTTTTTCGGTGGCCATAAAATTGAAAGTCCCAAATCCACCCGAAACACATAGGGAAGAAAATTAGGAAAACAATCAGTCAATCGTTTGTCGTTTTTAACTCCTGTCCCGTCCCACTTGTTCCTTCCCAATCTCGAAAAAAAAAAAATTCCTGACCCATCCCACTTTTGGTAAATGTGAACCACCCACATCCCACTCATATTCGGAATGACCTTCAGTCTGTTAACGTAAGCCATTAGGAAGCCTTGTTTTACACAAGCTAATGGGAAGTCTTGTTTTTCCTTTCTTTTAAAATTGTAATTATCTTGGTGGCCTTTCACAAAAGAAAAAGTGGACAAAAAGTGAGTTTTTCCCATTTTATTGGAAGCAGAACACAGTGGGACTGCAGTCCCAGTCATCTCCGACCCCCAATAATAACAGCCAGAATAAAAAAAACAAAACAAACAAACCCAAAAATTAGAAACATTTCGTGTATAAAAAAAAACCTCATGCGAGTACTCGGTACCACTACACGTCATCATCGGTAATACATATTTATATATTCACAAACATTTGAAAAATAGAAAACAATAATGGGAAATATCAAAATCAAACTAGACAACCAACCATTGGCATCAAACATCAAATAAGTATGCGTGCTGGCACAATATACATTGTTTTTTGTTTGTTTTAATTGTTCCTATCATGCACCGTTTGTGGAAGTACAGGACGTGACGCAGCACGGCGTGTGCGTGCTCCGCTCGCCGGGGACGGCTCATGCACCTTTTGGTCCACCGTGTGCTTTTTGTTGTGCTTCTAACATCTACCCTGGTCCTGAACTTCTGTCTTCCCCCCTTTTCTAGACAAATCAAATGTCAACACCGGACAAGCAGAGGAGGAATCCCAAATCATCATTGTCGACAGCAATAAACAAAGATACACACTCATAGAGACTGTTTTCGTGGCATTCCCCCCGCCCCAGCTATGTGACAGTTTTGTGGACCCGCTGTTTGAAGTTATCAAAAGACGTGTGCGGAATTCCTCTTGAATAAAAGACCTCGTACACACCAGAGAGCGACGCATGTTTTGTTAAGATTGGCTGTTTGTTTTTCGTTTTTTTTTTTTTTGCTTCTTCTATGACTCGTTTTTGTGCAAAATCATTTGTTATTAATCTCCAGCTCACGCTCGGCCCTCCTCCTCTGTCTCTTCAGCTACATACCTTGACTGGGTGTCAACAGGCCCTTCAGAGAGAGCCGGAGAGACAGAGAGAGAGAGACACCCAGCGCAAGAATTCAAGTCTACAAAGTAGCAGCAAACCTTTTCTTTATCCTCTCCCACCACCACCACCACCTCACGCCCCTGATGTGTCGCTGACGTCCAGGCTTTTTACAACACTGGAATCAAAACCCTGTCCCTTAGTGCTCCACATTCATTCCCTTCCCCCAGCGAGAAGTTCCACAAAACAAAAGAAAAAAACCCCCCTCAGCCTCTGTTCCGCTCCACCGCAGCGGTGATACTTGGCCCGTTACAATAGAGACGGCAATAACAACGCATCGGACAAAACGTGTGTGCTGATATCGAGAAACCCACGATGTAAACATTAGAAGACCGCTTTGAAGAATGACTCGTCTACACTGTTTTTTTTCTTTCCTAATAGATGCATAGAGTTGAGCTTGTTGGGGGGGCTGTTGAATCTAAGGGGAGCAGCAGAGGGAGTAAAGGTTGGGGGGGGGGGGGCGCATAAAGGCTCTTTATCAATGTAGGACACCCTGTGATAGTTACACTTGACTTGACTTCCCCACAACTCGTCATACAAATGAATGGAGATGTAAACCAAGCACAGATTTCTTTTTTTTTTTTATGAAAATAGAATTTGAGCTAGGAGATATTCTAGTAAACTGAAAAGACACCCCGGAGTGTTTGGGAGGGAGGGGGGAGTGTTGCGAGTGAGACGGTGGGTGCACAGAGGACCCGTGTGCTCTGTGTCTGTCTGCTGTTCCCAACTGCTGGACCTCTCTGAGGAAAACGTCAGTGCCAGACTCGGGTGGAGCTGGATCTGCAAGCCCTTAATATTCTGGAGGATCAAGGATCCCTTGAAGGAACGCAGGTGCAGCAGTTTGTGCACACTGTTGCTTTTGCTTGTTTTCACCTTGGAGAGAATCACGACGAGCGTTTTTGATAAATGCGGATTTTGTTTTTTGGCAAAAACGATCCAATGAAAAGTTGCATTCGAAATTCAACTTTCGGCTCTCCAACGATGGAAAATCAAAAAAGACAAAGACGCAGATGTCGGATATGACGCGTGCGTGTGTGTGTGTGTGTGTGTGTGTTGGCTTCCCGTGAGTGCGGTGTGGCAGGTAACAGGCAACACGGAGGGTCACACGACGAGGTCGACGTTTGAGACGTTTCTTCTGCACGAGCACAAACTCAGAACGGAAACACAGGCACGCAGCTCTCGCGCACGGTCCGGTACGCTCTGCGGGAACAAACATGCAAGCGCCTTCCTCACAACTCCCTTTGCAACAGCTGCTCATTTTAAAAAAGACGCACACAAAAAAAGCGTACGAGGGTCGACGAGACAAAAGGCATTGGAGGTGTCGGTCGGGCAGTGTGCTCTGTTACAGGGAAGACTGTAACAGATATCATCCTGTGTGTAAACCTATGTTATGTCTTTCATATACTATTAAATAGACTGTGATATAGATATCTATATATACTTTCCATATTCAAATCATTTAAACAAGATAAAAAATAAATCTGACAAAAAATAACTAAGTCCTGCTTCGTCCCCATTCTGTGATTCCCACCTGATATTTGGAATGTTTTAACACCTGGCGGCCGTATTTGTTTGCTGTCAGCTGTTTTTTGGGGGGCGGCGGGGTCGTTGGTTGGGTTGTGCTTGGGGGCTGATCTTGGCATATTTTGACATTGTGTTGGCACTTGCGGCCCTTTCTCTGAGTGCATTCAGATCAGGGAAGGGACGAGACAAACCGGGAACTCGAGGAGACTAGGCGGTAAAAGGCAGTGAGCCAAAAGTTCCAAAGTTTCTCACCGTGACCTGTCGAGTGAGAGAGAGAGAATGGCAAAGTATGGCATGGCTGAGCTCTTCGTACAGACAGAGGAGAGCTGATATATGCTGTCTGATTTAAACTCTATGCATTGTGTATCAAAACGATGGCTGACAGAGTGTCTGCAGGTGTCTGTGCCCTTTCACACTTGGAATGAATGTATTTACAGCGCTGTGTGGTGTGTGCTGACTGTCGCTCACACAACACCGGATCAACAAGGCAGTGGCTAGCAGTGGCTCAGGAGGAGCTCCGGTTCGCACTGGTAGTAGCGGGTAGCGGGTGGCGGCGCCGCCATCCCTTTAGCCGCGGCCCTCCTCGGCCGAGCGCTGGTCGGACTTGAGCTTGACGAACTCCTTGGCCACGTCGTCGTTGTTACGCTGCGAGAGGATGCGCAGCACCGTCAGGCCCGTCTCGTCCATGTGGATGCGCTTGCCCAGCGGCAGCCAGCAGGCCACGCTGCCCTTGGAGGCCATGTCCTTCAGCTGCAGCACGGCCATGCCCACCGTGCGGTCCTCGCGCGCAAAGCAGTAGTCCTTGACGCACACCTGCAGCTCGTAGCACTCGGGCCCCACCTCGCTGCTCAGGGTGCTGCAGTTGGAGAGAAGAGAAGCCGCTGACTTCTCGTTTTCTCGCACATTCAGACGTTTGGGATCAACATTCGCTGATAGATGGTGTTCAGACTCGGCCTGCGGTATCTTGGATGCTAATGATGAGGATGCTGATGATGCAGACGGTCAGTTGAAGTCCACCAAATACTTATTTGCTCCAGTGTCTCATGTTCTGTGTATTTCTTGTTTTATTTTGAAATCTGGTAATTCTGTTGTCAGCGTCCTTAGTTTTGCCTCCTGTGTTTATTTCTTGATGTCTTCCACCTGTGTCTCGTTCTCATCCCTGCCCTTGATTGCTGCTTTACTGTATAAATAGCCCTTGTCTCCCTTTGACTTTGTGGCTTCATGTGTCATGCGGTTCCTGTTCTTGCCACAGTGGTCAGTTGCTTTTTAGGTCTGTTGTTCATGTGTTCTCTTAGTTCCTCGTTGTTTGACTTTCTTTTGTACCCGCCTTGTCCTTTTTTTCTGTTTAAGTCTCCTGATTTGGTTTGGTTAATTTTTGACCTTTATGGACACCCTTAGTTTATAGTTTAAAATAAATCTTTTTTTTTTTTGTCTGCAAAACCAGAGTGGTCTGCATATGGGTGCTGCCTCCACGCTCACGTTGTGACACAGTGCTTTTGGGAAACACGGCCAACTTGCAGGGATTACTAAATCCCATGCATTAAATCTCAAACTCCTTCCAGCACCGGTACAACGGAAGCCAGAAAGCACAATTGTGAGAAAAGCAGCAATATATAAGTTCTATATATTATTTGAATAATTGTATTCCATTATATTGACACTGGGTGGAGCTCTTACCTCTTCTTGACTCTTTCGAAGTACATCATAAATGAAGTACATGATAAATGGAACAAAATAAATGGGTCATTTTCTTTCTTACTTTTAATTTTTTTTTACATTTTGAGCAAACTACCCTAGTGATATACATATATATATATATATTTTTTTATGTCATAGTGGAAACACTACAGCATTTGCGCTAATCTCATTAGCACCAGCCATTGTCTACTGCCTGTGGTGTATAAGAGCAGCTGTGTGAAGGTTGTGGAATTCAACCAAATTTCAAGACAGACTGAAAACATTTGCAAATAGCAAAGATTTTGCAAGATGGACCGAGGAAAACAACCACAGAGTTAATGACTGAACAATATAAAGACCTCTCCTTCTCTACGTCCTCCGCACCACGGTTTTCTACACACAAAGACCCGGGCATCGGTTTACTCACAATGTGAAGGTTTCATTGTACTTGGGGGCCCAGCTGTTGTTCTTGGACTTGGTGGCATACTTCCTCTTCTTGTCGCTGAGGTGAGGGCCGATGATGTACACCTCCACGAACGGCCGGAAGATTCCCTGCGTCTGCCACCTCAGGTCATTGGCTGCCACCACTGATGCAGGAGGGAAGTGGGACAAAACGTCAGTGGAAATTAGAGAGCAAACGATGTAAAAAAAAAAAAAAAAAAAGAAAGAAAGAAAGAAAGGAGGAGGAATTTCCTGCTGGTCTGTGTGGAAAAAAACCCAAACACGTTCAAATCCAGTACGTTTCTTTACCTTTGACGGTGACCTTGTGCTCTCCAGTGTTGGGGTGAGTGAAGATCTCCACGTGAATGGACACCTCGCCCACGGCGTCGTCCACCCCGGAGCCTGACAGAGTGGAGAGACAGCACGAGGCTCTTTGGGTGTCTTTAACTTGGGGAAACGTGAGCTTCCTCTCACAGAGCAAATAGACACACGCAAACCACCGGTGCTATATTCTCCTCCTCCTGCCCAAACACGATGCTACTCACAGACCAAATCCAGTCCGGTGTATAAACGGACCGGCGTATAGCAACACTGAGTGAACAAAACTTGCTTGTTTTCAGTTAATTACGTGTTACAGGAGGACTAGAAATGAGCCGAGTGACCTGCGTGTGTGTGTTCTGTGATCGGGACAACCAGTCAAAGCTGCTATGAGTGGGCTCTGCTTGTTCATATCGGTAATGCTTGCCATTCACTGCAGTGCAGTGCACCTGCAATACACTTAGGGAGGAAAACAAAGAAGCCTCTTCAAGTAGTGAGAGGTAACTATGCACTGGGGTCTGAATGAACAGCGACTATCAGTGTGACAGTAGCTGCGTTTCCATTTGCGCAAAACCTAAATATCGCAATAAAAAACTGGCCATGGAAACACCTACATTTCGAAAAACCTCATAAATATGGCTAAAAAGTTTTTTTTCGTGGTTTTTCAGACGTGTCGATAGAGGTATATCGCAAAAGCGTAATGGAAACACTTACTTCCGCGTTTACGCGTCGCCGGACGTGACGTACGGGGTTACCTGACCAGTTCACTTCAAGGGAAAATGGCGCGTTATGTTTTGACGGGGGAGACGGATTTTTTTAAAACAGGTAATCAAAGAGAAAAATATAACAACCATTCTTGACAGGAAACAAACGTAAACAAACAAAAGCAAACGTAATGCTCGTAAATCTCCCGGAACGAGATTTTACGAGAATTACGTTCCGCGAGACAAGTTTTTACGAGAATTACGGCTTACGCGCCTTACACCGTTCAATGGAAACACCTGCGAATCACAATTGTACTTTCTCGAAATTTTCGAAACATCGCTTTTATTTTGAGAAAAACTGTAATGGAAACGCAGCTAGATTGACTGAAAGCCAACAAGACAGGTAACAATTTGGCTGCAGCAGTTACTTTTCTTTTCTTTTTTCTTTTCTTTAAAAAAAAAAAAAAAGCCCACGCATAGATGCAAGATGTCTCTTAGGATGCAGAATGGTTAGTGCGAGGCAAAGAGAGAGAGGTTGGAGAAGTGTTCCCGCCACCTTCCCCGGGACTGGGTTCAGGCCGGGTCATGCTCTGATGGTTTCTGATGGACAGGTGGACACGCCCACGCCTCCGTCAACACTTCCACCCACGAGCACGGCCGGAGGAAGGATGAAGAGGGAGAGACGGAGGGAGCGCTCGTTTCTGGCCGCTCTGGGCCAGTAGGAGGGTTGAAGCGCTGAAGGCTGAGATACATATATGTATGTTTGTATCTTATCTAGTATTTTATTTAGCTCGTTCATCTATATTTCAGGACGTACAGCCAACTGCTGGTCTTCCTACTGTGTGTCTTCTTCAAGAAAGGTTCTGTGTTGTACAAATGCTCACATCTTTTCATTTTTCAACAGCCAGTTGAAAAGCCTTGCGTGGTTAAAAAAAAACCCACCAAAAAAACACACAAAACTAACAGATCGTAGCATATTTAGCCCTTTGTTTAAAGTCTGTTGCAGAAAAAAAAAAGCTTCCTGATAAATTCCGCATTTTTAGAAGGGGACCAGAAGTGCTGAAGGTGGCTGCAAAGTGGTCTAAGGGAGTGAAAATAAACACCTGTCTGGTGGTGTTGTCACTAATCTGGAAGAGCTTGACACGCCCCTTTGTGACATCACAACGGGCTGACTCATGACTCAGTCCTAGTTAACTATTTCTGACAAAACAGTGATGGAATTCTTGCAGACAGTGGGCCACATCTCTGCACCGCGTCTTTGTGTGAGAGAAAAATCGTCCGACATCCCCGTGCATTTCCAGGATACGGTGACAGATGGACATTAATTTTCAGTGTTTTAATTAGTGTCTCCAGTCTGTCAACAGTATCTTCCTGCGGTGTGTACGTGCGCGGTATTTTCTTTCTTGTTTTTTGTAAGCAGCCACCCACTAAACAAGGTGTCTGTGGGAGTTCGACAGCAGAGTGTTCCTGGCAGGCGGCTCTGGGCGTCTCTCCAGGGAGCGCTACGAGTCTGACGGCGGCGCTGCCAGCAGGAGCAAAGAGAGCAGCAGCCGTCCATCTGGCCGCGCCTGCTCGGAGGAGACGGAAGCGACGCAAAGAATGAGAGAGAAAAACTTTGCTGGCGGGGAGGCTGAAGGACGTGCCAAGGGAAGCAGGCTTTTCTTTCTCAAATCATGGCGGGACCATATTGCAGAACCTTCACCGCAAGACCTCAGCGTTCACCCTTCTAAGATGTGACTGACTGTTCCGGCGATGTACAGCTGCGAAAAATGGCTCCCAAGTGTACAAACGAATGACGAAAAGTTTGCCCAGTTCGTCCTGCTCTAATCACCTGATTAGGGAGAAACAATGCGGTGAAATCTGCTTAACCGCCTGCTGGTCACAGTCGAGGACGTCCTGCAGCTGGCAGCCAAGCTGAATACAAGGCAGCTTTTGCTTGTGCAGCAAAAGGAATCCTGTTTTAATTACACCAGAAGCGAAAAATGTGTCCGGGAACCGTCTCACAATTATGGTAAATACAACAAACATTCCAATAAATTAAAATTCAATAACCTGTTGGCAATACAGACCTCAAAAGGTCAATGCAAGACGTTTCACATGACCGCACATCATAATCTCTAGTGTCTCTGATGATGCCGCTCACTACACTTCCTCACTGCAACCCTCCGCCTGCGCTTATTGCTCACGCCGGTGAGTCGTCACTCGGAGTTCACGGAGCGTTGAGGCGCTGGAGCTGAGCAGGAACCTGCGTCACTGCTTTGTTGAGCGAGTGTCAAACCCTTTGACATTTATTCCAACCGACGGCAATCGCGTCAGCTGACCCGAAGCGCAGTTTCTGATTGGCTTAGCAGTGTGGGGAGGCAAAAAGGGGGGGTGGGTGATGAGCCGAGCGGCCTGTCTCATCACTGCTGCAGGGGGGGCGGCACTGCACGTGGAAGCCAACCATCAGTGTGTGTGTGTGTGTGTGTGTGTGTGTGTGTGCGTGTGTGTGCGTGTGTGTGCAAGTGCGTGTGGCGCTTCCTCTGAGTTGGCGTGCCGTGATGGAGCGGGCAAGGACAGGGAGCCCTCCCAGACAAACCACAGCCAACAGGCCCTGGTCATCCTAAGAAAAAAAAAATCCATGTCGTCTCCATCAGCCCGTTTCTATTTTGCGCAGCGCGGGAGGTGGCGAGCGGATCGTCTTCCTGTTTTCCAGGCCAAAGACGGACACACACACACACACACACACACACACACACACACACACCAACACATTTTTTTTCCCAGCAATCTCCACTGCAGGACTCATCCACAACCAGTGTTGTTGGGATTACTCCATAAAAGTAACTCAACTACAGAGTACTGATTACTCGTCTAAAAAGTAATCTAATTTCTTCTTTAACTACTTTGTTTCATCAGTAATCAATTACTAATGATTAATGACTTTAGTTCAAAAAGATAAAGTGACAGTTGAGAACGTCTTGTTTCCTGCACATAACGTGCAACGAACCACAATATTCTTTCATTTAGATGAGATGAACTCAAAATAATGTTTGTATTTCCAGCACACACACACACACACACACACACACACACACACACACACACACACACTGTCCCCTCAGGCCTCTCTTGGATGACATCATGCTGGAACCTGGGATTCCTGTGCATTTCTTCCTTTATGTCTGATGTCAGCACATCATGCTTTGGCGTCTGCCCATACATACAGCCCGCCTGTGTATGTATTGAGTGCAGCTCGGCACACGCAGACATCAGTGTGCGACATTACATGCATGGATGCATAAAGTCTATGCCTCCACTCCGGCGGTGGGCGTACAGAGGATACAGTATGTGTGCAGAAATGCAAGTGGGGGGAGAGTAGCAGAGTAAAAGGGGGGGGGTTATGTTTTGTCCGTTGCAGTTGATTCGCTCTGTTGGGATGAATCTGAACAGGCGGGGAGTAAAGGGAGGGGGGGGGGGGGCGGGGTTTCGAGATGCACATGAGAGAGAGGGGGTGGGTGGGAGGTGGAGGGAGTCGGGGCTTCTTGCTCTGGAGGCTTTGCGGCGGTCCTGGGGGGGTGACCCAGGTACTGAGCCGCAGTGCCACATACCCTTGTCTGGGTAAACATCCTCACTAGTGGTGAACCTCACTCCCTTCCCGCCGAACACTGGCCCACAGACGGGGGCAAGGAGGAGGGAGCGGACGGAGAGAGGAGAAACATGTGGAGAGATGAAGTTTCCAGGGGGTTAATTATTGAAAAAAAAAAAAAAAAAAAGTAGACAGCAGAGACACAGACCGACGTTAAGAACTCTTGTCCCTGCAGACTGAGAGCACTCCGACAGAGTTATTATCTGTTTAGCTTCTCTTTAGTCGCACTTTTACTGCTGCAAAATGTGCATGTGCGCCCCCCGTTCGTGTTTTCGCTAATTAAATTTTTAAATTACAATCCACTCATGTGGCATTTCTGTGGCGCCCAGGGACAATGTGTCAGCATCAGCGCACCCACAGATAATGACGGTTGTTAAGCAGCACATGTGGTGGCAGGACGGAAGCCGAGCAGCAGAATCAAAGGAACGCAAGAAAAGAGGGGGTGGATATTTATTTCTTTTTTTTTCCCTTTTCTTTTCAAATAGCTGTCAGATCATGCGAGGCGCAGCCCCTGTGCTTTTCTGGTGGTGGTGGTGGTGGTGTTGGTAGGGGGGGGTGGCGGCTGAGAGCGCGCTCTGCATTTTCAGAGCACAGTGGGAAATAGAGTGCAGCTGCAGCCTCGACTTGACGCCCTCGCAGATCTGTAGGACCTGGGTTGAAGAATAGAGAGCTCAGCTCTCTCGGCGTCTTGGAAACCTCCGACATTAACCGGAGGATCGGACGACGTGGAGCAGAGAAAAGACGCAGCGATATATATTAAGTGGAAAATAATGAGAATCAGAAATTCCTCCTAAGATGCGAGAAAAAAAAGGGAAGAGCGCCTGATGAGTCGGGGCTGAAAAGCGGTTACCTTGTGCGTTCTGTGACTGAACAAAGGTCTTAATGAGTTTGTCGGTGGCCTGCGTGTACAGGGAGAGGGCGTAGTGCAGAGACAGGAGGTCAGGGCTCTTCTCCAGGAAGGTCTTCTTCAGGCCCACGCCGCCAGCGTGGAAGTATTGCTGAGGAGAGGGTGAGAAGAGGGAGAGGTCAACTCCAGCCACGGGTCGACACCGCGCGTGTTCACTGAGACGTGCGCACCTTGATGGTGTCGAGCGCCAGCTCTATGACGGCGCACTGCTTCGGCGTGAGCGCCTTGGCCTCCTCGCGGACCATGTGCTCCTGAGGCCAACGGCAAACAAAGGAACAGAACATGAGGTGGCATAATAGATCACAAAGATGCAACTCCTGGTAGTGCTGGTAATATATGGCAATACGATAGTGGTAATTATACCAGACCAGACCAGCTCAGTGTCATAGCAAAGACTGTCACACTGACAGGATGATGGGTCAAATTTCGCATCCATTGGGATGTGAAAATCACTGGGACTTAAACTTTTTAATTATACCACCAGAAGTGGGGATGATGATGATATCCACTACTACTACTACTACTACTACTATGCATATGTAACACATGCAAAAATAAATAATATGTATATAATATAATTTAGGTAAGTTACGTAGTATTTAAATAACAAATGTGGTGTTTGCTACTTTTCGTTAACTGTAAAGTTCTCATTATTCAGAGCCTTAAAAAAAACAAAGTTTATTCAATAATACTGCAACTACTACTAATTCTAATACAAGACAAACAACAACAAAATTACCATACAAGAAAGTCAGAAATATGAAAACATTTTTGCACCTTGAGTTTGGACAGCTGTCCCAGCTCCTTGGCAGCATTGAAGATGAGCTGAGTGCCCTGGAGGAGACAGAGAGAGGAGGAAGAGGAGAAGGAGAGAGGGAGGGAGGGAGGGGAGGCAGAAGGAGGTGGAGAGGGCGTCGTTATCGTGGAGGCGATAGTGGGCAGCAGCAAACGGCTTAGTGTCACACAGAGGACGTCGACGTCTCTGACGCTCCCATTCATAAACACTCACTCTAAGCCGCTTTACGGGTGTCACTGCACTTTTTTTCTCCCTTCAAAAGTGCCACTATCTCACTTATCTGCAATCATTTCATTCTTCCGAAACATTACACGCACAAACAAAGTGAAACATTTCCGTGAGAGAGGGGGGGAGTCGAGTCGAGGGGGATGGGGGAGGATGGCTCAGCTATAGTCAAAGGGCAGGAGAGGAAGAAAGTAAAGAAAGAGAGAGAGAGACAAAGTCGTGCACTCGTGGACGCATACAGACACAGTCACACGTTCGCTGGAGGTCGTTTGGAGGTCGTTTGGAGAGCGGGTGTGTATATCGCCTGTCGCTTTTTGTCGACGCCGTGTTTGAGAGTCGACCAGATTTGGAGGCGGCGGCAGCAGCAGCAGCAGCAGCAAAGGGCCGCTGCCCTGCAGCGCCGTCAGAGCCGCCCGAGTGTTGAGTGTCGAGTGTCGCGTCCCCAAATGCATCACAAACTACCACCCAAGTCACTTTGGCTGGGGTAAATTGTGTCCGGGTCTAGCAGTGATTGTCTGTGCACGTTGTTAAATATGCGGCAGCGTTGTGCACTTTATCAGCGCAGCACCAGTCAATCGGTCTTCAAAACAAAAAGAAATAAAATAAAGCGCAATACTTTGTTATTTTGAAGGCCAGTCGGCTATTACAGCGGCAAACTGTTTTCCTCCGCGCCTCCACTCGAGCGTAAAACGCCGACTGAACTCTGTTGTCGTCTCGTTTGCGGTGCGTCAGAGCTGCAAACACCCGCGGTGGAGTAGATGACCCCGTGGCGAGGCCCGGAGCGTAGGCGGTTACTGCGGCGGCAGCTATTCAAAGAGCTCCATAGAGGAACGCAGATTCAAAAATAAAAAAAAGTAAGAAAAAAAAAAAAGGCGAAACAAAATCAATATTTTTTCCACTGCTTTGTGTGACTGTCAGGCTGAGGGAGAGAGACAAAGACACACAGAGAGATAGAAGACACAGAGGAAGAGGAGGACAGGACACATTGATCTTAAGGGGTTTAATCCTTACATCACTGTGAGAAGCACTCTTCAGCCTCCCCTGGAAAGAGAGCATGTGGTTAATACTTTGAGCGCTGGCCGGCAGCCCCGCAGTTTCTGACTTCACTTCCACTCAGTATTAGTTAGTAGCGTTTTACACTGATAAACACTAGCAGCAGTGCTCGGCTGCGTGTCTATGCATTTCACATTACATCGTCAGATGACATCATCGATCCAATCATTTGCTACAATATGGGGTAAAAATCTCAATGAGAGCCCTCAAGATGCACCTTAAATCTGAGAACACAAATAATTTAAGTAACTGATTTGGAGTCTTTTTACTTATAAAGCGGCATCTTTTCAGGAAATATGTAGCTAGTGCTGTCTGCATTTCTCCCTTTAAGGTGAAAAATACCACTTCCTGTTCCTGCGTGCTATCACCAAGTCAGTCGACTAGGCTAAATAATAAATAAGCATAACATCCTACAGCAAAAAAAGCTAAACTTCAATTTTCAAGACACAGAAATCATCACAAAACATTTTTTTTTCATTTCTGGCCGACATCGGCATCGGCTCTGTGACAGAGGTCCATCTCAGTGACAACAGGACATGGAATCAAACCACGACAGACCGACATGACAGGTCTGCACAGACAGACACTACACTACAGCACAGCACAGTGTTTATACTGGGCCAAGACTGCAGTGTCCAAATAGGTCGGATGCAAGCAACGAAACCCACAGTGGGGTGGTGCGAGGGAGGGGCGGGACACAGTTCATACATGGGGAGGGGTGAGTGGGCGGGGGGTGGGGGTGGGGGGTTAGGCTGGGACGGTGGAGGGGGTAGCAGAAACCAAGCCACCGAGAGATCAATCAGAGTCACCCCACAATGCATGAAGAAGAAACAGTGCAACACCGGACGCAAAAAGAGAGGAGAGGAGCTCCACTTCCTGTTTGAGGAGAGTGTTCACAGGAGAGGAAAGACAGCAGAGAGAGAAAGGAGGGTGGTGAAGTAGGAGGTAGGAAGGAGGGGAGGGGGGCGCTGATTGGTGGAGGCCGTTAAGGGGGGAAACCTACTGGAACCAGTCAGCAATGCACCATGCCTCTGTCTTCTCCAGGAGAGACAGCGTCAGGAGGAGGACAGTTCAGGGGGTAGAGAGAAGAGCGGGGGAGGGCAGGGGTGAGGAGGTGGGAGGACGATCGCAGCCACATAGAGCGGAGAACCAACCACCGTGTGGGACGGGGACAGACAGACACACACGCAGGAGCGCTGTACTTACAATCATCTGTGGAGGGAGAGCGGTGGGAGCGGGATGTAAGAGTAGTCACGACAACGACCACGACGACGACCACGACGACGACAACAACAACAACAGCGACAACAACAACAACGACAACAACCAGAGAGAAGTGTCAGTCAAGCTTGCAAAGAGCCCCATATCAGTCAAGTAAAAACAGGTGAGGGTCCCCAGAGATAAAAGCAGGAGGCCTGGACCGGGCGCCAGCAAGCTGCTGACCATCGAGGGGCCGATAAATACTGCAGGGGACTTTCTGAAATACAACAAATTAGCTCCAGTTCCAGGATGTTTTTTTTTTTGTTTTTTTTTATTTACACGACCATGTGACACTTTTTTTTTTTTATTGATGTGTATCTTTATTTTTCACCCTGTGGTCTAGTGGAATTAAATAAATTGAATTGCATGATTAAATAAAAAAAAAGTCTCCAGATCAAACATTAAACCTAAATCCAACCATGGACTTAGCCATGTGTTTACAGCCTCCTGCCAAAACACGTAAACATCTCTGTGGGCTTCGGCACCCCGACTTGAGCGGGGCACCTCTGCCCTTTGTGACGTCACAAAGGGCAATGGTGGACATTTCACTGGCATGATAGAAACACACGTTATTGTTTAGCAAACATTTTGCAGAGAGAAGTTTATCGTAATCTGGGACCTTTCAACACCCAACTGACATCAAGTGAAAAAGTTAATAACCAGTCCACAGATCGTTGTTTCACGGCTCCTCGACAGTAACACCTTACATATTCTCCTTCCTCTGCAAAGGGCGATTGAGTCAACAGGTTAAAGCTTCAGCCGGGCAGTGATATGAGGCTCTTTCATCGATAGCCACACACATATAAAAAACACATATATCCCAAACGAAAAGAAAAGAAGCGGCTGCTTTCCAAAATGTGTGATTCTTTTTGAACAGGGGCCAGATTCTGAAGAGGAAGAATCATAATCGTCATCATAATTACAAAAAAAAAAAAAAAAAAAAAAAAAAGGCCAAGAAAAAAACTACTACAGTGTTGAGAGTTACTCATAAATCAGGAATCTCTCCAAGTCATCGGCTGGCTGACACACTGGAGAGCAGCCATGAGCTGGTGCTGGAAATGATATGGTGCACTCCTCCTTTCTCTGTCGCCTTTCCCACTTTTCTCTATTGTCTTGGATGAATGAAGGCACTTTGGGCAATGTTACAGTTGATGTGTGCACGTGTGGAGGAGGGGAGGGAAGGGGGGGGCGGGGAGCGGCGGGGTTTCAAAGTGGAAGGATGCGCCGTGGATGAGACGCAGGACGACTTTGATCAGGCTGTACTCGAAAAAGAAAACGCCCGCCTCTGCGTTCCCTCTCCCCTGCTCATTGCTTCCTCCTCCTCCTCCTCCTCTTCCTCCTACGCCGACTCGTGCATCTCGCCGGGCTTTGCATCTTTTACAAATATTTGTCCTGCTGTCTACCTCACTTGAATCTCACCATGGCAACGTTCGCACCTACTCAAGTTACCCCACCGCCACCCCTCCCCCCGATGAGCGCGGCAGCCTGTGCGTCTGTGTGCTTTGCGTGCCATTGTACTTTTTTTTTTGCTTTTGTATATATATATATTTTTTTTTTTTGGGCTCTCACCGTTTGGTCTGTGAGCGGCGGCAGCACGATGGTCTTCTCCATGGTGTTCATCACCAGCTTCCACAGCTCCTTCAGCACGCGCTTCAGCACGGTCTTCTCGCAGATCTTGGCAAACAGAGTCAGGCTGTCGGCGGATGGGGGGGAGGGAGGTGGTGCGGGGACAGAGGGATGAAGAATAGGCAGCAGGCAGAAGAAGGCACATTATGTTTTCTTGCCGTCTGGCGTGAGCAGGGAAAAAAAGAAACAGAGCTGACATCAAACGGCGCTGAGCGGAGTCGTGTCACTACTTCCTCGAGACGAGCGAGGAGCCGAGTCGTACTTAACAACGGGAGGAAGAGCAAATGCCTTCCGAGAGAGTTGCCTATACACATATATATACACACATATATACATATACACATATACACATACTGCACATATATTCACATATATATACACAATACATATCTGAATATATACTGTATGTATATATATATGTATATATATATATATATATATATATATATATATATATATATATATATATATATATATACATACATACTGTATGTATATATATATGTAGGCAGTATATATATATATATATATTTATATATATATACATACACACATACATATTTGTATACACACACACGCACACACACATGCACACACACACACACACACACACACACACACACACACACACACAAAAAATGCATCACAGTTGAAATGTCATTCACTCGCCATTCATACATGTTTCAAGCACCAGTGCAAACAAATTCTTGCAAAGACCAAAAAAAGCTCCTGATGCCCTCCATCTTTTTTCCCTTAAACTCAAACTCATCCGCATCCTGATGTGCACGGCTATGACTGAAGTTTAACAAAGCTTCACATCAATTCAAATTAGACGGACAAACAAGAGCCGTAAGAATATTTAGGCGTTGAACTTCCAGACAACACCATCAAACGCTGCCTCACTTGCTGTCCAGGAACTCCATGATGGGCTGCAGGACGTTATCGGCGTCCTGGGCGACGCTGCTGGCGTTCCCCACGTTGGCGGTGCCCTTCACCTGAGCCAGGATGTCTCCCATCTGCTTCACGTTCTCCTCGATGTGAGGCTGGAAGCTTCGGGAACAGGAGGAGATGCAAACAGTGAAGTCTGGACGGCACAACGCCGAGGAGTAAGTTTTTTTTTGTTTTAGTTTTTCTATACCTGACGGAGAAAATCCTGCTGAGATCGTCCATGACGTTGTTGAGTTTAACCTGCAGGTCTTTCAGGATGTCGCTGGCCTCCTCGCACAGCTGAAGAATGGACACAGAAACACGACGGTCCAATCATGACAAACACGTCCGAACGGGTCAACTCTGACTCATAATAGACTTGGAAGAATCTAAATGACACAGTGAACAAACTCAAAGCGCATGACGGCAGGGGAAAAGAAGGGTAAAAAAAAACCCACGCACATCTTTCCCACCCATGGCTTCAAACATCTTCTCCAGCTGGACTCTCAGCTGCTGGATGTTGTTGATCAGGATGCAGGGCTGCACACAGAGAGAAAAAAAAACATCTGTTCAGAACAGGAACTCTCTATCAGCACACAGCGGGCCGTGACTAACGCTTTCATTTTGGAAAATTGAAACAAAAATCATTTTTTAAAAATGAAAAAAAGAAGTGGACTCGTGTTAACCTGTCTGGCTCCACTCACCACTTTCTCCATGCTGACGTAGTTGGCAAACAGCTTGGAGATGATATCAGCGTAGGACAGCAGCACGTTGCTAATGGTCTGAGGAAGAGAGAGAGAGATAAATCATCTCATATCATATCTCTAAATTAGTTAGCCCTCTGTTTACAGGAAGTGAGGGATGAGCTTTTCGCATTCCAAAGTAGTTCCATGATGTTTAAACGTGATTGAAAACAAACAAACAGGAACTGATGATTCAAACGCTTACCTTTGCAAATCTTTTCATGTAGTGACCCACTATCTGCGGGTCAGGACACTCTAACTTTCTGATGATCTCGAAGCTCTGGTTAAGCTGGGAGAAGACGTCCACCACGGAACAGGAGAACAGAGCGTGCTCTGAGGTCACCTGGAACTGTGGGGGCGAGGAAATGTGTTGGAAGATTACAGGCTGGAAATAGTTTGATGGATTTTTTTTTTTCTGTGGGTAGCAGGTGAGAAACTTCGAGCTGGCCAGACGTTGGGTCTCAGCACTTTGAACCATCAGATGTAAACTACAGCTATAATATCTTTTCTAGAAGAGTGGAGCCGCACAGTCTGTCTGACAGCCATCCAGTGACGCAGGAGCTGCTGCCTGTCTACCTGTAATTGGCTGCTGGTCGGCACCAGGCTCCTAATTGGCTAAAGGTGAGTGTGAAGGTGCTCTGCCGGGAACCTCTGCTAACGAGGGGAAGGCAGCTCCCCAACAGTCAAAAGGTCCGGAACAAAGCCATTAAAATCCCTTGTACTGCTGTCACAGAGCCTCCTGGAGAACACGCGCAGCTCAAACCTCATGTCTTTGAACCATTAAAGAGTTGATTTGGAAAAGGGAACATCCTCTCAGCTCAGGATCTGCACTCGACACACTTTTGCGGCAAGCCTCAGTCTTTCCATAGTGGGGATGCTGCCGAAGTGGGTGGTGGAGCATGATGGAGGGCGTTCAGCCTTCTAGTTAGTTTGGATGAAGGGACTATGGAGTAAACGCGCCCAATCACTTAAAAGGTCTGTTCAGCCACAGAGCAACTGCTTTAAAGCCTTCTATTAGCTATGAGAGGGGAAATTAGCCACACACGACTAGCTGTGTTTCACCCAAATGAGAGGTGGGAGTAAAGCCAAAGCATGTCGTCCGCAGTGCTTCTGCTTCGTGAAAATTGCTGCCGAGCTTGATTTTTCTAGGAGCCCGGCAAGATGGATGAACTACATCCCAAGTGCTTCTAGAGGTCCTTCTCAAGGAGTGACGTGAGCCTTTACCCCATCTTTTTTGTCTCTCTCCAAAGCGCCGTGCAGGAAATCTCGAGACACCTCCTCATTTTCATCCAGCCACTGAATGACAAAAGGCTCAAACCACCTACGGAGGGCACAGAATATACAATAACATTAAACACGTAACAAAAAAAGGCTACAATATTGTTTTTTATTGTTGTTTTTTGTCTTCCGTGCAGAAGCCCGGTGGGTGAGACGCTACTCACGCAGGATATTCTGGCACTCTGCTCTTAAAGAAGGGCAGATCTTTGCAGTACTCGTTGTACAGCCACTTGACCTTGAAGTGCAGGTTCATGTAATCTGCGCTCTTGCACAGCCGATTCTTTTCATGCTCTGAACAAAAACAGAGAGGAGAAATGCAGGCATGAAAAACATGAGTGTTTTTTGTTTTTTTCATCTCCTGGTTTCTAAGTTACGTCTCCCGCAATCAGTTTAGTCTTGTGGACCACAGAGAGACATCGACCTCAGGCCAAATACGAACAGACTCGCTGAACATAATCAATGATTAATTACCCACAGAATTTTAAAACACCATATAATCAAACACCAAAGAATCACATACATTTTTAAAAACAACAAATGAATCAAATTCTAATGCAACCGTCTGGATCTGCTTAATATTATTTTTTGGGTGAATTTAGACATTGAGGGATTTAAAATGTAATTAAAATGCAAAGTGGCTCATGAAGCAAACCAGCTGTTTGTCTCTTTAGAACTCACGAAGCACTGAACCATCATTTGCCTGATTTTCAATCCATGTCACAAAGAGGCTCTGCGCAATACGGATGTTCACTCACCCTCCATAGCGTACTTCATATCCTGGGCAAACAGGTTCCACATCACCTCAGCGCTGATTTTACCCACGTTGAGCTCCTGGGGAAATCTTGATGGGGGAGAGAAGAGGAGACGATTACAGTGCACCTCTCAAACAGGGAGGGTATGTGAAAGGCAGAAACAGGATAAGAGCCCTTGAGAAGCGTATTTTTGGAGGCGCTGACAGGGAGCGGAAAGAAGGCGAGTGATGAAATGGTGCAAAACTGGAATGGCACCAGAAAGGCAGAGAGATTAAAAGGAACATGTGGCAGTGCAGGAACGTACTGGTTGAGGCAGGGAGTGTAGGAGTTTTTATCCTCCTCGATAATGGAGACGATAAGCGTGATGAGCTTGGACCAAAAATCCAGGTTCTTGATGCTGGGTCCCTGCTCCTCTGGAGGCACGGCACCCTGTTTGGCCTGGAAAAGCAGGAGCACAACTAGAGTCACAACAGAGTGAGAAGATCATTACGGGCACCTCTGACTGCAGATGTGACCTGCAGACTCAGACTCAGGTAGACGTTAAATATTATTAGCACTTCATATAGCCTTAAATAGGGTGTGCAATGATTAACTGTAGGCTAATAATGTAAATATTTTTTAATCATGGGGGTTTATTTTACATTGTTTCTATGTTGTTGATAAAAAAAAAATCTGCTCATTAAAAATCATCAAAAGCAGATGGAACCGCCGACTGTGTGGACCGCCTCTTTGAAATAGCTTGTGATGTGAAGATAGAAGAGAAAAAAAAACAAACAAACAACCTCGCACAGCAGGTTTTGAAGAGTGAAAAATGATTTGGCAAAGATTCAACAAAATGTAGAAACACCCGTAAGGATGAGCCGCCTTTATTCGGAGCGAGAGACGCGCTTGTTTTGAAATTCACGGGGGAGCTTAAATGTGCCCTAATGAGGATTCAAAGCAGCCTCTAAAGCTCCCCGTAGGATCCGAGGCGGCGTGATAGATGGGAGGATGGAGGAGCGGCGGGCCTGCCTAGCCGCTGGAGTCTCGGAGGATGAAGGAGACGCCTGCAGAGGCAAGAGAACGGGACGCGACACAGAAAAAGGGAAACCGACGGGCCGCCTTACGAGCCTTCTCGCATAATTATGCACCGGCGTGGAGAATAAATCAAGGACGTCTCTCTTTATAATGGTGATTTATGAGGCGAGCTGCCGGCAAACTTCAGAATCGTTAGAACGAGTCGGTTCAGTGAGTTCGGCTGCGGTTCACGAGGCTCGTTCCACCCTGAGACAGCGGAACAAATCAACTCCAGACTGACAGAAGGAAACACATTGGCCGTTAACAAGGAATATTCTGAAACATTAGATCATTTCAACACCACAGTCGTTATTTTTATTTTATTTATTTTTGTCATTTACGACCTTGATTTAAAAAGAGAAAGTGACTATTAATCAGTTCTTTTGACAAAACCTAACAACTAACAACAACTAACACAGGAACATTGATGGTGATATTTAAGTTGATAAATTCAGTGGGAATCTTTGGTTTCAGGCACAAAACATAAAGTCATAGTACAGCATCAATAGCTGCAGGTTATGTGATACTGCGGTACCGCAGCAGCAACACTCAACAAGGCTTGTGGCGACGCTTCTCTCTGCTGACAGTCAGAGACAAGCGCAGGCAATACAAACTCGCCTCTAAACTGATATTCAGTGACTCACTGCCTCTTACCGGGTCGGTCTGGTACTCTCGACTGTACAGCTCGTGGCAGTTATTGAAGATGTACTCGTAGGTGGAGTTGAGGCAGGCTTTGACGCAGTCCTTCACCACCTGACTGGCTCTGGGTGGAGACTGAAGCTCCTGGACCTGGCCACACAAGCAGATGATCTCTTGTTTGCGTACACGTTTTGACACACAGACAAACCCAGAAGAACGTGAAGTTCAGGGATGGTACCTTCATCCTGAAGAAGGTGATACTGGTGAGGAGGTCCACTGTGGATTTCAGGTCCTGCAGCCTCTCAGGGCTGCTGGCTGGAAAGTTGTTCTGCAAACCAAGATGAATCTATAGTCAGCCTATACGTCCACCACGTGGCCACGCAACACATTCCCCACTGCCGCCTCCGACAGTTTGTCACTGCGTGGGCGCGCTTCTTGCAACGGGCTGTCGAAGGACTCATCGTCCAAACAAAAAGGTGAAATGAGGTAGAAGGAGGACTCTTACTCTGTACATGGACAGGTCAATCCTCAGAGAGTTGTGAAGCTGGTCCAGGAGTTTGACGAACCGCTCTTTCTGCCGGGGGACGAGAAGACGCGAGCCAAGTCAAGTCACCTTTATTTATATAGCACATTTACAAACAGCTGGGCTGAACCAAGTGCATATATATGAGATAAAATTGTCAGGATAAAAGCGCAAACAGCAAGAAACATGAGATTAAAAAAAAAAGTCAGCAGAACTCAAGCAGAACTTCTAAACCATACCATGGAGGGTGACTGGATGACTTAAAAAAGGGGCCAATCAGAGGTCCTCTGTGACAGTGAAGACAGGCTGAAACAGCAGGACTTTTTTACTGCTTTTTTTGATGGCTGAAGGTTTTGCTGAACGCAGATAAAAAACAGGCACTCTCAAATAAAAATATTAAAGAGGTGCAGGGCACAGACAATTCAGCCAAAAAAAAAAGAAAAAAAAGAAAAATGGCTTAAGGTTTAGCTGAAGCTGGAAGAAATATCCGGCTAGACACCTGCCTGGCAACCTTCAGTCATCAGAGCCTCCGGGTGCTCACAGTCTCTAAGACTCACTCACCCCAAAATTGGAGGCAGCGAAGCGGTCGGAGGCGGAGACGTTGTTAGTCGCCTGGGTGGTGTGAGCGTAGTAGGCATTGATGTTGGCCAGCAGGGTGCTCATGACGGCCGGCACACCAGGGCACATGTACTTGGATGACAGGCAGGCAAAGTGACTGCAACAGAGAGAGAGAGAGAGGAGAAAGGACAGTTGGATGGACACGAGAAACACAACAGCGAGGGTCAAAGGAGGCAGAGACGTGAGCGGCCGACCGTACGTCATGGCCTGGTAGATGGACTCCACCCCGTAACGCATGGCAAACTCGTCCACAATCTCCTGGGGGGTCTCCTCAAAGTACACCTTCCAGGCGTCATCGCCTTTGGCGTCGGGGATCTTCACCACGCCGTTGTTCTGGATATCGGTGACGTAGTGGAAGAGGTTCTAAGGGGAGGAAGGAGGTGGAAGGAAAGGAAAAGAGAAGGCAAAGATACCGTAAGAACGGCTTAAAGTTGGAGGAACATGGCTGGAGAAATGTTCATGAATTCCATCATGTGGTGACAGTGCATTGACACATCTCCTCGTCTGTTACCAAACCCCTGAAATGTGCATTAAAAGAACAAAAAACAAAACGAAACGAAAGAAAATCTGAGCGTCTTGCAGCGTCTTAGCCGATTACCTTTAAACGCTCCACCACGTCTCCCCAGGAGCTATTAAACTCCATTTAAGGACAATGTGAGGTGCCGCTGTCACGACAACTTGACCATAAAGCCGCTGTGAAACACTCCGAGCCGGCCGCGTTGGTTTATGGCCACTTATGAGCGGCAATAACAGCGGGCCATTTGTCTGTTAAAGTTCAGCTAACGCGATCTGTCGAGAAATGGGCCGAGTAATGAGCCTGTTTGCGAGGCGGCTCGAGTGCCCCGCCATCAATCAGCGGAGATTTCTGCACACGGCCGCAGCGCTGGATGCCGCGTGTCTGATGCATCGAGGAGCGGGGAAAAACCTTCGCAGAGTGCCTTTAATTCAAGCCTTTTCTTTCAGCACAGCTCATTTGCGGGACAGCGAATGGCAGATGGAGACGATGAGGCGACGTGGAGACTGGAGAGGAATTACCACAAATATTGTGCTGCTGCTCCTTTGCTCCCATTGGTTAAAAAAAAAAGAAAAATCACTCTCATACAGTGAACAAGCTGTATGAGTC
This sequence comes from Thamnaconus septentrionalis, assembly GCA_009823395.1. Taxonomy (NCBI): domain Eukaryota; kingdom Metazoa; phylum Chordata; class Actinopteri; order Tetraodontiformes; family Monacanthidae; genus Thamnaconus; species Thamnaconus septentrionalis. The sequence continues at coordinate 7,603,465 of CM020508.1, read as the reverse complement.
TGTTAGATGCTAATAGGTTGAATAATTGGCCTTTTGAGTAAAACCTGAGGCACAAGTATGTGTCAGGAGTGGCTTTGGCTCATTCTTTTGCTATTGACAGAGTTCGGAAAGTTACATCGTATAATGAGTATAATTTGTTCTAATGTGACTTACACAGAGTGAAGAAAAGAGTTAAATTGATGCAGAACTAACGACAAGTTAGTAATTACCCACAAGGCTTTTGATGGTCTGACGCCAGATTATATGAAAGAACTTTTAACTCCCTAAAGTGGATCCATTTGCCTTTGACCTACCGATCAGAAGCGATGATAATAATAATGCCTTTGTAAAATTACATTGTGCTGATAGTGATGACGGCAGCATTAAGTCTTATAAAAGGGGCCCGATGGACAAAAGCAGTATTGTGATGCAGCTCTTAAATGCATGTGTTTTTTTTTGAATTGTTCGGCTTATGCTTTGAGCTTACCTCATGCAAACAGGTGTACTGGACGTGATACGGCGCGACCGTCTCCTCTCCTTTGATCTCCACGTTAATGTGCATGCGGATGGCTCCAGACACGGCCGATTTGTCCGTGCGCTTGTCTGCGAAGAGCGACGGGACAAAGAGCCACGCGGTCAAATTGTTCTGGCGCAGCGCCAAGACACGGGGGTAGACGGAAAGAATAAAAGCAAAGCGTCACTGGCACTGGACTCACCCAGATTGTACCACACGTCCATCTCTCCGCTCAGCGTGCGGACCTCGATGATGGTTTGGCCCAAGAAGTCGTCGGACTCCCGCTTGAACTTCTGCTTCACGCGGGACTTGATGTCGTCGTCCTCGTCCCACACTCGCACCTTGATGCGGTCCGAGGAGTTGTGGCATTCGCTGGAGGGGCGGAGCCACACAAGTCAGCCACAGCGGCGAAACACACTGCTCAGAATTATTATGATGACTCATTTATTTTCAAAAGAGAGGACCAATAAAAATTACGCTCATACAGTTGGAATGAATTATTGTTCAGCTCCCATTTACTGCGCTGAATAGCTACCCATGCATTAATTTCATCTCGGTAATTGGGAAACATGCTCATTGCACACAAAAGCATTTACTGATGCATTTAAGTAGAGGAGGATTGTGTCTGGGTACAAAATTATTACAACTTAACGGGCAACAGTTTACAACGACGTTAAGTGGGCAGGAATGTTTCCGCTTACACCGCTGCAACATTTAATTATAAATATATGAAGCACATTTACATTTGACAGGATCGCGCAGTTGAAGGACATCTTTTATCAATCGTCCGTAACCTCCAAAAGGTTTTCACTCACAAGTTAAACGTCTCCTCCCAGACTGGGTTGAGGTTGCCGTAGATGGTCTTTGTCCTCTTTTTGGTTTTGCCCACTTGGACGGTGACGTAGGGATCACTGGAGCCGGTTTTGTCTTTGGCTTGAAGCCCCTGAGCGCACAGCACTGGGAGGAAGGGAGTGGAGAAAAAAAAACAGAAAAAAGGATAAGCCACCATGTGTGCGCGATGACCCCAAAACCGCACGTCCTTCTGCTCTACTGGCCTACAATCGCCACCTGGGCTCGCTTCCCTTAGCTGCTCTAACAGTGTACGACATGTGCGCGTCTCCTGACTCGCCCTCCGCTGATGAGGAAGGTTATTTTTATTCCCGTAACTGTATTTGAACCGCCTCTCACCTGTGATGCTGATCTTGGCCGACCACTTGGAGGTGCCGTCCAGCACGCTCTGCTTGATCTGCTTCATGTGGGTGACGTGTGTGGCCTTCACCACGGCAAACACCTCCTGGATGAGCTCGAAGATCTCGGGTTTGTTCCTCTCGCGGATCTTCATGCGGTCCTTGAGAACCATGATGATGTTCTGGGTCCGGTCCTCCGCCCCGTGTTTGGAGCTCTTCTCAGCGGCTCCTGGTTGGGGGCGGAGCACAAGAAGCACAGTGAGCAGCGCCTGAGCGGTCTCTGTTATCTGTTAAAGGCGACTTGTATCACAGGAAGAAGAAACTGCTACGAGAATACATTTCTACTGGTTGGAAATGGCACCTAAGAGATGGTGCTGGGCAGGTAACCAAGGTCATATAGTTCTATAAATGGCCAGCGAATCCTAGTGAATGCCTTTGAAAACATTACTTTGGTAAAAAAAATCTTGTGTCGATTTACTTTTTCACTGTAGCAACACCTTTCAATGAACACCAGTAGGCCTTTCAACTGACTTTAGCCCTGTCCTTTGGTACTTTATCAACTGTGTAGGCAAAAGAATTATTTCTAAAGCCCACATGTCTAATTTTTTCTAGAATAAAGGCAAACGGCAGACAGAACTCTGCTTACTCTGCAGGCAGTCGGCGTTGAGGAGATCCTGGCATTTCTCATGGCACTTGACACCGCATTCGGTGCAGCGCATGCCCTGGCGAGCGATGCCCCACAGCAGCCCCTCGCACTCATAGCAGTAAGTGGGCGTGGTGGCGGTCCACACCTCAAAGTTGTGTGGCGTGGTGCAGGAGATGGGGTATATGAGAGCCTGGAGGGTCTTCTTGTAGACGTGGACCTTCTGCAAGGGGCGCGAGAGAGGAGAGGGGCAGGTGTGCTCAGCAGGACCTCAGGGAGGATCCGTCTAAGTGAGTTTACAAAGACGAGGAACCAACCAGTTCTTCGTTGTGTAGGGTGCTGGACGTCAGAGCCGACGTGATGCCGGCTTTCCTGGAGTTCTGAACCAAAGACTGGACAGAACAACAACAGACTGGTCAGTCTTTTTCAGCTGCAAAAATCTTTATGAAAATCACATGGGCACTTTGATAAAAGGTGTCTGGGCAAGCCATGCTGCCCTGATTTAGCCTACAGGTGACGCCACACCGTGGTGCCTTGAAGAGTGACTGACTTGCGGGAGGGAAATTGAAGAAAAGGAAGGCAAAAGTTTTAAAAAGCAAAGAGATTTACTCACCATAGCCTAGGGCAATGCAGTGAACAGATGAGAGCAGGCAGAGGGGAGCATGATGGTAAATGGGGGTTTGGGGGTAGACAACAGTGTGGAGATTAAGAAAGGCCCAGGAGATGCTGAGAAATGATGCAGTTGTGTGTATCATGTGTGTAATGTGGTTATACAGCCTCGTAATATAGGGAAATTCTAAGAAAGTAAACTTAAAATTTAGCGATTTCATTAAAAAAAAGATCCCATCAATAATTTCCAGATACTCTTAACACAAACACTGTTTGGTCTTTCTTGTAAGAGAGGAGGAAAATCCATTTCCGACTACCAAAGGTGATTGAACAGTGGCCTAAAATACACGGGAAAGGAGAAAATAATAACAAATGAGAAAAAAAGCAATTTCCACATATAAAGGACCGAGCAGAGCGGGGACTTGCTCTTATGAGTTAGCCAACTGTGGATCGAACTGACGGACAGCAGGATATGAGAAGCTTAGTCATTGGAACACTTAGAGACTCACCAGATCTCTGACCAGGGGCATCGCTTTCCTCTTCCTGAGGTCTGGCATGCTGTCGATGCTGTAAAGAGCACCGCCCATCCTGGAGATGAAAAAAACAAAACAAAGCAAACAAAAAAATCAGTTGTAATCTCCAGTGGGAAACCCACACAAAAAAAGATCAATTAAGATGTCGAAACGGCGCTCGTGGATTTTGAAGCGGCGTCATGTTTACTGACCCCGCTGATAAAAGCAGAGAGGCGATGCCGACACTTTCTCCTCTGGCCTGTGGTGGTGGGGAGGAAGAAGAGTTGATGAGAAAGAGAGACAAAAAGCAGGAGAGGGCGTAGGAGAGAGATGGGATCAGAAAAAACAGTTAGTTAGTCCTCACCACCGGGTGGTGTGACGGAAAAAGAACACAACTGACAGACACGTGAAGGCGTTTCTTGGAAAAGGGAGGCTTTCGTCCTGACTTTTACGGTCAACCACGATGATTGCCGACGTGCACGGATGACAAACGGGCAGAGCGGGAAGAGAAGCATGGAGTGAGGAAAGAGAGCGATGGAGCTGAACAATGTCTTTCTGAGAAACTGTGGCCTTTCCGTCTCTCTGTGTGTGAGACTCATAGCAGAAACGGATGAGAGCCAGATGGCTGTCCGCACACTCCTTCTTCTAATTCAATCTGCTGTGTCGTGGAAAGACATGTTCTTTGTCAGTTGGCCGGCTTCAAAGGATGGCATGGGAATGAAACTGCAACTTAACTTGATCAAAATAAATAAATAAAATAAAATAAAACCAAACAAAAACATACGGCCGGCCACACCCACCTGAGCGCCCGCTCCGGCCATGGGTGGTCAGACTGGACAACATGCAAAATCGCGCTATGACGATGGCAAACAACTGAAAAGAAAAATAATCACACGGCGGTGACACACATCACAGGGGAGCGAACAAAAGCTGAAGACTTGAATCCACAGCATCAGCCGCAAAACAACAAGAAAAACATGACTGGACAGACAGATAAATGAGCAAATAAACAAAATGAAAATAAAGAGCAGGAAGACATGCAGGGACTGGTGGGACACTTCAGCCAGCTGCCATGCTCACGACGGCTTAAAAGCAGAATTAAACCACCGGCTCAGGCATTTACCCAGAATGGCTACGAGCTGCAAAAAAAAGCACACCTGTGTGCACACAAGAGGCGCACGTTTGACTCACAAAGACACAGGCAGTACCTCTTGCAGCTGTAGTCGCACTCTGCTAAAAAGTCGGAGCCAGTTGGCTTTAGCTCTGGCGGGACCGGGTTCCATGATCTCCCTCTTTGGGAAGCTACAGCAGAGCGACAGTTCAGGAGACAGCGGTCAGTGAGAGCCGCCCAGGTGAGCTACAGTTCCTTCTCTCATGGAAAGAAAGAGACACAAACCACAGTCATCAGAGGCCCTGAGCTTCAAAAGAGCAACATGAAGGAGTGAGTCCCTGCACATTTGCAGCAGTGTTTCATAGTAGTACCTTATACTGACATAAAGCTTGGTGAGATACCTCCTACTGAGATGACCCGAGTTACCCCCCGAACCTCGAGTTCTGCTTTCTAGCAACGCTTCAGACACACTTTGGCACACCTGCTGCTCAGAGAAACAGGGTCGTGGAAGTAACCTGCAGTTTTATTGACAAGACTACTTTCTACTTTCTCCAAGGCCTCTTTGCTTTGAAAGATCAGTGACCATAATTAGCTCCATTTCAGCGTCTAATGGCAAATAAATAAATAAATAAATAAATAAATAAATAAATAAAAACTAAAGAAACTATTGTTAATTGCCACCTGACTTTCGCTCTTTGTGTGTCTGAAGGTGATTGTGTGTATTGAGTGTTCACCTGGACACCGGCGGCGGCGGCGGAGGAGGCTGCTCCGGTTTCTCCTCGACAGCCGGGGGGACGCTCTCCGCTGGGAGGCTCGGCTCAGGGAGTTTCGGCTCCTCCAGCAGCACCTCAGACTCCTGCAGAGGCTCCAGGGGTTTGGACTCTTGGGCTGAAAGCGGCGGCGTTGTCATACGGGTTGGCGAGGAGGTCGCGGAGCGATCCGCCTGCGCGGGTTTGAACGGCGGCTTGACGGTGGCTTCCGCGCCGAATGGCGGCATGACGTCCTCTTGGGGGGCCGGCGGCGGAAGCTGGTCACCGGCCGGCCGCTGCTGGTGCAACGACGGCTGCTTCTCCAGCGGCGGCCTGGCGGCGGACAGGCTGTCAGGGGGCGGGACCATGGTAGGAACGTTGCTGGTAGGCGTCAGGTTGTACGGCGGCTCCTGGTCCTCGCTGATCGTCCCGTCCAGAGGGTACATGTCCTCGTCTTCCTCATACGGCATTTCCTCCTCGTCTTCATAGTTGTACTCGCCGTCCTCCCCGTAGAGGTCGCCTTCCTCGCTGGCGTACAGCGCCCCCTCCTCGCCTCCGTCTTTGAGGTAGCCTCCCTCGTCGCTGTACATGTCCTGAGGGTCCTCGCCATCCCAGCCCGGGGAGTCCTCCTCCTCCTTGCCGTAGCTGACGGAGGAGTGGCAGGAGTGGTACGAGTCGTTCTCGTCGTAGAACTCCGAACCCCGCAGGCTCTCGCCGTCCCCGGGGACAAACTCCTCGCTGAGCTGGGAGCTGCCCCGGCTCAGCTCGCCCGACGAGGCGTAGCGGCTGTCAGAGGGGCTGAGGTGTGGAAGGGGTGGGGAGAGGGGGAAGACAGACAGCCGTCACAAGAGGATGCAAGCAGGTTCGAAAGCACAATGTAGGCGGGTCCCACCATCAACGGTGAGGGTTTCGTGGGGGCTACACATCCGGGAACTTGTGTCGGGGGCCCGGGAAAGGTGACACTGATAAGTGTAGGATAGATGATACTGAATGGCAACAGGTTCGACTTTTATGCTAGCTAGTGAGAAAACTCAGGGCGGGAGAGGTGCGGTATCTGGTGCCAAATGTAAAAGTTCAACTACACGTGTCTAACTGATTTTTGAACAGTTTGGGCTCTTTTCTCACATTTGGCTGAATTTCCTGAGATTTTTCTCAGGTGTAGCTACTTTTCTTCACATTTAAAATACAAAAGAAGTATCATATATTGATTTGAAATATTAAATATAGATGAAAATGAAATGACAAAATGATAAGTCTAAATGTAAGTGAGGAAAATGAGCTAAATGTGAAAAAGTGTGCTATATATTCAAATTATATCAGGTAGAAATGTGTTGTGTGTTGAACTTTTACATTCGGCACCAAATTAAAAAAAAGTGCGGTGCGGGTTACCTCGAGGAGGATCAGGACTATTTCACTGATGCACAAGCAGATTGACAAAAACACTCAAACGCACACAGGTACGCCTACTGGAACCAAAGGCAGCGTGGCTAGCTGGTTTGGCTATTTTGTCACACTGACAGAACAGGCAAACCTCATCGAAGTTCGAGCTTGAGACAAATGTGAAGAAAACAAAGCTCTTTCCCAAACGCACAGACACTGTGTTTGTGCCACTTTCGTTTACACATCTTCATAAATAGTAGCAGTTCGTTGGCTGCAGGGAGAACACTTCATTACGACTTGACTATGAGGCAGATATTAAAAAATCATTAAAGACTAAATCGACATTATGAACGGCAATGGCAGAATTGTCGCACAACTCTGACCTCATCTAACACAAGGAAAGACAGACGGCAGTGAAGACTAAAGACAATGTCTAGTGTCTCGCTGTTGCTGTAGGTCCCCACGGCTGGACCGAACGTGACCTGCTGCTGTCTCACGAGCAAGACGGAAATTGTGTGTAATTATCAAGTGTGTGACAACCCACAACAAGACAAGAGCTCGAGCCTTGTACACAGGATGAGACTTAATAGCAGGCTGTCGCCAAGACACACGAGCACACGCGCACACACGCACGTGCTGTTATACAACGACTGACTTTATTGTCTTGGCTTGTTATAAAAGAGCACACACACACACACACACACACACACAGTTGCCCAAACTTCAACCACGCACCCACATACTCACCACCACCGTTGGTGGTGGTGAGTATGGCACACCATTTGGAGGGGAACTCATTTGTTAGTGTTCATCAGGACCACAGTAAAAATACAGACAGTAGGACCAGTTGTTGTTTGTTTGTTTCTTTCTTCAGCAGGAGATATTATAGTGTACAAATACAGAGAGAGGGCAGGAGCGCATGCACAATGCAAGCACAGCGAGCGAGGAGGACGGGACAAGTCCACCACTGACGTCACAGCGAGACGGAGTCACAGGCCGGAGCAGGAGGAGGAAGAAGAGGAGGAGGAGGAGTCAGAGAGGAGGTACAGAGACCCACCTATCGGACAGCGAGTGCCTACTGTCTAGAGAATACTGACGACTGGTGCGGCGGCTCGAGCCCGAGCCTGAGTCGATATCGCTGCGCCCGTTGGTGGCCGAGTCTAAACTATCATAGCGTCTGGTCGGAGGAGCAGGAGGGGTAGAGGTGGGGGAGGAGGGAGGGAGGGAGGAAGGGAGGGAAGAGGTGGAAGAGGAGCGTCAGTCGAGCTCAGTCACAAATCTGTTGGAAGAGAAGCTCTGATCACACTGAGCATCTGCAGCACCGCCAGGGGACGAAGGATAGGTTCGCATTTTTACCAGGCTGACTGGGAAGGGGGAGGTGTTGGGATGACACTTTTTTTTTTTAAAGTTGTCATAATTTGTCTTCAACTCTGCTCTTACAATATCTAATAATCTAGACAAATTAATTGGAATTGGAGTGTTTCTGCTTCTCTTTCTTTCGTCCTTTTCATTTGGCCTTTATTGGGAGGGGGTTTTGGAAGGACATTAGGAAAAAAGTACCAAAGCGTCGTACCTGAAAACCGAATCATATCACTTTAACTCTGACAAACGGCAAAAAAGGCGATAATGAACTAGACTTGATTAGATTCTATTTCCGCAACCTGCATCTTTAAATCGACTAACTGTAAGAAGCGTGGCTTATGAACAGACTTGGTAAAATGTGAACCTATCCTTTAAGTCTTTGCATATAGACGTGGTAAAGTGAAAGAAAATTACTTTAAACCACTCGAGTTCATACAAGTATTCTGTCATATGTCTACGTAGCGCATGACTTGCAAGGTTCCGGGTCTAAAACTGCTGAGAAACACGTCACGTCCGGTTCTTCATTTTTCCCTCAGGTCACATGGGGTTTATGATTGCTCACACGCTCAACGTGCACACAAAGATGCAAGCACGCACGCACGCACGCCCGCACGCACACTCACGCCCGCACGCACGCACACATGCACACATGTACAACGACCACAACAGCCTTCTTTATACATGACCTGTATACAAGAACTGTACGCCTCAGCGTGCTTGTATACAACTGAGGCGAGGGTCATTCTCTAGAGGGGGAGAGCACAGTGGGACATGTTACCATGAAAATACAGAGAAACACAACAAGGAAGCAGGGGACTGAGACTCTCTCAGGACTTTGGTGCTTGTTCCTCGATTGTACTTAAGCCAAAACAAAACATCTGCCTTCTCCCCCGTCGACTGTCGGGGCCAAACTGATGGGCAGAGGAAAGCTGGCGGCTCTTCACCGCGGCTGCAGCTGTTACCTCATGGCTCTGTGGTCGTAGTCCATGTCGTGGATTTCGTCACTGTACTGCCCGTAGTTCTGGTGCCTCATGGGGTACTGGTGCATGGAGGCGTTGGGCTGGGACGTGGTGTAGAAGGGGGGCGGGATGCTGTTACTGGTCTCGCTGCGGTAGTCGCTGTCCCTGTCGTCCACGGCGCTGTCCGGGTCCTCGTCTGGCCGCACGGTGACACAGTCAATCAAACGGCACAGAGCTGGTTATTGTTTTTTCAAAACTTTTCAAAGTTCAAAAAATGGAATCGTGTCATTGTGAGAAGATCATTTTGGCGTCAATGAAAGAAAACGTTGAAAAAGAAGAAAAAAATTGCTGTTTTTTTCTTTTGAGCTTTAGTATAGTGAAGAAGGTGTGGAAAATATCCAATTTCTTTTGGCATTGCTCAATTCAATATTGGCATTGTGACAAGATGTGTGGAGCAAGACAGTGTAAAGAAAAAAGTCAACTAAAAAATCAGGAAATAAGGTTAGACACGGAGACTAGACTAGTTGAAGGCAATGTGCAGAAGTGGATGAAAAACACTTACTTTGCTGATCTCCCCACAGACTCCAATTACCTGCAAAAAACCCCACAAAATAAATTTATAATAATAAAATAAAAAACAAGAACAACAGAAGCCTGTAATAATTACATTTGGGCCCCAAATTAAACATATGTGCTGGTTGCAGGACCAAGTAAACATCATTATGACAACATTAGAATATTCAGAGCTGTAAGAAACACTTTTTTTTTTTTTAACACAATGAAAAAAAGATGGTTAATTTCTGCAGAGGTTTTCCTCAGTGTGTCTGGACATATGCGTGAGTGGAGAAATGCACAAGGTTGCCGCAGAGCTGTGGAACAAAATCAGCTTTTGTGCATGCGGCCTTGCTGCTGCTAAGTAACATGGAGTTCGCTCGCACGGACGCACGCACACAAGCAACGGGGATGAGAAACAACCGCCCGGTCCACAGACTCACACTCTGCATGCTTTAGTCCAAACGCTCCCTGTGTTATCATCACTAGACAGACAGCGGTGTCAGTCTGTCAACTCCAGCGTGTTGGCTGGCATCGGTCACACAGCTATCACCTACAGTACACGTCACTCTGGTGTTTACATGAGCCTGCTCGCATGGTTTGTCATATTGGCTTTCTCTCCCATTAGCCTCATTTCTGCCACATGTCTGTTCGCGTTCTTGCCATGAGTGCGTGTGACAGAGCGAAGAGGGGTGAGGAGAATGTGAGGGGGGGGCTCCAGGCCAAGGAGAAAAACAAAGTGGCGCCAACTTACAGCACTGTGTTGTTGGCGCATGGAGAGGTCGCTCCTGTTCTTCTTGATAGGCGTACTGAAGGCACAAAGAAGACGATAGTGATAAATGATATTAAAAATTAATAAAAAAATGAATTGGTTGAAAATTAATCAGGCAAATCTGCTGTCATTGGCGGCTGTGTATTGTAATTAGAGAATGTGGAAGATAAAAGACCGAGGTTGGAAAGAAAAACGGCGGGGGAAAGAGGGGGAACTGGAAATTGTAATCTTACATCTTGATCTTTCATGGCGTTCAGTTGTTCAAGTTTCTTGGCCCAGTATCTGGCCTCCTCCTCCGGGATATCTGCGGCACACGACGCAAGCACCCCAAACTCAGTGCACACTGACATAATTCCAGTAAACACCTCTCGTCTTCGTGATTGAAATGAAAGGCGAACCTAGTGGCAGTTCAAAGCGGGTGTCGAGCAGCAGCCGGTGAAAGGTCGGGTCTTTGGTTCCGCAGATCTCATTCTCAGCCATAATGGCGTTGGAGTCCAGCGTCAGCCACTGGCCCGGGCCCTCCTGGGAAGAACGACAGAATGAAAGTGGGACAGCAAAACAAGACTTAAAGGGGCCACGTTGGGCAAAATTCCCTTTGCCACTGTTTTTTTTTAAGGCTATCTTGAGTCAGTCGCCTGTCAGGGAACTGCACGCACACGTGAAAAGCCCATTCTTTGAGTTTTTTACGGGGCCTACTTTTCAAAGGGAATGTGCTAAAAACGTCCTAAATAATGCCTTTGTGACATCGCAAAGGCTGCTGCCTCCCAGATCGGGGCAACGCCAGGTGCTGGCTCCACCCTCTTGGCCGCCCACTTCTCAATCCCTTCCCACAAGACGGAAAGAGCGGCAAAGCATCAGACCCAGTAGGAAACTAAAACTCAGCATTTTTACAGGAAGCTGCAAACAGAGGGCTGATTACTTAGGTTTCCTGAAGAGACATAGTGACCCTCATAGGAACTCACTGCAGGAGGATAAATGCCTCGGTTTGGCGAGAAAGAGTTTATTTGTCTTGCTCTCATTCTCCATGTTGCCTCCTACCTGCTAATGTTACACGTAATGTGGAAAAAGCAGACACAAAATTAAGATGCAGCCTCATTCCATCACTGTGACAGCGTTCATTAAATGAACATGTAGTGTGATGCACTATAAAAAGCCCACATGTTGATGAGGTCTTTTAATTATTGCCTCATTCATCACTCAGCGTGCATGTGTGTATGTGTGCTCGTGCCTGGTGGGACCAGAGAGTCGGTGAGAGGCAGCGTACCTCGTTGGACTGCCTTATGCTGCGCAGGGGTATCCATAAGGTGCCCACCATGGTGTCCCAGATCAGCCCTTTGTTCCACACCTCCACCGTCAGGCCCAGATCCAGGCGGTTTATTTCGCTGGGCGGCGCGGATGGCGGATCAGGGAGAAATTAGTCGGGGGAAAGAGAAGCGGAGACAGAAGTCAGATAATGCAGAGAGAGTGAGAGGGAGAGAGAGAGTGAGTGAGTGAGACCGGGTAGTGCTACAGATGGCGGCGCGCACAGAAATGCAGTATGCGCCACCGGGAGCTTATACCGGGGTGATGGATATGCGCTGCGATTCAATCTGCTGTGCGAAATGAGTCACTCTGCATGAAGACGGGCAGGCGGAGAGCAGGTGATTGTCAACGAGGCTGCTGGCAGGATGCGAGAGGGAGAACAGATATAGGGCGGCGGGAGAGGCTGTCTGTGTTTCTGTATGACAAACAAGAACGATTTTTTTCCATTGTTCCACACCCCCAGCCCCCACCCCCATAGACTGCACACACAGCAACGGCCTGCGCCGTACTGTGGAGGGGACGGACTGTCACGGACAGGCGTCCAACGGTGCGTCATCTTGTGTCAAGTGAACCTGAAGAGGACGCAGAAGACGACCTTTGATATGGAATTGCCTCGGATTGGTGCATAAGGAAAAAAACAACTGTGTTGCGCTGTGTTTGGTCAACGCCCACGAGGGAGATTTTCAGCACTTTCCCATAAAGAGCCTCTGCACCGGCTGTGTGAACTCTGCAGCGCTGGTGCTGCGTTGCCCCCTACGCCCATCCCCCCCCCAACTCTTCAAAGACGAGAGGCAGACAGGAAGTGGGAGGGCAAAAATAACTACATCATAGACAGATAAATGTCACCGCTGACCCTGTTGCACAACAGTCTGTGTGCTGAACAACTGCGGCCCCCCGGAGAGAGCAAACAGCATTATTAATACAAGGGTTGTGGGGCTTTTATCTACCAGTCGATTTGAACAGTTTCGGAACTGTGTCATCCTAAATTTATGACCAGGAGACAAAAAAATAATTTTTAACTCTTTAATCTCATTTGACATTAACGAAAAGATTGTGGAGCATCAGATAATATTTGATAGCTACACTGAAGTAAATTGTGAATCCATGGGTTCCAGGCCTTGCGCCCTGCCCACCGCCACTGTTTGTGTTTCTGCAAAGCGGCAAGTTGCCAAACTGCCCGTCTGTTTACCTCAAATGTTCATTTTGAAACCCTCTCCACCTGTGTAACTGAAAATATTCCTAATCAACTACAAGCATCTACAGTACAATTACAGATAGTTTGAAAGTGAATGCCCCAACACTTCTTTTGACACTTTGTGATAACACGGTTACAATCAAGTCACGTAAATCACATTTTTTAAACCCCACAAAGACACTGTAGAGGGAAAAGAGTGGAGCAGGTGGGGTGTCACTCACAACATAAAGTCCTGCTCCCAGCATGGCTGGCTGCCTCTCACGGCGATGGTCGTGCTCTTAACATTCTGCACCTTCAGGGTCACGTACGTGTTAAATTTCTCTGCAAAAAAAAAAGTGCAAGCGCAAAAACATTGTTAGTCATGCTGCTGTTTACAGGAAAACATCCTAATTTTGGCCTCCCCATAAAAAAAGCAAGTGGATGACGCGCACAGGTCACAGCTCACCTTGTGGTCCATCGAGCTTGCCTTTCTTCACTGCAAGCACAGAGAGAAGATGGATTAGAGGGTTAATTCTTATGAAGACGACATGCAGCGTTTTTGACAGCTCTGATTTTATCATTCTACACTCTCGCTCAGTCTCCTCTTAAGTGGGGTCAGCCTTGGACTCTGCATGATATGTCAAAGTTTTAACATTAAGGACTGCATCCATTTTAGCTAAGAGACTGCAGGGATCTTTGGGGATACACCGATGGTGTTGGTGAGAGTAACATGTTTTAATGGTATCTGAGTAGTGTGATACTGTATGTGTACGGACTCCCGGTCTGGTGGACCACAGGAAGCTCTGGGGCAGCACTATGGACGAGGCTCTGCTGCATCTGGCAGGCATTGCCTCCACAGAAGGACTTCTGGAGGAACCGAGCTGACTTAAAGGGAAAAAAACAAAAACAAAAAAAACATCCTGTGACGTCAAGAGTCTTTTCATTATTCATTCAAGCCGGCACCCTGCCGCTTGCACAGCATCCACACATTCAGCAGTTGGCTGATAATATTCAGAGCCGGGTCTCTTCATCCCCGCCTATTTCCTCCCATCAATCGATCAATCTTTATGTATTATAAAGCACCTTTTATTGCAAGTTGAAAGCAACCCTGCGCTCTCGTCACACACACACACACACACACACACACACACACACACACACACACACACACACACACACACACACACACACACACCTTTTGTACGTCAAATATATGTTGAATGAGAAAATGACGAGGATGAATCCAGCAAAAACTCTCTTGTTATTCTTTGAAGATAAGCAAATAAACGAATCAGCGATCTCGTACAGCACGTGCAACAATCATCACAGATGAACTGCTTCCTAAAATAGCACTCCGCCCCTCAAGCCCCGCCCATGACAGAATGCTTAGCTCTGAAATATTTGTGTGATTCATGGAGGTGTTCTGCCTGATGCAGCTTCTGAGCCGACTTCAAAGTGAAAAGCTCCCCCTGCCTGCTGAAATTCTGGCTGCTGACAAGGCACCAGGCTTGCCCCGGGGAAGGAAGACCCCCCCACACACAAAAAAAACAAAACAAAAAAAACCCAAGGCACTCACTACACACACACACACCTAACAAAAGAGCTGTCGCAGTGAGCCGCCTTTTTGCTTGAAATAGACAGAGGGGAGAAAACAATGACAGATGCACCTCGCCAGCGCCCTCTTCCTCTCACACGACATACTTGGTCTCCTCCTCACACAGCCAGTCATCTGCAGCCTCTCCCGCTCTCGCGAGTCGTCAGCCTCCCACTCCGCCGAGCTCTTCCCCCTGCCATGTGGCGAGTGTGCACGTGCGCTCCCCTTCGCAGCTCTTTTTTCTCGTGCTCCATTAATCTCTCCTCGCAGCCGGATGTGGGCAGAGCGAGCTGCATCCCCAACACTAAAAATAACCACTTCAGTGTGACGGGGGGTGGGGAGGGAGGGTGCCTGGAAGGGATGGCGGGGAGCAGGAGTGGTGGTGGGTGGGTGGGGGTGGGGGGTACAAAAGGAGTTGGGGGTTGGGGGATGAGTGGGGGGGACTCTTTCAGCTCGCTGGCACCAGATTTAACTGCAGTTACAGCTCAAGGGGAGGAGTGATGGGGAGAAAAAAGGGGTGTGTCCTATTTTTTTTTTCTCTGAAAACCCACATAACCCACAAAATGTTGAGTGCATGCCTCTGTAGTTTTTGGGCACAAATTGCACAAATGATTTATCTAGGATCCTGGGGGCGGAAGCTTTTCTTGTCTGAGCTTTTTAGGATGGGAGCTAAATGTAAGGAGACAATTCTAAAGGCAGAGGTGGCAAAAAAGGCCATTAAATGATGCAAACAACTCAATAACAGATGGATGGATATTTTGCAGGGGCGGGGGAGGGGCTTGAAGTACTGAAGTTACTTCATGGACAGACAAAAAAAACCACAACCACCACACAGTGTTGGTTGTACAGTGAATACACTAAATAGAAAATGTCCTCAGCAAAAAGATCAATGAAGTGGGCATCAGAATGAGGGATAAAGAAGAGCGTAAGTCTGTACAATTCTCAAACTGTTGCGGATCCACTGGGATTTCCGCCACATCAAAATCCATTTCAGAAGATGGTCTCAAAAAGAGAAAATATCCAGTTGTGGAGGGCCTCAGGGGTCACAGGTCAGACTGGGCAGACTGGCTGTAGACCAGCGTTTCTCAACTGGCGGGTCACGACCCAAAAGTGGGTTGTGGAGCTATTTTGATTGGGGCACGGCTTTGTGGGCAGTTTCCTCCTTTTTTAAAAGAGGGATTTTAATATATATATGTTTATAGAGAAAATGTTGGGCATTTATTTTGCAGGACACACCATCCAATTCAATCATTTCAATATTTTATTTGCAAGACATAATAGAAAGTGGTTTAGATAGAAAGTTTTTTTTATTTTTTGTGGAATAAATGTAAGATCTGTGGATAAAAGTTGTGTTGTGACTTCATGATAAGGAGAAAAATGTGGGTCGTGAGACTCCACCAGTTGAGAACCACTGTTGTGGACCATATAAAGGCAGCAGTATGTCAGATAACCACTGAACGAGCAACACCTCCTACCTCCAAAGCCAAAATACTTTGGAAAGAGTGAAACAGCTAAAGCACAAGTTCCAAACACATATACAGGACATTATGGCACCTACTCTTCGATGTACATTATACTGCGACGTATGCAGCCTCGGAAAACTCACTGCAAATGAGGAGTGCAACACAGCACTTTGCATATATTTCCATTAAAACACTTTCTTTTTTTGTGGCTCAACACTTCCAGACTTGCAGCAACCCTTTTTACAGTAATGAAGCGTTGCGTTTGAAATGGTAATAAGCCACAGAAGCAAACACACTGTGGCGTGCCTCAAAATTACAGTGAATGCATTGTTAATGCTCTCTGTTCTCCTCCGCCTGCTTCTCTCTCCATAATGATCTAAATAGATATGCAAAGTCTGAAAGGAATAGTTTCACCATTGTTCTGCTTGAGCCCGTGCTGACGGATGGCTGAGTGAAGCTTCTTCACCTTCCAACCCACTTTAACACACTGGCCTTTAAGATTTAAAGGTTTAGTTTGCTCAAAATTAAAAATGCCACCTATTAATGGCTAACCTGACTCTCCAGGACACTGGTGACTCTTTCTCATTCACAGTGTGGTAACCCTGGAAAGTCGATCATGACCAAGTAGTAGGCAAGCCAGTATACAAATGGCCAATCATGGGGTTAATCTTGTTGTTTTTACACAAATTGTGCCGCTGCATCCTCCAAACACGATCACACGTGCAGGTAGTGTGCAGACACGTTTCTTTTGAAAGGCGCAATGTAAAATCCAGCTATCATTAATCAAGGACGATGTTTGTCTTCTGGTCTTAGCCTTGGACAACAGACTTTTGTTTCGTTCTGGGGTTTTTTCTCCCCCTGTAAGAAATGTCAGCAGAGTTTCTGTCACAATTGAATTGAGTATGTCAATGGGTAAAATACGTATTCAATAAAAATGTAATTCTAAATGAGCTAAATATCAGGCTCAGCTGTATTTGTGGGTGGTGTGTAACAATGCTTTGCAGAGGGGTCATAAATACCTTTCTTTTGAAAACAGAGCTGATGAAAACATCCCCCAGCACTTGTTTTGTTTTACTGTCAGATTGTGTGAAATAGCACCTGACAACATGAGGTGACAGTGGGCGCAAGAGTTTGCTGGGTCAGCTTCTGTCACTCTGTGAATCATTTCAACAGCCACATTTAGCACTGTGACAGATCACAGTACAACGTTAAAGTTGACTTGGCAGAGGCAAGGCACTGATAATAATAATAATAATAATAATAATAATAATAATAATAATAATAATAATAATAATAATAATAATAATGGTAATAGTAATTATAGTAATTAACTTTATCTACGTAGCACCTTTCAAAACAAACCAGGACAACCCAATAAAAGACATATGCTTCAATAAAATCCTGATACGCTCCGCCCCTACTGTTATGGTGTCTCGCTGCCAACAAGGGAAAAGAGTTAAACGTATGACACATATTTCTTATTCTTCACACAACCACAATATAAAATGAAATAGATAAAAAATAGAACCCGACTCATATAGCTGTCGGCCGATATTAAAAGGCGGCATAAAACCAATGACCTGAAAGACCACAGAGGGATTCGTGCCAGCAAACACTTCAGGGCGTAAAGGAACCACCAACAAGTCTGAATTTCAATGCTGACATCCGTGCCAATGGCAACGGCACAGGTGTCAACAACAACAACAATGCAGCCACTCCATATAGCATTCAAGCCCAACTATTGCCAAGAGCCTTTCTGGATGAAGCCAATGAGGCTTGACTCCTCCAAAACAATGCATGGTGCAATATTATCCCTAATTCCCTTTTTTCTTAGTGTTATGATCCTGTATTACTCCAAAAATTGATTTACAGGCCCCTGACATGATTTTCTTTTTAAAATGCAAAATTTGACCCAGAACTTCTTACTTTCTCTCATGTTACGTTTAAAATTAACAGATGTTCGAAAAGAATAATGGTCCGTGTTTCAAGTACTGCAGATTCATGACCCAGTGAAACCATCTCATTGCTCAAGGCAGTGTGAATGTTAAATGGGTAATTAAAAAGGGACACTTTTAAAAAAAAAAAAATCCCTGTCAGGCTTAGACTTTGACATTATTGGTTGATTGATCACAGATTGGGAGGGCTTTTCTAGAAATCCCCATAGTGTTTACATCAGTTATGTTGAGGTTTCTTTGAAGATAGTTTACTTTTAAAGCCTAAAAAAAGATATAAAACAGATGAGGGACTGGATTCCTTTTTTTTTTTTTTTTTTTTTAATGCAGCCTTGAACTTCAGGAGCTTCTAATTCAAATATCTTGGAATATTCTCTGTTCATCAAAACAAGCGGCACTTTTGAGATTGAATGTGTTTCCTCCACGACTGTGAGACCTGTAAGGGTTTGTTGCTGCTCCACGCCTATAAATGTGAAACATTACTCCTGAGTCTTTTCCTGCAAGTTTGGTTGCACTTCATGGGACAAATTCATAATCCCTCCCACCCCCAAAAAAAAACATCATTAAGTAGCCGAGAGGATAATATTGTCATATGGGACGAGTACAATTACAAATGCGACAGTACAATTTATTACTCGCAGAAAGAGCAATATTGCCGTCGGCGTCATAAGAAGGAAGGGATCATAACCACGTGACTGAGATAAATCCGAACCCTATCAGCTGCTGAACACGCCTTTATTTCCTCCCGCAACTATGTGCACGAAACCCGATATAAAACACCTGAACCGGGGATGACTTGTCAGTCACGGGCTGGCCCTCACACCGAACTCACCGTAGGCTCGCCCTCCCGTCAAACAGGAGAAACTGAAAGTGGATCAACTCTCGCCCATACTATGTTTGACAGCAGCTGCCAGAAGCCGTGGCAACGCCTCCTCCTTCGATTGATCCGGCAGTAGCTCTATCAGGTTATCATACAATGAAAAAAAGCGAGGGTGTAGTTCAACAAAATAAATTGGCAGCACGTAGAAGTGTTTTTTTTGATGTGAACCATAGCGAAACACCAGGTTTGAATTTAAGAAATCAATCAAGTTTTCCTTGAACTGAAGTAATAAGAAACATTTTCATGCGAAATTTGTCTTGTAAAGATTTCTCTGGTTACTCTCTTAGGTAAATCCCCAGTTAGCAGACAAAACGCGAACTATATGACGGCTCTATGAGCCTCGTATACTACTGCATTTTAAAAGGAAACGGCAAGTCGTGCCGAGGCAACGGACCAATTCCCCTCCCCATCTTACCTCCAACACACAACAATGACATCTCTTATCTTCTCCTATAGCACTGGCTCCAGCTTCTTCAGCCTTCGTGATTGAAACCGTGTGTGCAGTCGGATGCAGCAGGTCGGTGGGTCGTTGATGCTGGACGGCGGAAAACCCCTGGTATTGCCTCTTCGGGCACGGCCTGGTCTGGGAGCTCTCGACTCGAAGGACGGAAGGCAAAAAAATTCACACGGCCGCGGAAGAGAACGTCGGTGGGCCGGTCTTCACTTCACGTCTTTCTTCTAAATTCCCAGTGACGACTAAATCTGACAGTGTTCTCGCCCCCCGCCTCTCAGCTCGCTGCTCCCCAACACACAGCCATCTTGTTCAGCTTCAGCACCACCACTGATGTGGACAGCGCCTGATGCGGACGTCAGGGCGGCGGCGGGTTGAGGGGCGGAGCTTCAAACCACATGATTTTTTAACTCATTTTGTTGTTTGCACTCGTGGTACCTCACGCTGCTGCATCTTAAGAGTCGCCTGTAGTGTTTGTAGATAAAAACGTCACGGAGCCCATAACATCGGAAAATAAGCAAGAGCCGCACTGGGAACCTTAGCATGTATTTATTTATCAGCAGGAACAATTTTGATCGCAAAGCCATGGACCACCGTCGTCGTCACGACACAAATGTATTTGAACTCAGGTTATTTCCCCGTTCAGATTGATGGTCAAGTCCGCAAGGAACTGATCTAATGAAACAAAGCGAACAAACAGCTCCCTCTGCTGGACGCACTTCGTAACTCACTCCACTATTTCAAAGTAGGTCTACATGTGAATGAATATACCCCGTCGTTCGTCATGAATATTAACAACAATAATAATAATAATAATAATACAAGTGAACTTAACAATTTTAAGAAGGTACCATCCCACTTTCCTCCATCACATTTTCCCACCACATAATTCAGTGTAGGAGCCCCTCCAGTTCCAGTACTGCACATTTTAGCACGCGCGCACGCACGCGCACGCACGCGCACACACTAAAAGTCAAAACAGAAGTAAAGGTTGGAACTCTGGGACGTTCAGTGAAAAGACACTGTCTTGATTTCTGCAAATGGGAAACATAAAAAAGAAAAAAAGACACCTCCACACCTTTGTAAAATACATTGTCACTACAGTTTAAAGAGCGAGTCACAAACAAAATACAAATGCACTTCTCAAAATATGTGACATGACAACGAGTGTCAGTTTATCATCCTATCACCATCAATATACTCTCCTGTAATATGTAGCATCTTTTCTGGCAAACAATCTGAATGACAGTGCATGCATGGACAAAACCATAGGTGCACCCAACTACTCACCTACACCTCACCAAAAATGCCAAATGGAAATAATAGCAAAAAAAATAACTGGGCTGTATTAACTTGCCTAATATAGAAACAATAATGAGACAAATTACAGGAGACATGCAGCCTGCAGTCATTTTCAAAACCACAGAAAACTCAAAATGTACTGAAACAAGCAATTCAGAAGATAAATTAAAAGGTGTTTTATATATATATATAAAAAAAAAAATATAGACCTGCAAATGCAATTTGCTCCATACAGATTTACACTGACAAAAACTCTCACTACATGAATACACAAATACATACACATGTTCAGAGAGAAGCAGCCAGTAGACACAAACTCTTGGCGTGAGGTATTTTGGAATTATTGTACCCTTGCCTTAACTCTCTGCGAGTTATCCACAAGCTATGGCACTAGCTGGACTCTCACCAAGGCCATCAGGAACGTGGGCCTGCCAGCTGCAGTCTTCTCATAACTTCTCACTGGTTAAACAAACAAAAAGCATGCTGTTAGAAAAAAAAAAGAATGTTGGAGCATGGCAACAAAATTGGAGACCCTTTTAAAATCACATGTTTATGTTTGAGAAAGTGGTATGACAATAATTCCATTTTGAAATTAGTCTGGGAGGATCTGACGACCAATGATTCTTTACAGTACTATGTGCAAATGTTTTTAATCATGTACAAAAAAGTCAAAGATTTGAGAGAGCATTTAGGAACTGTACATTGTCTCAACACTTTAAAACAATAATTTATATTCACATAATCAAAAAAATAAAAGCTCCCTTAAAGTCTGTTCTCACATTTGGGTGCTTTTCTTGTAGCAGAAGATGAAAGTGTGTACATAGAGATGCAATCAGAATAAACAAAAAAAGACAGAGGGTTGGACAGTTTGAGCAAAGAGGAATACCTCCTATCTTTCCTTTGTGATGTGAAAAAATACATCACATACATGAATGACTGGCAGGCAGAATACAGTCACCTGTCTACATGAGAGAGGACTTCACGCAGCTGGCCGAGCAGGGCCCGATGCTTCTGGGGATTTTCTTCTAGGACTCCACTTAGACGAGTCAGGTAGGAATCCAGATTCCCAGGAGAGGCTGTCTCACCAGTCCCTGTTTAAGGACAATATTGCTTCATTATCATCTTCAAGTGTAAATGGGTTATTGTCATTAAGACAGTGAATACAGAATGTTCTTCTGGGTTTAAGATAAAGTGGATTTTTTTCCCAGCTGCCTATATTTTAAAGTTCTTTAAAAAAAAAAAAAAAAAAAAAGTGGTGCAGGATAAAAGTAAACATTTGATAGACTGCAAGAGATTGAACTTTAAATTTCCACTTGCATTTATTGTACGTTTAATACAGACAACTGACCAGGCAGAGGAACTGATGACAGGCTGGCAATCAAAGTTTGTTTGATGGCCAGCAGATGCTGATGAAGAGCTTGAGTTTTCTTTTCATCCATGCCCAGTTCTGCCTCCAGTCGCTCTTTAGCGGTGTACATGTCTTTAATGTGTCGCTGGAGGACAGCGTTCTGCTCTTCAAACTCGATGTTGGCCTTACGAAGCCGTCGCAACTCGGCCTCTCGAGCTAAAAACACAAAGAGGCAAAATTCAGGCTTAAAATAAAAACAAACAAACAAAACACACCAGTGGTGTGTAAGTGATCCATCATATCTGACACAAAACAATCATCACAGTCTAGGATCTTAGGAAGGTAGGCCAAGGGTGTTTGTTACCTTTGTTCTGATCAAGGAACTCCTCTGTGAAGATGGGAATGTCAAATCTGCTTGGGAGATCAGACGCCTAAAGAACATGGGCAATATCTTTGTTTAATTTAACAATGAGACTGTAAATAATTTTTAAGAAGATATAAATGAGTTATTTACCTTTGATAAAGATGATTCTGAACTAGCGCTGACGATGACAGATGCAGTGTCTTCTGAGAGACAAATGTATGAACATGTCAATGAGAGAAGAATTAACTAACTAATGAGTAATTAAACATTTGATTTGTCACTGCTGAGCAATATTTTAGTTCGTCATTATTGGCCTCTGAAACATGCCAACTGGCACACCAGTTAGCAAAGCAAACTTACGATGTAGATGAGCAGAAGAACATGCAGTTTATTGACCTGAGTCAACTTTCTACCTTAAACAATGCACTACTTTGACATTATTGATACAGAGTGTATATGTTATATGTATATGTCACCTTTCCTCATCTTCTTGTCCTGTATCTTAGCGCTGGTGATCTGATAGGCTTCAGTCTGCTGATATTCCTTCAGCTCCTGGGCATACTGCATCTTCTCCCGCTCTGCCTCATCAAGGTAGCGCTGCAAAAGCACATATACTGTTATACCGTACAGAGGGGAAAGCTCTGTTTGCCTGTGTGCATACAGATTTCACAACTACCAAGCAGAATAAAGCTGCAAATAGTCTTGGCATCATGTTTTTCGTCTAGCCAACGGCCAAAACAACCAAGACACGATTTCACTTTGTAAATGGCCAAATGGCTTAGAAATACAGTACCATCATCAAGCCAGTGCTTACAGCAATGTTTAGTACCAAACAAACCACAACATAGCTATAAAGATTAAATGTTCACGTACGTAACCTGTTGCCCACCTGTTTATCATTTTGGGCTAATCGTGTCCACTCAGCTCCCAGTCTCTTTGTAATTTCTGGAAATGGTAAATCCGGGTAGCGGGCTCGCATGTGCTCTCGACGTTCGTTCAGAAAGCGGACATACCCTGTCACTGGTGCCTTGGGACCATTAGGCAACACCTTCTTTCTTTTCTTTCCCTTCGGCCAGCCTCTCTTCTTCGGCTGAAGAGACAGAACAACACTGCTGCATAAAAACACTTGCATCAAGTTGCATCATGCAAACTAATGGTAACAGTATATGAATTTAACCAGAGAGCAAATAAGAAGTTAAATGTACTAAGGCATTTTTGGTGTTGGTGTGTTGATAGACCATTGACCACACATGCTGCAACAAGATCTTTTGATTGTTTCTTATGTGAGTTTAATCTTAATCTAAGACTAGGTTAAATGTTGGGTGAAAATACCAAAATCTGTTTGCAGATGCTTTTCTCTGGATTGAACGGTCATAATATGCAGATACACACGGATGTACGTTCTCAAATAGAGTAAAGCTGTGAGTCTTACAAAGTTTTTAAGTTGGTTGTTTCGTAATTATCACAACTCTGTCCAAAATAATTTTTGTTTGAAGCGAAATCTGGCACAATTAAAGACAATACTAGAATAATTGTTTGCCATGTTTACTTGTGTTGTACGCCCGAAAACTTTTCTTTCTTTTTTGTTTTGATACGACAGCTATAATAATATGAAATTCCGAAAATGATGTTCAGCGAATCAGTCATATGGCATGCGGGCTTCTTCAAGAGAGGAAATCCAGTGTGTAGCGCAGCTGCACAAACCTCCTCTGGCCGTTGATCTGCTGAGTGCGAAGCTTTGGGCGGCTGTGAACCATCGCCGTGCTCCTGTTTGATCCCTCCCATGGTCTTCGCCTCGAAAAACTGACTTTGTTAAGCGCAAAAAAAAAGTCAATAAAGGGATATTTGTGGAAATGAAGAACAATAAAAGCTGCTAGTGGACAATATTTTGGCTTCGGTTTCCTTGTATTGAGAACTGCTGCGTAGGCTAAAGGTACTGCTAACAATTCCGTCCGCCTAACTGGCCGCACTACGCCGTTGTAACAAAAAGAAACTGGGTGAATATTAAAGGCCTGTTCCTCACAGCAGTGAATGGAGAGACAAAATATTTATTCTTACATACTCAGTTTACAAGGGATGCGTAGTTTTGCTCGAGTAGTTCTTTTTTTCTTTTTAAAAATAGCACCTCTACTTTTTTAGGATAAAAGTCTCGACTCACCCAATGATTATTTCCTCGGCCAAACAGGAAGCTCATGTCATCTATCGTCTGATTGGTCGGTACGGACAACCACGATTGGGCGGATGAAATAGTCGCGCTTCAACTATCCAATTGGACGCAAGTGGCACAAAGAAACATTTGTAAAAAAAAAAAAATAAAAAAAAAAATAGGGGGGGGGTCAAAATTGCATAAACCTGGAAAAGTAAAAACGTGCGTGTGCGTGTGTATATATATATATATATATATATATATATATATATATATACATACATATATATATATGTGCATACATATGTGTGCGCGCGTATATATATATACACACACACACACGTATGCACGTGGGTACACACTTACTGGCTCATACCTGCCTTATTTAGTATTGGTATTCATCGCCCTCCAGAGGTCAAAGTCCCAAAGTGCAACTGACACATTTTGTAACCAACTGATCGAGAAATGTGGGTATTTGAGGCGGGAAAACTTTTAAAAAAAAAAAAGGATCATATTACTTCTGAATTTCTTTTTCTCAAACTATAAATTTCCTCTGGTTTTCTGCCAGCATTTGATGAACAAAGCCATTTAACAAGTATGACTAGACTTACTCACCCTCGGGCACAAGGCAACAGCAGCAAGACTGGTCCAATATAATCTTTTACAGTTTGCCGAACGCAACACTTTTAGACAGAATTTGCAGCACCTTTTCATTGTATCTGAAGTAGTGGCATTTTCTAAAGTTTCAATCACTTTAAAACCAGTAAGTGTAAGAATTTCACATGCGACAAAAGTATCACTTAAAAACTAAACTTAAATATTTTATATACGGACAATTCAAACCACACTGCAAGATTAGACATATTCACTCAAATTTACCATTCCATCACTCATTATTTCCCATACCACAGTATTAAAACAAAATTGCACTTAATCATTTCCATGAAATTAGTTTAAAAAAAATAACTGAATAAATCTGAAACTTCTGTTTCCATGTATTTATTGTTTACAATTTTTGTGGTAATTTCTTCATTGTCAATCCTTTAAGCCAACAGTGCTCACTGTGTTCTGTACAGTTTGGTCAACAATGTGTGTATACTTTATTTTTATAAGGAAGGGAGGAATGGGGCAGGAGTCGTGCGAGTCCCAGGCGTTTACAATTTATCCAGGTAGTTGTCCAAGGCTGGAACACCTTCTTTGAGACCCTTACGTTTGCGAGTCTCTGTGACAACAGCAGCAGGCTTGCTGGTGGGGTCCAGTGGGTCTCCTGGGAAGACCTGCCAGTGGTCAAACACACACTGTGGGAAGGCCTGGCCACCAGTGTTGGAACGGAGATCAGCTGTGAAACCTGGGTAAGAGTTCACAAAATAAATAAATAAATAAATAAAAGAGTGTGAGGGTGCAGCAGGAGCCTTAATGGTGAAAGGAATGATAGTTTCTCTCATAAAAACAGTATGTGGGTTTAAGTTAATTTGAACCTGGACAGATGATTATTTTCCGCTAGATATGTGGCTCAAAACAAAGGGAGGACTGACTAAATCTACAGTTTGTGTTTTAGTATGCATCTAGGTCTGCAATCGGCTATCTGTGTTACCATACACTACAATTTACAGTAATATAATACTTTCCACATCAATGAAGATGATCAATTACGATCAATCTTTTTCAGCTCTTGCCAGACAGGGTGTAGGTCAGACCTGGGAAAAGTACAGCCCGCAGGCCACATCCGCCTGGGGCGTGTCCCCGTCTGGCCCGCGTGAGGCCAGTAAAAAAAATATGCAATCTACCGGTCGATCGCAAAGGTAGTTTGGCTCGATCACATGGCGAGACAGAGTCGCGAAGATACGTCCGCGGAACTTTAGCGTGAATCCCACACATCAAACGTGTTGGGGTTTGACATAAGATCAGCATTCTTGTGTCGAGGATGCCTCAACCACCACAGAGGGTCTGGCATGTCAGAATTGATTTCAACACTGTTCATCTACGGCCATGCATCTTTCAATGGTTTTAGATGCCAACTACTTGTTCCTCCTTCTGGTCGGAATGGAACTTGTAATGTGCTCCCTCCCCCGACCAAACGAAGCAACGTTGGTGTAGAATTTTTACTGTTAATTAGATACGTTACAATTCAAATTCTACAAAACATATTGGTGACTTTAACTTAAAAAAAACTACACTTGGCCCTTCAGAAGACTCGTCTCAAGAACACAATCTTACCAAATGACTCCATGACAGGCAGGTAGGCCTTAGTAAGACGCATGGGTGTTCCCGAGATAGCAACTTCCTCAAACACATGACCACGCCTCCTGGTCAACACGCCATAGATTCCACCCACTGCTTCACTAGGACACTGTTCCAAATAGAAGAAGAAGGAAAAAAAAAAGATGTTCATCACCATAATGCATACACTTTTTCCACCAAGTACACGTTTGGCTGTATTTGTTTTATGAATTATAGTTTATAGATGCTGACAAATCATTTGCACTTTGCACGCACTTACCTGGATCTCAACAAGGTAGACAGGCTCCATCATTCTGGGCTCAGCTGTGAGCTCACATGCATACAAGGCTCTGCGAGCTGTGGGAATAATCTGGCCACCACCGCGGTGAATAGCATCTGTATGCAGGGTCACATCGTGGATGTCAAAGCGAACAGCTCGCATATTCTCTTCACAGAGGACACCCTAGGAAACATAATGGCACTTGTCAGTCACTTGCAACTGTGAAATAAGATCAGTTATAACGTACATTAGTAAATGAATGTTACCTCCTTGACAGCCCACTGGAAGCCAGCAACAACACTATCCTTGATTTCATTCAGATACTGCACTCCCTTGGTGACATCCACCAACAAGTTAGGACCTGTTCCATCCGGTCCAAAGCACCAAATCTTTCTGGCCTCTGCGACGTCCCAACCATGCTTGTCAGCAAGGACACGGGCACGTGCCTTGAGTTCCTGGCGGGGAGCAACATCACCCTTCTCGATGTCCTCTGCCAGACCATCTTCAAAGGGACGGGCCTTCATGAACAAACGGTTGTGCTTGTTGGGTGACTTCGACAGGCACATTACAGATGACTCATTAGAGACTGTCTCTCTGTAGGACACCACTGGGTCAGATTTCTGGAAAGAGAAAAATAAAACACTTTGATGTACAAATGATCCGTGGGTGTTACAAAGCATGCTGATTAAGAATCACCTTACCTTAAGAGGAATGCAAGCATGATCCTCCTCCAGATCTTTCAGGCAAATCTCCAGATGCAACTCTCCAGCACCAGCAACAATGTGCTCACCAGACTCCTCAATGATGCACTGAACCATGGGATCGGACTTTGACAGACGCTTCAACCCTTCAACGAGCTTGGGGAGATCGGCAGGGTTTTTGGCCTCTACAGCAACTCTCACCACAGGGCTGACGCTGAACTTCATCACCTTCATGTTGTGCGCATTCTCAAAGGTGGTAATCGTTCCAGTCTTAACAAGGTACTGATCTACTCCAACAAGACCCACAATGTTACCGCAAGGCACATCTTCAATGGGCTCAACGTAACGTCCCATCATCAGAATGGTCCTGGCACAAAACAAAACACACAAAGTAAATTATTGGTTTAACTTTTTTTTTTTTTAAATCTATTTCACATGACAGAATTAAACTACAAGTCATTAACCTTTAGTAAGGAGTTTAACCAACCTCTGAATTGACTTCAGGTACAGGTCTTCCTTCTTTCCAGGAACATAGTTGGGTCCCATAATGCGTACTTTCAACCCAGTGGAGACGGAGCCAGAAAACACACGTCCAAAGGCATAGAAGCGACCCTTGTCAGAGGTGGGGACCATCTTTGAGATGTAAACCATCACGGGGCCCTTGGGGTCACAGTTCTTGATACCTTAAAAAGGAAATAAAAAGAGCAATACTAAATATGTTTACAGTATAGTATAGTAGTATATTACAGTACAAAGTGACTGTGTCAGAAAATACGACCGACTAAATATGGTGACAGCAGACAGTCACTGCAGAAGATGATGAGCGATTATACAAGCTAGATAAGCCATTTACCCATAGCAGCTTCATCATCTGGAGGTCCTTCGTAAAGCAATTCACATCGGTATTTCTGGGCAGTGACAGGTGAGGGCAAGTGGATGGTGATCATCTGAAGAAGAGCGTCTCCAGCAGGCAGCCAGCGACGCATCACAGCCTTCAGCAGAGGCTTGCCCTCCTTTTCCCTATCCTCCGCATCCAACTTGATATCCAGCTTGTCCAACAGCTTTGCAGTTTCATCCTTTTTGAAGTTCATGATGGCATTGAACACCTAAGGAATGTATTCTTTCAAAGTTAGTTTGACTCAAAGCAATAAAGGACAAATGACAAAAAGATTTATTTGTGTCCTGCTCAGACTTTGTTTTGTCATCACTGATGAATCAGGTCAAAGTGAAGAATGATGAAGTCATCATTTACAGACACAAAGTAAGAAAGAATATGTCCATACCATTCATGAATAGATATTGCGTTGTTCAATAAACAAGCATACTAGAATACATACAACACTTTTTGTTTTTTTGAACAACAACCTAAAACAGCTACATGATTTTTTTTTTCTGGGTCAAGTTAATATCCCTTATCCCAAACTTATTACCACTGGCATACTATCAGGCTAAATGAGTTTAACATACACGTTATGGGTTGACTTGTGCACAAAAAAAGTGCTTCAGTCAATATTAAGACAGTAAAATAAAAATCAATGTTTTCGTACCTTGTAGATTGGATCAAGGATAAGAGCAACAAAGGAACGGGGAAACCTGGCCCCGTCAGCGCCACTACAAGACTTCTCGAACTTTCCTTTCTTTGAGTCAAAGTACCTGAAAAACAATAAATACATCTTATGATTTGGCTACATGTTCCATTTATTAGTAATACTCTGCTGTCTTGTATATGACTGGTCTCAGTTAAAGAGCATTACCTATCGCCCCACAGTTTCTTCATCATGTCTTCTACTTTCTTGCAATGCTCCTCAACTGTCATTTGGGTATTGCCCTTGGCAGCAAACTTGGCTGCATACATCTCAGCAAACTGCTTTAGGGTGAAGGCCCAACCATGAAGTCCAGAGCCGAAGCCAATGGTACCAATGACGGGGTCAACCTACAAACAAAAATAAATTAACAGGGCAAAATGCTGCAACTCATTTGGATTCTGAAGTGAAGCTACTCTGAAATTTGTGTTTCAGTGATCTTGTAAATTTTTGTCTCACAATACACAGCCAATAAATTGTAAAAGTAGACAAATGCACAAGGACAATGAGGGCGCAATTCATAACATTTAGAGAAATTTTCCAGGATCAAATCCAACGTTATACTACTTATGCCTGTGCTTAGAAGTCCAAGAAGTGTTGTGGCCACTCACCATAATATCACCCATGGGGTTATCCTCAGTCGAATAAGTACAGATGATGACATTGACTGACTCCACAATACGCTGGAAGGTTTGGTACAGGTCTTCAGGCTCGAGCTGCAGTTCCAACAGGGCACGGTCCATCTTATTCATCATAAGGACTGGCTTGATACGTTCTGCAATGGCTTGACGGAGCACAGTCTCAGTTTGGACACAAACACCTGATGAAAATGATGAGGAAGAAGAAGAATGACATTTAGTGCCAACTGAAGACAAAGCAATCTTTGACAAGTTCATCCATTAGCGGTCAAAAATACTCAGTGAGAAATATTTAATATTTAAATTCTAATCCTTTGGATTAGTGTTGCTACAGTAATAAAATGATTATGGTAAATCTGATAATGTTAAATTATGTAGGCTTAATGAGGTTACTCTGACATCTCCTTACCAGAGACACAGTCCACAACCACTAGGGCACCATCAGTTACACGCAGGGCAGCAGTTACTTCAGAGGAGAAGTCAACGTGTCCAGGAGAGTCAATCAGGTTGATCAGGAAGCCATTGCCGTCCCTGGATTGCTTGATGAAGGCCAGGTCATTCTCTCCCAACTCGTAGAAAAGTGAGATGGCGCTACAAAAAAGATCATACTTAATGTCAAACGCCAACAGTAGCTTGTAACTGTAACCAAGAACTGATAATTAACCTTGCTCTCTTTAAAATAGCTTGACAGAATTTAAGTATATTCAAAATGTGTTACTGACAAAAATACAAATCTAGCATTTCTAAAAAGGTACTTACGTAGACTTGATGGTGATGCAACGTTCCTGCTCATCTTTCCGAGTGTCAGTGAAACGGGTTTCTCCAGCGCGGGAAGAGGCAATGATACCAGCCTTTGACACAAGCGAGTCGGTCAGAGTCGACTTTCCGTGATCTACGTGTGCAATCACAGACATGTTGCGGATGTTGGCCTTCTTGTCCATGATTGCACGGATCTGGTCAACGGTAAAGTTCACCTGAGGCGATGTGATGGGAAGAAAAAAGGAGTTAGAGGATTGACAGAGACAAAAAACCCAAACAAACTATATTTTATGACCAACAGGGACATGAAGGTACAATGATTCACAAAGAAAAAAAATATACAAGATTGTAGCCAACAGTTGTGACATGTTTTATTCATCTACTAAAAGTGTTTCCAAACTGAGGTTGTATTTTCCGTATCCACAAATTAACTTTTTGATTGAATTCCATCAGCTAATGCCAGGCAGTGACTGACGTTGCTTGGGTGGGCCGGCGGTTTAAAAACTATTGGGATGATAGGTTGACTCCCCAAATGCAGCAGTGACAAACTATATATGGAATACGAAAACCAATTTAGATCCGCCATGCCAACGAATTAAAAACACGAAATATTCTACAAGTAAAAAATGTCAACGGTTTTGGCTCAATCGAACAAGAAAATACAGTGATAGGGCGTTGGGTCTCTGGAGTCCGCATCGTTCTGACTGTGGCGTTGATAAAATAGCGACATGACGTTTGCAATTTTATAAATAATCCCCAACAGCTTTAACATGTCTGGCGCCATTAAAGCCAGTATAAGGTGAAAAATACTCGATCGTGCCCTACCCTGCATGATATTGCAGAAAAAACATGTCCGTCTCAACAGGACACGTGTTCAGACTTTGATAACTTGCTACGTGCTAACGGTGACGTGACAGTTAGCTTGCACGAATGCGAAACGCCGGCAAACCAGTACACCGACTCGTAGATGTCTGGCATCACTATACACACCAGTTATAACATGGAAGCTTATTTGGGACGATGGACCGCAGCTTTGAAATCTGACCTAAATGTTTATTTGGTAGCTTTCAAGGTAAGAGGAATAGCTCAGGAAGCTACATTTCTCGTCAAGTGCGACACCGTTTGTTCACCGTTATTTTCTACCATAAATAATTCGGCCAGATCGTTATGCGACCATTCCAAACGACACACTGAACCGACATACCGGCAGAGAACTTTAATACTTTGACGTATCGATGAAATGTCTCAGTTTGATTAGGGCTGACGTTGCCATTATCGTCGGGCTGCCATTTTGATCAAAGCGCTACCCCGAAAATGTAACTGCGATTGCGTGGCAGTCAAATAAACCCTTCTTTGGCGTTATTTTTAGCCACAACTCAAGTTTGCCAACGCTCTAACTCAAATATGACCAAAATAAAATAAATAAACTTACCATTTTGACGGATGGTTTTGGATTCGCTTAGCGGCGAAACGACACTGGAAATTAACGCTGCCCACCTTTCGAGGGCATAGGCAGGGAAGAGGCCGCTGACGTCAGAAAACCGTGCTTTATATGGCGTGCGTCAGGCTCGTACGTGCTGACGTAATGGCGTGAAAAATGCGATACGCTGCTGACGCCGAAGTACCGTATTTTCTTGCTGACTTATTACCTCAAGAGCCGTAGAGGAGAAAAACTGAATTGTAAATAAAGTATGAATGTAAAACAATCATTCAAATGTGCTGTTTGAATACGAGAGCAAACCTGTGTGCCTAATCAAATTGGATGCTCTTTGAGTATCGTTCCAAATGTTTACGCAGCATGTCTCTCGAATGTACAGCTTCTCTGTCTTACTTGATGGAAAAACCGAATGTGATTTATTTCTCCTACATTCTTGTCCTGAACCACACGCCATTGTCGTATTTCCTGTTTTGAAACAGGCCTGCAGCAGTGAATGGGTTCAGCTCTCCACAAGCCAAGTTTATTACTGTCCTCAGTTGCCGTTTGTCCTATCTGCTTGTTTAAGCCAGTCGCAACTCGCTGGACGGTTCACACGTATTCTTGCCATTGTGGTAAATTTATTGGACCGATCATAACTTGCTGCTGCCCCGGGCTTTCATGTATCACAAAAAAAGTGCTTATCTACTAAATAACTTTCAGACTACACGCTATTCTACACTACTACTACTACTACTACTACTACTACTACTACTACTACTACCAGCACCACCACCACCAACAACAATAATAATAATGATAATGATAAGATACTCATTTAGACAGATAGTTACATAACCATACACACATTTGCAGATTTGTCTATCAATGTGGAAATCTGTTATTATTGTGGATGTTATTACAATGGCCATTAACAAGCACCATGCAATGAAAACAATATCCATAGCAAACAAATATTTCAATAAACTCTTTTTTAATATGAGACTTTCATGTGTTTATAATCGAAAATAAAAGTGATTGTCAACTCAGTAAGTAAATATGTATATATTTGTCTATGCGTGAGCTTAGACTTTAAATGGACACATAGACATATGATGGAAGGTTGTGGAGACAGTGGAGTCTCTGCGCAGTCAGATTTGATCGTGTCTTGTTCAAACTTTCCAGCAGATGGTACCCCTGCTTCAGTGAAAGCGCCATCTGTCAACGTCACAGTCCTTAAAGGGATAATTCACCAAAAACTGAAATTTCACTAATTTTCTACTCACAATGTGTTAAAATTTTGTGACTTTTTTTGAATACATCTTTTTGGGGTTGCGTTGTTAGCTATATTGTGTTTCAAAGCTTTTGGATGAAAAAACTTTTATTATTGAAAAATACATTGGGAAAGGATCAAGACAAGGGACTTACTGCATTGTTTACACCACTTAGCTTTCTAAGTCATCAGTTGTGAGTCATTGTGTGGTTCATGTTACCTGACTGAGTGGTGATAAAAGGATCCAGCTGGGTTAGATCTTTGAACCACATTTTGGGGGGGAGGAAAAGTCCAAAAAGGGGAACAGGAGAAGATGAATTCTGTCTATCTCTTGTAAGACAGGTCCCACTAATCCTGAGCTATTTCATCTCAGTGACCATTATCTGCCAGGAAAAAGAGCTCAAAGTGTTTCTTTTTGCATTCCAGTAATGTGGCGTTCAGATGTGTCTATGTGCATATATGTGTATACACAAAATAAGTTATTTATTTATTTAAAATGGACAGTGCATATTGATGAATATGTACAGGTAAATGTAAATATGCCATAATTGGCCAAAGGCTACTTTCCATCTGCAGTCCCTGGCAGGTCAGAAAAAATAATACATTGAGAAATACAAACGAAAAATACAATACAACATATTTTGTGCTCAGTTTTATGCTTCTTGATAAATATGTTAGTTTTTCAATAGACTAAATAAAAAAATAATCATTCTGAAACACTTGTTTTGCTGTGGCAGAGTGTTGAAGGCAGTGTATCGGACATGTAGCCGATACACTGCCGTATAAATAGATCCCTAACGGATTCAAGGGAACTGCTGGAGATGACAGCTGGGGAGTTACTTTACCTCTTGCACTGGCTGTTATGCCTCATTGACACGACACAACTTAAGTGCCAACATGTTTATTTAGGGGTTAAGACATACAATGTGAAGGTGTTGGTTAAAACAAGAGCATGTTGATGAATTTCAGTGGGGGATCTTGGAGAAGTTTTGCTTTTGGGAATACACATGGCTGGATAGGAAAAAGATTATTTTTAAGCGAGGGACGTTACAGCCGTTGACACATGCACACAGTCCTTGGCTTCCTTGTCAACTTTATAATCACTACTCCTGCACTGTGGACCTCCAGTGTATTATTCAACAGGAGACCTGAGAACAGACACACAGTCCCACCGGTCTACATGCTTATTTTACCTGCACGGCAAGAGTAATTAAAATTGAAGCAACTTCCACAAGTCTTCGCCAATCTGACAGAGACACAGGCCAGAATGATACTGCTGCTTGGGTATGGTTGTCATGGATGTCAGAATCACTGCTGCCCGGCAGTCATTGCTCATGCTTTCACAGTCCCAACGGGGGAGTAGTAACCAAAGAAAAACTGTGTGACTCTTTTTACAACTATTTTGGCATTTTGAAAAGATAATAAGGTGCAAACGAACACCTGCATCTCCACAAAACAGCTTCGTCATTCATTGTTTGGGCCCCCTGGATTCCGACGACTGGTTCGCTCTGTGTTTCTGGAGTGACTAGAATTCTGATTAAGGTGACTGCGATGTTTACACCTCGCCACTGTGTTGCAATTTAGCATGGAGAACGGTCTTACCATGAAGGTCGGCATTTCTCTGTAGTTTCCAGAGGGAGTGCAGTGAGAATGGCAATCCGTCTCTTCCAAAAGGACCTCTGTGCAATCTTTCAAGTAGCAATGAACAAAGGGGATGTAAAATGTTGTAACTTCGGGAAGATCCTTTCAGCTGTCCAACTGCTTTTTTCTCTCTCCATCGAACTGTTGCAAAAATGACACTCACAGCCATTCCAGTGGCCTTTTCTCCTAGCGGTAGAATGTATCAAATGATGCAACCTGCACTTATAGGGCAAATGTCCGATATACAATTTTGCTGACGTAGACAGTCAAGGTTACATTCATGAACAGCCTGCGTACCAACAAGGATTCATTTAAAGTCTTTGTTGGCGATGGTGTTGGCACATTGAAAGAATGTTGACCATGAAAGATGGTGGTTGTTTAATATCTCTTCAAAACCAGTCTGTTATGAGGACATTGCAGGACCATAGTTTATATTCTATAACACCGTTTGACCCCCTCATCTTGTTTTGCTGCGGCACTTTAACGTGCACGCTAGTGTGTGTAATCTTTATATGAGTATTTCAAGGTAAACAGTTTTTGAAGCCTGGCTAAAGTGCCATAGACTAATGTAAACATATTGAAATAAACGGATGTGTGTTTATCATGTTGCTCATTCAAAAGGATAAAACTACCCCATGACTCCAAGACTGTGAAAGGGAACTGGTGTGTTGATAACACAAATAAGGCAAGTAGAAAAAAATCTGGTGGCATGCAGACCCGTGAGTGTGTTCCTCATTGCTGTATTTGAGACACATTTGCAGATGATAATTATCTGTGCATGAAACACACATTGCAAAATTCTCATGTGTCAAGGCACCAGAAACCTTGGCACAGATGGATACTTAAATTCACAAAATAACAACCTAAGCATTTAATTTGTGAGAGTTAGTGCTGTGCATTTAGCAGTTCAATCACTTGCTGTGCAGCCACTTGTCCTTCATGGCAGCTCATTTAGTTCATGCTCAAATCCTATTTGAGGGCCATCAGCAGGTTTCTTCCCCACATTCTGTGTCTTCTCAGTTTGGCTGTTTTCTTGTTTACCTGTTCTGGATGAGAAATTACCGATGACTTCATCTGTTTGTTAGGCTGTATAATGTCTGGGCTGCAGCCATTTGTGTAGTCAGTCTGGTGTGAAATTCGCTCATCTGCAAGCGGCACTGCAGCCAAAACCTCATCGCGCTCACCCTCACCCTCAGAAAGCCCGCAATGATATCAGAGAGTAAAATCGGCCAAGAGCGTACTCCAATTGCTCTGATAAGGCACCCGAGAATGGTATAATTTCCGTCTTGGTCATAAAAAAAGTAATCTATTCAATTAGTTTAGATACTGATACTAATATAGATTCAATCATTCAGCTTTTTGGTCCTGTGTGATAAAAGTTTAAACATTTTTTCCATTTACCGTGTCCAGCTCATATTGGCTTTGTGTACATGGCACACAGCAACATTGTCAGACAGAGTGACCATATTCTGAGAACCCAAAAAAGAACAAGCGCCTATTTTTTGCCACAAAAAGGTCAGAATGTAGCAAAAGAAAAGCCAGAGAGAAGAGGCGATCACTAGAGCTCAGTGCATCATGGGAAGTCAGTGGCTATCATATTGTTTCTGTTCTCCGCTTCCCTCACTGCACAAGCGTAGCTGTGTTTCTGAACTTTGAACCCACAGAATCCTCCTCTCATCCGTCTCTGTGTTTGGACCCCTGAGGTGGCTGTCTCGAGCACGCCAAAGAGCTTTAATCGCACAGCCACAGCCTGTCACGCTCCTCTACTGTTGCATTTGAGTGTCTGATTGATTTTAAAAGGTAGACAGCGGCTGCGGTAATTGCTGCTGCAACTCTCTGTCCCCGTTGTGCCGGATGAATAGAAATCTCTGAGTGACAGGCACCTGTGATGGAGACGATGTATGAGCCTGCAGCCTGATGATGTGCCATGTGCGCTTGACTTTTGCGCTGGAGATCCTTCTCACTTTAAGTGAACAGTTAGTGGGAATTGCTTGCAAGTTGTCGGCGAGCGTCAGCGATTCACCTTTCCTTAATTTTCCACATCTGAGGCTCATGGCACTGTGATGAAAATGTCGTAATGAAGAGAGCTCAGGTGCATAGTTGAACTCTGCATCTGAGTGTCAGAACGGTGCTGTGGCCAGTCTCACCCAGTAGAACATTGAGTGAACAACATCAACTGCATCTTTTCAAATCAAAGAGGCCACAACAGATTTCGGCTTCATTCAATGCTTTTACACCAGGGGTCAATTTTGACAAAGTGTTTTCTCTGGAAACCCAGAGACCCAGACGAACCTCTGAATTTTTAATTTCGGGCGTGGCAAGCTTTGTAAAGGGTGGTGGTGGTGGTGGTGGTGGTAAGTTTTTTTTTTTTGGGGGGGGCGGGGTTTGTTCATTCTCTCAATGTCTATGTGTCAATCTCATCACCATTTTAGCCAAAAGAACCAAATGGACTCTCTCCTTCTTTACACAAGGTCAACTATTCAGCAATCTATTTTCTGTTTACCCTGCTGCCCAGAGCAGATTGTCTTTGTGTGCGTGGCACACGGCAACACCGTTGAACATATTCTGAACCCCCAAAAAAAAACAAAAAAAAAAACACACTGAAGGACGGCAATGTAAAAACTCCACATTTCTCTTGACTTCTGTATTAATAGAGTATCCAGTCTTGTAACAAAATACCATCTTTCTTATTTCTTTGATATATATTGCAGAGACAAATAATGCCTCACAATATGTTTACTGGTAGCGATGGGGTTTTTCCCAAGTCTCCAGAACCTTCATTTGCGACGGACACATGAGGTGCCACCTCTGCAAACTGTTGCAGAGCCTGTTGCTGCGGTAACACACTCTGTGAAACTTCCCTGGTCGACGACAGGTTTTATTCATCAAACCCAGAGTTTCTGTCTGTCACCTCCCTGAGGCGCTGCCCCTTTCCCCAGTTAGTGGCACACTTAACATGCACTGTTGCAGAGTGTCGCCCTCATTCGGACTAAATTTTGATGGTTTGATTTTGGATCCTGTAAACGAGTAGGCTGCTTGAGGTGTTGTTTAATTGTGCCTGATTATATATGGCTACTTCAGTGAACTACAATGTTGTATTACCAGTGATAATATATCTGAAGTCTCATCTGCTGGATAAGTATCGACGAGTTTACTCAAAAGAGCTCTTGTAATTATGTTTTTATATTTCATTGTAAACTTTTCCAAAACCTGTTTTCTTTCGCCTGAGGAGTTCTGCCAAAAAAGTTTCAGGTTCATTATGATTCCAATTGTTTTCACCTATGTGTTTGCCTAGTTAGATGACAAACAACATTTGTTATTTAGTGAATTTACGCAGCGGTGAGTAACTCCTACTCCACTTCTCTCGCTTTTGTTGCTGCAAATGTATTTTTCTCACTCTAGCTTCATATTCAAACCCACAGTGTGAACAAATGACAATGTCTTGCTCCAGCCCACCGAGATACGTTGACTTCCTCTTGTTGATAGTTGCCATGGTGACTTGTGCGTATTGTTAATGTGGACTAACTCAAAATTGCTGCAAAGAAAATGGAAACGCAGAGTTTCAGAATATATAAACTCAGTTTCTATGCTGAAACTCTAAGTTTAGACTAATACGCAGAATGCAACATAAGCACTGTGGCGAAGCTAATAATTGTCTATCCATTTTTGCATGTGGGGGCAGTTTTGTCTTCCTCAGCTGCTACTGAAACCACCGGAAATCAGGCATCTACACAAGGTCACCCGACTACTTATCAATCCTGCATAGTGAATTAGTTTGACAGTTGGTGGCATTGACAGTTGCTGACATGATGACTTAGGTCCTATCCACTCTGGAAGGTTTTTTGGTGGAAACGGTAAAGTATTTAACCGTTACGCCCTTTCGTCCATATGGCAACAGCGTTTTGGGTCCCCTGAAACGGTATTTTTTGACAACGGGTCCCAAAGTGGGAAAATCTGACAACGCCGTTGTCGTTGCCATCTGGACAGTGAAAGCGGCTTTTCCTTGTAAAACGATGACGCCATCGCACCGTCACTGTCATGTGACCGGAAAAAACAAGGCATGCAATGCGGTAGCAGCGGCACAACATTTTGTAATCCAGTGGGACGCGTAGTAGTAATTCCACCTCGTCGTTGGTCCACACAAGAGACTCAGTTTTTTTCCCTCCACTCGCCATTGTTTCTTTTTCGTGTTTGGCGTGTAGCGGAAATGGGCTTATTTTTGTATTCCGTTGGCTGTGTCAGCGTTAAAGAGAGGTGTGTTCTTCATTTTAATGACACGATTTCCAGACATAATAAAATACAGCTATACGATGTGGCCTCACACCTTTTGTTTACTGACTCATTTATTTCTTTTGAGCGGCATTATTCTCAGTGCTGCCTGCAGGCCATCAGTCACGTTTGTTCTCTGCTACTGTGCGTCAGATGCCCTGCAGGGACCGGCAAGTGAAACTTCATTGCTTTTGAAGCCCCCACGATACCAGTCTGCCTGAGTGAACTGCTACTCTCCCAACGGATCCAGTGTCACGTCTTCAATTCCTCGGTGGCCAACCTCCTGTCCGGATCATTACGTCACGTCGACATCAACGCAGTGATGTCCAGAGTGCTTCCACCCCCTCTGTGAACCCTGTGAACAAACACATCAGAGAGTGCGGTAATACATTTCCCTGTAATCCTCTCCTCTTCACAACTGAAATGCAGGTTTTTAACGTCCTGCCAGTGTGTTGTGTCCTACACTGTTCAACCTACTGCTTTCTACAATATGGTCTGATGAGAAGAATAATGCCATTTATAGTGACCATATTATTCTTATTATTAAACTGCCAGATATGTGGTGACCCTTCAGGAGATGCTTTCGTCACGTAGAAAAAGCTAAACCATGTACATTTCTCTTCTTGTGTTCAAGAAAGCGTTGGATGAAGTGTGTGTGTGTTACACTGTAAATTGTGAAATTTCACAGGCTGGAATTAATAAAATACATCTATCCACCTATTAAGAAAATAAAAAAGGAAAAGCAAAACTAAAAATAACAATCAGCATAATCATGCCAGATGTTTATACAGAAACAAATGGACGCTGGTATTACTGGTGAAAAAGCTTGGATAAGCACTTAGATAAACAATGCTAATAATCACTGGGTGCACCGCTGTTGATAAATGGGGACGCAATCGATCCCTTGACACCGCAACAACCATTGATTAAGTGTTGGCAGTAACAAGCTTTCCGCATAACATTGCTGCGTGCTGACAACATTGCTGGATGCAGGCTTTAATCAGCGCCACCCCTCCTCAGGCTCGCTCATAGAGCGGCCAGATTATATGAGACAAGCCTTGGTGGCTCTTTCCAGGGTCACAGCGTGCAATGTGTGAGGGAAGGGTGGAAATTGCTCGCCATCCTCTGTGGAATGCAGCAATTTGTATATCGGAAAGAGTTCACTGAGAGCAGCAGTTTAGCTTTTGGAGATGTTGAGACTGTCAGGATGAAGGTGAATAACTTGCATATAGATTAAACACACATTAACGTATTTGCTTCCTGGAGTTTGTCTTCATTGATTATTAAGACGGGATGATGTTATGATGTTGATGTTATGTCCATCAATGAGGGCTTTGGTGGTGCGACTCACCTTTGGTCAGTAGATAATGAAAGACCACTGAAAGAACTTTGTCAAATCACCATTGGTGTATGTGAGCATGAGTGAGTGAGCGAAGGAGAGGCCAGTGTAAAGTGCTTTGGGATACTGTGAAGGTGCTGGAAAGCGCAATATAAGTGCAGTCCATTAACCATTCCATTTACCATATCCTCCTCAGATTACGAAGTTATACCTTGAGGAGGTGAAAAAACAATCGGTTTGTTCCCCCATGCCCAATTTTTTTTCTCAGTCGCTTCATCGTCCTGTTTTTTCAATTCTACAATTCCGCCTTGAAATAATCCGGTTTCTGTTTTCGTGAAAACAGAGCCTGATGGTGGTAAAAAAA
Source organism: Thamnaconus septentrionalis (assembly GCA_009823395.1). Taxonomy (NCBI): domain Eukaryota; kingdom Metazoa; phylum Chordata; class Actinopteri; order Tetraodontiformes; family Monacanthidae; genus Thamnaconus; species Thamnaconus septentrionalis. The sequence goes on along the minus strand of CM020508.1, from coordinate 7,562,679 downwards.
AAAGGAAAATATAACTCTTTTGTATTTCATCTTCAGCAGGTGCCAGTCACAGACATCCATTTTTGGAGTTTGAGCACAGACCCACACATCACAGATTAGTGGAATCCTATTAATTACAATCTAAAAACATCAACATAGCTTTTGTTTACCTTTTCAAATTAATTCCCTTGTCAGCTTTTTCCTGCCTGCTTTATTTGTGCTGCTTATTTTCTATTTTTATGAAGGAGCAAATTGTAATCTGAAAATCCTAAACATAGAAACAAGTATTCCCTCCTTTTTCCATGTTGTCTAGATCAGGGGAAGGTTCTTCAACGGTCACACCACACAAGTTTTGTGAGCCCTGTCTGATTATCACAGTACCTCACAAGACGTGTGGTTTTAAAAAAAAGGTATTAACATTTATTTGAAGGCATCCAACACACCCTCGCAGGGTTGACAGAAAGCCGGAGGTTGATCTGCTGAGAAACTGCTGCTCATCAAGCTGCTCCGGCGTCTCTTCTTTGTAGCAGCCTGCCCTCCATCCTGAGTTCAAACTGAGCCAAGCCCTGTGCGGCAGCGCCGGCTCCGGTTCCTCTCTGTGACTGAAGTAAAAACAGAGCGCTCTCCAGGCACCATCCCTCTTTGGAGATAACAAACAAACCCGCTACAAAGGCATACGCAGCAAAGATGACTCGCTTGTGTTGCATGAGATCCCATAAGCTGAATTTTTAATCCCAGTGAAATATTTTTGCGGCAGCGTGCATCTGCTTGTGTACACACGTCCCATTTGTTAATGTTGTCGTGCTATACATCTGTATGGTTTTCCGATCTCAAAAATAACTCCGAATTGCTCTTCTTCTTCTTATGCTACTGTTGTTACCTCACACTGACACGTCTTTTGCCTGCTGATTACTCAACACAACTGACAAATCCTCTGCCGCTGAGGAATTGAGAAGCATTGTTGGTATGCTGCCTAAGCGCTGACAAATGCCCCAATGGAAATGCCCCAAATATTCTGATATAAGGCCTTTGAACTTCTTGACATAATGTTCTAATTCTTAAAAAATTATAAATTTGCTGCAGGTATATTTTGCAGTAGCTGGTGGCAGCAGAGAGGGCCACCCACTCCTGTGCAACACCTTGCAAGGCCACAAAATAGACCGTTTCTTCAAACAGCCGAAGCAACTTTGTTTTACTAGAACATTTTCCACTATATTTTACTGAAATAATCCCACAGAATTTACCTTGAGGACATTTTAATTTAGCAAAGACTTTGCTTCTGCCTGAACCCTTTCAGTTACATTGCCTAACTGAGAAGTCAGTCTTTGTAATGTAAGGAAAAATAACATTTGTCTTACACCTGTCTTGTGAGGAAAGAAAAATTCCATATGCGGTGAAAAAAAAATCCTGACCCACATTCCCATCCACTAAGTCTTTGGGGGGAAATTGTGAATCATTCCCTGCTTGAGTCGCCAGGATAAAGCTCACAGAGAGTTCTGTTGTCTCCTGAAAGATAGAAAAATGTGTTCGATGGTAGAGGTCTGCAAAACTCAACAGCGCATATGTCATCAAAAAATTAAATTAGTGCTTCAACTTGTGATTTTTTTTTATATTTATATATAATTCTGAGTTCGGGGTGACTCTATTATCCTGCAAAAGTACACATGCTGAAGGACAACTCTCTATTAGGTCCACCTGACCCACTACTTGTAATAGCATATATCTAACCAGACAATCACTGCTGAGTACTAACAAGGTGATAAGATGGCCAGTTAGTTTGCACACCCAATTATAACCTTTTTTTCTTCAAAAAAATTATGAATCTATAAATAAACAACCAGCTGGACGCCACAAGAAGAAAAAGAAAATCCCCCATCCGTCAAATCTCCATCTGTGCTGCCTCTAAGCTGATGCTGGCAAACATTCTGTCAACATATACATTCTTCTGGCTGCAAAAATATGACTGCGAGTAACTAGAACATGTTGTTCATTTAATTACCTGTCAGCACGGCCAGCATCTAGTTGTGAACACAATGGCTTGACTGTGCCAGTAAATGGGTCAAGACGGAACATGTTTTCTGAATAGGGAGTGAAGATAACCTCGAACACACTCAACAGTCTTTTAATTCTGACTTAGCGGCTCGCACAAATGAGCCATGCAACAATTAGGCCTAATGAAGGCCAGTGTGCTTGTCAAGCACAAGCTCAATATGAATTGCCTTGAACTTTCAAAAGGCGCTGCATATTATATTCAGGAGGATATAAAAAGATTTTTTCCAGATAGCTCGTGAGGCTTTTCAAGGACATTACTCGGGCGTTTTAAAGTCAATTCTTGCTCTGCAGCTGGAGAGCAAACATACTAATGCTGTGCCTGTATGATGTTGACATGTTGCTCAACGCCATAAATGTGTTAGATCCGCGTTGAACCGTGTTCACATATTGCGTTTGTGTCATGCTGGATGCATTAATACGTGATCCGGATGTGGCTGTTACCTTGGTGGCAGGGAACTTTTGGAAAAATAGATAAATAAATAAATTCTCAATTCTCATCAATCCGACCATATTGTTATACCTGCAACAGGCAGAGGCAGAGAGCTCTGGTGATGGACAACAACAGTGCTGGCCCTCACCCTCAGTATCATGATGCACCAGCAGCAACAGCATCAGCGGTGTTACCATTGTTTGTCCCTTTTCCCAGATATTAGATTTGGCCCCTTCTTTTAAATAATGAGTCACTTACGAAGCAGGAGCATTAGCACACTCAATTGTGCTCTATCTAGCGCTAAAGCACAAATGAGGAGTTAAACTGAAACCTCGGCTGTTTTCCCATCACAGATTAAAGTATCTCACAAACTAAAAGACAAAACTGCAGGCGCTAATGAAGTCAGGTTTGAATAAGGCGATGGAAATGACACACGCCAGGTGTGTGGCAGATGAAGCGAGGCACCGGTATAAGACCCTGCTGTTGTTATCACTTTATTAGCATTGCCAATAAAAGCATTAATGAATCAGTCATTGACACGAGGTGCAAAAAAACAAAACAAATGACAAGATGACAAGGTGTTAAAGGCCCGTGACAGCCGCGCCTCGGTGCATTCAGCCCGACGTCAGCTCTGTTCTTTTCGCCTCGCTGTTGTGGTCGGTGAGCGATAATCACAGGACGACAGTCCATGTGCTGGTCAGGCGCGCTGTATCTTCAGCTTCCTTTGTCTTGACCCGGCCCTCATTACAGGGCCAAGACGGAGCAGACAAAAAGCAGAGGTCTGGTTGGTATTTGGTCTAATCTCTTTTCCCCTCCTGGCTGGGCGTGATCGGCGGCAGGCGGGGAAAAAGGTCAGCGGCCCCGAAGCTTTTTGTCAAGGGAGACCGTTACCACTCTCCAAGGCTCCAGAAAAGAATAGTGATTTTTGGCTGTCATGTGGCTTCAATAGACGAGCCTCAACCCAATTTAGAGGCAATCAAGGCGACTGCTTCCGCTTGTGATGGACAGCCAGCTGTGTCACGGAAATGACAATCATGAAGGAGAAAGTGCCGCTTTGTTTTAGTCTAGGTCTGTGAAGTTACCAGTCACCATGTGGCCTCTCCGCACACAGTTAAGACGTATGGAAAGAAGTTGTTTTCAAGGGCTTGTTGCCTGGTTATTTTTCTTGAACTTTTAGAAAAATCAGTGTGCAGTCCGCCCTTTCTGACTGGCCTCCACCTGCCTTCCTGCCAGGGTGGGACGGGCTAGTTTTGCTCACCTCAGCCACTGGAAACATTGGCATGAATTGTTTGATACTGGGAGTGGCCTGGAATGCAAGGACAACTCAGATACATTTCCCGCTCAAAGCAGTTTCCTGCCATCTGGACCGCCACACCTCTCACTTATACACACAAACTACCCTCAACCTGTTTACTTTGAAAGCAGCCAAACTTGAAAGTTCTGTTCTCTTTCATTCTCCATCAAAGGATCTTCACCCTTCACCTCGTCTGCACCCCAGACTACCTGTTGCAGCACTGTTACATTTTGTACAACCTAATCCTTTTTTGCCCTTCAAAAAAAAAAAAAAAGTCCTAACTAATAATCATCCTTACTTGGGGATTTTCAACCCTCTACTATCTTGGCAATCAAGTTTTTTAATAATAATAATAAAAAAAAATAGAATTTAGTTTAAACAAACTTTAAGCTAAAAATATGAAAATAGATTGCAAAAAAAACAAAACAGATGTAGGTTGATACACGCTAGATCCAGTAAAAGGCAGGCAGACAAAAATGGGCTAATCCAGGGAAATGGTCAAACTGTAAATGATCTAAACACTGGGAAGCTTGCTCAAAGGGGAAACAAAGACAACCTGGCAAACACTACAAGGCTTGAATGGAAACAAGACACAGGTGGAACACAACAGAAATCAATAACAGGTAAAACTAATTTGGGAACAGGAAGCAAAACTATAAACCCTAACAACAGGAAAACATTTCAAAATAAAAACGGAAATACTCTGACACAACACAAAGCCTTACAAAAAGTGGCACCAAATTCTTTCGCTCCAATTTCAAGCAGACTACATGTCACATGGTGGCATATAATTTAATGACTAGTTTCTCTGCACGTTCAGGATTGGAGCCTGAGTTCCATGCTGAAACAAGGTCTTCCTGGTGCAATTTCAGACTTGCGTTTCCAGCACATTTTCAGAATGAAAATTGTTGCAGACAGCGGTAGATGACGCACATAGGGACAATTTTGACTGAAAACGAGGGCACAAAAAATGTAGTTCGATCCTGCGAGCACAGGATGTGCTGTTGGAAAGAAAAAACAAAAAAAAACCTCAGCCTTGTTCTGCACAAGAGAATTGCAGTTTATTGTTCCAACAGATCAAAGTCTCTGAGTGGATTCACTGGCAGTGGGTGTTGACGTAACTCAGGAGACAGAAAAGCATGCAAGGATAAAACAAAAGGTGTTTTGCAGAAAGAAGAGGAAGACAGACTTCTCAGAGAAGATGCCGGACCTTGTCCTCGAAAGCGAAAAAGAATTTGATGCCGCAATGATGTTGTTGAGTACGGTGGCCAACGAGGGCCAAACAAAATACAACTGCCTAATGCGCCTTAGTTGACGAAAACAGTTGCAGGTATGGAAACGATGCAAATTGCAACAATGCAACTTTTTGTACCTTGTTTAGACTTGTGCTTGTGTTTGTGAATTTGCATCGTTTCCATACCTGCAGCTGTTTTCGTCAAGTAAGGCGCATTAAGTAGTTGAAGGTGCAAACTGTAACGGTTTTAGTTGGATGGAAGTCAATAAACAAACCACTGCTGTGTTTTCCTTCACTTAGCATTTGTATTTATGTTCACATATTGTGCCTCCACTTATCTACAATAGTCCAGAAGGTGGATCTGCCAGAGATTTTTTGTAGTTTTTTATTTTTTTTTTCACTCTGGCATCACAGATGGTTTGAGAAGACGTGAGATCAGTTGGGACAGCAGAAGAAGGGATTATCGTTGTTCTCACCTCACTCTGTTCTGGGGCTACTTTAACCAAAAAGGCTGCTTGGTCAAATTGTTTTCTTGCTGAGATCACTGCCTGAGACCAAACAAACTGAGTGGTGGACTAGGAGGGGGTAAAAACTGGCAGAATTTAAATCAAGACACGAAAGCTGCGAGAAGTGAGTCTCATCTGGAGCCACTTACAAGTCAAGAAGCTGGGAACGGACAGGCAGAGGGATAGCCAGCGGCTAGGCTAGCACTCAGAGTGCTCACTCAGATAAGTAAAAAAAACCATTCCATTAATAATGCATGTTGCAAGTAGGAGTGTGTGACTGGATTTGACTGGAAAAGCAGGACTCTTCCTTAAAATGTAAAAAAAAAAAAAAAAAAAAAACGTCTTGGAAATGAAAACAACTCACGCTGAGAGAGCAAGAGAGAGGGAGAGAGCAAGAGAGAGAGAGAGAGAGAGAGAGAGAGAGGGAGGGAGGGAGAGAGAGACGCTGCTTTCAATCATTAATGAGTAATGACCTGGATACATTTTTTTCTCAAGTGAGTTGAAAAAGTGGTTATACTATTGACTGAGCGAGAACGTGGTGCCGGTTTAGAAGTTCTTTTCAGGAGAAATGAGAATGAATTTGACGATAACTATCAAATATTTAACTTAAATGATGATGAAATAACAAAAAGTATATATATATTTACAAGGAAACAATTAGAGACCGGAGAAGAAGCTGGAGACACGTGATGCATCCATTAAAATATTCATCTCAAAGTAGCACACGTGACTTTAATTTCCTCTTGAATTAAAACAAACCTTGTGTGATGGATTTAAATTCACTTTCTCTCTCTCTCTTTGTCTCTCTATCTCTCACATGCGCATGTACACACCCACCCACACACACAAACACAAACATGTCTTCAAGGGAACAGTAATACAATCAAAACAACAATTGGATTTAATAACCGGCTTCCTCCCACAGTCCAAAAACATGCATGTGAGGTCAATTGAATATACTAAATTGTCCGTAGGTGTGCATGTGAGTGTGAATGGTTGTTTGTTTCTATGTGGCCCTGCGATGAACTGGCGACTTGTCCAGGGTGTCACCCTGCCTTCGCCCTAAGACAGCTGGGATAGGCTCCAGCAGACCCCCGTGACCCTGAATTGGAATAAGCGGGCATAGAAGATGAATGAATGAATGATTTAATAACAAACTGGATGAATGGATGTTTCATCATGAAGACTTGTTAAAGCGCCCTTGCTCATTCTGCCATCAGCCTGATTACATTCCTGTGCTGTTCTTTATTTGTTGCATTACTCTCTTCTGATTGAACTACATGAAGTGAGTTTGATGTCATTCTCATCCCCGTCTTTTTTTCAAACTTTTGATGTTGCTTTTCTTCTTTCATACGGTCTCAGTCCCTCTTGGTTGTAGTTCTGGCAGATGCTCCTGCCTCTCGTGAGCTGTCTGTCAGCGTCTGTCAGCGTCTATTTAACTCTTTCAGGTACGATCAATTGAACTGTATAGTGCACTATGTGTCTCAGCCGTTTGCGAATAATCCCGGGCTTCTCCGACGAGGTTGCCTCTGCATCCATACAGCCGACGCTTGTGTGTGTGTCTCATTAGGGACAATTAAATATTCTAACGATGCCAATATCATTAGGCCATCTTTGGATGCCAGGGAAAGGTCAGCACTGAGGGTGTCTCCTGACCTTATGCAATTGCTTCCTGTTTACAGCTACGAGAGTGAGTTCTGATGTAAAGTGTCCAACTTTCTTTTTTTTTCCCTTTTTTTAATGAAAAGGCAGCAATCTGCTGTTATGGCAACGCACTTCTGTGAGGCTCTTTAGTTCTACGCGGGTCAAAGTAGACCGGGCACAATGCGGCTCACTGTGACCTCTTGAGGATGAATGCGAGCGCTTCTAAAGAGAAACACTGCCTCGATTATGGCAAATGCAGAGAGTAGAAAGACCCACCGGACTGCGTGGCAATAAAATGCGCTAAAAGCTCAAAGTCTTTCCCCCTGCCTTGGTTTTGCCGCCGTTCAGCCAGCTCTGTGTGCGTCATGCACGGAATGTGATGATAGTGAGACGAGGGAGTGAGGACACACACCCCGCACAGCCCGCTCACATGACAGAAACTCAAAATGGTAACAAAAATGGTAAAAACAACAACAACAACAACAACAACAACAAAAAAAGCCAATAACACACCCCAAACTCACGGTGACCTTTTCTTTTTGACAGCTTTGCAAATGAATTCACACTGGAAGTGGAGTGTTTGGGTGTGGAAATTGTTTCCACAACAAAACGGGCGTGCCACGCTCATTTTTCCAACCTGCTGGGGGTCAAGAGTATGTAACTGTAATTGTGCGGTAATTGTTAGAACTTTTCTTTGCTGGAGCTTCTAGCCACGCACACACACTCACACTCACATTCAAGCCTACATGTACACAGAGAGCGATAAAATGAAATATAGGTCAGGTGTAATTTAAAGATAGGCAGGCATTGTATTTCATTTTTCACTTTCAGGCTGATGCCTGCGGGGATAGGAAGATGTCACGGAGAGCACGTAGGTGCCAAACTGTTTTTCTCCACATTATGGGATTCTTGATCATTTCTATGGTATTTTTCCCCTCGTTCCAGGTCTTTAGGGATGTGTGCTGGAGGGTTTGCGAGTTGTTAATGGAAAAGACCAATGCTGGTATTGGAACCCCTAAGAATTTGCATGCAGAAGATGTGAATTATGGCCCAATAGGTAGGTAAAAGCTTAGCATACTGCCCATAAATACATTTATAAAAGTGTATACTTGCAGTACAGTAAAAGTAATTTGGTTTTCTTACCCTGAGAACTGTTCTTGTACGTATAAGAATACACATAGAGCAAGGTTCTTGTTCCTAGCTTGCTGCCATCTTGTGCTGCAATTTTTTTTTAAGGGAGCCCAGTTTTCCTTAAAACTTCCTTAAAAATTGACAAACTGGACCTTTAAATAACAAATAATACTAAAATGTGTTTTTGTCATGTTTTTGCAGACTAAAAACCTTTTGACTTTAAATCAACAGGTGGTTTTGGTGCAAATATGATGGTTTTTAGCTGTGTGGGTAACTAATGAATTTAACAGGTGCACTCCTCTGGGGCCCCTCGGGGCATAACTCTCTTTTCATGTACCTGCAGGAATTCAGCAATTCAGTTTTTATAACACTGCACTGCTGAATTTCATTCTTTCGGCCGTAGCTGCTGGCTTGTGACTGTTTTCACTGACAGACAAACAACAAACAAACACAAAATCTCAAGATTCACCGAGTTGCGATGGTCCTGATGTGCGGTGAGTCATTTGACTGAAGCCTCAGCACTTTGTTTGTCTGGTGAAAAAGTCCAAAACTCACAGATGTCGTCTCAGTGCAGTGTACTTCTAATCAGTTGTGACTATATTCTACTCTGTCATTGCTTTAATCATTTGAATTAAATGAATAAATTTGAATTTTAATAACTGCACTATCCTCTCCATCAGACAGCAATAATAAGGGCAACACCACCAGTCTATCTGATAGCACTTGGACTGGGGCTCTCTGGCGATCAGATTATTTGTGCAGCGCACGGCTGGTTCGATGGATGCGGTGTTGCATGAACGCAGAATGAGAAGATTATGTCCCATGAATAACGAACGAACGAACAAATAAACGAGTGAAGAAATAAATAATTGAAAACTCTCATTCAAAAAGAGAAAATTGTAGACGGCTTCCGTTTGTGATTCGCGGTCCTACCGCCCAGGGACAATGTTTTTCCATTCTTGTGACTGCTCTGCTGCTCTTTTTGATTCATTTTGCATCAAAATAAGCTCTCGTCACTGGGTGGGATGCAGTAAGATGAGAGCTATTTATTTCTTCTTGACATCTTCTTTTATTATTTTATGGCAATGGCACAGCAAAAAACAAAAACACAAACTTAACACTTGCCCCATGTAAATAATTGTACTGCTGGTCACATTCTCAGACCTACTTCCGCATTTTCTTCCTTTTACACAAGAGTTTAATTCAGAAGAAGAGGCTGCAGAGACATCAATGGGTTCTTTATTGGAAAAACAAATAATAAAAAAAAATCCTAACTAACCTGGTTCAAATGTAATATACAGATACACCCACCTGCGAAGACCAACTTGACACATTATTATTATTACTGGCACAGCTACAGAGAAGCTCTACACACATATATATCAGAATAAAAAGAAACAAACAAAATACACAAGGGAATTTCTTCTTCCAACAAACAGTTGGCTGGTGATGCAGGTGCGTAAATTGGCGTAGAATCATTTCAGCATCGACTCTCTGTGTCTGCCTGAGCAGCATTCACCTCATCCTCTATACAGGGTTGTTGCGCTGAACTCTTTGATGCATTGTGTGAACTTGTCTTGCCCCCCCCCATCACCCACATTTTACTTCCATTCTGAGCTGATTACATGATTATCTTTTTTTTACATTAATACCAGACTGAAAAAACTAGAAACTAACTGGCACACTGGCCCACCTCATCGTCTACACATCACAATTTGTGTTCTCCTTCTTTATTTATCAACACAAAACCCCGCAGGCTGACTTTAGTGTCACACAGAGTGGCACAAAGATCGTCACTTGCAATCAATCGCAGAGCTTCACCGGCACGGTAGTGTGATGCTAAAGTGTTTCCGGTCGTGCTGCTCCAGTCACTGCTGAGAGTCACAAATTTAAGTAGGGTCATTTGTGTCTGCACGCTTCTGCTCTCATCATCCATGAGTAACGCTTATGCCTGACATACATATTTATAACTAATTACTAAAGAGAGCAGCGGCCGCTGTCGCTGGGCGGTGCGGAGAGAGGGAGAGAGAAGAGAGGGGTTGGAGAAGAAGCGTGAGTGTAATTGTACGACAATTGGACACCAATTGTCTGCAGGGTGATTCTTGGAAGTTGCCGAGGAAAGTGGGCCACATCCCGCCGGGTAGTCCGTCTAGGTTTGACTGTTTTCAAAAAGCCAAAGAAAGAGTGTAGAGTGCAGACTGAGTGCTCCACATCCGGCCAACACGATCCAGACTTCTCTAGTTATTTACAGCTCAATAATTCATCCCCGCAGCCCCCCTGCGTCACTGCCTGGCCCAGCCCGGCCCAGACCCCCACCAGCCGGCTCACACGTCCATTTGGACCAGCACCAGGACGGGCGGGGCCTCTGCCACCTTGGCTTTGCGACGCAGCAGGTGAGTCAGTCGCCTGAATGACGGTGTGGCGTGCAGGAGCAGCTCCTTCAGACCTGCGCGGAACTCCTGGCGGATCAGGCAGTAGAGGACGGGGTTGAGGCAGCTGTTGGTGTGCGCCAGGCACACGGTGAGCGGGAAGGCGTAGGCCTGCGCGTTGTAGAAGGCCTTGCTGAAGGGCACCAGGTCAAACTTGATCAGCACCCCCCACATCGTCAGCGCCTGGTTGGGCAGCCAGCACAGGAAGAAGGACAGCACCACGATGGCGATGGACTTGGTCACCTTGGAGCGCCGGCTCTGACGGCCCTGCTGGATCTCCGGGCCAGCTGCGCACGTGACGCGGCGGCTGAGGATCAGGCGCAACAGCAGCAGGTAGCAGACGGTGATGACGACCAGGGGGATGAGGAATCCTAGAAGGACCTTCTGCAGCTGGTAGAGGCCCAGCAGCAGCTGCGGGTCCCAGCTGCCCGAGTCGGGAAAGCGCACCAGGCAGAGCTCCTCATCCGACACCTGGGCGCTGGTGGAGTAGATGGCGTGCGGCAGCGTGGCCAGCACCGACACAGCCCAGATGCCCACGCTGGTCCACTTTGCCCGGGTGGCCGCCGCCCGCCGGCTGTGCATCTTCAGTGCCGAGGAGATGGAGTAGTAGCGCGCCACGCTCATGGCGGTGAGGAAGAAGACGCTGGCGTACATGTTCATGGTAGTGACCGAGCTGACGATCTTGCACATGACGCGGCCGAACGGCCAGCGGAAGTCCAGGGCTGTGTCTACCGCCCAGAAGGGCAGCGTCAGGACGAACTGGAGGTCAGTGACGGCCAGCCCCATCACGAAGCAGTTGATGGACGACTGCTTCTGCCGGTAGCGCGAATGCAGCAGGTAGAGGGCCAGCAGGTTGCCCACCAGCCCCAGGGCGCAGACCACCGAGTAGACGCACGCGATCATGGCGCGCACCAGCAGGCTGGAGCTGTCCCCCTGCAGCTCCACGATGGAGTCCCGGGCGAGAAGCTGCAGCCAGCAGTGCAGGGACAGGTTGCTGGCCGAGCCCCTGCTGCTGTAGTTCCTGGACCTCTCCTCCTGCAGCAGCTGCTGCTCACACGGCTCGGCCGGCGCCAGCACTTGAACCCCGGTCTCGTTCAGCTGCATGGTCGGCTTGCTCGCGTCGTCACCTCGGGCGACAAAAGTTACACGCCTCCGCGTGGCACGTAGGGGAGGTGTAGGAGAAGGAGGAGGAGGGGTGGTAAAAGGATTTGCGCAGACGGCATGGCGAGGCTTCCCGCGGTCTCCCTGTCAGCTCGCGTCTCCGCCACGCGCGCCTGCGGACGCCTGCTCCTCTCTCGCGGGTTACCCCATACTCCGCTCCCCGCGACTGTTTGGAAGCGTGCGCGCCACGACCGTTTATAGGGCTCTCCACATGAGCGCGCATCTCTGCGCTCTCGTCGCTCACCAGCGCTGGCACCGGGGCTGTGCGCGCTCCCGCACTCCAGCAGCAGCAGCATCAGAAGTGTGTGCCAGCAGCGCGTCCGTCAAGTGAAGCTTAATGCGTGATGACAAGACGGCGGCGCCACTCGGATCATCGTGTTTATGCTGGGAGTGTGTTTACGTGTTTTTGTTTGCTTTTCAAGCTTTGGCCCAGAACGCAAGGGGCTTGCGCGTAATTTGTGCGGGGAAAAACGTTTGTTTGTTGTGTGTGTGTGTGTGTGTGTGTGTGTGTGTGTGTGTGTGTGTTTTAAAATGCGAGAGGAATGACATAAAAAAAAAAAACTGTGTCGAAGAAATGCGTTTTTTTTCTAGGAACAAACACTCAATGACGAGGAGGACAACCTGACTCCTCGAACACCGCCTGTGCTTAACAAATCCCCTGGTCACCACTGCCACGCGCATTCTCATTGCACGAGGGAAGAAGAGTGAAAAATGTCTCTCTTTAAATCCAAGATTTTAAGATCATCAAGAAAAAAACGTCCTTCCTGAGACTAATTTATTATTTAATGTTCTCGTGAAAAACAACCCTTCATATAAATACAGAAATGAAAAAAAATCTCAATTGTGCTGCATTATGTGGGATCTCCTGGTTTTCTGAATGATATGCAAACTGATCGCTGTCAAGGAATCGCTTTATAACGTTGAAAGAAACTGAAAGTACTGCAAGTGTCTGGAAGCAGCTCTCTGCGAAATCTCCAGTTTAGAGCAAATTAATGAGGCATGACTGGATGGTGGAAAAATTAATCTGCACAGTTTAATCCGTTGCAACCCACTTGGTGCCATCTTAACACCCCTTAAACTGCAAAGAGTAAGAGCCCTGACACATGCCTGCTTAAATGTTCTGCACGTTCACATCCTGAATGCAGAATCACCCTCGACTGGTGCTGCTTATGAAGCACCTGATGCGTTGATCTGTTGAAGCAACATTGTCAGTTTTCTTCTCCTTCCAACTTTGATGGTCCCAGTCTCGTGTTAAAGCTCTGATTGAGATGCAGATTAAGCCACATAAACATGCAGACAGGGACGCTACAAGCTACTCTTGAAAACAAGGAGAGAAAACCTCAGAAGCAAATGTGTGCTTGTAATTAGAGGCTGCAGGTGGAGAGATGAGTGTGGATGACTTTTAGTGGAGAAAGGCCTTTGTAATTTCCTCCAGGAAGGCTTTTTGTCAAAGGTTTTGTTAAACACCCAGGGTCACTGCTGGCTGCTGGGCAGTGACTCCTGTCAACAATAGGAAGAGCTCTCGACAAATTGTTCAAGTGGCAGGTGAAAAAAAAATGCAGTGAAGGTGATGGAAGGATGGTCCAATCATCCTGCAATTTTCCTTTCTTCGGTCACTTTCTATGGGCTCTACTTGTGAAATATTTGGGAAACTTTCCATTCGGAGTGGCAGGTTAGTCTGAACCTGTTATGAAAAGATGGTGGCGACAGAGTGAGCAGGTGATGGTCTAATGACGGTTATTTGCTTTGAAGTACACAACGAAAAGGAGGCGGGCTAAATTCACAACCAAAGGGGCCAATAGGGGATGCCAAAAACGAGAGAAAAAACATATATATGAAAAGACATCACAACATGAAACAAACTAGAAGACAAGTTGAAACTGTCTTTGTCAAACAAAACAAAGTGGAAAATGAAGCCTGAAAATGGTGAGGTACAAACAAGTAAGTGGACTGTAGCTCTGATAACTAGTGCTGCAAACAACAGTTGCAGCGCAAAACAAATGGACTGAAATTTAGCCTGATGTTGTGAAAGTTCTCGCTTCAATCAACGGCATCCATCAATGCATCCATCCATCCATCCAACCTTCCCTCCATCTACAGAAAACGCCAGAGCAGGCTCTTTGTCTTGAGGAGGCTCAGGTCCTTCGATGTCTGTGCGGAGATGCTGCACGTCCTACCAGTCGGTGGTGGCAAGTACCATCTTTTATGCTGCTGTCTGCTGGGGAGGCAGCGCGACAGAGAGGGACACCAGAAGGCTTGATAAGGTGATCAGGAAAGCCGGCTCAGTGCTGGGAAGGTGCCTGGACTCACTGAGGGTCGTGCTGGAGAGGAGGATGGGGACCAAGCTGACTGACATCATGGACGATACCAACCACCCCCTCCACCACACCCTGATGAAGCAGAGCAGTAGCCACAGCGGGCGGCTAACTGCGCTGCGCTCGAGGACTGAGCACCACAGGAGGTCCTTCGTCCCTGCGGCCCTCAGGTTGTTTAACAGTTCAGTGGTAAGCAATGGTCACCCTTCACCCAATCGCTTCCCACCCTCTCCTGACCTTGCAATTTTCCTGTAGCCGACTACTGACTCTTCTCGCTCTTTTATTCATTACTCAGTACGGACTCTTCTATTTAATAATACTATGGACTTTACACACCACCAGGCTCACATTGTTATTATTTTATTGATGGAATTGCTGTCTTTTTATGGTTGTGTGTATTATCTGTATTTTTATGGTGTGCTTACTGTGTGTACTTCGAGCTCTGGGATAAATAGAAATTCCCTGAGGTGATAAATAAAGTACCTACCTACCTACCTTACTATCATTTTATCCATCCATCCACCCATCCATCCATCCATCCATCCATCCATCCATCCATCCATCCATCCATCCATCCATCCATCCATTTCCTGGCACCACCCCTCCTCCACTCAAGGGTCTCAGGGTTGCTGGAGTCACCAGTTCATTGCAGGGCCACACAGAGAGACAAACAGGAGGAATCAAACCCCGCGACCCTTCCCAGCAGTGCAAACCACTGCACCACTGCCCTCAGGCAGTAGCCAAACAAATTAAGCAGCAAACCAATAAGAGGCTTGGACACAAAGTGAGGAAACCTCCCCTGCAGAGTCTGCGGCCACGCTTTTCTCGTCTCCCCACCTCCGACTGCAGCGGGATAATTTGTGGGTGAGCTGCTTGTCACACCAATCAGGTTCCAGGTGGAGATCACAGAGTCGAGCCGGAGGAGAGCAGACCGCACCAATCAGGGAAGGATCGCAAGTCGGGGAGACCGTATCTCGATGCCAACGGGGCAAAATAACCCAAAACTTGATGATGTGACTGATTATGCACCACGTGGTCTTTGAACTCGCAACCTGTGGTTGCCCTCGGTGAACGTTTTTATCCCAGAACACCAGCAAGTTTGGATACGAGGAAGCAGGACTGAGTTACTGTCTGAGGGCTTTTTTTTTTGTTTGTTTGCTATTTTTTCCAAGAAGTAAGAGATCACAGGGTTTCGGCTGAAGTGCAACCCCCCATTGACTCTAAATCAGCAGTTGTTAGTGAATGTCACAGTGTTCCGATGATGCAGGGTCTCTCACGATTGATGATCCCCGTTTTTATTTGGCGAGGGAGTGCGCTGATTTTAGGAGGAAGCGTCTGTCTGACACAGCTTTTGGCAGCGACCCCTCTCCTGATATGAGATGCCATGAAAGTAATTTCTCCTCCAGCGACTTAACTCCTCCCCTGGACAGCCACAGCTTTTCCGACAGCATATGGAGCGAACGGGAAGGGAAATGAAGACTCGCAGTCAGGGCCACCTTGAGGATGATTAGTGTTCCGCTGTCTGACAGTCGTCTGGCAAACACTCATCGCAGGTTGATGAACTTCTGCTTGGAAACATTTCTACAGCAACAGAATTCTAAAGGGCAATTTAAATGCAGCTTGAAAGACTTAACCCTCAAGGTTAACCCTCAGTTTGAAAAAAAAATCTCAAATATTACAAAAGGCCCTCGGTTTAAAGATTTCCAATTCATCCTAGTCAGCAAGTGCTATACCAAAAAGTTTATTTTCTTTTTAATACAGAATGTTGAACAAAATACAAATTTACATTTTGTGAATTATTTACCTCCTTGTGGAATGAAATTTATGTGATTATTTTTACGATCTTAAATCAGCAAACTTAAGATCAGAGTCAATCGTTGAGTTAAGAAATGTGGTTTCCTTCTTTGTATTGCCATTTTTAGGTTGTTTTTGATCAAGACATAGCTTACGCTAAAAGCTTTCGCCGACATACAGACTAGTGCCATTGCCCATGGCCATACAGTCTGGTTATCTGGTTATATTGACAATTGCTATGGCACAACATAAATTAAGGGCTACAGCTGGCGATTCGCTGTAGCTAACCATATTGACGGCAACGCAATCGACACACAAACACAGTTGCAGGCGGCATTTTGCTGGTTGTGCCGACAGCAACGAATGACTGCAGCTGACATATTTGCCTTCTTCTTCTTCTTTTTAAGGGGTGATCCCATTTCAAAGTCACAAGACAGCCCCAAACGCTTGGTTTTGGGTGCCACTTAAATTGAAGGCTTGAGGGTTAAGTCGGGCCTCTCCGTCCTCCACTATGATTACGGACGTTATTAAAGCAACTTTGATGCAGAGGGTGTGAACTCACAGTGTTGTGAGTGCGCACAGAGGGTCACCGTTTGAGCTGTAATGGCTGCGCAGACTGAATTAAGCCTGCCACAGCGCCGACCTTCCAGCGTTAAGGTCAAGTGATGTGTCATAGCGTTCAGAATCACAGACCTCCACATGGCTGTTATCCCTTTGCCCTCTGACGTTTCTGGGCTGCAAATGCTTGTCTGCTATATTGCTGCTTTGAAATTGCAGGCAGGTACTGAAATCGATCTCTTTACGCACACTGTGTTGGCCAGGAAGACAAGACAACTGCTTGAAAGCATTGCAGCCATTTAGCTTTTTGAAACTAGTGCTTCATTTTGCCACAGAAAATTGGAGATAAACCAGCCCAGTGATTTAAAACCCTGCGCCTGCGGGGATAATTGACTTTTAACATCTGACCGCTAATCCTACAAACCACAGGTGTTTAAAACAGACGCGACCTGTCATTTGCACACTGGGCTAGTCCGCTCACTCAGCTCACTCTCTCCACAGCACTCCCAACGACATGTTTGCCCAAAGCTCTGACCCACGGAGTTTGAAAGGGTTCAGAAAATCACAATACTCTTGGCCCCTTGTTTGTGTTTCTCACTCACTGTGCCTGCCTGCCTGCCTGCCTTGTTTTCTCAATGCTTTGATCCTCTGAATTTCTGGAACATGTTGTTGTCCCTCCGGGCAATTCCAGAGACTGTGTTTATCAAAGAAATCACAATGATTAGCAGAGAAGGCACGTCCTATTTCCCTTCCGGCACATGGAGTACCACACAACCACCTGCATTTGGCTAAGCTTTGGCATTCAGCTTCAGGTTAGCAGTTTGGACAAAATGACTTTGAAAGGGTTCAAACTCACAATCCGACTGTTTGCGTGCCTCTTTGCAAGCCTTCTCGCTCCGTGGGCTATCCCTGTCCTGAGATGGCGCTTTTGGCTTTCGCTCAAGGGACGTCTTGAAAAGCTGTTTGCCAGGATTCAATTTGAAAAAGTTCAGTGGATGTGACATTTATTCCGTCTAGAAATCAGATTATCCTACCAGCTGTTGATAAGTCTCCTCTTCAGGGATGGCCCCCATAGCGACGCCTCCATTTGTGTGTATCGCACGGCAGAATATGCGTGTGTATGTGTTTATTCTCAACAGCATCCAAACACACTTTGTCATGCAGAGTTGCGTCCCAGCAGATGGGATTTATCCCCCCCTCTCCCTGGAATTTCTGCATCTGCGAGCCTTGGTTTTAAATTCTAATCTTAATCCGTCAACAACAATCCCGGTAGAAAAGCTTCTGCGTAATTCGTTTCTGGAACATTATAGACTATGTCATTATGTGTTTTACTTAATTAGGGTTCAGGAACTGCAATTCTCAGAGTTTTACAAGAGCGCTTTTATGTGAGAAATGTACAATATACTGTATATCGTAACATAATAGTCAGTTGCAAATCTGGTGTCCTGCTGCTGCCTTCTCCTCCAATATTTGGCTCTTATTCTGCCCACAGCTCTGACATCATATAGAACACCGATGCATTTACAGTGACTTTCACATATTTTCTGCCTATTGTCCTTTTCACACTTATTTTGGATTTTGCCATCTGAGCCAGAGTTTGCTGCTACGTTTTTATTTGAAGTCTGCAATCCACGCCACCGCTGCGATGCTGATGAAATCCTGTGCGCTCTCTTGTTACATTAGAAGAAAAAACAGCAACGACGAACGAACAAACAGGAGCAATATAAAGCTATTAACAATGGACACCAGATTTATGGTCGCAGGTTTGCCACATCGGCATCAATACATGTGTTTTGGCAATCTTTCTGTGCCTATTCCACGATGATTGGAAGTGTCTTTTTTTTGTTTTTTTTAAGAATTTCAAAAGATGATAAATTAGTTCTATCCTTGATAATTTTACTTTTCTTTTTGTGATAACTAATGGAAGTGAGAACTAACAGTTTTTATGCCAAAGAAAAAAAATAAAATTGATCTAATTAAGAAATCTTTATTTTTAAAGTTATAACTGTGAAATAAATTCAGTCACTCCCAGTTCAGCTACGGGAGGACATTTGTGAGAACGCCTGAAGATGTCGTGTGGGTCTTCAATATCTGACATGTAACGTGTGATTGGGCAATGTCGCCCAACACTTTCTGTGCTAATCCGAACCTTGTTTGCGAAGAGAAATCATCCGTGCACAATGTGGGCACAGCTTCCAGTTTGTTCAGGGAGACGAATAAGGGGATTAAAAGTGGACGGCACCTCAAACCGGCTGGAAAGCAGCACACTTCAAAGGTTAATCTGTTTCGGCATGAAAATAAAGTAAACAGAACAGCGTAAACATTTTTGCTATTATGCAGCTGAAATAACATTCTATTATTTAGCTGCTTTTTTGTTAATCTGTTTTATTTTTTATTATTATTAAAATTGCACATGCACACTGGCTGTCTGTCTTGGGACCTGCACGCATGAAGAGATGCATAATGATCAGTGTGACACTCTTTATGAGTCACTGCTGTGGAAAACATGGACAAACTGAAGAATGACAGTGAGGTGAAGTAGAAGACACTCTCCCTGATAGTTCCAGGTAATTGATTCAGACGACAGCTTTCAAGCTTAAGGTCGAGGTTCCCTGCATTAATTATGCTTTTACTCCTTTGAAATTGAAATAAAAAATGCAAAAAAACAACTCTCGTAATGAGGAGGTTTCGCCGTGTTTAGGAATCGTCCGGCGCCCACAAGTTAAAGAGAGGAAAACACATTTTTCAGATTAAAAAAGGCAGGCGTTCTTTTTGATAGGCGTCCGTTTGACAGCCGCGGCTCCCTTGCGACTAGCCAAGAGTCAGCGGATACCAATTTATGTGGAGAGGCCTGGTGGCTCCACGGGGATTTCTTTCATCAAACGATGGGGTTGAGGTCCTGCTTAAGTGCTGTCACAAAAGAGAGAGGGGGACTTTCACCCTGATTAGAAAATAAAGTGAGGCCTGAAAGGTGACAGGAGGCAGAAGGAGTCAAGCAGGTCACACAACAACTTTGCACAATTGCAGGAAAAAGTTTTGAGTCTAAGACCTGAAGTATAATCAGAAATGTTACGTTTTCATCATATGATCAAGTTAAATTTAAGTTTGTTCGCTTCAGTAAGTCGTTGTACTTCATATATCATTCATTCTTTTATTTTGAAAGAAAAAAGCTCTTCAGGGCACACAGAATAATCCCTCATTAACTCCCTTGCCAAAATGAAATGGGTTTTACATAAAAAATAGTGCTTGTTTCAGGCAAATGTGATTACATCTTTTGTTCAAGCAAAAGTGGAAACAACATTAGTTCAGAAACATTATTAAGTTGTTTCCCCACGCAGGCCATTTAATATTATCTCAACAAATTATGACCTCAAGAGATTCCTCCATAATACGCTGAAATTAAAAATAAAAGTCATAAGGCCTGAAAACATAAGTCTAGAAGTGTCCAGTGCTTGTTTTGTTTTGAATATAAATTAAACATCAATATAATAACTAATAATAACAATGAGAACCTAAACTGTAAGCTTGGTGCTCTAGTGCCAAGTAGCTAACATTTAGAGATTGGAATAAAAAAACAAACACTTTTCTCAAAATATTTTTGGTAGAAATGTTAATCAATTGTGAATACCAGCATCTCAATGTTGGCAACACCTGAAAACTTAGAACACCGTGTCTCTCGCTACTGGCTTTGTAATTGTCTAAACAACACAAAGATCTCCAGAGTTAACAATATTTGCTTTTTTTATTAGGTTAAAGAAAGCAAACGCAATTCCTGAGTTGCTAAAACTGCAGTTAGCTGCTGGCCACAACCAAGATGCTCATAAACTGCTACTTTTCAACGGCCGTAAACAAATATTGTACATAAAGTTAATCTCTCTGTGAGGCCTATAGAACCCAAGCAGAAATAATGCTCCAGCTGCATACACTGCCACTCGCACTAAGTGGAGGCTGATGGGAGTTTTGATTGACAGAATAGTGGCAAACCGCAAAACTCACAGAAAAATACAATACAAAACAAACAGATATTTTCCTTCATTTAGGAAGCACAAAGTGAAGCATGTCTCACAGTGAATTAGCATCATCTGTTACCTATTAGCATGAACGACAATAGTGGGTCAGTATTTACAGTGGGTACATTTCATCATGAAATTCCGATGAGAGTGGACAATGTCATCAACTTCGGCTCCAACTAGCCTGGTTGTTTTTAACAAGTGAAGCACATAAACTGGTTGAGGGTTGGCCCATCAGTCTGAGTCACGAGATAAGAGCTCATGTGTTCCACCTTTGGCCCAGTTTTTGTTCCCGATGACGCCAACATTTTTTTTAACACTACCTCATCAGGTTGAAGAGCTGCCACACTCACACAGCGGATGGCAGCACTGCGTTTTAAATCGGACAGATATTAGTTTTAGTCACTTTCAGATTAGATGGCGTCATCTGTAAATGAACTTTCTAAAAAGCTATTGAATCCCCTTGATTAAGAGTTGCTGCAAAGATCCTTTCACACTTTACGCCACTGGATCAAAACTGCACACATGATCAGAGCTCTATTCAAACGCATTTTAAACTCGTTCACAAGCCAATTTACACTTGTTTCAACACCCAGCGGCAAAGCATAGACAAAAAAGACAGGCAACGTCAGATTCAAATCTATCAGATATACAAAATACAAAAAGAGAGGAAATTAAAAGCTAATTTCCCTGTCTGTGTAAACATCAGCCCCAGATATTTTCCTGCCTCGAGGACACCAAGTTCCAAGAACTCACATGGTGAAAACTCCTTTCCCCCCTTTCATTCATTATCTTCTCTTCACTTTTTCCCCCTCACATGCCATCAGCGTGCGGCCTCATATTGGCGGATCCCCGGGGATCCAAGGTCACCGTCGCTATGTGGCCGGTAATTGGGTCTATGTGGAAATGACCCATCCTTTCTTCCTGGCTGCTGTTTTGGGGCACCGACTGGGAAGTGGACCGGTCCTGGTTCAGTTCTAGCTTTCCTATTTGCACTGTAATATCATCCAGCTCCCACTCTGCCGGCTCTGCTTCGTCCACGGCGGAGAACAGAGGGTCGGAGACGTGCAGCGCGCGGGAATCCTGGAAGTTCTGCAGGGTTCGTGACTGGACTGTGTGAGAATGAGATGCAAAGACAACCAAGCTGGAGTGTTGGAAATCGGTTTTACATTAAAAAAAACATAGTGTCGGAAACCTCAAGTTTTTGTTAAAACTAACCAAAACCTCTCTATAAATCTCAGACAACAGTATATTGAGCCCTCTGTTTACAGCGACCTGCCAAATCACCTGGACCTTCCACTTTTTTGGAAGGGAGCAAAAACAAATCCATTGGTGTGCAACAAACGCCAGGCCCAGGGTGTTTTCTCTGACCTTGGAAAGTTATCAATTCCCTTTGTGACATCACAAAGAGTTCAAAACTTTCTGAAAGGTGGAGCAAGCAAAAGAAGTAAAGGACAGACTTATGTCAATTCTGGGGATTTCACAGACTGTGACTGCAGACAGAAATATGTTATTTTTTGCAGATACATATGCAATTTCATGGGGGAAAAATAATCATCTTCCAGCCTGTCTTTTCTTGTCTTCCAGTGACCAAACAGGCAACACATGTAAGAGTCAGTGATGATGACTATGATAATGATGCTGTAATCCGCCAGAAACTGCTAGCTGCAGAGTGTTAACTGCAACCGAAGCGCTGGCGGCTTGCTGGCTGCCGGCTCTGATCTTTACACTTTTAATTCAGCAGCAAATCCTCAGACAGACAGGCGGATTTTCGGGGAACCTTTCATGCGTGCGCCGTGTGAGAGTGCACTTCTAACAAGGCCCCAAGCCGTGGCAGATAGGTGTGGGATTAGCTGCCTGGTAGGCACACACACAGCCCGGCGCTGCGCTAGCGGGAGGGTTACTCACTTCTGACTGGACTGAAGTCTCCCTGGCTGACCTCGTTGTCAGACAAGGGCTTGAGGCTGGGGAACAGGATTAGGGAGAAGGACAGAAGGAGCACCTAGAGGAGGGAGAGAAAAGTGTCACGCCGTGGAGGGTCCGGTGGTAAGCGCAAAACAAAATGCATAGACTCGGAGAAAGTCGTCATCTGAAAAATCTGGCACACTTTTAGCATTTGGATTGGATTGCAGTTTGGATTGTCTCCTGTTGAGTATTTGGCTGGCAAACTACTTTGTAAAGAAAAAAAAAAACAGGCACAGGTGGTGTTTTAATACACATTATTTTTATAATGAAGTGCTGCCACAGGCCCTCCATCAAACTGCAGTGCACTGATCAAAGACAGTTAAAAAAAAAAAAAAAAAAATCCTCTTTACCCAGCGGGCGTTTCATTAAATTGACCTTTTGTGATGGCCAGTTTGGCCCTTTTACTTCTCTCCATAAACTGTCGACCACATCCAAGTGCTAGCTGGCCCAAAATGAAGGTGAATTTGTGTAATCGTTATTTCTCTGCAGTGGCTTGACTGTGGTTTGTTTTTTTGAGGGCAAACAGAGAAGACAGACATACCAATACACAGGTCCCAGTCTGGGCCGGCTTGTTTGATGTGTTCATGATCAGAGCCTGCAGCCTTCGCAATTGTTCCATTAGTGACCTGCGGTCAAGAGGGAAGAAAGACAAAAAACAATATATATGACCACTGACAGACAAAGTGTACAGATCAACAAACGGCTGGAGGCGACTGGAGGGCGACGCTGGCAGGTTGTAAATAGGGAGAAATGTCACGACGACACACAGAGGCGGACGTCTCAGAGGAAGAATTGTTTAGAAATGAAGAGCTGAGTCTCAGTTGAAATCTCTCACATGTTGCGCTTCTCCAGCTGGGAGACTTTCCTCTGCAGCTTCTGGTTGTGTGCGTTGCAGGTGCTCATCCTGGAGTGGATGACAACAGAAGAACAAGGACATGTAGCTCAGCTGGTATTTACAGGCTACAAAAAGACATTCGTTAAAGAAAAAACAGCAAAGGTGCTGCATCATGTGCAAGCTTCTGATTGTTATTTTTCAGCCCAGACTACACTAGTGGAGCCTAATATCATCAATTATCCAAAATCAACTCTAAAAACCTGCACATTTTGCTTTGTTGGACCTTCCTTGTGTTTTGAACATGTGACTGATGCTATTGACACTATCACAAATCCATTGGAATTCAAGTATTGTTGTTACAAAACATCGGGAATAAAATTCTGTTGAGGAACTATAGACTAAGACGAACCACCACGCAGCGCTCACCTGCTCTCCAGACCGTCGATATACTCCTTCTTCTTCTTCCTGCTCTCCTGCGCCGACTGCTTGTTGCGAATCTTCCGGCGTATTTTCTTCAGAATCCTCTCTTCATACTGGTGACAGAAATAACAGCGGGTTTCTTTGTGAGCCTTCATGGAAATAAAAAAAAATAAAAAAGGTTTCGAGCCGGCGGCGGCCAGGTTGAATGTCCTCGGCACGGACGGCGACGTGCTGTGCTGCTACCTTTGTGAGAGGCAGCTGGCTGGGCAGCGTCACTCCTTCTTTTGCCAAAAGCTTCTTCTCATCCTCGTTGAGAATCAACTCCTGTATTGACTGCTTGGCAGGGTGAGGGACCTGGAGGTGTGAGGAGAATGGGAGTATCTCATTCAAAAAAGTTGACATTAGCACATTTTCCTCCGAGATTTGTCTTGTAGTTCTTGAGCAAAGAAGGCTGTTACGACACATTTCACTTTGGATTAATATTCATCATTTCCTCTGTTATTGTCACATATATTTCAGTTTCTCACATCATTAATCCATCAAGGAAACAACAAAGTCAAGACCCATCAACCACAACCTATTGTTATCCTTTTTTTGCTCAAACACATAAAGGAATTTCAAAACTTTTTTCTACGTGTCAGACCCATGATTATCCGGTGGCTGATCATGAGTGCCCTGCCCTCGTCCAATGTCAGCTGAGATCTGACGAATCCATCTGCCAAAATTCAAACGATAAGAGGGCAGCTAATGGAAGGGTGCTGTGTCATAAAACATCCCTCCGAGGGAAAAATGCATTTTGGTTATCTTGCATTTTTGCAATCTCTCCCTCATCCTCGGGCTGTTGAAAACCCAAAAAAACCCCAAACACTTATTTTTCTTTTCACTCTTGCCACCATCAAAAACTGAGGTGCCCGAGTTTGGCTTGTTCGAGTGGAGAGTTTGCAAAAGACATTTCAATGCATGATGCAAAATTTGCAGAAATCAGCTCTCGAGTCCCTGTTTATAACTCTTGAAAAAGAAAACTGCAGAGAAAAGAGAAAGCACACGAACAGTCACAAGCAGAGGAATGCACGGCAGCGTGCAGTGCACAGACCTTCTTCCTGTGAACACGAGAAAGCGATTCAGTCTTGCTCTCCCCAAGGCCTCGCAGCTCGCTGAACGCATCAATTGAGTCCCAACACTTGTTCTCGAATACCCACACAGGCACGCAGTGGGTGCATGTCCTGGTGCACACCATAACAGGTGTGGTATCAACAGGTGAGTCGGGGAGTCAGTGAGCACGTGAGCCAGCAGACCAACTTACATGTTCCGGCGTGCCAGACAGCAGCAGGTCCTTGACGGTGAGCGGGAAGCCGGAGGACGGGTGGGGCCTGTGAGCATCCGCCGGGTACTGAGCGACTCTGGTCCTTGCCATGGGGAAGGCGCACTCCCAGTCATCTGGAAGCACGGCAGGCAAGCAAAGAACGTGCAACAGTGACTGAACAATGTGACACCAGCAGGTTAGAAGCAGAGACAGAGAGAGAATGAGCAACTTGCACCCGGAGACAAAGTGTTGAATAAATGCAAAAAGCGTGTCGTAATGTGCTCAGCATCGGCAGCCCCACCAGTCTCCCAGCAGCACTTCTAGCCCACCGTGTTCAAATTACAGAGGCTGTTCCAATATTTAATCAGTGAAGCAGATAAATTAGGCCTCCCTCTCCATTGAAAAGAACCCTCTTGTTCTCTTTTGTCCTCTGGAAGACATTTTCATTGAATAGCGCAAAAATTAATTAATCGGTGCCAGACGTGCCGGGATTAAAAAAAGGCATTTTAGATTTTAATGAGGCAAAAACTTGAAATATTGAAAAGTTTTCGACTAGCATGAACGCATGAGGACACTTTTATTCGCTTTGCTGACAGGAATGGCTTTGGCTGCCGCTGCTGCTGTTGTTGCCTTTGTTGTTGTTTCCTTGAGTGTGACTCACGGAGGTCAGCGCAGCCGCCGGCCCCCAGGGCCGCCTCAGACTTTGGCCCGAAACACTGAGCGTCCCCAGACGGGCTGTCAGGACGCTGGGGGCTGTCCATCTGGTCGGAGGCAGGGTCCTCGCTGATGCCGCTGTCGCTCGGAGACGGCGACCAGAGAGGTGAGCCCGACACCGAGTCACCGCCCCCAGTCAGCAGGGCGCTGAGGAAGTCGCCGTCCATAGGGCCGCTCTGCTGCAGCACCTGCCGGTTGATTAGATGACAACAACAATGACAACAGCAACAATAACAACAACAGAGACAAAAGACGGGAGGGGAAATGGCTGCAGAGAATGTTAATCAGGTGGAACATTGTGAGGAGACGATGAGAAGGATTTTTTCCCTTAGGTCTCACGCACGTTTGGCTCCTGCGGCGTCCAGGTGTGATGGTTTCCATGGTGTCCCGCCGCCTGGTGGCCGAGGCTGCCAGCGCTCTGATCAAACAGCCATTCCAGCTTCTCGCCTCCGTTGTTTTGATCAAACAGCCAGTCAAGCAGTTCGGTGTCATCGCACCCCTGGAATGATATCCCATCTTACATCGTCAAACTCTTCCCACTCGTGGCAGCAGGGCCATGAAGATTTCATGGAGCTGCCGCAGCTGTGGCTCCTTCCCGGAGCCGTGAACCTTCCTCCGCACATTGGGCAATACATTATGGATCCTCGGTCTGTCTGGTTATTACTAAGTATGGACATCTTGCCTCTCTGTCACATGTCCATTTATTTCTTTTGAGACAGAATTTAACATTAAGATAGAGGCAAATTCAAGATTTTATAGATTTTAACCCTCCCTCCCCAAACATGAACGTTGCTCAGTTGACGAGAACCCACTAACCCACAATGGACACACCAAAGCAGAATTTTAAAGAGCACAGAGGTCATTGGCTTATTTACCTGATCATGGTCGTAGTCCATAGTTTCCTGGCTCGGGTGGCGCGATGAAGGAACCCCCCCTAAGGCTGTTGAGAAGCGGCCAAAATGTGGGATCAGGTGGGTAGTTTGGTAGCTTTTCGCCCGATTGAGGAGACTCTGCACTGTTCCTCTCAGCTGTTCTTCAGAGCTCCAAAGTTCAAACTCCAACACAACACGCCCAAGCGACTGGCTCGCTCTCTCCCTATTGGTCCTGGCTGAGATAAAATGTTCCCGGTGGCCAGGAGAAACCAAACTGTAGAACTTGAAGTGTTCAATGAGGTCATAAAGACTCCTCAGATGTAGAAACCCCCTCCCTCTAATCCCCAAAAGGTCAAAGTCTGCCTTTCTTTTTATTTGTTCATTAGATAATTCATCGATGCAGCGGCAGCTCTGACCTTTCACACAGATCCAAAACACCTCAAACACCCGCTGGGTTAGAAAACAAACAGCTAATTAAACTGTTCAAAACTCCAATGTTGATATTTTCAGAATTTACTTTTCGATTGTTAAACACTTCAGCAGGATTGTCATTGCTATACTGTGGCCTCATTGTAGGGAAATAAAAGAGGTTCGAGGATAAAGGATTCTATAGTGCTGAAATGTGATGGAACTGTCAGGAAGTCGGCTAAAAATAGTCGCACTGAATAAACTGGAACCTTCTCTATGGCCTTTGTCCAAAATGTATTTATTTATTTTTTATTCGTACATCAGAAGTATTGAGCAGAGGGAGAGTCAGACCACGGCCATAACTCAATTGGAATTTAAATTAAAAGGCCCCTTCTATCAATAGAAGATGCATGCAGCACACTGCGGTTCTGACACACACACACACACACACACACACACACACACACACACACACACACACACACACACACACACACACACACACACACACACACAGCAAACCTCCAACAAGCTTCCTCCCCCTGATGCATGTGGACTGAGGTAAGATGCAGCTAAGAAAATGAACACCAGACAGATAAAAGGAGAGGAGAAGGACAGAGCTCAGTCCACCCTTGAGTGCAGCTGAGAGGCAAAAAAACAAACAAACCAAAAAGAAAACAGGGAGGATTTTATTTTACAGGTGACAGCAAAATAAATGGCAGAATTTAACTTTAAAACATCCGTTCTTTCACGGCCACTGGATCATAAGACAGACTAATAGGGGAAGACGTGGCGGCGATGAAGTCATATAAACGTCATCCTGGTAAAGGCAATGACAGACGTACATATTTCAAGAGATGAAACTATCTAGTTGTCTACAGAGGATCCAAAAATAATGACAGGAAGTTAAGAAAATTATGAAGAGCAACTCTCCCCGTAACAGTTTTTATTTCTGAGAAATCTTTCTTGAAAAGTAGAGAGTAACAATTAACAATGGAAAGTAAAAAAAAATCACTGTCTCTGAGTAACTTGGGTCAGTGCTTCAGTGCCGTTGAATCTTGTTTATGACTTAATTGGTAGAGACGATCTGTCGGGGAAACTGCATCGATAAGACAGGGGAGATAAACAGGGAGAAGGAGGGGTCGAGGGGGGGGGTCACATGACTCGAAAGCAAGTGACAGAGAAATCTTGAGAAGCATCAGATGTGGCAGGGCAAGAACGGCTCTCATGGCGGGCTTTAAATGGAACGCCACATCAGATTTCACCATGATGACAAGATCATTTTGGGCCTATGTTGGGCCAAATGTTTTTGGGTTTTTTTCTTTCTCCCTATTCATGTCACAAATCGTCTGCTGGTATTTCATAAAAGAGGCATGTAATCCTTTTGACTTTATTATCTGATGGAGGATGGTTCCAAAGGTCAAAAGTAACTGCGATTACCGAGCTGGGCTGAGCCGAAAAGAAAAACACAAGCGAGGAGAGAGAGAGAGAGGGAGAGAGAGAGAAGTGGTGGCGGTAAACAGACAGCGAGTGTAGAACCGCAGTAAACAGATCAGGTCAGACCTGCTGGCCCCAAACTTTGCGTTTCCTATTGACTGCGCTTTCTGATAAAGACGTATGCTTCATGTGCGGCTGCTTCTCCCTGCTTATCTCTTCCCTCTATCGGCTTTTGTGCGTGTCTGAATGCCGGCGCTGCTTTCGCTGCTCTAATGTCAATAACAGCACCGGTATAGTGCTTTTAAACCAAACATCATGGTATGATTGCCAATTAACCTCCATTTTGATGCACGTTCTCCAGACCACAAGACAATATGCCCTCAGGAAAAACTAATATAACACTGCCCAAGGTTGTTTTCTCAGAATCAAAAAGAACAAAGTGAAAGAACAGCAATTAGAAGCAGTGATTGAACAGAAATACAGTACAGATTTCTATTGTCATTTCATGAAAGATATAGGAATGTCTTGTTTATTGCCTAAAAGCAAAACAAAAATAATGAGGAAACACACATTCATAATGATGCAGATGCAAAAGCAACACAGTTTATGAAATGCAACTAGTGACAGATCGTTTCTCGGCCTTTGGTTAGATGTTAATCAAGCTTGACAAACAATGGAAACAGAATCATTAGATTTAGCAGATTCAAGAACTGTCATATCCCCAAGGGAAGGTTTTCTCTCCAATGTTTCATTTATTCCAAAAATTGGGTGCAAAGGTCACATGGTGACCCGCCCTGAAATGAAAGCTGGTGGGGATGGTTGACATGCAAATGACTGCACTAAAAAACCCCACAACATCGACTGAGATGTATATAAATGCCGGAGAGCAAATGCTAATCGCAGCTAATCACTGCGGTTAAATGTCAGCCTGACAGGCGCTGCCAGTGCAAGTGCTCATAGGTGGCACACGTGCATAATTTTGAAAGGGGCGAAGATCCCAGGAAATAATTAATTTTCCCAGGGAGAAAACCAGTCAGAGCCACGAGGAGGTCGTCTGACACAAGAGCATGAAACTGACTCTGCAATTGGTTTAACACTGTAGTAATAACATTGATATACACAGCAGATAAGAACTTTTAAGTCGGGTTCTCTCGATTCGACTAGGACAATTCCAACCTGTTAGTTTTGTTTTAACAGTATAATCCTCTTACTGCTCTCACTAGGGGATTTGTTGGGCGCATTGAACCACACACCTTGTCTTGATGATTCTAAAGTGGCAATTCAACACTCAGCGGGATCTGGCACGTGGCTCTGTGCGCCGTTGGGCTTTAGCTGAAAAGTGCCTCAGCGTCGTCAGTCAGCTGCTGTGGCCTGGCCCGCACTAACAATGTTGAAAAAGGGAAGAAAGTGATCCTGTCCTGACTGCTGCAGGCGTTGTCAGAGGTCAGGCCAGCGACTCCTCCCACCCTGCTCTCGCTCAGTCAAATAAAGCTGTGCCTAACAGTGAGTTGATTTCTACTGCTACTTTTTGACAGCAGTTTCGATTGTGTGACTCGACTTCATTTGAAATGATTTGACAACAGAGTTGTTTCAGTTTCCCAATCCAATTCATAGAAGTGCAAACTAACTTTACAACAGATTACATGAAAATGTCTCTTTTGTCAATATGAAATAAAGGAACGTTGGTGTGGTTTGCGCGAACAAGCATTTCTGACCTTGTAAAGATGCCACAATATCCTGTGTGGCTCACACTCAGGCTGCTGCCAGGCAGGAAAAAAAAAAAAAAAAAAACGACACAAGAAAAGCAGAAAGAAACCTTTTGCTCCTCTTTGCCCGAAGCTGCAATTCAATTTCACCAAGAAAACTAAAATAATAAAAAAAAGACCCTCACTGCAGAAACCAGAGTGGACAAACATGACCAACCAGAGCTCCACTCGACAGGAGAAGCTGTGGAGGTCAGCAGAGTCCCAGCTAAGCATTTCCATTCTCTGTGCTTAAAGTGCAACAAACTGCTCCTCTCCAATTTCTCATCTTTCGTTCCTCTAGTGTCCAGATTTAACGGCGTGCTTCCAAACACCGTGCTGTTCTCTGACAAGAACCCACGTTTGCGTTAGGTGCGCGCTGGGGTTTTTTGGGAGACGTTTACGAGCGACTGACGACGCCGACAGCGGCTCCGTGAAACCCGTTCAGAGCTGCTCAGCTGTGGCGGCCCAGTGAGGTTTTGGCCTCAGCCTGCCTGATTCTTGACTTGCAACATCAAACCCACACGGCCTTTGTCTTCAGGACTCGTTTTTAGAATCCTCACCGCTTCCTTTTTGACAGCACGACCTTTCTTTTCAATTTCCTGACATTTGAAGCTATCAGGGAAAAGTAAACAACACACCGCCTGAAGCCGCCGCCAGACTGACAGCCAGTGTGCTCTCAAGTTGCATTGGTGTCCTTGGTGAGGTGGCGACGCGTCGCCGAGTGTTTTACAGACACAGCCACCGTCAAACAACCGCCCATTCACAAATTACCACCAGGTAGAATTCATTATTGTTGTTGTTTAGTAAATTATAGGTTTTTTTTTTAAGGTCTGCCAAAGAATCTTAGGAAAAAGCTAGGCAAAAAAATAACATTCTTTCAGACAGAAATGTCTCTGCCATTGAACAAACAGCAATAACTTGCCCCCAAAGAATTCAAAATAAATGTTTTTTTGGAGGCAAAGAACTTTCTTTTCTCTTCTTTTTTTAACCTAGCCTCACATTTGCAACCTTCCCACAATCACAGAGTGGTTTCTCTTTACCGCTCGGCTCCTTTCTTTAACAGTGTCAGTGTGCAGGAGTGTTTGGGCTTGTTCAGGTTTTTTTTAATTTTTTTTTTTTAAACCAGCAATACTGAAATTCTGCAATGTGCAAATTGCAAAAAAAAAAAAAAAACACCAACTAAACGGTTATAAATAATGCATTTAACACCATTTCTCCTTTGTTGCTCCTTCTATGTTAATATAACCCAGTTTTCTATGTGAGTAAATATTGAAATGATGACAAGTCATTGAAAAGAATTCAACAAAAAAGAACACGCGCGCACACACACACAGTCTGCTTCTTCGAGTTCATCAGCATGTCAGCGCAGATAAATTAATCTGCATAATATCTCTCGACTGAGTTAAGGTCATGATCAAGGCTGCATGAATAAGGCTGCGCCGAGATCATCTGTGTGATGAGAGGTTTGTTGTCATTATATAAAATAACGTGACGAAATTACAAGTTGCTGCTCCTTTGTGCTTGATACAACAAAAATATAAACACGGGACATACAAACACCGCGATAAATAAAATTGAAAATCTTTTCAAAAAAAGAGATAAAAGCAGCAGTCAGTATGTGCACAGTGTGAAACGATTCTGCCGCTTCTTTTCACACTGGCATGAGGGAATTTTTTGTTTTCTTGGACTTTTTTTCAATACAGTTCGTATACTCAGTGAAATGCTCGCACATTTTTTTGCAAGCACGATCCTCTCACCTGCTTTCGGCAAGTGCAGGTCCCACTGCATTATTTTTTAGAGCCTGCTGCAGTACAAGGTATGGGTCGGAAAATACATCCAACGCCTCATTGATGAATTCAACTTGTTGTTGAGTGGCCAACGTCTCAGCAGCGTTCCTCCGCTTTCAACAGTGTCCTCCCGAGGGTTGCAAACAATGCTGAGGCAGGAGGAGAGATTAGGTTCAGGGGACAGGGGCTTCTGGAGTCTCCGATCACCAAGGCTGCGCATGGTGAGTGAGTTTTTTTTTGTAGCTTTGTCAGCTGCAAATCCACAAAAAGCTGCTGCTGCTGCTCGGTGCAGCACGACCGTGCACCCCTTGTGATTTGCTGACTTGCCCTGTGGCCTCTCGTTCAATGGGGAAACATTGCCAGCCATCCCCTTTTGTGTCGCTTCATGAGGAGGATCAGTCCACAGATCAGACGACTGTCAGGCTCTTGTACTGAATTGTGGCAAAAAAAAAATGGTTTGAAAGCATTTGCTTGCGTGCAATGTAAGCCACTTTTACCGGTTCAGGGAGCTTCCAAAGGCTGCTTAGCAGATGGGTTTTTTTTTAATTGCACAGAGGCAGTTTATCAAGTCTTGTTGACTGCTGGAGCACCCAGCAGGCTGTAGAGTTATGGGACGTTATTCTCTACTGATACCTCAGCCTCCCAGGCTGAGTGAAAAGTGGACTCTGCTAGTTCGGACAACACTTTGGCAAAACTTTTGACATTTATTAAAAAAGGAGGCTAATATGAATAAGCTGGACTGCTGCTGCTGCTGTGGCTGCCTGGGCGAGTTTAAAAGCATCTCTTCTGTGTCCGCCCCCATTTCACCAGCCAGCCAGCATGCATATTAACAAAGTCTGGCAAGGAGGATATGGCTCACACCAGCTGTTGGCCTTGTGTTTGATAATTGAAAATACTGAGCCGTGCCGACCAGATTTAAGGGTGAGACTGGGTTCGAACACATTTTCTCAAAGTCCCAGGTAAACTTGTGTCAGATCAAACCGCTGCTGTCCAGCTCCTGGACGTGACATTTAAAGGGCATGTCCACCACTGACAAGTCCCTAAAGGGTGTGCATGTATATTTGCGTGCACCCAGTTTGGGAAAATAACCTTTTGACATTGCAATGACTTTGAATGCTAAACTTTCAAAACTGAAGTTTTGACCAAATGAAGGTGGTGCAGGAATAGGTCCTTGGATGGACTTGGATGAGTCCTTGCTGGGGCATGGCCTGTGAGCACGCCGCAGGGACTGTGACATCCCACCTGAATAGTAATGCCTGAAATCTCAGGCGTGGCCGAGCTTAAGAGATTCTGACATCTGGGAGGCTTTGCTCTCCTGTCACATAGAGGCAGCATGTGTGCTGAGAAAATGAACCAGTCGTTTTCTTTTGCATTTTTTCCCCCTCTCTTCTTAAGCCCACAGCAATACGTGGACCTTTGCACCTTTGAGATGCGCTGAGCAACGGGTGGAATGGATGTCCCGCGCTGCCCCTGCGGCAAACACCTCTGGAAGGAAATCAAAATCTGGCAACCCAAAGGGAATGTTATGTTGTGGCGCGTTTGCTCATTTGTTTCTCCTCCCGAGTGCTAGATGGTATTTGTGACTGTTCACCACGGTGCAAATTACACTTTAATTGCGCTTCACACTCCTCCCCAATGCAGTACACCTATTGGCCCTCGGTTTTTAAAACAAATGTAAAAAACAGGTGCTGACTGCAATCTTAAAACCATCGCACGCCAGAATGCACGTGAGATGAACAGGAGCTAGCATGTAGCTAGCTAGCAAGCACATGCCCAGACTGTTACGTCGCTGGGCCCATGTGGCGTTTATCCATTCTGAGTCGCTCCGTGTTCAATTTTGGATCGTTTTGAGTTTGCAATTGCAATTACATGCGCTTCACAGTTGGAGAGCCCTTTGTGCACGCATGCGCTCCAACAACAAGTGTAAATATAGTATTTAGTCCAGAGGTTTCCGGTTTTGAATGCCCCTGTTGTGTTGCTGTATGTGTAACGCCTCAGCGCTGTCAGAGTGCAGGCGGAATAAGGAGAGAGCTATGTGTCCACTGAAAGCAGCCGTCATTCAAATGGTGTCTCATGTGTCGTCTTTCAGTCCCGTTTCTTCAGCACAGTTTGATTGAAAAGCTTTTTTTTTTTTTTTTTCATTTATTTCGCACCTCAGTTCTGCAGCTGCAGTGCTGGAGACACATCCGGTCCAACTTTCTTCAATGACCTAGAAAAAAGCAGAAAAATAATTAAGGGTGGAAAAACTGGAGTCGAGGAGATGTGTGGGAGGAGTGATATTTTCTTCCATCCATGACTCCTTGAGGCCTAAACAGAGCAGCTGCTAAAGCAGTGTTGGCCAGGGACGTCGCATCTCTGCTTGAAAATACCATCCCACTCGCATCCTCCCTCCTCCCCGCGGTAAACCAGGGTTTCCTAAAAATGATATCTTATGTTGTGAAGTTTCTCAGAGCGGCTGGTTTTAGTAACGCGCTCGGAAGTCGTGCCGAGGCACATGCAGCCAAAGCTGAGAGATAACCAGTTGAATGCGCCGGGGCCAGATATCCTGAGCTGCTTGGCAGCTTCAGTGAGGGAATGATTTGTGTCGACATGGATCGTGAACAGAGAGCCTGATGCCTGAGAGGCAGCTGAAGGCAAACTGGCAATAATTCATCAGGTTCCAAACAGCATACCTCCCCTGACAGGCCGAGGGAAGAATAACAGCGGCACACTGCTTCCATCTAGTGGTGACAGCAGGTAGATGCAATATAGACCTCAGGTCACGTGTCTGGGATTTAGCTGTACAGTCATGGCCGGCAAGTGCAGTTTACAGGACCCGGCGAATGAAACCCAATAATAATAATAATAATAATAATAATAATAATAATAATAATAATAATAATAATAATAATAATAATAATAATAATAATTTGTTTTTAAAATTGATACAGTCGTAAAAATACTAAACTGGTTTGTTTTATAATCAGGCACAAAAGCATATTATCCCAAAGAAGCAGTTGCATTCCCCATGAATCATTCCCTCTTTCCTACAACTTGCAGGCTACCATGGATGGTTTGGCTAAAAGTACAATGTTTGTGTTAATGATTCTCTAGGTCAGAATGAACTGCGATGCTCTTGGGTAACTTGACATCTGCTTGATTTTTCTCCTTGCAGTCTTGGAATCCAGTGAGTGGATTCAGACGTCAGCAGCAAGAGGTCACGCTGGGTCGCAGAATCCCACCAGATGCGATGTTGACAACAATTGTTGACTACTAAAATATTCAATGAACTGTGCCTTTTTCATCAATCACCGAAGACCACATATCTATTCATGGGGGAGCACCCCTCCCCTTAGTATTGAAGATCCTTTTGAAATGAGCTCAGCGGCTGTTTCAAACTCTTCGTCGAGTCCATTCAGCACCAGTGGATTTGACAGCTTGTCACGACGTGTCTCGCATACATCGAACCTGGACGCATTTCTAATGGCTTCATGTTCTGACTGGAATTAAAACTGTCAGTGACAGAGTGTTCAAAAGCCTGAGTTGTTTTTTTTTTTTTTTGTCCCCTCTCGAATTAATTGTCAGCAGAAAAGGAATTTAAAATACAAATGTGGTTCCCGTTTCCACTACTCCTTTATATAATGAAAGAAAACTTCCTCTGCTTTCCTCTGCTGTCCTGCAGCCCACTAGCTGTACTGTCAGACCTTGGGTCTGTAGCTCCCAGACAGCTCAGCAGGCTCTTATCACATCTCATCAGCCTGTTAACTCAGTGGCCCATAAAAACTGTCTCCCGTCTGTGATATGCCATCACCGCATCACACCCTAATTTTCTCGAACAACACCTCGCAGTCGAGCCGGGCCCCTGGCGTGCTTCGCAATGCATAACCAGGGTGCAGCGGCGAATTGGGCGCCGAGGGAACGACCTCCTTCGACTCCGCGCGCCTGTCTCGCGGAGACAGGAAGCAGCGAGAGTGCTGCTCCTCTTTCAACTTCCCCCGCGCTCAGACGCTGACTGACTCTGGAAACTGGAAAAGCATATGGCCAGTTTAATTGAGTGCGCTCGCTCGCTCGTTTCGCCGCCACGGTGTGTCTGTGTGTGTGTGTGTGTGTGTGTGTGTGTGTGTGCTCGCGCTGCTGTGTTTGCACAATACGCGAGCGAGCGATTGGCTGCCTGGCTGGCTGGGCGCGAAGATGATGTTGAATTTGGGTAATTAGGAAGCGTCTGGCTTCCCGTCTTTACTTTTTGTCTACCAGTGCGCGCGGAATGCAAAAAGACTCCCACAGCTCAGCTGCTTGCCTCCCCCTTCTCCCCATGACCCCCTGGGGCATCCCCTCCACGGACTTCCAGTGCTGAACAGACTGAAGCCTCTGGGGTAAGTTGGTTCCGGGCTGGTTAACAAGCGGCAAAATAAACGCCGGGTCCGGTTAAATTGTATGTAACTTTTTTTTTTTTTTTTTTTAGTTTGGCGGCTAATAGTGTGACCTTTATTGATTTCTTGTCTCAGCCTTCAGCTCGGTAGAGCACTAATGGCGTTGGTCAATAAAAAAAACATGAAGTGGAAGTTCTCCCCCCCCACTACACACACACGTGCGAGGCGAGCCACGTCCCTATAAATAGCCCCCCGGCCTCCCTTAGCGTCTCGCCGGCCGGCCAGTTCCATGACAACTCGGTGCACTTACTCAATAGGAGTCCGCACCGCGTCCCTGTTTTTTCCTTTTCCCCCGTCGCCACAAGTGCAATGCAAGGCTTAGCTAACACGCTGGGCCACCGGCTGAACTCCCATCCCTGCCAAGTCCCCATTCACTGGGTCCAGACACATCCGGCGAGCACCCTGCCTTTTTCAATCAATACATTTCTTTCTTTCTTTTTTTCACCTTTTTTTTTTTTAACGTGATGAATGGTGGAAGAAACAGCCCCGTGACTAATCGACTAGAAACAGCATTTTGAGAGAGAAAGAGAGAGAGAAAAAACCATTTGGCTCGCAAGACACTCTTTGATACAGCTCCAGAGGGCCACATTGAGATTTCAAAAGAGAATTTATTTATTTTTTAAAAAAGTCATCAATGGAAGAAAAACGTCGAATTTCTGAGAAGCTGCCACCCACTGTTTTATTGACCGGTAATGTGAATGTGTACCTTCACTTTGGCAAAGTCCCTACCTCTTTATATACCTTCACTTCTTGAGCTTTGGAATATTTTGAGCTTGGTTCAATGGTGAGGACATTGTCTCCATGCCACTTCACCTCACAAACAAACAAACAAACTACATAAATCTGAAGGTTACTTTTTGAAACCTTCTCCCAGCAGCTTGCCGGATGCCCTTTGGGTGCGAGTGTCTCCTTACGTCTAGTTGCTGAATTTAAAATCAAGTGAGGCAGCTGAAGGCGATCCTCTCCCACAGTGATGCAGCCATTTGTAAGTCAGCGTACTGGAAGGGGACCCCTGTGGTGCCGAGCATCAGCGGCAAGAGATGCAGCAGCCACCAGCAGCTGCTGGTATTGATTCACCTCATTCGACTTGAGTCCGCTGTCACGGACTGTATATATCACTTCATCTAATTCGCTGTTAAAGAGGCTGCAATTTGAAATCTGCCAGCTGTTATCTTGTATAGTTAAAGGTTGCGGCAACGTGGGAAAGTTGCTCCTCTGATTGTGGTCTGTGGAAACTGTTCTGCCTGTTGTTGTCCTAAACACCCCCTAAAAGTTAAATGATGCTTTTATTTGCGATGCATTTAGATCTGTTGAGTGTTTAGAGTGCTTTTGAGAATGTCTGCAAAGAAAAAAAAAAAGTGATGCGCATAAATCCCCTCTTGGGGGATCTGTCTGCCCGCTCTCAAAAGTACTTACAGTAAGTCTCCTAATTGTGGTTAATGTTTGCTGGTCCCTTGACTCCATCCAAGACGGACAGTAGATATACAGCATTTACTTATAAATAGCTGACTTGTCAACTGAATTAGCATTCTCTTTACAAACATTCTTGCCCATATAGAGGCGGATAAAAGAAGCGTTCATTTGTACTTTTTCCTCAACGTACAAATGAATGAATTTCTTTTCACAATTTTTATTCAAACATTGTAAAATCAGAGCTTTTTTTCCTCTTAAATGAAGGAATTATTTTATTATATTCTGCTTCCTCTTCTTCACATTTTTCAATTTGTGGATCGTTTAATGTGGAAATATTAAAATTAACCTTGGCAGTTCAAGAAGTCTTGGAAACAGATCCAAATCAGATGAAAAAGAATTACAATGTTTGGAGAGTAGACTTGTCCTTGATTGTTGTGATTTTAAGTTCACAAGTATCTTTTGTGCTGCTACCTTTAATTTTAATCTGCTCTGTGTTTGCAAGACAGTATTTTCCCCATTGCTAATAGTGCTCAAGTTTTCTGTTTAAAAAAAATGTAAAGTTACGAATGGAAACATTTTTTTTTTAGTGAAGCTGCCTAAGAAGAGCATTTAGATATTAGACAGAGTGAGCTTCTTCAGGGCTTTACATACCTTTCGTACCCCATTCTGTCAGTGAACTGACCAGAAATGCAAAAGGTCCATTCTTTACTTCTACTTGCTTCCATCCACCCCAGAAAACCTTAAAACGTGCAGTTCTGGAAATGGGGCACTGACACCATGGTGATTTCAATTCCAAATGTGTTGAATGTCCAACAAAACATCAGTTTTGGCAGAAAATCTTAAAGCCTGACTTTTTATTGAAGACTGTAAACAGAGGAGTTGAAAGCTGGTTTAATATGGGACCATTAAATAAGGTAAGATGAGCCTTTAATATCCCACAAAGGAGAAATTAGCAGTTTATACAGCAGCCAGCAGTAATTTAGATAGGTCTCGTGTATGCAAAGAAATATTGTACATGCAAAATAGAAACACTATGAACAATATGAGCAGGAAATTGTTAGCGCGGCTTAATATAACTACGGGTAGTTGTTATTGTTGTAAGTGGAGACGGGTGTAAACAATAGGCTTCAGCGTTTCTGTGAGGTGTGGATGTGTTGCACAAAACTGCCCAGTCATTTCCAAAAAGCGTTCACACACCATATACTCTACGGCCCAGGGACCAGGTTGCAGTACTTCTTCTTGAACACTGGGTGTCGCTCCAGAGCGTCTAAAAATCGCTCCTGCCACCACCCCCAACCCCCACCCTTCCCATTCGCCTTGCACCGTGTGTGCACGCGTGTGCACGTGTGTGAGCATGTCTTTGCCTACGCGCGCGCGCGCGCGTGTGTACCGGTGTGTGTGCGCGCGCGCGTGTGTGTTGGAAAGAAAGTCAGCCTGGTTTCCAGCTGAGCGCTTGCTCTCCCTCCCTGTGTGTATGTGTGTGCATGCGTGCGCGCGTGCGTGCGTATATGTGTGTGTTGTCATTATTATCCACTGTGCTCCCAGCTCAGAATGGCCAGATTCACTCAGACTGAAACAAGAAGGCAGCAGCAGCAGCAGCAGGAGCAGCAGCAGCAGCAGCTTCCACCACCACCACCACCACCTCCTCCTCCTCCTCCTCCTCCACCACCACCACCACCACCACCACAGCAGCCTCAGCCCGCCGCTCACCAACCCAGCCTGGTTTCCACCGGACCGGGGACACCACCACCGACACAACCACCACCACTTCTTCTCCCACGTCAGCACCAGTGCCCGCAGATCACACTCCCGAAACCCATGAACGGGTCAGAACCCATTTCAATTCATCCGGAGAACGGCAACATGAAAGACCAGGATGCCATTAAGCTGTTTATCGGGCAGATACCGCGGAACTTGGAGGAGAAAGACCTGAAGCCGCTCTTTGAACAGTTTGGGAAAATCCACGAACTGACAGTTCTCAAGGACCGATACACCGGCATGCACAAAGGTAACGTGTCGACTCTCCCACGAATGCCATATATGCCTTATTTCTAACAAAATTCTCATTCTTATCAACGTTATATATATATATATATATATATATATATATATATATATGTATGTATGTATATATATATTATTTTGATTATTATTTTTCAGGAGCAATGCTCTTAAGTAACATCGCACTCGTTCTCTCGTATTTATTTTCAAATCTTAGATCATATATTAAGTTGAATTTCTTTGAGCGTCATTGTTTACATGTTTTATCCTCACATTTTGATCGTTTTACCCCCTACCCTCTACATTTTAAATGCCGGGGCACACATACGTTACGTTTCAAAACGCTTTTATGAAAAAGAAAATCGAAACCCACATCTCATCACTTATGAGTGCTAGTCTGCCCACGCTCGCTATTTTATTGTTCCGAGCACAATCTTCTTAACAAGCTCTTAAGTAGGGCAGAGGCGCTTGCAAGGATGCATTTTTAAAGAGGCTTCCTCTGCCAGTCTCCGTCTTTCCCCTCTCTCTCTCTCGCTCTCTCTCCCTCTCTCTGTCTCTCTCCCTTTTTTGGTACGTCGGTGGCGGCATCATTTATTCATTCATACGCTTTCTTTAACGTGTGCCCATGTGCGAACGGGCTTCTGCGTGCTGCTGTTGCAACAGCGCCGACACGGCCGAAATCAGTTCAGCGCCCTTTTTTTGCGCGGGCGACTCCGGGATGGGAGAGGGCGCAAAAAAGAAAAAAAAAGAAAAAACGAAACTGGCGCAAGATGATAGACGCGCACAAGCGTGGGCAGCGGTGCCGCCTCCTCCTCCTCTCTGCCTCTGCTGAGATGGGAGAGCGGGAGGGTGTAAATCCAGGCAGCTCGCGACATCCTCCACCTTCCATAATGAAGCTGGTTGTCAAAGATGTACATCCCCGCTGCAGCTGCGTCGCCGCCTGGCTGGGAAAACCACGTCACAGCGAGTGGTGCCCACATCCCCCCTTCGCCCCCCCATCCCCACGCGCACACGCACTGCCTACGTCACAGCCGTCAACCTTGGTTTTGAGATTAGATA
Organism: Thamnaconus septentrionalis; assembly: GCA_009823395.1. Classification (NCBI taxonomy): domain Eukaryota; kingdom Metazoa; phylum Chordata; class Actinopteri; order Tetraodontiformes; family Monacanthidae; genus Thamnaconus; species Thamnaconus septentrionalis. Next base: position 7,521,774 of record CM020508.1, on the reverse strand, counting down.
TTTAGTCATGCGTGGATTTTTGGGGGGGGGGGTTCATTCTCACAATATGGTGAACTGGTTTATATGCACCCCAAGATGATGGTATGAGATCAACACAGAATGCTGTTGTTTTTTTTCCAACATAAGAAAAAGTAATTCCACAATACAGAGTTGGAACTGGGAGTCGGCCTGCAGCAGCAGACCAGAGGCGAAGCCTGCAGGAACAAGAGTCTGTAGGCTGTGCTGTTTGTCTGTGCCGGCCGCTGGTTTCACACGTGTCTTTCAGTTACAGTTAGAGAAGCATGACCGACGTGTTGGTCACAGTGTCGCTACGAGGAAGAAAAGCCACAAAAAAACCCAATAACAACACATAGACACACGCACACACACACACACACACACACACACACACACACACACACACACACACACACACACACACACAGAGGAAAACAAAATCCTCGCCACCTTTGGATTTGTCCTTTCGCCCTCCCCTCGGTACAGCGGACGAGGCTATGAGGAGGTTGTCAGCAGAGCAGATAAGGCTTTTATTGCGGTGACATTTAGGAAAGACAAACGACAATCTGTGACAATGATGCGGATGCCATTTGCAAATGTTGCAAAGCGCCGCTGCGTCTCCTCTGACATGGAGAGTCACTGTCATAACATATCCCCTCCTGTCACAAGGGGTTTTTTAATTCCCTTGTTTTCTTTCCCAAAGCGTTCGTGTGATTTCACGATGAGGAAACTTTGAAACACACTTGCGATTGAAGATGTCTGCGTACTGTAGCAACAATCTGCAAGCTGTTAGATAAAAGCCCAAACAAACCCATATAAAAATACACACATATTTATTTCCCCATTTCCACGTACAATGCAAAATGCCACTTTTAAAACGTCGCTGCCACAGCTTGTGAAATCTCTCTGTGGTCGCATTTGACTTAAAAGAAATGTGACGCTTGCGGCGGCTAATACTGTCACACGCTGCTTCCTGTCATGAAGCCATCGCTCCTGATTCCCTGCTTGATACCATCACCGGCAGGGCGGCCAGGAAAAGATTCTTCTTCTTCTACCTCTTTTCCCTCTTTTCCCTTTTCTTTGCCGACGCATCACTCATTTATCCTTCACTGCTGTGCGCTCACGCACGTGTGTGCACGCATACGTGGAGCAAAATGCCAATTGCCCTGGGTTGCATAATGATTGCAGTATGTGGCTGCCTGAGTGACTGCTGCCTTCTCGTGGCGTTGGGGGAAAAGCAGGATTTAGTCTCCTAAGACCTGAATCCGTGAGCAGTGAGCTGAGTTCCGGGTGGCTGTTAGAGCACAAACACCTCATGCAGACGTGGAAAATGAAACCATCAGATCCCGCTAGCGTGATAGCCATTAGTCGTCTAGCGAGAACATGGAGATTTACAATACAATTTTGTTTAGATTCCAGTATTTCATGAATAATTTCAATTTTTTTTTACTCATAAGTGCATCTGTTTGTCATAGCTGCTGACAGTAGGTCACCAAAATTTAAATTCCTATTGCTTTGACGTGAGAAGACCAGCAATGTGGAGAGAAATATCCCCTGTTCTTCTTCCAATGTTATTACGATAGCAATTAATTTCTTGCTCTAATTCAAGGACACCAGTAAACTGGTTCAAGCGCGGTCATCTTTCACAGCTGTGTAAATATTATTTATGTGCGCCCGCAAGAAAAAAAAATAGTGCCCATAGTCAAACTTTACCTTTACCCATTAACTCGCAAACAATTTGGCCTAATTAATTTCAAGATAAGGGCGCAAACGAAGGCAGCCCGTGTGCTTCAGTCCCATTAAATGGCTTAAAAGGTAATGAATTCTGGCGAAACAATTAGCAAATACATAATCAAATCCCAACAAGTCATTGATCTCTGATGAGGTTATAGTGTAGTTAATCGTGTTATTAAACAGAAAAAAGGATTATGAGTGCGAGCGGCCTGCAGGAACATACCGCTGAGCGACAGTGATGGACACACACAGGCGCGTGCGCACACACACACTATTCAAAGTGTCTGTAGGTTTTTAATTTTTTTTTGGCTTCATCAATGTTGCGCTTTGTGTGTGTTTGCTTTTCGCCTCTTTTCTTATGCAACCGTTCCTCCCCTCGGTAATCCATGAGGGAAAACAAGGAATTAGTTTGTAAAGCGTGATAATAATGCACGGCCATAATAACTTGACTCAAGAGGATTAGCAAACGTGCATTGTCTGAAGCGGCAGTCTCTCGGGTGATCAGCTGGTTGCCTCCCCAAACAGTGGCTGCCTTTGCCAATTAAAAAAAATTCAGCCTCGGCCGTTGGCTCAGACGATTAATTCTGCCCACGCCGTCGATGGCCTGCCAATTATTGTCACCCAATTGGTATTAATAGGTGGAGGATTTCCTGACGTCGAATTTATCATAGAGTGTGAAAAACTTCTCCCCTCAGCTCTAATTGGCTCCCACTTATGGCGCATTCAGGCCACACGCTTGCACGTCAACGCGCATGCATTAAGGCAGGACGGGGGTGGGGAAGTGGAGGTAGTCGGGGTGGTGGTGGTGGGGGGGTTAGTTGGTCGTCTTTTTACAGGAAAGACATTAAGAGCCACACTGCATGAATTGATTTGTTTGTATGCACAAGAGTTTTATTCTCAGCGTTTTGGTTTGAGGCTGACTAATCTTTCCTCACGCACACCGACGGTGACGCACTCTCTGAGGACCATAGAGATAAAAAGCTTCTCTTTTTTCCCACCTGCTTTACTCTGCAGGTGTGAATCAGCACACACTCACACATAAAACAAAACAAAACAAAAAAAAAATCCAACATCATCCTTGTGCTGCCACGAACTGTGCCGGCCAGCGCGGCCTGGGTATTAATATGAGGCTATTGTCGGGTATCGTTGTGTTAATGCATTTATAAATGGACCAGAGATATTGCCCTAGACCGCTGCTGCCGCCGCCGCCAAGCACAGGCACATTAAATCACAGAATAATCTAATGAAATATTTATTCAAGTTTTTATTTTTTTCCCCCTCCATCCGCCTCGGACCGAGTCTGATGGGTAGTGCTCCTCTGTGGCCTGAGCTCCCAATAAAGAAGAGCCATGGTAAAGGGAAGAGTCGGATGAGCAGCGTATGCTTCAAATTAATATGACCCTCGCGAACATGAAGCCGCACTTTTCACCGTGTGGAGTCGCACTCGGCCATCCAAGCCTCCCTCCTTCCTCCCTTTTGATTTGATGAGTGCGTCGATGTGTCCGCACATCGTGCCAAGTGTCAAAGATCACAGAGCTGCTGTAGGACAGCACCGTACCCCCACCCCGCCCCCGAGGAAACAGATGGCATAAATTCACTTACGTGCCATAAATGGTCAAGTGACACGGACGTTGCGGCGGACACAAAATGCCGTGATGGCGCCTCTGATTCGATGGCGGTTGCCCAGGAAATGGCTTTTGATTGGCTCACACTGTGAAACGTCTTGTCAGGGTGGTTTTTCTTTTTTGTTTTTGATAGGAAGGAATTGATTCCATTTCAGTCGAGCACATGAAGGCAAAGACACCAGGGGTGGAGGATGGGGGGGGCAAAAAAGCAAAAAAAAAAAAAAGGCTTCTCAGTCTCTGCGTGATTTGATTTAACAGATGCTGAATAAAATCTCCTGTCAGGGCGAGTTGAGCGAAGGCCACCGAGCCGAGCTAATGCAGTAACAACGCTCGCTTGGCAATCTTTGACCGTCTGTAAATATTGTAATAAGCAACAGGGCTTTCCTCATAAAAGATGCAGCAGCTCAACTGCTACTGACAGGCGCTACGGGCCCCGGCTTTCGGGATAAGCGGCGTTGCCTCCCTCCCTTCGTCAGTCCATCCTCACCTCTCCCTCTCTCACTCTCTCCACATCTCTCTCTCTCTCTCCCTCCACCGGCGTCTTTCAAAGAAGATTGCAGAGCGTCGGAAGTGGACGAGGCCGCGCTGAGCCGGAGGTTTGCGCTTAAAACTCACCTGTCTTTCTTTCCTCGCCCTCCCTTCCTCCTGCAATACCGCCCCCCAACGCACACCTTAATCCCCGCCCGGGAGAGCTTTTCAGATGGATTGATTTCCTGCTGCTATGCAACATTCATTATGGCTCGCAGCATATTACGCTTTCGCCGTGCTGAACGCACCCGTTATTTCCGTGACCTTTCTGGAATACTCTCTGCCGCTAATAGGTGTCGAGAGCCGACGACCGAAGCTCTGTAGGGAAAGCAGCTCAGCCGCTGAGGTGTTTATGAAGTTCTCCACCAGGTGTGGTGGTGGTGGTGGTGGTGGTGGTGTTTTCTTTTATATACATCAGATGAGCTAAATGGTTCAGTGTTGGCTGTAGAGAGAGTGGATTGTGATATTTGGAGCTGTCATTTTAAAAGCAAGGCACTCTGAGAGGGGTTTTATTTCTTTCTCCTTTCATCCCCTAGGCGATGTGGAAGTAAAGCCATTGTTATTCTGAACTGGTGTTCCGAGGCCTTTCAGACTCATCCGGTACTGATGTTTGGAGATGATCACAACAAAGAAATATTATTCCTGTTGAAGGAGAAGTCATAATGTATACTGCCAAGGCCAAACTCGACCCTCCCTGTTGCGACTGGCTGGCCGGCTTCATCTGTTTCTTGGTGCGTTTGCGGACTGTGGGAGCTCAGACGCACGAGTCTCAGCCGAGGGATTCGAAGCCTATTTATTTTGTATGGGTAGCTTAGCAGAGAGTGCCATTGCCCTACAGAGCAGAATGTACTCTGTGGGGTGGGGGGTGGGAGGAGAGGAAGGGGGAGGGAGGGGAGAGGGGTCGGTGGTTCCTGTTAGAATAGCATGAGCTCTTTAATGTTGTCTTTGAGCTTGGCTGGGCACAGATTCATTTTCGAAGGAAAATGAAATAACAAGAGAGAGAGAGAGAGGAGGGGTAGAGAGGGGAAGGGGGGTGAGAGAGGGAGGGAGTGAGGGAGGAAGGGAAAGAGAGGGAGATTTTAATGCAATGTTTTGTGATAATCCCTCTCCATTTTGGAATGGTTCAGGAGAACTCATGCGATAAAGCCTCGTACAAGCCCTGAAAATAATAAGGTATTTGTCTTGCCTTATAGCGGCGCCGTGCTCCTGGAGGGCTCGCTAACCCCCGTGTTCTGGCGGAGGAGAAGAAGGGGAAAAAAAAACAATCACAGATTAGTCAAGCTGTCACATCGCTCTGATTGCCAAACGCTTGAGCCCTTGACGTTGGCATGAATGAACAATGCGCAGATGCGTCGTGGCGGCCCGGGTGTGTTGGC